>OW285238.1:64214557-65420807 GCA_935421215.2 Melolontha melolontha
ATGAAAATCCTAATTAGAAAATCATTTCGCTACATCAAAATTAAGATGAAAAAACAAACAAAGCTCAATAGATAGGAAATTATAACTAAATACATGGCCTTAAGAATTTCTAATTAAAATGCAAAATGGTCCAGGACAATTACTCAAAGATGTCGCTGTTATTCAAATACGATCAAAGAAGATTCAAAATAAAGAAGTTATTACATGAAGACATTGTCGAGAAAAGTTATTGATGAAAATCCAATTAGAAAATCATTTCGCTACATCACAATTAAGATGTAAAAAACAAACAAAGCTCAATAGATAGAAAATTATAATTGAATACATAGCCTTAAGAATTTCTAATTAAAAGGCAAAATGGTCCAGGACAATTACTCAAAGATGTCGCTGTTATTTAAATACGATCAAGGAAGATTTAAAATAAAGAAGTTATTACATGATAATTCGAAATATTCAAAAAGATACAAGATTTCATTTCGAAATTAGTTGAAAATATAGTATTTTAATTTCAATAAATATCTATCTGCGATACATATTTAGTCCGCCATTTTACATAACATACTTCACTCGTTGTGCGTATGGACAGGCGCAGACTTATCTGCCAGGATCATGTATCTTAACCTAAGTCAATGACATCAAAACAAACAGTACCATGGTTATAATTAAACTAGAAAGCCTTGCAATGTTCAAAGCTGAATCGAAGGTAATTATAAAATAATGTCCAACCAACCCTCTAATTAAGATAGAATTTCAGACAACCTTATGCAAGATAATTAACTAGAAGAATAGAAAATATGATACATTATTATTCTGAGAAAATATTATAACACAACCTAAGGTTTATGCTGTGGAAAAGAATACATAATTTAAAGCGAAATAAAGGAAGACTAAGCTGTTTAAATAATATTCTGGAATTACAATGATAAATAACTAACTAGAATTAGTACGTATTGAAATTAACTAAATGAGAAACAATATCGCTCTTTGATGACATCTCAATGTTACAAATCAAAAATCGAAATACTTACATAGTAGAAGTCCCTAATAAATGTATGGAAAATAAGTAAAAGCAGAAACGACTCTTAGATGTAGAAAAATAATATAATATCGGAAATTCCCACAATCTATACTTGGACATTCAAAAGTAAATGACAAGCAAAGTAAATATTACAGGTAGGTTTAGTTTAACGATTATAAATATACCAGACAGTTCAAAAAATTTATATGCTGTCCTAAAAAACACATTTAATCAAATTCAGCGCATAACAACTATCTCAAAGGTGTTCACACGATTCCCTGTAAAATTGAAATATCATATTAGACAATCCCCGTGCTTTATTTCGTCTCTGCAGTCATTTATTTACAACACCATAATTTTATTTTTCTTACTGCCCATTGTTTTTGATCAGCATTTAACTGAATTTTTCTAAATATCAATGAAATTAAAGTATAATATATAATAATATATAATATAATACTAATAATAATATAAGCACACACAAATTTAATGATCAATAAATTATGTACCAATTTTGTTTACGTTCGTAGGTTGAATTTTAAAGTTAGAAACTTTATTCTGACAGTTCTTGCATCGTTCCTACATACAAAAACTCATGCGCAAAGTCATGCAGTGTAAACACGAATTCGCTTTACAAGAACTAATGGTATGCGCTGTTACTTTTCAAAGAAGTCATATGATAAAACACAGAGTATAAACAGGCTTTATTAACTCTGCAAAATAATCGTCCACTGTTGATGTTAGCTCTTCATTTGTGCAGAATTGTTTGCCTCCAAGAAAATCTTTCAATTTAGGAAATAGATGAAAGTCAGATAGTGCTAGCTGGGTACGGTACTAATTCGAACCTTAATTCTATTATCATGGTGAAAGAGCTCTTTCTTCTTACTCAGTCCTGGACGCTTTACAGCGATAGCTGTCTTTGAACGATCTAGAAGACTTGCGTAATATTTGCCGTTTGCGGTCTTGCTCTTTTGAAGGTAGTCTATCAACAATATTCATTTTGCTTCCCAAAATACTGATGCCATCATCTTTCCCGCCGATAAAACTGTCTTGGCCATCTTTGAAATTGGTTCTTCACCTTTGTCCCACATCTTCGAACTGTTGTTTAGATTCGGGTATATAATAATGAACCCATGTTTCGTCACAAGTAATAAATCGACGTAAAAAATCTATTGTGTTGCGGTGTTGTGTTTACATTTTTTTAAATTATTCATTGATATTTTGACAGGGAACACGTCTTTGTTCCGTCGTTCGTACACGCGACACCCATCTTGCCAAAAGCTTTCTTATATGAAGTTCTTCGTGCAAAATATAAAGTACCCGTTCCTTTGAAATTCTCATCGCCTCTGCTATTACTGACGCTTTCAATCGTCGGTCACTTAGAAACAAATCATGGACTTTATCCACCATTTCTGGACGTGTAGCCGTTTTCGGCCGTCCAATGCGGGGATCATATTCTAAGCTGCTCCTGCCACGCTTAATTTCATTTCCGCATTTTCTGACGGTTGTATACGAAGGACAACCCTCACCCAGTGTATGTAATGGCATGTCCTTCTTTAAAAGACACTTAATCACTGCACGATGTTCAAAATTATTCATTTACACTTAATTAGTATCACAGTAAAATTTAAAAAATTCCTTAGGAAACACCCTTCATGAAAAATTTATCAAACACTAACAGTAAACTGACAAGGCATCAGTTGCAAAATGTTATGTGTATTTTGTTTATTTCACGGCGTACTCTAGGCGATCGCGCGAATAAGTCAACTCGCCCTCATAAAATACTTTTATTTTGGGGTTTCGAAACAAAATTAGCATTACATTTAAAACGTAAAATTTACATTTATTAATGTAATGAATAAATTAATGAAAAACGACGTTCAAATTTTGTTGGTTATAATTTATTTCCTTGTATCAAAAGCTACGTGCATACAAATTAAATAATAATAACTCATAATTTATCATCGATGGCACGGGATTTCGTTAAAGTCAGATCGTCTCTAAGATCGTGTCCGCCATAAACCATCCGTACATATACGTAAATGATTTCATGAGAGGTGAATATATTCCCCCTTCAACTTCAACGCACTTGAATTAACGATTGTGAAGTGTCATTGTGGCATTTGTATAAATATCTTTCTGAACATCTTCAAAACACCACTTCGTTGCTGCAACAAGTTCTTCGTACGACAGAAACTTCTTTTCAGAAACCAAAAATTTGAGTTTTAGAAATGAGTAGAAGTCACTTGGAACTACACCTGATGAATAAAGTAGATGAGGCACAAACTGAAATCTCAGTTCCCTAAATTTTTGGCAAATCACTTGACTAGTAAGAGAAGGCGCGTTATTGTTATAACAGAAAACGTTTTTACGGGCATTTTTCAAATAAATATATTTTTTGCAACTCTCTTTTTTGAATATACAGATTCTGTTTATTTGGTCCTTCATTTGTCTTCAGAGTTTATCTAGGGATGGAGACTATATATTTCAAATCAATAGTTAAAATAATTTTATACAGGTAGTTTTCCAAAAATCGCTTTCTTCGATTTGTATTCTAAAGTAGCATAACATGGGTCTGTTGGCAGTTTAGTCCTTTGCAAGGTAGTCTGCCAAAATTATTCCTTTCTAATCCAAAAAGAAATCGTATCCATGACTTTAAAAGTGACTAGACTATGAAAAGTCTTAACTTTCTTTGAGTGAGAACTATCATAATGTGTTCACTGTTGAGATTACTGTTTGAATTCAGGAATAATAGTAGTGAGGCCAGATTTCATTAACTACAACAAATCTTTGCAAAAAATCAGCATGTGTCTTATTAAACAGTTTTAAAAGACCTCTTGAATTTCACATTCTTTTTTGTTATTGATCCTGATTCAAAATTCGTGGCATCCACCTTACTTATAACTAAGACTTGTCCAATTCTACGTCACAGGTCATCGGTTATTCAAAACAATTGTTACGTGTTCGTAGAGACTTAATTATTTGTCGCAAATTAAAGTTCTTCCTTTACCATTTTGTTCTTTTAATTTTGAAACTACCTGTAGACATCATTTCGTACTAGCGCTGTCGTTGTTGCTCTCTAAACTTTGATTGTCATACGTGATATATTTGTTGCGCAGATGTAAGGTCGACACCGATACAGATTAGTCGTGCATACCGTCGACGAATTCTCTCTTGCTTCACCACGTGGTTATTTGAATTAAAGGGCTAAATTATCGTTTATTTAAGAGTTTTATTTTTTGTACTGTGCCCTCCTGCACTTAAGGGAATTAATCTAGTTCCATGTATTTTTTTTGGACGTACCAATTTACCTGTAAGGGATATTACGGTGGCGAGCGGGGTTGTTTCCCCTTTACCGACATATAAGTTTTGTGTCTTTGGAACCACTAGTACATTCTGGTATGTAATTCTGAAGCTAATTTATTTCTTTTAATTTTTATTAATTTGTTTGCACTCTTGAATAGGTGTTTTTTTTCCCATGGGCTACTGAAGCTCCCACGGTTTTCTAAGGCCTGCCAAAAAATCTATACGATCGATTCCTGGCTACATCAATCATTTAATCAGCGGGAATTAGGATCGGCCACTTCCGATTAAAATATTAAGTACTCGTACTAGCCAATTTAAGTTGCTAATTAGTTTTAAAAGATAACGTAATTTATTGTGTAGATCAATTAAAATAGTTTGAGTGAGAAATTACTGTTTAATCAATTTTTTTTTATTTATAAATGTTCAGAGTTAACACGTTTATCAAGTATTTTTTTGTTTTCATTTATACTACGTAATTTAATTCACAATCTTATTTTAAATTAATTTGAAGCAACATTACATATTTCATTTTTTTTTCTTTGCTATATTTCAAGGTTTAAAATAATTCCACTTATAAGAATACAATGTAATTTTCATTCTTATACCTTTTTTGTTTTTAAAAGAAAACGACCTTTGTTTGTAAATTTAAAGTGTTCTTTGCAGAGTTTTTTTTATTTGCGCAAATCGTCAACGTGATCAAGGACAACTATTTCTTACACATAGAAATTAAAATAAAATTTCTTTTTTTTCTTTTTGCTAAGATTTCACGACTTTAAATTCAGATATACTTTCTCTTTTACTTGTTTTGTTTAATTTAAATAATCAATTCATTTCAAGATATTGTAGAACCATTGTCAAGCTTTGTTTTGTTCAATTTATGCCAATTTTCAAACTCCCGGAGAGTCTGGAAATTATAACTTCAGTTTTATTTAGTATATAGATAGCCTTTAGACGTATACAGGGTCTGCTCAATAGATCCGGCTGATAATTTTGTATTTAGGCTCACGCTCACAGCTTGTGAACCAGATAAATACGTATTTTGACGGGAATTTTGTGTAGAGGTTATTCAGCTTTTTTCCCCTTTCTTTTCTTTTGTGAAATATCAACTCAGCCTTATAGTACGTTGTACTTTTGTTACTTTATTTTGACTTTGATTTGGTATCTCTACCTAACGGAATTATTAATAAAGATTAGTTACTTAGCTTGTTATCCGACCTGTTCTCTTCTTTTTTTTATCATTTCGCACGACTTAGTTGTGCCATTTACCCGCCGCTTAGCTTTTCGTAATTGTAGTTATCGTGATTTCCGGATTTGCGACGACTGACTGTGGCAAATTCGGTGGCGCCCTTTTCCACCTTTTTTTTTAGTACCTCTGTGTATCCCCACCCCTGAGTGGAGGCTTCGTGGTAATCGAGTAGATCACTAGACGTTGGCAGGAGCGGGTAGGTGGGGCAATCGTAATTGCCCGAAAACTTTGTTCTTTTTGTTTTTCCTCTAATTTTCTTTTCTTTCAACGCTACCAATAAGCATAATTTTATTGATCATTTCGGAAGTTGTATGCTTGACATATCATTTTCGATGCTCATGTCAAATTCAACTCATGTCACGTTCAAATTGCAAGCCATCGACAAATTGTGGCTTTCGAAGGAGCATTGTCGGCCAAGGTTTGTTGCATATTAGCCAAAATTTCATATCTTCTAAGTCTCACTTAAATTTGTATATAAAATTTAACAGTTTGTACTGGTTGAAAATCAGATTAAGGCGTTCTAACATGTTATATGAGGTGCGTAAATTAAGTAATGAGACTGGCAACATAGCGTTCGATTTAGCAATATTTAGGGCGCGGGAGGAGCGCCCATTCTATTTTCACTTTCCTTTGCCTAATCACAGCTGTTGCTTGGCCTCTTGGAACCTGAACTGTCGCCGTTTGCTATTCGTGCCTCCCGTTCCTAATTGTCCTCACGTTTATGTCCTTCTGTTCCAATTTTATTTCTCTTGCTTTTGCTTTTTTCAGTTCTTCTTCGCTTGTAGTTGATTAATTCCGATTATATATATTGAACATCGTCTATTTTACTTTTTATTTTCCTATGTAGTATATTTGCCGTATTCTGCCTTCCTTCTACAATTAACATTAGATCTCCTTTCCCTGTTTTTCGTATTTTTTTACCTTTACTCATATTTCCTCGATACCAATTTACCGTCTGAGTTTTTTAACCATATCTACGTAGCTCTTACCTTCTGTTTTAATAATTACCGTGCTCACTTCTTTTTTCATTTTTTGGTTTTGTGGATCTGATCTTAATTTTTGAGACATCAGTTTTATTTTAACTCTTTTGCAAAGACATATTCGCACACTTTCCAATATACGACATCTTTAAACCATTCTCTATCAGTAGATTGATGCTTCCAGTCGAGTATATTTTCATAATATCTATTTATTCTCCTTTATTCTGTTATAGGTGATCTCTATGTCATTAACACCTATTTGTCTATCTTCATAGGCAGGTAGTACACTGCACTACTTTTTCTTCATATTAATTTTTATTAGTTGTTACTTTCGCCATTTGTATCATAAAGCCAGCCTTTCCCTCATCAGTGCAAGCGTTTGATATAGTTGTCCTGTTAATCTAATTCACAAAATGAAAATGTTTTTAATAAGTTAATATTCGCAGATTATAGAGATAGATTCTTCAGAAGAAAGCAAGAGGAACCTACTCAGTGTTAAGAGATATCGAAGCAGGGATGCTACAAGGAAGTGTACTGGGTCCTGGTTCTATACCTGCTACACACATATTCCTAAATTAGAAACGAATATCTGAGCTACTTTTGTCGACAATACTGCAATACTAGCCATTAGAAAAACAAATAAGAAATCTAGAAAAACCTACAGAAAGCTTTCAACGAAATTTAAAAATTAACTACAAAATGGAGGATCAAATTAAACGAAACAAAGCCAATTCACATCGATTTCACGAACAAGAGAATTTGACACATACCGGTATACATGGACAGTAATATAGTATCGTACTCTAATAAAAATAAGTATCTGAACATGACATTAAATGGAAAACTGAGATGGAAACCTCACGTCAAAATAAAACGGGAACACTGGCGCGAGATATAAAAAAATGTATTGACCGCTTGGAAGAAAATCCGGGTTGTTTGTGAATAGCAAACTCATGTTACGCAAACAAGTCCTTAAACCTATCTGGACTTATGGCATACAGGTATGGAACTACAATAAACATTCTATAATTGAAATCATTCAAGGGTTTCAAAATAAAATTCTAAGGAATGCTGTGAATGCACCCTGGTACATAAGAGATCTCTATAAGGATGTTAAAATAAACTCTGTAATTAGTGAAATTGAAAGATATGCCAGGAGTCATGAAGAAGGAATCTACGAGCACGTGAACGTTGAGGTACTCCAACTCCCAAACAACACAAATATATGTGCAGAAGGATACTAACACAGCCAGATACTAGGGAACACTAATGGACGAACACTTGGATTTTAATATATATTAGATAGTTTTAAGTGTGTACATTAGTCCAAACAGAGACTGGTTTCAATAGTCTAAGCGGCCGCTGGGGCGTTTATTAAAGGAAAATATATCCTTCTGAAAACATATTACCAATAATTTCCTAGTTTAATTCTGTCTTTGAATTTTACCAAGTTAAAGACCAGACTAAGATACTTACCCAATATTATTCGAGAATTAAAATACTTACGTAAACTTTCTCTAGTTTCCTTTAGTGCCTGATATATGTATATAAATTCCAAGAAGATTAAATCCCTCCATCCCCTAAGTAATTTAATTTCTTATTTTAATGCAAATTAATGTACACATACATTTGCCGTTTCCCATACAGCGTTCGCTTACCAAGCTCCGTAAGAGAATTAAACATAATTATTTAGCAATCGTTCCTATCCATCACTCTGAACGGATGAATGTCTTCGGTGGTGTTTTTTAACTTAGGCTCATTCGGCGTCTTCAACGAGAATTTAATAACCCCCAATTCCTTTAATGAGTCCCGTCCGAAATATAAAATATTCATTCGCGCACAAAGCCAATTTCATCCCTATTCGATTTTAAACTTTGGCAATTATGCGTGCTCACATCGCAGTCGGCCCAGGCGTTGTGACATAACAATCACTGGCTGGCTTGCTTTTCGCGCGCTGTGGCCCACTATATAGATTTCCGTAACAATAACAACTGACAGTCGGATGATGGATCGCTAGACAATATGGCGCTCTCTTCAATGAGAACGAGGGGATCCCTGGGTTCGCGCAATTCAGTTTGGTCTGTGTATAGTACACGAAGACGACCAGCGATTGCAATATTTTATACACAAACATACGTCTAGATGCCTGTATATATAAATACATATATTCCTGTGTGCGTTCGTGTATTTTTGTGCGTTGGCAGCGCTGTCGTCCTGTCAAGATGTGATTTATGTTTACGAATTGTAATCTACACTTTTTTATGCTTCCATATTTGCTGTACAATAAACCCGCAACTGCTGCGATGCTCGTATCATATGCCTTAGACACATACGTATATGTATACGGAAGAAGTAACTTAATCCTGAATCTTGATCTCTTAATTAACTATCGTAATTATTGAATTTGTTTGTGTTCTTAACGATAAAAATAGTAAAAAAATCAACTAAAATTCGTGGAGCAAAAAATTATCCATGCTTCGTTATCAATATCAATTATAAGTTCTACTAAATATTTTCTCTGAAATGTTGATTTTCTTTCACATACATTTAATTGCGACAAAAACTCCACCAACAACTATTATCAGGATAAAATAAAACAAATTTTAATGAATTTCACTTTTTAATTAACACTGTAACGATCGTTTCGCTCCAACCTGAGCTTCATCAGACATATAACTAACTTATTTACAAATTTTTTAACACAAGTATACGATAACAAACATATGTTTTATTTTAAATAGTTGAAGGAATGGGTACTTTTTATTACTAAAATGTCTATGCACAAAACTTTCACTACGGTTTATACAATACTGTTCTTAAGTAATAAAACTAGGGGTTTACATTATATTACAGGGAGGTAAAGAAATTCTATGGAAAAATACAATATATGACTGTCTGAATATCAAATAAATAAATTGAGTAAAGGTGAATTATTTGTTTCTAATTGATCATTTGGGATTTTGTCGGTTTTCTTTAATTTATTAATTTCAAGTGACTCTAATAAATTAAGTTTTTTGCCCTTATTTTCTACGTGTAGTATTTTAAATTCTTTGTTAAAATTGTGGTTCGTTGAATTAATATGAGACGCATATGAAGAGTCACTTTTATTATTTCTAATTGAAGAAAAATGTTCTTTGATGCGTATTTCAAATGATCTGCCTGTCTGACCGATATACGTCATAGGGCAACTACCGCAGGTTAACTCATAGACTCCTGACTTTTTATTGTTGTTTGTTAAATCTTTATTGTTTTTTATGAATTTGGATAAATTGTTGTTAGTTCTATACGCTGTATTAATGTCAAACTTTCTTAAATATTTACAAATTTTTGTGCTTGAAGAGCCTATAAACGTGATCATTTTAAATTTTTGGGTGTTATTATTTAATATTGGGCAAACTTGTGATATGGCTTTTGTAAGGAGTTTTTTATTTAAAATGTTATCTATTATATTACTTTTATATCCATTGTTGATAGCTATTTGTACTCCATCAACTCCACCTACTCCACCAACAACCTATTTTTAAGTTTTTTGCTTACATTTTAACATGTTCCCTACCTCCAATGTCATTCCATGAACGTTATATTTCGTAAACTTGTATTGTTATATTTCCTGTCTATTGTAGTCCGCTGTCTCCTAGTCAGTAATCTTGACGTGACATCTAATTATATCCGAAAACTTTAAAAAACAATGGTAATGCCTCTATGATCAAATACATCTCCAGTATTGTGTGTGTTTGATGTCTTTAAACACGTAGCTCCTCTCAACCTAAATTTAATGTTTTAGTAGTATTGATTCGCGAGAATAGAATGAATTGTTCTCGGCCTGACCAAGAAAATACAGCTTCAATTATTATTCTAAAATAAATATTAATTTTTCATTATAGCTTCTGTCTTCTTATAGCTTCTGTCTCTCAAAATAAATATTATTATTTCGTTATTTGACCCAAATCTCTTTCAAGTCAGCCATTTTTCAATTGAGGACCAGAAAAAGGTCACCAGGGTCTAAGCCCGCTTAGCAAAGTACATGTAGGAACAATTAATAATATAGATCAAACATTTTTGATTGAAAAATTAATGATAAATAACCTTTTTGATTAAGTGTCCAACTGCAGTAATGTTACTAATACTCAAATGTGATGGTTCTCCCTTTCCCAGGATAGTTGGTGAATACTACACCACGTACATTACAATTACTTTTTCTAATCCTATTGTTGAGGGTCCATATTTCATAACCGTAACACATTGTTGGTCTTGGTATGGCTTTGTACATTTGAATTTTCGTGTTTTCGACAAATTTTTCTATGTCAACAAGTTATTGGCTAATGCTGCCCTCCTATTGGCTTTCGTTATTCTCAAGCTGAGTTCTTTCTCGCTCTTAAATTTATTTTTATTAAAGCTCACAACTATTCAAACTCCTCCACCTCCTCTAGGCCCTATGTACACTACCTTAGCCTCGATCTTCTCTCTCTACTATATGTATCAGAAAATAACAGTCAACGTAAATAAAAAGATGTACTCTTTTAATTAAGTTTCAAGTGCTCGATAATGTTTATAATCTACATCAAGGAGTTTACATGTTAACATTAAAAGGAGTTTACAAAGAAACACCAATTTTTTTCATGAAAAAAGATACAAAAATAAGTGATGTTAAATTTAAAATTGGTTGTTATTTTCAAAACCTTAGAAGAAAACATTTTTTGAAAGAATCGACTAAATAAGGAAAAACGTGAAGTTGTAACCGGATAAATTCCTAGAAAATATATATATATTAACTAGAGACCTCGAACTGACATCATTAATTAAGTACAATGGTATACATATTGCTGTGAAGTTTAACTCAATAAGTTGAGCTATAATTATATTAATGTAAGTTGTCACTCAATATATCTGTTTTGACTCTTTGAAATCATGTAAGTCTCAGGGTTTTGCTTTCAGTTTCTATGTAACTAGGCCTAACATCCAATGAACACAAAGAAATACTAAAACAAGATACCGAATAAAGTTAATTTATTATTTATACTTTAAATATATTTATAAATCATGTATTTCATAATATTATAAGTCTCATTATTAACCTAAATCAAATTACCATAAGATATTATAATGAAGACAATTGAAAAATACACATCAAACTTGAAGTCTATCACAGATTTTAATAAATTTTCAAGTATATTTCATTTAGCCTAGAGGATCTAGACCCTCCAATGGCTAACCTATAACATGAGTTATTTGATATGATTTTGTAAAAATGCAAGCTTCTATGGATCTCTTGATGTTACTGATATATATTTGTTCAAAGTGTGCTTGTTGAGTGGAAGTCAAAGTCCCTACACAACAAAACGTCTGTCTCCACACTACGTAAATTTTAATGTGATCTCTGTTTCATGAATTTTTATCACAAAACTCAATTACGCAGATATCATAAGGTCATTTTCAGAACAATAGTGGAACGAATGTTCTTTTACCATTTTCTAATCTAATATTTTCTGACTTTTTTAATATTAATATTAAACTTTTTTAATATTACACAATTAAAACGTATAACACGAAACACTTTATATCATTTGTTCGAATTGTCTTCTGGCAGCGGCCATACATGCTTCAGCACACATTTACGGTATTACTTGTGGCGTCGCCTGAAGTATATAGTTTTCTATTTCATTAATATCGGCCACAGGCGTTTAGCAAACTAACAATTTTAAAACACAACACAAAAAGAAATCCAAAGGTGTTAGATCTGGCTATCAAGGTAAACTAGGTATGGATCGCCCCTAAGAATCCAACGGTCATGTAAAAGTATTGTCCAAGTAATCCCTTACAATTCGTACAAAGTGGGGACCTGCCCTATCGTGCATAAAAATCATATTTTGCCGAGATTTAAAGTCATGTTATCCAAAAATTGTGGAAATTCTGGAAAAAGTTTACTTGTTATTTTTTCACTTTTAAAATTTGCCAGAATTCAGAAAATAGCAATCAGATTAAAAATTTTAGAGGAACATTCGTTTCACTTTTTGATAATAATAATATTAATAATAATAATAGTGCTTTATTACCCAACAGATACAAAAATCCACTTAAAGGATAATATAAAATTACAAAAACAAAAAACATATGTTGCAATACAAATTCATTTACACATTTAAATACCACAATATGAAACAAACATGTAAATAATTTACATATCTGTAACTATGCACATGGACAATACACCTCGTATTTTCAGCATTTACTTCTGCTTAATACATATGTTTCTGCCATCTAGGCGTCCTCAGTTAAGCTAGTGAAGCAATGTATACAAATTAATACAAACCTGTTATAAACAACTGGTTTGTATCTGTATTTAAATTTACTGAAATAGCCCGCATAGATCAAGCAAGTTCCGTCCTATAAGAAGACAACTATTTAATAATTGACATCTTACGGGCGAAAGAGACTTTGTCTGGAGTCTCTCAGTAAATTTAAATACAGATACAAACCAGTTGTTTATAACAGTTTTGTATTAATTTGTATACATTGCTCCACTAGCTTAACTGAGGACGCCTAGATGGCAGAAGCATATTGTCGTGGATTTTTCCATTCAGAGAGAGAAAAAGAGGAAGAATTTAATATTGAACAATATTTGAATAATTTGGATGTAAAATGCATTATTGAATTTTATGTATATTTATATTTATTGTGTTTGGATTTATATTTTGACTGGCCCTGTATATATATTATATTAGATTGATAGGTGCGGCCAGATTTTGTACTATTGAGTTCGATGTAAGAGATTTTCATGATATTTTATTTAGAGATACCAGATCTTGTAAACCAGGTGGTCACAAAGAATAAGAAATTCATTTTTATTTCTCTGTTTTTGAGTAAAGTCGGGTTTTTTTTTTGAGTTTGGTGCTTTTATTTTGTGCATTTCAAAGTAATTACGATTTTTACGAGTGTTTGTAATCTCGTTATTGATATTTTATTTAAATTATGGTATCTCTCATGTAGTTTTTTTGTTAAAAGTGCTTAGATCGATGTAAGTAATAAAAACACTTAATTTATATAATTGCTACTATGATAATTTGCTTATGTTTGTAATTTTAGTGTATAATTTGCGTTAATTTTTGACATTTAAATTAGTATATGAATATTAAAGAAAATTGTCATGCTTTTTGTAATGGAGTTTTTTCTTCAAGATAAGATATTCTAGATCGTTTTAAATTCAGGTTGGTTTTTGTTGCTGGGTTTGATTTTGTCATATTTTATTGCGCATGACTGTAAGGTTGTCACGCATACTCGATAACTTGGTGGTTGTTGACATTTGATTTATAGGGGTTACAGTTAGAGGTCAAACTTGACAAATTTCTTAATTATTTATTTATATATATTTGCTCGAGAGTCACAGGGGGTTTTTCTCTTTGTGCGAGTCATTATCATAAAGAGTCTTTCCTCCTAAGCTACTGTTAATTTGCTTTAGCTCCCTGTACATTCAGTAAAGGGATTTTTTTCTTTTTTTTTATTTTTTTATTAAATTTGTAAACAAACTAGATGCGACTTTTATTAATGCTTATTGTTTTACTTTAAATTTTAAACTTGGCCCACATCCGTGAGGATCGACCCTGGGGATATTGAGCTCAAGGAAAACTACGAGACTGAAGTCAGCTGGAAGCATAAGTTACGGTATATAGATTGCAGTGTGAACTCAATTAACATTCATAATTAAAAGCACATTCCACTGCAATATGTATTAAGCAGAAGTAAATGCTGAAAATACGAGGTGTATTGTCCATGTGCATAGTTACAGATATGTAAATTATTTACATGTTTGTTTCATATTGTACAACCGCTTTATACGTGCTTAACGTATTGTCATACTTAAACAAAACCTTTTTGTATATTTAAATACCAAAATAAACAAAATGACAAACTAACTTATTTATTTAGTAAAGGGACCCTCACAATACCTATTTGCGTTTTTCGCCATATGAACCATTGGGACCTTAACCAAAACATTAGTTCTAGCACGAGGAACTGAAAATGTAGCCGATGAACGTGTGTCGTAATTCGGTACAAGAAACTGTACTTCACCGAGTAATGAGGGCGAATCAATTTTGTTTGTAACAACTTGATTAAAAAGTTGGCACTAGAAGTATTTCTACGTTCCGGCAACGACTCCATGCCATATTCACTTAAAAGGCTATTCCAGTCTACACCACGCGGCGGATATATTCCATTAGTCTTGAACGAAACATATTTCAAAAACCTCCTTTGAATTTTTTTCCAAACCCAATTGCTGGTAAGTATATATGGGATACCATACTACAGAGGCATATTCCAGTTTAGACCTGACCATACTAAAATATAACATTTTTAGTGTACGCACGTTAGAGAATCCTCTGCACGTTTTTATAAGGAAGCCTAAAGCTCGATAAGCAGAGTTGCAGACTGCTTGTATGTGCCCAGTAAATTTAAGCTGTGTATCAAATAAAACACCTAGATCTTTTACTTCTAGCTTCCTTGGAATAGGTGTATGTTCAGCATCGTAATCGTAAGAAATAAGTTGCTCGTTCCTGGAATAAGTGACAATGGCACATTTGCTAATATTTAATTTAAGCTTGTTTGCATGACACCAGGTGGTAATAATATATTCCTTTGCAATGTATCACAGTCGAAGATGGTATCGATTTTTTAAAAAAATTTTAGATCATCAGCATACGCAAGAACTCGACAATCGATTGAGATCAAAAGATCATTTATATACATTATAAAATGATGAATAACTTCATCCAATAGTCCGTGTCCACGAATTTTGTAACACCCTGTATTTATTGAGTTACAAAGCTGAATTTATAATTAATTGATTACAAATTAATTATCCATATACGTTTGAAATGTTTAATTTAATAGTTACAGACTTCTAGTTATTAATCTTCGTGTTACTTACTTCTGATTATCAAATTCTTCATGATACATCTGTATAAATAGAAAATTATAAATATACCCTAGGTAAAGAACTAATCTTAAATATGCTTCAAAATTAATAATTATATACAAATTGTATTGCTTAAACATTAAAGTAATTTTTTAAACTGTCCTATAACGATACTCGCGTTACAATCCTTTTCTTTGGTGTCTTCCTTCTTTTATAACCTCGGGAACGAGAGTCTTTCAAAGAAGAAAAATCTTCTATAATTTTTTTTTTCATGAAAATCTGCTCTTTAAAACCTATGTTCTTAGGTCGACTTTTAATGTTTTTTATTACTCTGTAACCTATTAAATTTGGTGAGCAGCAAAATATTATTATACAGATTTTGATTGGATGTCGATCCTCGTATGTCCAATAAAAATGTATTTTTATCATACTTCTTCGCTCCCTTGTCCCGCTTACAATTTTCAATATCTTTCGTCTAATGTATTTGAAGATACAATTTTCAAAGCAAATGCACATCTATATATAGGTCATCGACGTTCTCACCCTAACGTATTCTTTTATACATCTTCCAAATTTGTTTATTTAACTATATATTATTAACCTTCAAATTCAAATAAATCTGCTTGTCGCTTGGTTTATTTATTTTGTTGACAATGCATACACCTCTCCTTTACGGGAATTATGTACCATTTAAGGAATTATTTAATGCGGTATAAAACATGGTAATATTCTTTCGAAGCTTATCAATATTATTTATCCATTTCCGGTAACTTATTAATCTAGCTTGTTCTAATTTAAAGAAGCATTAGATACATTACTTGATATTTATGAACGTATAAATACATTCGATTGTTACCAAAATACACACTAAACAATATTTCCACTCTGCAGATGTTTATTATCTTTCAGATTGTATCATGCATATATATTACATTAGATTGTTAGTTATATGGGCATATTTTCACATAAAGATACTAACGTTTGTGAATTATTTACACATTACTAAAACTTTATTGTAAACAAATTGACATTTAATAAATAAACTTACAAATTGCACATTGGATATGAACTTTGAGATATTAAAAATGATTTCCAATATTCCTTTTATTTAATTTTTGGGTACGTAAGCATGTGTTTTATATTTAATTAGATAATAAATATTGTTAATACCATAACCATAACATCAACATTATACATTAAATATAATGTCACGTGATATATATATATATATATATATATATATATATATATTTATATATATATATATATATATATATATATATATATATATATATACTGTGTCCATAAAGTATGTACACAAGCCCGTAATAACGTTATTGTGCATTATTTGACAAAATACAAAGATATATCGATTAACGTTTTTTATTAGCTATATTTAGATGCTACTATTTGGTTTTTTACGTCGACCTTGAATAAGTTATGACGTCATTGGTAATTTTTTAAATGTCAACCCCAATTTTTTTTTGTGGATTTTGAAAGCTTTTACTATTCTTTATTCGATGATGTAAAAATTTTGGTATGTTACATTAGAAAATTTTTGAGTAATCATTTGCGTCCATAAAGTATGGACACAAGCCCGTAGTAACGTTATTGTGCATTATTTGACAAAATGCAAAGATATGTCGATTAATGTTTTTTAGTAGCTATATTTAGATGTTACCATTTTATTTTTTTCGTCGACCTTGAATAAGTTATGACGTCATTGATAATTTTTTTAAATGTCAACCCCATTTTTTTTATGGATTTTGAAAGCTTTTACAATTCTTTATTCGATGATTTAAACATTTTGGTGTTAGTATTACATTAGAAAAGTCTATGCGACACAACCGGAAAATTTGAACATTTTACGACAACGCATCATCTACGAAACCAGACTAATCACTCCCGAAATATTACAGAATGTGCGAAATGGAATTTATCATCGCTTAGGATTTTGTCAACAAAATGAAGGAAAACATTTTGAGCATTTGTTATAAATTTGATACTGAAAATGTCAAAAATAAAACTTAGAATTACAACACAGTTTACTCAAAAATTTTCTAATGTAACATACCAAAATTTTTACAAATCGATTAAGAATTGTAAAAGCTTTCAAAATCCACAAAGAAAAAGTGGGGTTGACATTTAAAAAAAAAAAACAATGACGTCATAACTTATTCAAGGTCGACGGAAAAAATAAAATGGTAGTATCTAAATATAGCTAATAAAAAACATTAATCGACATATCTTTGCATTTTGTCAAATAATGCACAATAACGTTACTACGGGCTTGTGTCCATACTTTATGGACACAAATGATTACTCAAAAATTTTCTAATGTAACATAACAAAATTTTTACATCATGGAATAAAGAATTCTAAAGGCTTTCAAAATCCACAAAAAAAAATGGGGTTGACATTCAAAAAAAATTATCAATGACGTCATAACTTATTCAAGGTCGACGGAAGAAACAAAATGGTAGCATCTAAATATAGATAACAAAAAACATTAATCGATATATCTTTGCATTTTGTCAAATAATGCACAATAACGTTATTACGGGCTTGTGTCCATACTTTATGGACACAGTGTATATAAATTGATATAGGTCAAGCCTGAACATAAGGATGCCTGGGAGAACAAGTAACAGAGTTTTGAAAAGCTTATGTACTCATTAGAATTATAAGAAATTTCGAAAACTGAATTGTTCTCATGGTATATCAATAAAGTTGATTTCGCGTTTATTTTTATGTATAAAATTAATTCTCATATTTATTTACATTTATTCTTTCAGTTGCTTTAGCTATTTTATTTCGAAATCTTGTATTTACTAAGATATGCCAACTTAATTGATTCAAAAAAAAATAGATAATAATAATTTAGGTGAAACTGTACTTATTTAAAATAAATACAGCGGGAAAGTTCACCACTATAAAATAGCATTATGTAAACTTATCAACATTTACACGTTAATTATTTATATACTAAAATAAACTTTAGAATTTATATTAAGCTTATGTATATTTTTAATGGTTAAATTATCATTTTCTTTATAAATAAGTTACGAGATTATAGTAATACATACGAATTAACGAATAAGAAGCCAATTTGAAAACAAAACACGGTTGGCGTCACTAGAATAAAATTTGATAAAAATGCCTCGACGTATTGAAGTGCATCTCTGAAAATTAAGAGAAAAATACACAAATTAAATTAGAAACTTACATAAAAACACTAGTAATACCTTACCTGTATATCCAGTTCCCGGTTGAAGCATTTTACGTGCCCAGACGATTACCTGTATCTCAGAAATCGGAAATTGCTGTTTACCGAGGAAGCCAGCCGCTACATGAGAAATCCAAGCCAAACGACGCACAATTGCCCATTGAAAATCGTATCCTGCATTAATTGATTTTCCAGTCCATATCCAGAACCAACAAGTTCTAAACACATTCACATAAGTATTCTTTAATCTCCAACGAACTATAGAAAATGCTAAATTAATTCATTTCATTTAATTAAAATCATAATCAATTTAGTATTAAAATTTATAACCTAGAATTCATTTGATGTTTATGAATATAAATTAAGTTAAAAGAATCCAGTTTTCCTTGTTAGTATAATCAAGTAGATACTAGATTTATTTAGGTATTGGAATTTTTATATGTAACATTTATTTAAATTACTTGGATAACCTAGAAATTTGATCACATTTAATTTAACGCGTGACATGTTACATTTTCGATATATTTATAATTTGAATATTTTCGATCACTTACCTGCTTTGATTTTACGTCATTAAAGTCTTTTACATTTATCGTTATCTTGCTTGTTTTATTTTTGGTAGTTTGATAACGTAATTACTATTATTTATTGTATAACCATCAACAAATTTGGTGTATATTCTATTTAGTCACCGATCCTACAAGAAGGTGCATTGGACATGTACCACCCAAAAGTTCTCTTGTTCTTTTAATAGCCGGACACCCAATGTTATAAATTGTAACACACATACAAATAATAATCATACTGAGAAGTTGTATACATAAACAGCTGTTTTAAGGTCAAGTGCACTTAGAATATAACGTTTATGCATTTTAGATTTGTACGCATGCAATAGAATTATTGGTAAAGAACCCCATCTATATGTAACACATATTATCATATTTAAAATAGATATTTGTCGTACATTTATTAATTTTTCCCTTAACAGTTACAATTCATTTATAAAACTTATAAATTAGCATTTATTATTACATAAAAGCCAGTTGGAGTATAACAATATATATATAGATACGTTCAAAGCACAACCTATTTAATTACGTTCAGTACCTTTTTCTCTGCAACATTTAAACAGCTATAAAAGTGTAATCAAAAATTTATTTACATAATAGCACTAGAATTTATTCTACCAGTAATTATACCGGGTGCATTTAAAATACAACCCGTTTTGCCACGTTTTATTGCTATTCATACTGTATTTCATGCATTTAATTCTCATTACTTAGTAATTTGTACGTGGTAGGTAAGAGCAAAGAAATAACTTGTCATTCCTGGCATGTTAAACCTATGTTAAATGATTCTAGAATGTAGATTTCTACATGATTTCCCTAAGTACACTCGAAATTTTGTAAACAATATCTGATTTAAGTGATTTTTCAATGGAAAATTTTAATTTACCAAAAATTGAACCGCTTTATAAGAAATTTTTATGTTATCCTTAAAAAATTTAATAAGTTTATCTGTTAAATTTTTAATACAAGGTAAAGTCCCAAAAACAATATTCTCTGAAACAATGGTTAATTTCCCAGTGTTAGTAAACTCAAGAGTATTCAACGGAAGTTTATTAATTAACTGAAACCGGATAATTATTGTCTATGAGGATTTGTTGAAATTTTGCTTTATTTTAAAGGTGGAATAGCGCATGGAAAATAACAATTTACTTTTAAATTTCAGAATGAAATTAATTTCAATTTTTGCAGAATATAGGAATTAAAATAAATGTAACAATTTTAATTAAAATCTTTTCTATACCAATCTAAAATGAAAAGTAAGCACTATAGTTATTTCCTTTTTCTATGCAAATTGTATGGAAGGACAGTATGAATTAAATTTTTCTAATGTTATATTAACAGCAGAGCGATGTCAGGCAAACGTCAGGAGCAATACAAATCTCACTGTCGTAAGGAACGTACCTCATTGCTCATCAAGATGTTATGTCTTGAAGATGGCAGCAACAAGTCTGACGAAAGCTCGACGAGAAAGAGACACTATATATATACACTACAACTCTAATAATTATAGTTAACAAGAACAGGTATTAAATTCAAGCAATAAAAGTTAAAAAGCAGTAAAAGTCCTGGAAACTATTTTTTTTGTAGTTTGGTATTAAGGTATACTTTCAAGACGTTTTATTGAACCTACGCCGAACAATTGTAAATAAAACAACACTTTTAAAGTTAACATGCTGTAGTAATATACAAGACAATTGGTAGTCAAATAGGGATACGTTAATATATAATTTAACAATCGCAAAATTAACATAAGCCATTATTTCTTGTATGAAGAAGAACGTATTCGATCTTTATCGAAGTCGATTATTAAAATCATCGAAACAATTAGTGTTATTTGTGCTCACAGTACGTATATACTACGATCTGCTGCGATCCACTGAACCAGATGCGATCTGCGAGGGCTCTGCTATTTCACAAACTGTTATACGACGGTCATCCTGTACCACATCACATACTGTTTTAATAATATTTAGAATACACGCCACACACTTTGGAATACACTCCCCCCCCCCCCCCCACATTTAATCTCTGTTGTCCATCATTTTAAAGTTGCAATCTATGAAGATGGTTCCTCGCAGCTCAACTTTGATTTCGTGGTTGGTTTTGTTCTTTAAAAATAAGAACTCAGTCTCTGATCAGTACTCTACTTCTTTCATGTTTGCAAGTTAAAAACAGGTCACTTTCTAAGAAATGAATGCAAATTTTAACAATTATGTTTTGAAGGATTGCCAACTTCAAACGAATTACATTTATTTAGTGCTGCCCTCTTTTATTAGACTCACTAATTACTGATCTGCCCTCGTATTAAAAATGTTGGTTCCATGTATAATATAACGTAAGTAAACATTTTTAAAAAGTATAGCAGCTATAAAAATTGTATAAATCGCATTTTTATGCTGTGACAGTCGCTAATGGTCTAACATTTTGTATTGTATACAAAGTTTAACTAAAACATTTCTGATTATTATAAAAATCAAAGTTCATTGCAATCTATGTCATTATCTTCTGCATTCGTGATTATCACGACGTTGTTAATAGGAAGCATTGTTTCCTATATATAGTGACCGCACAATGAATCCCGCGTCACTGCAACAATGATGTTAAAACAATGTGTGATGCCCATACTAGATAAACCGGATTATATCAAATATGATTTCACCTGCTGAACGCATTGAATGCATGTGTACTATACAGACTCTCGGTTACTACCACTAGTATTGTATGAAGCTCCCCTTCATCCTCGCCCTAGTGCAATCCTCATTTTCTGGCGTCTCTGGGACATTGCTGGCGTCAGTTCGGGTCCATTCATTATACCTCCGTTTTCAAGCAAACCATGACCACTACTCCGACCACACCATAAACATTGCGACACCAGTGGAGTGAACGCTGACAATCAACTTGACGATAATAATGACGATAAGCCATTCACATTTATTCAGTTCCTGCATTCGGCATAATTCGATAACGTTTTCAAATTTTAGGGTTGCATTTTCTGATTAAATTTGTAGAAACAGTTAAAAGGGATATTTCGCATATTCACATATTCCACTAACATTTTATACAATTCCATTAATTATTAGTTAATTTTTGTAAAACCTATACGCCAAGGTGACAATCTAAAATAATATAAAGTTAAGTACTTAGTAGATTTTTATTAAATATATTATTTAATTGCGCCAAATATTTATATAACTGTATTCTACGTTGTTGTAGTGTAATAACACAGGCTTACAATGATTTTCCTCTTTAAGATCTGAGTAGCGTTCCCGATAATTTTTAAAATGCGCTGATTACGAGAAAAATAGTCAAAAAGTCCATAACGTCAAAATATTGTACAATATTTGTCTTTCTGGGTTCCTTTAAATAAAACTAACGGTAATTTAATTAGCATCTGCTAGATTAATTACTACTTTAACTTACTACTTGAATTCCTAAATTTAAATTATCCTGCTTTGTATTTTTGTTTGTGGGTTATTTCTGAACCACTGAACCATATATACTAGGTTTCTGCTATATTTAATTACTACTCTTAAACTTAAAATACCTTATCTTGCTTTTGGTTGTTAGTTATTTTTGTATAACTAGGTATACATAAAAGGTCCGCTAATTTTATTCCTACTTCCCAGTTATTAGATCTTTCAGTAACGATTTCTTAACTTTTTAAATGACTAAAATTATATATTTCTTGTACTGCTTTGATTCCTTAATAATTAATTTGTTTATATACGTACTACTGTTAGTTAATTGTTACTATTGTAACTTAGGCCTCTCCTTTAAATATCGTAACGGCAGTTAGGTTAGTTTCCATTGACGTTTGATTTAATAGCACATCCTTTAAATTGTTAATTTTCTAGTTAAATTATGGAGTCTGTGTATTCTGTAAGTTTTGTCGCATTATATCCATTTATATATACCTTAGTCAATTGGTGCTTTCTTTTGTGTGATTTTTAGTCTATTTAAATTCATTATCCTATGGTTTGTTTACAAACATCAGGTTAAGTGTTGTTAATACTGTCAAATCATTGCGCATGCGATTAAGAGTCACATGGACATAGAATTGGCATCTACAGTTCATAAAGTATAAGTTTTCAGTTCGTACTGCGCAAGTGTGAACCGCAAATTGTACTTTATCTCTTTCTAACACACTTGAACACGCGCTGTAATACTACAGACGTTTGTCATTTTGAGTTAAGACGTACGTCTTTGAAATATTATATTAAATAAAAGGATATGTTGTCCAGAAGATAGTCTTATGATATTCGACTTGTTGTCAAATTATTTCAATATTGTTGTTTATTGACTTTGTTTCCGGTATTCTGACTTCTAGGTTAAGCATTCTTCCAATTTGAATATTTAGTTTATCAAAAATTACAAAATCTGTTTTTTTGAGAACAATACTGATAAATAAATAGTAATATCAATTAGTGGCAATAAGTACGAAATTGTTTGAATATCACTTTGACATTTCTAACCTATTTATTTTACAGAATATTTCTTAGATGCCAAGTAAACCTCTTGGTTCTCAAGCGAACCAGCTTGTATTAAATCTTACAGTCTATTAACGGGTAAAGGAGAATGGTGGACCATTTATGTCCATCGACCGCGTTCATGAGGTAATTCACATAATCAGTTAGATAAGGCGGTATTATGAAATAAGTTTTATTTTAGAGGGTAGCAGAAGCCCTTAATATTTCTAGTAGAACGGTCTACACTATTAAACATCGTAACATTCAGAATCCAGTCTTATCGTCTCCTAGCAAAAAAAGGTCTTGTAAGAAGTCAAAAACTAATGACTTAGCAGAAGCAACTAAAATGGAAGTTCGAAATACTGTTTATGACATGTATAAAGAAAGTATGTTTTTAATATATTGTAAATATTTATTACATGTTAAAATTTTTCAGAAAAACATCTTACCTTAAAAAATTTAAGCAATGTTTTGGCTATGAAAGAATTTGTTCATACATGTACAACTACTTTAGGAATATTGCTTGAAATATTGTTTTAAATATAAGAAAGAGTGTAACAGGAGAGCGCTCACAGAGAAATTAAATATAGTCTGAATGAGAAATGTATTTTTAAGGGAATATATGAATAACTTAAATTCAACTTTACGTCAGGTCATGTTCCTTGATGAAATTTGAATCTTTTCGGAAGAGAATAGAATGAAATCCTGGCAAAATGATAATATAAAAAGTGTTAGGAAACCCAAAGACTATGATGGTAAACGGTTTATTATTATACATATTGGCACAGAAAATGGCTTTATTAAAGGAGTTAGTCGGATTTTTCTATCAAAAACAATCACTGGTGATTACCATGGAGAAATGAATGGTGACTCCTTTAAGCAATGGGTAAATGATCAGCTTATACCAAATCTTGAGGTACCATCACTTATAATAATATAATGCTCCTTATCATAGCGCTAATCAAAATAAACAACCAAATACCTCCTCAAAAAAACAGAAATTATGGAATGGTTGAGAAAAAAAGATAGAAGCTATTCACCTGCAATGACTAAGAATGAATTAATTCAATTAGTAAAATATCATAAAGAAAGGAAGATATTTATTATAGGTGAAATAATGTGAAAGTGGACATGAAGTTTTAAGATTACCTCTGTACCATTGTGACTTGAACGCAATTGAAATGATTTGGACTAAGGTTAAAAACTATTATAATTCAAATATTGGAAGAAATGGTTATTCAGATGAAAGAGTTAAAGAAATGTGGAATGAAGCTTTGCAACAGTGTGATGAAATTACTTGGTATAATTGTGCTAGCTAGGCATACGGAAAATTTAATTAAAAAATGGTATGAGCGAGAGCAATTTCTTGATAGGGCAGAGATTGCTCCAATAATAATGTAAATGACTCAAGTTTTGAGTCAGAATCAGAAACTGACTAGTTTTCATTCATTTTTGTAATATATACTCCATTCACATTAAAAATAACATATTGCAAATAATACAAGTAATATTTTTGAGGTTTTATTTGGATGAAACAGGAAAGTTTACTTCTATAAAAGTTCACTAAACATTAATAAGCAGGTATCTATCTTATTTTGACAAAGTATTTTTGTATTTATATTTTGTAGAAGTTTAATATGGTTACATTAATACTGCCATAAAAACCATCAATGTGTATCATTTGCATGCACATAATATAAAGCAGCGAAGAAATTACTGCCACTGGTTCAACGAAACATTTACATGATAAAGATCTCCTGGCAAAGTTTTATTTGAATGAAGTTTGTTTTTTTATTGGTGGTGTAGTTCGTTTTTTTTATTTGTAGTGTACTAACCTGCAAAATTATCAAATGTAGTTATCAGAAAATCCTCATGTGTTTGTTAAATATTATCTTCATCTAATAAAGGATAATATGGAGTTAGATTGTATTATTATACCATTATTTTCTTAAGAAACAATAAAATATTAAATGTAGACTATATAAATGTTTCTTTTATGTATAATTTTATAAATGTAATTTGACAACATATATTTACAACTTTCAAAAGGTTTTAATTCTTTTTCAAAGAGTTACGAACAACTTTGACATTCTTTTCCAATATATGTATTTAAATTTATTTAAAATATATTAAGTAGAAATCTAAATTATTCATCAAATTAATATATTCCCAATCTTTTTAACCCAGATATAGTGCAAGAAAATGATTTCGGTAGGTATGTCATTCTTAATAATGCAAACATTTTTAACACTAAAGATCTTTTCAATACCTATGTATTTCACCATTGATATCTGACTTGAAATATTTCTTTTTAAATAAATTTTTAATCTAATATTTTCCTGAGTTTATAATTATAAATAACATTTAAAATAATTTGTTCAAATATTATATATGCTTTCTTTGGTTATATAGCAAGTAACATACTAAAATTTTGACAATATTGAAACATGACGTTTATATTTTATGATGACAAACGGTTGTTTCCGCGATTGAATACGGACTTCATTTGATTCTGCAGTACTGATTTGAATCATATGCTTATAATTTGACCTTGAACTGAAAACTTATACTTTATGAACTATATGTGCGTTTGCTTAATTTCTATAGTCATTTTGTTTCTATAAATTATTAAACGTTGTTTTAATTTAATATTCTTAATTAAAATGTATCCTAGGTAATTATAAGAGTTTTTTTTGTACTCGCTTATCAAAACCTGTCATTTCACGATTCGATTTGGGTGCGTAAAAAGTCACTTTACGCACGAGTGCGTAAAAGTAAATTGGTACTTCCTGGAACTTGATTAATTTAGTGACATTTTAAAATCATAAATCCCTAACCTTAATAATATGCTACCCAGTTCGTTGTTTTTCTATGAAAATAAAAGGAAATGAAATAGAAATTGTTATATTTGGAAGGTATGTAATTCAATGTCAGAACAGCAACAAATATTATTTTTTAAATTTATAGAAAACTAAAAAAAAAATTGTCACAAGTGGGATTCGAACCCACGCCCTCAGAGATGACCAGAACGCTCGAGAAGCCGTATAACGGGCAAGCTAAACCTTGAGTCTGGCGCCTTAGACCGCTCGGCCATACTGACACATACTAGTAATATTGTTAAAAATACATATAAATATAAAAATTTTGAAATTATATTTATATTTTAGATAAATATTATTATTGTTTATAGTTCTCGTACAAAAAATATTGTACAAACTTCGTGCGTGAAACATTTCGCGAATTCGTGTCCATAAAGCGCTCGCCTGCGGCTCGCGCTTTAAACTGGTCACTCATTCGCGAAATATGATTTCACGCACTTGGTTCGTAAATAACTATTTGGGATGTCAGTTATGGCTTTTAATTTGTATTTCGTATGGGATTTGAGAAGTAGCACGACATCTACTAGTATTTATTTGTGATATAGCGCGAGGAGTTGATTAGTCAAAGTTGGGGTATTAATTAGTTGAAATTTAAAAGGATATATATTGTAAATTAATAATATGTTTTCTTTGTGGTCGATTTCCTTTTTGGAAATAATTAAATATAGGATAATTGGAATATTCTTTTAAATATCGTTTTTTTGCCATATGACGTTGTATTGTCGTCTATATAAGACACGTACAAGACATTCTCGCTCTCATTAATCTTTCGTTCAAGTATTTGTGATTAAGCCTTCATTGCCAGGGTTGTGAAGTATATAACTGGTAGAATTTTAATCAAAACATGGTATGTGTTCGCTTATAGCGGGTATTAAATTATACTCGGCATTATAAAGCAACGTTAAAGATGTTCTAAGGTTGGTTTGCATCGTGATGACACGGATTTAAGTGGATACGTTCTTCGACCACGTGGTAAATCTTTAACTTTGTAGTAATTGAAAATTCATTGAATGAGGTGAGTCCATAACTAAAATGTCTTGTAAACGGGATTGTTTCTCTCATTAATTTCGTTTCGGTTACTTATATTTTTTTCTTTTTTCCTTAAATTCATCAGAGACCTTGTATGGGACTATTTCCGAATCAGCTGATTAGCATTTGGACGTAAGCAGCTAAAAAGCCTGATTATAAAGAAATAGTGGCGAATATGATTGCAAATTTTAACTGAATGAGCTGTTCTATGAGCATTAAACTTAATTTCCTGAATTCCCGCATTAACTACTTTCCAAAATTTAGGAGTCGTTAGCGAAGAGCAAAGGTGAAAGATTTCACCAATATTTGAAAGATATCGAAAAGAGATATCAACGAAGGTGGAATACAAATATGTTGGCTACTGAGGCGATATGAGCCAAGCCGAAAATTTAAGATAAAATCGCAAAATAGAAGCTTTGGAGAAAAAATGACAAGGTTTGACAAAGATAAGTGACATGTTTACGCAGTAAACAAGTAATCTTTTATTAAATTTCAAGACGTTCTAGAATCAAGTACTTTTTTAATATATATTTTTTTCTAAGTAAAGGTGTTTTTTTTTTGCAATTTTCTTCCTATGTCTATTCTGAAAAGTCTGGACGTGATGAACAACTGAATACATATTAGTAATCAGCGCATCAAAATAGTTCAGAATCAGTCATCGAATTCAAAAGGGGACGTCATAACTCCAAATTTGCAAATAATATAATAGTTACAAGTCGATATTAATATATTTATTAATACAGTTCAAATCTCGCCAAAACGTTATCAATCGATACTAACGATTCTAACCTCACTGAATGCATTTAATATTGTGTTTATTTATGCTAATGGCTTTGTTCATAGCAGAACAACGTAAATATTAATCTCCAGGATGCGGTTCTTCTTTAATATGAATTAAATGAATACTCGTAGATGTAAAACTAGAAATCAAATATCAATTCTTTATTTTGGAACTTATTTTTGAACATATTGCTGTGTTGTTTCCAAGGCAATGTGAATTAAATAACTATATATCAATTAAACCTAGTGAAAGCGGGTTGTGTTTTGAATGCACCCGGTGTAATTACTGGTAGAATTTTAATTCCAGTCCATTATATAGACAGATTTTTAATGATTATCTTACAATAAACTGAACGTAGCAGAAATATACCCAAAACGTAATTAAATAGGTTGCGTTTTGAGTGCACCTATATATTACGTGTAAACTATTGTATTTAATGTATAATGTCAATTATAGGTTATGTTATGATATAACAATATTATAATCTACTTAAATATAAAATACATGCTTACGTACCAAAATTAAATAAAAGGAATATTAGAAATCATTTTCAGTGTTTCAAAGTTGATATCCAGTATGCAATTAGTGTGTTTTCTTTATAAAATATCCATTGTTGGCAATAATTCTGGTAATGTATAATTGCTTCTTAAATGGTCGATTCTTAATCAAAAATAAACAAAAACATACCACAACAGTCCAATGTTAAGTAGCATACATAATGCAATCTGAAAAATAATAAATACTTGTAACTTTAAGATGTATTTTATAACAATTGAATCTACTTACGTTCGTAAATATGAGGTAATGTATCTAATGCTAATTAAATTAGAACAAGCCAGTACAACAAGTCATCGAAAATAGATCAATAATATTGTTAAGCTTCGAAAGAATATTACAAATGTTTAGTAACCCATCAAATGGTGTATGATATCTGTAAAGAGAAATATCTGTGCAATGTTAGCCACTCAGATTTATTTGAATTTGGATGTTAAAAATATAAAACTAAATGGACGAATATGAGAGATGTACAAGACTATGTAAGAGAGAGAACAAAGATGACCTTTATTCAAATGTGCATTTATTTGGAATCTTAGATCTCAAACGCATTAAAAGCATAAAGAAGATACAAAAAATTGAACGCAAGACAAGGAACGAAAAAGTACGATAAAATACAAGATGTTTATTGAATATACGAGGATTCACAGCCAAGTAAATATCCATGTGATAAATATCTCGCTGCAAACAAATTTTATTGATTACAGAGTGATATAAAACATAAAGATCGAGATAATAACACATGTTTTTAAACAGCAGGTGTTCATGTAAAAAACGGAATCGTTAAAGATTTTTCTACGTTTCCAAAACAATAAGCGTCCCAGAAGTTATAAAAGAATTAAAACGCCAAAGAAAGAGATTCTTACGCGAACATCGTTATATAACAGTCCTAAAAATTTATTTCTATATTTAAGTAGTACAATTTGCATATACTCGTAATTATTAGTTTTGGAGCATTTTTTAGTTTAGTTATTTGTCTAGCGTATATTTACAAGTTTCTATTTACTTAACGTTTCCTTTTGTTACAAGTTAATAATTTCTCATAAATTTAATTGAAGCAAAGATTTATCATGAAGAATTTAATAATCTTTATAAGGAACAGAAGTCAGTGTAAGTAACACGACGACTAATAATTTGAAGTCTGTAATAATTAAAATTAAACATTTCAAGGCTAGCATTTGGAGGGTTTAGATCCCCTAGGTTAAGTGAAATATACAAGTGTGCTGATTTGAAGATTTATTATAAATCTGTGAAAGACTTCAAGCTATATGTCTATTTTTCATCCTAATTTTCTATCCTAATAATATTGTATTATGGTAATGTGAGATTAATAATATTTTTGAATACATGATTTATAAATATATATAAAGTCTAAACAATAAATTGATTTTATTTAATATCCTGTTGTATTATTTCTTTGTGTTTACATTCGATGCTAGGCCTAGTTACATAAAACTCGAAAGCAAAACCCTAAGATTTCTTCTTATACGTTATAATATTTTGCCATCTCTAATTTTTCTTCAGGTGAATAATAATTCATTTTGTGAAAATTAAATTAAATGGTCTTCCATAAATTTAATTATGAAACCAAAAAACCAGCATGCTTATTCACTATAGTTTGATTCAACCTTAGAAAAAAGTACGGGCCATATGGGAAACAGGTGCGCTGTTGCCTATTCATATGTAACTAATTTCATCTTTGTTGTCGCCTTAATAAATTGATGTCAATAAATAGATAACCAAATAACCTTGTTTAAATTTTTGACAAACTTGCCTTTCACCAAATATTTACAATAAAAGGCTAGTAATATGGTAAATAAGATTAATATACCTACATATATACAAATATATTTTATCAAAAGGAAGAATATTTTAAATTATGTATTTTCGCATTTTTTAAAATTACCTTAGTGTTTAATTTAAAGGATTTATATAAAGTTTTCATTTAATGGGTATAAATAAAATTATAATTCTATAAATTATAATAACTATATAATAAATAATATAATAAATAATATATAATAAATTATAATTTATTGTGTATAGAATAAGCAATTTTGAAGTTTTTTATTATTAGAATTAAATACAAGAAACAAATTGTTTATTGTCTACATTTATGTTATAACAACATATTGAAAAAACTTTATTAATCGGAGAAAGAAGTTTGTGAAGAAAATTTTGAAAAACTTGAGTCAATTAATGGTATTATAAACTCGATATTATCTTCTATTTCATCTATTCTCCGCAATAGGTACAATGTCAGTTTACTAAATGTTGGTAAATCAGAATCACTGTCAACAGCAAAAAATTTTTTAACGTAGGTGGAATATTATTCAAAAAGAAATTATGCACTTTACATCGATTAATAAGCTGCACATTTTAATTATATGTCTTTGAGTGTTTTTTCTGTAAACCATTTCTTTTCGGCATTTGTCTACGTGGGCATATAAATCTCTGTGACATTCGTACAGCATATACAATGATTTTACCACAACCAAGAGCTTTACAAGTATCATAAACTGATGCTTATACATCCATTGTTTTATTAAAATAGTTAAAGGCATTACGAATCATCTGCCGTTCTCTAGATTTATAAACTTCGCCTTGCCGTCTCCTTTTAACTGAAAACTCCATAGTAAACTGCAAATGCAACACAACTCGGATACAATAAATGCCCATACATCTCATAATTATAACTTACGCGTATTAAAAAAGATATATTTCTTAATAGTTGCAAAAAAGATACGAAAGAAATAAAAAAGCAAACTAATATACAATGAAACACAAACAAAGCTAAATGACAGATTACAGTCCGGTGACAGATCGAACAAATTTTACTATAATTATGATTTTACAACATTGTACGTACTGGAAAAGGATGTATTAATTGTCAAATATGTAAGTTAGCAAAAGAGGGAAATAGTCCATAAGAACCTATACTTTTTTCTAAGGTTGAAACGATCTATAGATGCACTTGTAGATATTGGCCGCATTGGCACTTATCTCGCATATATGATTTTCAATCATATGAATTTATAATTTAAATTACAAATAAAATTGTCTATACTCGTATATTGTCTAAAATCATCTACACTTTATGACTTTAAATTATTCTAGTTTTAAAATTTTGTACCAATCTTAATTCCTTGATGATTGTGATGAATTCCTAGCGATTCATAACTTTTCCATATATCGAATTTATTAATAAAAAGAATTAAATGGAAAAAAATTGATTAAATTGAATAGTTTAATTTAAATTTAATATTAATGAAAAATATCATAACCGTAACGATAATCATCTCTTAATGTATATATCAATCATTAAAAAATATTTGATAAATATATTACGCGTCTATATTTTAATTGCGAAGCGCACATATTTGACTCGTTTAAGATGTAAGATAGAAGTCCTTAAATGTAGGTGTAGGTTTCCGCGGTCGTTCTCTAGATGTAGATCTCGGTTTCCGGGTTGGAACCGCGTCGAGTTAGGCGTAATTGCCAACGTTTCGTCCACTGTTTCAAGGGACATCTTCAGGGCTGTACGTAGATGTTCGTCGTTTAGCAGTAGCTTGAAGAATGCTATGACAGAGACCAGTACAACTTATATAGGGGGGACCGGATCAGATGGTGGCCTGCTATTGGCTGGGGACAATGAGCCAATGGCATGCGTCGTATGGGCGTGGTGATTCTTAGTAGAGTTCAGTAGAGTTTGCCACGTCGGATGTAACGTATAGCCATCGTCTCTATTGAGATTGCGGGGATGTTTGTAAATTTCAATAGATTCATGGATTTTCCTAGGGAAATAATGCGATTCACGGGACAGAAGCTTGACATCTTTGAATAGAATTTGATGACCGGAGTTGAGTTTGTGTTCTGCCAGCGCTGAACCGGCTATATGTAACAGTCTAGTACAACGTTCATGCTTAGTTTCGCCAATGTACACACTGCCACACGAACACGGAATGCGATACACTCCTTGTGCTTGGAGCGGAGATATTTTGTCTTTAACCGAGGGTAAAAGGTCCGAAACTTTAGAATGGGGTCTGAAGACAGTTTTGATTTTATTTCTATGTAGAACCTTTCCTATATGATCGGTGATACCTTGAATATACGGTAAGAAGGCGGTGCTGATGTTAGGATCGAGTTCACTTCGAGGTTTGGGGTTACGATGTCTCACTATAGTGCGGTGTATGTCGTGGGCGTTATAATTATTCTGGAGTCGGGTGATAGAAACATGCTTAAGTTCGGAGGGTAGTGCCCTAGGTTCTGAGATAGAAAACGCGCGATGTACTAGAGTATTGATGACCGCTTGTTTGTGTGCCGGGTGATGATGGGAATACCCGTTCAGATATCGGTCCGTATGAGTCGGTTTCCTGTAAACCGTGTGGTCCAGTTTGCCATTGATATTGCGGGTCACTAAGACGTCTAAAAACGGGAGACTTTGATTCCATCTCCATGGTAAAGCGAATGGCACGGTGCTGAGAGTTTATAAAAAGAAAGAATTCATCTAAAGACTGCCGCCCATGCGGCCAGATGACGAACGTATCGTCTACATATCTAAACCAACATTTAGGTTTTAAATGAAAGGAGCTTAAGACCTGTTGTTCGAACGCTTCCATAAAAATGTTAGCGACAACCGGGGATAAGGGGGAACCCATAGCGGCTCCCGACACTTGGTCATAGAACTTGTTTCAAAATTGGAAGTACGTGGAAGTGAGGCACACATTTACGAGTTCGGATATATCATTCGGTTTGCCGTGGGCGACTATAATGTCGGAGATGATAGACACTGTGTCCGGGATCGGAACCTTCGTGAAAAGAGATTCAACGTCAAAACTAACTAGTAAATCACTAGTGTCTAAGGAAAAATCCTGTAAACGAGTTACAAAATGTTGAGAATTTTTAATCGCAGAGTTACTGTCACCTGTGTATTGTTTGAGCATGTTAGATAAATATTTGGCTAATTTGTAGGTGGGGTTGTCGATAGCGCTGACAATGGGGCGAAGAGGCACGTTGGGTTTGTGAATTTTAGGTAATCCCCATTGTCAGCGCTATCGACAGCCCCACCTACAAATTAGCCATATATTTATCTAACATGCTCAAACAATACACAGGTGATAGTAACTCTGTGATTAAAAATTCTCAACATTTTGTAACTCGTTTACGGAAGTCTCCCGTCTTTAGACGTCTTGGTGACCCGCAATATCAATGGCAAACTGGGCCACACGGTTTACAGGAAACCGACTCTTACGGACCGATATCTGAACGGGTTTTCCCATCATCACCCTGCACACAAACAAGCTGTCATCAATACTCTTGTACATCGCGCGTTTTCTATATCAGAACCTAGGGCACTACTCTCCGAACTTAAGCATATTTCTAACACCCTAATCCAGAATAATTATAACGCCCACGACATACACCGCACTATAGTGAGACATTGTAACCCCAAACCTCGAAGTGAACCCGATCCTAACATCAGCACCGCCTTCTTACCGTATATTCAAGGTATCACCGATCATATAGGAAAGGTTCTACATAGAAATAAAATCAAGACTGTCTTCAGACCCCATTCTAAAATTTCGGACCTCTTACCCTCGGTTAAAGACAAAATATCTCCGCTCCAAGCACAAGGAGTGTATCGCATTCCGTGTTCGTGTGGCAGTGTGTACATTGGCGAAACTAAGCGGCCAGTCGGCGTGCGTGTGTCCGAACATGAACGTTGTACTAGACTGTTACATATAGCCGGTTCAGCGCTGGCAGAACACAAACTCAACTCCGGTCATCAAATTCTATTCAAAGATGTCAAGCTTCTGTCCCGTGAATCGCATTATTTCACTAGGATAATCCGTGAATCTATTGAAATTTACAAACATCCCCGCAATCTCAATAGAGACGATGGCTATACGTTACATCCGACGTGGCAAACTCTTCTGAACTCTACTAAGAATCACCACGCCCATACGACGCATGCCATTGGCTCATTGTCCCCAGCCAATAGCAGGCCACCATCTGATCCGGTCCCCCCTATATAAGTTGTACTGGTCTCTGTCATAGCATTCTTCAAGCTACTGCTAAACGACGAACATCTACGTACAGCCCTGAAGATGTACCTTGAAACAGTGGACGAAACGTTGGCAATTACGCCTAACTCGACGCGGTTCCAACCCGGAAACCGAGATCTACATAGAAGTCCTTGTTTTCTTTGGTGTCTATCTTTTATAATTTAGCCGATCTCTAATCTAGTTGAACATTCCATTTAGATTCATCGTCTCTTCTGTTTTGTTTCCGTAGTAGCAAATTTTCTTCTTAGTTTAAATTGCAACTTATAGAATGTGTATATGTGATGGTAATTCTTACAAAAATTCTAACTTTTGATTTTACATTGATTGTGTTTTGATTGTCAATGTTTAAGTATTTTTATTGAAATTAGATAAAGTAGAGCTCTACATATTATTAAATGTGTTATTAGTGTATTTAACCCGATAATGTAGAAAATCTTCTCTATTTTCTACTAGGTACATTATGTTATTTCATTGGTATGTATACGTCCCTAATCATTCATCAATGTTTATTCTTGTCTTACTTTCAGCTATTTCATTGTTGTTCCCGGTACTTTTGTTGGTTGTTCTGATGTTCTCTGATATAAATAATTTCATTTTGTATCCACTGTATGGACTGTTTCTAATAATTTATAAAATATCTCTACAAATCCTATGCAATGCATTTATCTGTACATATTAATTAAATCTGAATGTAAGATATTTTAATTAAACTCTTTATTTCTAGGAACGGAATTAAATGATATTTAAGAAACTTATACGATAACATAAAAACAAACTATTTTAACTCTAATTAATAACTTCTTAACTATATCTCATTCCAAATTTGAAAGGACCGTTGGGAAAGATAAGGCTTAAAATAAATGTTTGTGATTGTTGAAACTACATGGCAAATTTATGCAAGAAAAGTCAAAATTTTTAACTCGTTCTGTCAAAAATTTCCTATGAGTGCAGGGTTACTATGAGTACTTTCGATTAACGTATTTTATTAGTTGTTTATTGTGCTATTTACTATTATAAAAATAGTTCTTTTGATGCCAATGCATGGAAGAACAGCATTCATATCATCACAGAAGAAACCAGAATTTATTATTTAGATAATATTGTTGACACTATGATAAAAAATTTGACTTTTATTATAAATACTGGATCGTCCTCAGAATTTTTAATTAGATTCAGATTCTTAACATGAAAATGAGTAATTTTAATAGGTTCAGCATTAATTATAATGTGTCATATAGGTTGTAACTTATAAAACTGAGTTTCAATATTTTTTTAATTAACGATTTGGTGTAATAATAATTAAAAATATAGTTTAAATTATTTTTATGTTTTTTAGTATGTATTTACTGTTTGTTTTGTAAAATAAACATATTTTTAAATAAATACATTTTGGAGATTTAGAAATTTTTTTCATCCAAAACATGTGAAATTTACTTTGTTAAACAAATTTCTTTGTCGCTTTCTGAGTATATATTATTCAAATAACTATATTTTGTAATGCGATATATTTCTTAATCGAGACTGTACTGTTAAGACGTACATAAAAATTATAATTATAATAAACATCGCTGTTAATCCTTTAAATTTATTAGTTCTACATCTTCTGTATGCACAATTATCCCCTGAATGATATATCTTCTATAATAGTTAATAAGAACAACTCATGATTGCCCTATCAGATGAAAAAAAAACTAAAATGCTTATCGGAAAAAATTGAGGTAATCTCTTAATGTCAATTGATCAGTTACATCATTTTTCATAACAGTTTTTTTTTTTACTAGTAAAATCAAAGTAAGGTGTAAATACTTCTCCCGAGGTCATTTTAACACATTCTTCACATAATTGTTACTATATTTACGCACAAATTTATTTTAGATGCAACATATTCAAACAATAAATAACAAGTTATAAGATATTGATCGAAATATTTTATATCTGTCTAATACCTTACATTGGTATATATTTGTTATATTATTAAGGAATGTCTAAGTGTTCTTAAAAATAAATATGTTAATAAACAAACGTAAAAATTAAAAAATATTAATTTATTCAATATGTTGGTATATAACCTCAACATATGGCAGCAAACTATATTCTACTTGTTTGAATTTATAAAATTTATCCTGCGTAAATTGCGCTCAAATTGTAGCGCCATCTACTGCTTTCTTATTTGGAATGAACTGTAGAAGTTCTGTTTGAATATAAATATTCTTTTAATAATATATCCTTTTTTTAAATTTTCTAACTTTCATATCTAATTGATGTAAAATATACAGCAATATGTATACTGTATACTGTACTCCTATATAGCAAAACACGCCAATCAATCCACTTTCGTCATCAATTAAAAAGAATGACGTCTGTATTGCCAGTCTTACAACAGCTAAAATAATTGTCTTATATATTACTAAATTTATAATTATTAATCTGGAATATATTATGTATTTGTATATAATAGTAATTATAGGATTACATGTTTTGATGAATAATATTAATTAAAAATTATATAAAAATTAATTAGGCGTCATTCGAACTAGTTTTATTAAGGATATTAAGCATAAGATGTTGGCGATTATGAAAAATCGTTTACATGAAGCAATTTTAAATAATGAAGAATCATTGTAAGAGATTATTTCTTCAAATATACACGTGTGTATAATCTTTGATTTAAGTTTTCAGTCTTAAGCAATAATTTATTAATAAAAATACTAAATTTGATTTTTTATTTGAATAATTCTTTAATAAACTTAAAAATGTGGTTTTATTTACTTATAGTCACAAAATACATTAGTTTATTACTTATTTTCTTTAATGAGAATGTACTTAATTTGCATGTGAATTTATATATAAATATAACCTACAAACTTCACAAACCGTTAATTTTATAAGTCGACTATACTACAACTATTAGGTACGTCATGGATTTTAATGACAAAAGTGGTTTGATTGATGCGTTTTGCTATAGGTATCATGGTTATAGTTATCTTGAATTCCAATATACGTAATCGATAACTGAATTGGTATAGAAATCTATGAAAGCTACTTAAATGAAGGTACCAAAAACTTCTTTTCTTAATTTAAAAAGGTCCTTATTGTTTTCTAATTTACGATTTATAATTATTGAGCTTGATTAAGTACACCTTAAATGTGTACAACAGTGATATCTATTCGCAATTCTCATTCAATAACAGTAATTTCTATTATGTGCAGTGTGCACCGTATGAGGAAGTAGTCTACCGTGTATTTCCATAATGTGATTTTTTTTATTTCCACAACACAGTGAAAAATATGCTCACCGATAAATAACCGAAAGAGCTGAAATAGGATCCGACGACACTTATAGGCAATTTTCCACACCGCAAAACCGATTTTAATACATAATGTGTCATATAAAATTATATCAACGTTATATGTATACAGTGGCTACCCCGATAAAGTGCCCTCTTTATATTATTATACATCTATAGATCATCGCATTCTATGAGCAGAAATCCGCCATAAAAATATTATACGCCCAACGAAAAAGGTTGATATAGAATCACTTTTCACTATAAAAAGGGAATTTATTCCTTAGGTTTATGTGTCGAAAAGACACTCGTCCATATGTGGAGCCATTTTCATAAATTTACCTTTTTTCGTTCTCTTGCATCGAACAGCGACCAGATTTACTGTTATGATCGTTTTTGATTCACATATAGTCTTTCATTTCCATATTAGAATCATAAGTTACTACTATTATTTATAAATGTATAACGTTTTTAAATTGGACGAATCATTTTATACTTAACGACAGTATTATTCTAATAAATTCTGTATGTTTAGTAATGCGGAACTTTTATAATATAATATATATAATATATTCGTATATATATATATATATATATATATATATATATATATAATACTTCAAATCTAAATATTATCACCTACGAGGAATGTTCGCTTAATGTTGAGAGGTTAAGCGTAACCTGTAGGCCACAATTTATTAATACATTGTCATCATGGCATTTTAATTTAATCCTTTATTAATTTAAGTGAAGTAAGAAGTAACAGAATATACAAATTATTGTACATTGTCTAAATAAAATCTGTCAAAAACTTGATAAACATTATCTTCCAGATATGTAGTCTCTAATATATTATATTATAGAGTTATTAATATAATGGTGATAACGTCCTATTTTTATATAAAAAGTTGAATTTGAACTTATGTTTTAGCATTTCCTCTTTCATTTGCAAAGCAAGATTCCCAGTCTAAAATTAAAAAAATGAAAATGTTAAGGAAACCAATTCCTGAACCTAGCAGACGTACCCAATAAGCTATCGATAATATATCGGAGTTAGTTTAATATACTTGGCATAACAAAAAATTTGTATCATCCTGGATCAAAACAACCAATAAAGCTTTTTTTAAATAATTCTAATATATACATTATAACTGACGTCTGTCAGCGTTTTTCCCGAAAATAGACTGTTGCTCCTCTAGGGCATCTCCTGCGGTATAAGTGATATAAAACGCCAAGCTTTGCAACCTCTTAAATCAGTCAATTTTGCAGTAAGAGCGCCATGGGTGGCACCAATCGATTCCTTTCTTATGTATGTCCCTGGGAGATAAACCCGTAGAAAATATGTTCCAAAAAAAGTGCAGAAATGGATCTTTGCCCCTCAGGGAAGTGGATACTGCTCCACGGCAGCTGATTTTTAGAATCTCCATTGTTGACAGCGTTGGATATATTTTTTTGTATTGAAAAAGCATGTGTATAAAGAGATATATGCAAATATATGCTAATTTATAAGATAAGGTTCGCCAGATGAAGAATCCTAGCTATTTTAAATAAAATGCCGGAAAATTTGTGAAAGCAATCTACATTATGTGCCGCAGATGATACTTTTTTCCCGTTTTTTTAAATGTTTATTATAAGTTGAACTATTAACAATTTTCGAGAACGCTAGCAAAACTTTCAAATTATGGCTGTTATCACATTTGAGCCGCATATCTTTCTAATTGTTATGTAAAGTGCGTTTCCAGGTTAGGAGTGTATGGATGACTGTGATACCAATCAACTGGTAACGTCTTGGAGGGCGACTAGGAATGATTGGGAAATATCAAACGAGATCTTCAAGGCCCATTTAATTAGATGGGCGCTAGGGCGTTTGAACCATATAAATCCGCAGGACCAGACGGAGTATTTCCCAAGCTGCTGCAGGAGTGAATTGGGGAAATTATGGATCCTTTACAGGATATTCAGGGTTAGCTAGCCATGCCATGAGTTATATCCCTAGGGCACGGAGAGAAACTAGGGTAGTGTTTATTACAAAACCTGGAAAGAAACATATACCCACCCCAAATAATTTAGACCAACTAGTCTTACCTCTTTTATATTGAAGACAATGGAACAAATGATATATTTAAATATTAAAGAAGGGGCTCTAGACAGATCTCCTCTACACCCACTGCAATGGGTATACCAAATGGAAAAATCAGATGAGCCTGCCCTGCATAGCCTGGTGGGGGGGGGCTCTGAAGAAGCCTACACCACAAAGAAATTGCGCTTGCAGTTTCCTTAGACATTGAAGGAGCTTTTGATAACACATCGACGTCTTCCATTATTCGGTCTTTAAAAGGTCGAAAAATAAAGAGCATCATCCATAACATGCTGCGTAACAGAGTAGTTCATGCCAAAAGGATGTCCTCAAGGAGGCATATTGTCACCGCTATTATGGAGTCTAGTAGTAGATAATCTCATCGGGATATTAAATGACCAGGGAATATGAATGCAGGGGTTCGCCGATGACACAATCATTGTGTCCCGGGAGAAATTCCCGGGGACAGTGACAGGCATCATGTGAAATGCTCTGCGAATTCTTTTACCAACATGAGAAATCTAAATGATCTAGGTAGCGTAAGGCTGTTCGGACAATAGTTAGAACTAACCAATGAAGTGAAGTATCCATGTATTACACTTGATGCGAAACTGAATTGGAGTAGGCACCTAGTCAAATTGGCGGACAAGGTGATGCAGTTGTTGGTAAGACCTGGGGACTAAAACCAAGTGTGGTACAGCAGTTATACACAATAGTAGTAAGACCAATGATTACTTATGGAGCAGTTGTCTGGTGGAGGAGGACGGAGCTGACATCGTCGGTGGGGTTCCTCACGAGTTTTCAGCTACAGGTGCTGTTGGGAATCACGGGAGCTATGAACAGCACTGGAACCGTCTCCATGGAAGCCACCGTGGGTCTCCCACCATTGAAACTATTTGTGAAGGCGGAAGCCATGACAGCGATCTTGAGGCTGAAGGCCACAGGATCGCAGCCATGGCCTCCGCTCTAATGGCGTATACTAATAAGTTTGTAGGAGACCATACAGATATCACAGGAACTATGCTGGGAGAGCCGATATTTCAAATGCCGGTGGACAGTAGGGCACCTGAGATTATTTTTACAGCTAAACTCAATATACCTATACCGACCAAGGAACATGCAAAAAATCTCTCGAGCGATTGTGGTGCCGGCACCAGGTACACGAATGGGTCGCAATCCAATCAGGGCACAGGTGCAGGCTTATGCGGAATGTGCCCCAGAAAGAAGATACCTATAAGTTTTGGAAAACATACAACAATTTTCCAGGTTGAATTAACTGCAGTCGCAGCCTGCGCCGAAAATAATTCCGACTGCGCGAACAAAAAATCAACATAATGACTGATGTCAGGCAGCTATTCAAGCCACTATGAATCCACTTACCAAGTCTAAACTGGTGAATCATTGTAAACAGGTCCTCAAGTGATTGGCACGAGAAAATACTGTGTCAGAAATACGGGTGCCAGGACATGAGGGAATTAAAGGCAATGAGTTAGCTGACGAGCTAGCCAAGGAAGGTGCTAAAAGGAACTTCATAGGACCAGAACCTTTATATGAAATCGCTAAGGATTCCGCTAGAAGGGAGATCTGGTTATGTCTAGAAAGAGAACATAAAAGGAACTAACGGAAGAAAAAAAAACGAACGGAAAAGACTAACGGAAGTAAACTCCATACAAAAACACTACTAAGGGAGTAGGATTTCAGCCAATCTAATTCGTAATAACAAAAAAGAAATTAAAATTATTAACGAAAAATTAAAAATTCGTGAAAAGCCACATCTATCCTAGAACGTGTGGATACATTTCGCTCTTATTAAAACGCGTCAGCACAACGATATCCTGGAGACAGACATTACTCTTCACTTCTATACTTCGTGTATATATAGTTAAAATTATAGCATTGTTAGTTATAACATAGTTAACATGCTAAATTTCTTAACTAGTTTATAATTATTTAATCGTAACTCCAAGATTCATTGCATCTATACAAAGAATTATGCATTATGTATTATACAGGTGCACTCAAAGCACAACCTATTTTGACTAGGTTTTGTTCTCATTTTTCTTAATAATATAAAATATTATTAAAAATTTGGTGTGGAGAACACAATACAAGTTCATATATTTGTGAAAGTATCTCTTCAGAGATGCAGACACGTGTTTCATCTTACTACAGAATCGCCAGTGTGCCACCACTGGAGAGATGCGTTCACAGAAACAACACCTTAGTTTTATTAGAGTAGTTAAAAAAATGTTTTTGTTTTATACAAAATTTGGTGAGATTTTACCTAGTCAAATATTCAGGATACATTTAATATCCTTTTGTAATATTTTAATTTCAAACATTTTTTATGGTTAAATATAAGTAAATCTAGGATATAGAATTCAAACAAAGATTTCCAATTTTATAAATATTTAACGTTCATTTTCGAGTTTAAACCACGTGAACGTATTCAAAAACGATATTGAATATGACCCCCATTGCTAACTAAATATGTATGATAGGCTCACGATTACTAAATATGTATGTACCATAAAAATTCATTACTGAACAAAGGAACAACTGGAAATACATATTTACGTTTATGGCACCTACTAATACTTAATTAGTAAACAAATTTTATTATTTATTTATTAGTTAAGATTAGAATTTTAAAGCGCTATCGTAAACCTGGTATTGTTGCAGTAGATATAATTTCTACGAAATTACACCAGAAAAATTCCCCGTTATGCCGTCAAACAATATAGTATTGAACCAATACGCTCTTATTATGTAATAGTTAGAGGTAGAAGTAATAGATCAGAATCAATCAGAGTCTCGTATTATCTCATATTTTTACCTACTTGTGAAACAGAACAGAATAGATCAGAACAGAATAGATCAGTAAGGATATATGATGAAAGACTGGACGCAACGATCAAGATACTCGATACTAAGATCGCAATAAAATCAATAAGGCAAATGACAGGTTATGTATCTATTGAATTCGGCAGCATTACCATATACAGCTGCTACAGTTCAGGAAACGAAGATATCGACGATCTAATAAGAATATTAGAGGAAATTGGCCAGCAGATTCGGAGTGCGAGCCGCGCTGCTATAGTAACTGGTGATTTCAACGCAAAATCTCCCCAATGGGGCATGGATACCACCGATGCAAGAGGTCGTATAGTTTTGGAATGGTTGGCCGCGAACGACATGGCCATCGTGAACCAAGGAAATACCCCTACATTTCAGAGACGTGATCAGTCCTCGATCATAGACTTGACACTGGCAACCAACGATATAAAGGCCAAAATAAGCAACTGGCACGTTAACCAGGAAGAGACACTCAGCGACCATAATTACATAATCTTCGAAGTAGGAGAGAAAGGCGGGGTCACAGAGCGCCGACGAGAAGGCAATCGTTGGCAAGTGAGTAGGCTAAATATGCCGAGGCTAAAGCAAGCTATCAAAGAAGTCAAATATGAAAGATCTATGACGCCGGGAGAAGATTTCTCTAGTCAATTAACAACAATCTGTAGTAAAGCCATGCCGAAGAGGAAGTACTCTACACGGGGGAAACCCGCTTATTGGTGGTCCGAAGAGATTGCAGAAGCCCGCCGAGAATGTGTCAGAAGGAGAAGACTGTACACGAGAAGCAGGAGAAGAGAACAACCGCAAGACTGTATACAACGGTGGGAAGATTACAAAGAAAGCAAGCACCAATTAAAAATCAAGATCAAAGCTGCTAAGAGAAACAAGTGGAAATCTCTATGTGACAGCATAGATAATGACATTTGGGGTGACGGCTATAAAATAGCAATTAAGGGGATGCTGGGATACCCTCCAAAGGTTAACCTGACAATGCCCAAGACACTTCAGATTGCGAGACACCTGTTCCCTGTCCATCGGCAGGTGACCTTTGAGTGCATCACTGACAGCAGTTTTGTCAATTTTACAGCCGATGAACTGCAAGCGGCTTGCAAAAGGCTTAAAAACAAGAAAGCTCCAGGACCTGGAAATGTACCAGTGGAGGTGGTGAAGCAGGTGGCTGAGGATCGCCCGGAATATCTGCTGGCTGTTATGAATGAACTGGGGAGTAGAGCTACATTCCCAGCTGCATGGAAAAGAGCGCGACTGGTGTTAATCAGGAAAGGGGACAAGCCCATTGCCAGACCAGACTCTTTTAGGCCAATATGTCTACTGGATGTGGAGGGCAAGCTGTTTGAGCAGCTCCTACTAGCTAGATTAAAGGGCGAGCTGGTACGTACTGGAGACCTGTCAGAGCGTCAGTATGGATTTAGAGAGGGCAGGCAAACCGTAGACGCCATACGCGAGGTCTGCAAAATCGCGGACGAAGCCTCTAGATTCTCGCACAATCACAGAAGACTGTGCGCAGTTATCACCCTTGACGTCAGGAATGCATTTAACACCGCCTCGTGGCAGCTAATACTCCAGCAACTAAGAGCCAGACGTATTGAGGAGAACCTGATTAGTACTATAGCCTCCTACCTAAACAAAAGAGAGATTATACTCGAGGCAGATGGTAGAACCCAAATAATGCAGATAAGTAGTGGAGTCCCTCAGGGCTCGGTCCTGGGTCCTACTTTATGGAATATCCTTTATGACGGGTTGTTCAGGACGGAGTTTCCGGAGGGAACAAAAACTGTAGGTTTTGCTGATGACATCGCCCTAGTTGTCACAGCAAAAGGAGAGGAAAACTTAATGAATGTGGCCAATACGGCAATATTAAGGATCGTCGAGTGGCTGAAGACGACACAGTTGGAACTTGCCCCTGATAAAACAGAGACCGTCCTATTAACAACTAGGCGAAAAATTGCGCCAATCGAATTTGAGGTCGAGGGATTCAAAATACGTCCCAGCAGGGAACTAAAATACCTGGGTGTGTGGCTGGACACGAAGAGCACTTTTGCTGCTCACGTCAGGCACGTCGTGACGAAAGTTGAACGAACTAATGGGGCCCTATCAGGCTTGATGCCAAACATTGGCGGACCAACGGCATCCAAGAGGAAATTGCTGGGAGGTGTTGTAAACTCAACAATATTGTACGCAGCGCCGGCCTGGGGCAGAGCTGTAAAAAACCAGAAGCTGACCGCAAAGTTAACAAGTGTCCAGCGTCTGACTTGTATTAGAATAGCCAGTGCTTATAGAACAATTTCGGCGGAGGGGGTCGGTGTAATTGCGGGCATCCCTCCGGTAGCTCTGCTAATCAAGGAGAGGGAGGAGAGATATGCTGGAGCCTCAAAACTCGCCGCCAGAGAACAATTGCTTGGGAGATGGCAGGAAGCATGGAATAACGGCAAAAACGCAGCGTGGACACGAAGGCTAATCCCGGAAATCCAGAAGTGGATACAAAGACCTTACGGGGACTTAAAATATTTTATTACGCAGGCGCTGTCTGGTCATGGCTGCTTCCGCAGAAGAGCGACCACTGACGCGTGTGATTTTTGTGGAGGTATTGATGATGCGGAGCACACACTCTTTGTGTGTCCAAAGTGGGAGAACTTTCGAAATGAGTATACTGCAGAAACGGGAAAAACTTTTAACGAAGACAGTATGATGAAGAACCTAATGGGGTCCAAAGTTCAATGGCTGTTAGTGTCCAAAACCATACGAAGCATCATAGTGACTAAGGAGCATGACCAAAGATAGGAGACTAAAAATGAATATATAGACAACGCCAGCACCGAAGTAATGCGAAAGCGGGTTCCGGTGTGAGGTGTGCATGACGACTGGAGGAGGGGTTTTTAGTCGGTATAACCCGACACTACCCACGATCAACATCTGTGTGGGTGTCTTGATTTAAGATTTTCCCCTCCTCGGTAAAATTAAAAAAAAAAAAAAAGATCAGTAACAATCAAGCAAGAAAAAACTTAACAGTATCAACTCAACTTCAGTACAACATTCATATTAAACAATCATATTTCAACAAGAGGCACCAGTCTCAACAGCAGTTTTATGTTAGTATTTAAAAAGTAAAGTTTATACAGCCTTACAACCTGTGCACGGCTAAGTAGGGATCGTGATTCTAGTAACTGACGTTAAAGCACCATCGCCAGAAACCGGAGACATCGCAAACATTTGGTCCATGGGCCGGATACAACCATAACATTGGTCCTCCACGAACCCAACGTCACAACATCAAGTACTCAAGTATATCGTAGCGAAATATCATGATAATATGTATGTTATTCAGATCCAATTAAGAGGTTTATGGATAACTGTATCATTTTGCATGTTCTCAGACATAGATGCAACGCATGTAAGCGTCATTATTAATTACAAAAATTAAGATTAATACCACAAACACTACTTCAGGAAAACTAAAGAACGACCAAATATAATACAATGAGACCGGACGACGACACAAATTTATACCCTAATTCAAATTAGACTACCAGCCATACTCGACCTTCGTTTGAAACTTCACAAATTATCGAAATTTCTGTGAAGTGCGCATGGCGTAATCTGTAAAGCAATTTGTGAACACCGTGGATGTCAGTGTTGGTATAAAAGTAGATACAGAGATGACAAACCTAACCAGTTTAAACATTGATTAACTTTTGTGTTTGCAAATTCAAGCAGTACAATTAACCCTTTTTCAAATTTTAATTCTTCTATAATATAATATCCCTACACCGAAAGGTAGAAAGGGAACTTAGATTATAAAAAAAAATATATATAATATAATATAATAAGAAGCTACTATTCGATAATAATGGTATCTTCTTCAGTTTCCAACACTTTTATCAAGAATTTCATTTTCACTAGCTGTATTAATACCATTTTGACGCCATATATATTATATAAATAAGCATTTGCTTTTGCTACTATTTTTCTATCTGAATATATGCTGCGAAGTTTAACTCTCTAATATGTTTGGCAAACAAATTTTAATGTAAGTTGTCATTCACGCATATATTTCTTTTGACTCTTTGAAATCATGTAAGTCTTAGGGTTTTGCTTTCGAGTTCTATGTAACTAGGCCCAGCATCTAATGTAAACACAAAGAAATAATAAAAACAAGATATTAAATAGAATTCATTCATTGTTTAGACATTAAATATATTTATAAATCATGTATTCAAAAATATTATAAATCTCACTTATTAACCTAAATCAAATAATCATAATACAATATTATGAGAATAGTTGAAAAAATTACAAAAGTAGCTTCAAGTCTTTCACAGATTTATAAAAAATCTTCAAATCAGCACACTTGCGTATTTCACTTAGCTTAGGGATATAAATCTAAATGCTAAATAAGTTATGACGCAATATGTTTGGTATGATTTTGTAAAATCTAAGCTTCTATGGATCTCTTGATTTTACCGATATATTGATTCAAAGAAAAATGTGTTATTCAAGGGTCGTCGAGTGGAAATCAAGTCCCTACAGAACAAAACGCTATCTCCACACTATGTAAATTTTAATCTGATCCCTAATTCATGAATCTTTTATCACGAAATTCAAGTACGCAGATATCGTAAGGTCATTTGCAGAACAATAGTTCCTACGCGTTCACTTAGATATATATTCTTGCATATATATTCAGTTACAAAGCTAAATTTATAATTAATTAATTACAAATCACTTATCCATATATACTTGAAATGTTTAATTTTTACTGTTACAGACTTCAAATTATTAATCACCGTATTACTTACACTGACCTCTGTTCCTCATAAATATAATCAAATTCGTGATACATCTTTGCTTCATTATAAGGAGAGACCGAACACATCGGGTTGAAATGACGTCGTCATTACGACGGACGATATAAATAGTCTACAACATCTGTAAGTACATCACGCAGTTATCGAATGCACTATTGATCTGGCTAGCGCGCACATCTGTTTTCATCGAGAATTGCGACGATTTTTGTTGGATACTTACAGTTAAATTTCTGTTTTCGTGGGTGTAGATAGAAGCGTTTAGAATTTAGTCTATTTAGATTATATTTCGTAAGATAAATAAAGTGCTGTGAGTTAGTTTCTTGTTTTCATAGTTTTAACTGTTAATTACATCGTAATTTTTGTGATAGATTCTGTTTAATATCGTGTTAAGTTTCAATAACTTAGGCAAACATTTATAGTTTTCAATTATTTAGATATAGAACATTGTTTAAGTTACTTTTTCAGATATGATATGGAATAACATCGAGAATGTCATCGTGAACCAATGGTGAGTTGGATTAAGGGTTAAACTGATTGTATGACCATTGCCAGTGATTCCGAAATTTATTGCAGTCTGTAAAATATCTTTAAAAGATTCCAAGAAATCGCACGTAAAACGTCACTTAGCATCGCAAAAACGTACACAGAAATTAGACCCGTTGGAATCTGACAATTTTAACGAAGAATTCTGTGAAACTTAATGACAGCAAATATTCCATTAAATAAGCTTAACAATCTCACATTCAAAACATTTCTCCAAAAATATTCTGGTCGAAATGTTCCTGACGAATCCACCATACGTAAATATTATGTTTCTAAGAGCTACACGAAAGCAGTAGACGCATTAGAAGCCATCTTTCAAGTCAGTACCTATGGACAAGTGCCGACGAAACTGTCGATATATTAGGACGCTGTGTAGTAAATGTTGTAGCTGGTGTACTACATCAAACTATATCAAGAGCTGAGGATGTTTGCGGTATAACCATGGTTATATCATGTAACCATAGTAATTTACTATGGTTACATGATATAACCATGGTTATACCGCAAACATCCTCAGCTCTATAATATCATATAACGCATATGTAATAGCAAGAAAAGTTATAAATACAATTGATGCGGAAACAGTAGCTAAAACCATTTACGAGAATATGCACTAAATGCTTCATTCGGACGACAGGTACAAAGAAAAAATACTTTTATTTGTTAGTGACAGTCCTGCATATATCTTAAAAACAGGCAGACTCTTAAAGGAAACATATCCTAATATGCTGCATATTACTTGTGTAGCACATGCTCTCCAAAAAATATGTGAATATATCAGAAACACCTTTCCAGAAGTTAATAGACTTGTATTTGCTTTTAAAAAAGTTTTCAGAAAAGCACCATTGAGAGTAGCTCTTTACAGGGAAAGGCTGCCATCTTTGTCACTGTCTCACTCTCCAGTAATAACTAGATGGGGGACATGGTTAGGAGCTACTAGTTTTTATGCAGAGAATTTCGATAGTTTACAAAATTTCGTTGCATATTTAAATGACGATGCTCGGAGTATTTCTGAGTGCAAGGAACTAACACAAATTCCACATTTAAAAAATCAGTTGTAGTTTCTTCAGGAACACTTTGGAAATTTGCCAAAACTAATCACTTATTTTGAAAATCGAAATCTCAAATTAAATAATGGTTTAACGACATTAGATGTGGCTATTAATAATTTGAAAAGTATTCCAAGTGACTTCGGATGTGGCCTTCGGCAAAAGTTAGACGCAGTATTTAATAGAATTCCAGATTTAATAATATTGCGACAATTGTGTATGGGGACAATGCCATAACATCTAACTGCGAAATACGCGTAAATAAGAGCATATTTCCACTATGCACCTATAACCAGTTGCGATGTAGAAAGGACGTTTTCTATTTACAAGGATGTATTTCATTCAAAAAGAACAAATTTTACAGAGGACAACCTGGAGAAAGTATTGCTAGTAAATATTAATACTCCTTTACTCAACTTGAACTGCAAAATGAACAAATAAAAATGTATTTCGTATTTTGTAGCCATATATATACCCCTTTTATTATTATAAGTATAATTATATAAATTAAATTAAAAACTTTAAAAATACAAATGTTCAATAGTAGGCTCGTGGGCGTTGAGTCCATCAACCTCTCGTGACCGGTCTCTAATTATAAGACTTAACTAGAACGTAAATAAATATGTCCGTTCAAATTGCATATGTATATAAGATTATATATATATATATATATATATACATATATATATCCCAATTATTACATAACGGTGTAGGCTGTACTAACTATATCTGTCAGTTTCTTCTTTCTTCCAGCATAAATTTTTTCCATTTATTTCTATTTTCAGAAAGTTTCTTCGCTTGGCTCTATGTTGTGCCTCTCTTTTATAGTACTTTTCCAGTCATTTTGCCCAATGTCATTTTTGGTCTACTTTTATTCCTATTTCTCTAGAAGAACCGATTTATAAATTGTTTTAAAAACATTCATTTCAACCTCTTTAATAATCTTTCTATTTATAAAATTACTGTTCATTGTGTGTTATAGATAAAGTATTTTCTCTACTCTTCTACCTACTCCAGTCTCGTTCCCTATTTATATGTTCTTATTTTTCACCTAACACCATTCTTCTTTATTTCGATTTACTGTCATTCCATTTCTTTTTAATACGAGTGCATATACCATATATGTATGTCCAAGTTGCATTGTAGTTCATTTCTATTTTTAGCAATAAGCATGACATCGTCAGAGAACGCCACCTCCGATATTAAGAACCTTCTCTAAGTTTAGGTGTCCTACATACAATTTCTTAGATAAGACTGTACATCTGTTCAGTGTCTAATCCATGAATAGTATAAACAACAGAGGGCTGAGGCCTCCACCTTGTCGTAATCTTGAATGGGTTTAAAATTCTGATGGAATTCTGTTTCGGTTTATCGTTGATCTACACAATTGATGTTTTTATTGTAAATTTCTTGTATCAGTCTAATTATTTGTCAACTTATATCTCCAAAGCTTCTCTCTCGGTACTTTGTCGAAAGCCTTCTCCATATCAACAAAGATATCGTGTACTTTCTTTCTCTCTTGTGTGGTCTCTGCATTATTTGTTCCAACGTGAATACACGACTTTCAGATCTAAAGCCATTTTGAGATTCTTCTAGTGTACTTCTTATTTTTGTTCATATTCGACTGTCCAGAGTCCTTTCAAAAATTTTGATTGCTGTTACAAGAAGTGTTATACCTCTATAGTTGTTACAGTTGCATCTATCGTCTTTCTTGTAAATAGGTACTACAAGTATTAATTCCTTTTTACAGTTTTTTCGATATATTCTTCGCGACAGAGTTTGTTAGTAACTTTTAATAGCAGTTATGTTGCTTTCTCACCCATACTTTTCATCATTTCCGCGATTACCTTGACCAGGGGCGGCTCGTGATGACGTATTTTGGTTTGCAGTACAATGATACGAGTGCCTCGTGTGTTTTCGGTGTTTACTAAGCAAACGTTACAGTTAGTACACGAGAATACACGAAGCACTCGGATCATTGTACTGCAAACCAAAATACGTCGTCACGAGCCGCCCCTGACCTTGACATAACCTGGTGGTTTTCCGTTCATATTAATACATGCTAATCATATTTTACGTTTATAGCTTAGTTTTACATCATTTCACTTTACATATTATTTTTTTAATCAATAAGCACATATACGAGTATTCTTCAAATTTGCACGCTGTTCAGTTTGTAAAATAACCTTGCAGTGATTGGTACAAAAAAATATCGTTGTCTATCAAAATACTCTTGCTTCGAAACTCCTTCGCGTGTCTTTACCAGTAAATACCTACTTTTTAAAAAAATGGAAAAAGTACATTATCGAAAATTTCACTTAATTTTTAATTAATGCACGTCGAAAGAGTATTTGAACGATGTAAAGACGTCAATTTTTTTTAAATTTTAAGCTTAAACGAGAAAGCCACCTATTTAATTAACTATTGCAGTATAAAAATCAACGAAAATGAAAGAAATTCTCATACGAATTGTCCAGGAAAATTCTCTAGAATTAATAATATTTCACTTGTTACCGACAAAATTATATTTTACAAATTTTCCAAATATCGCATAATCAACAATGGGACTGTCTCATTTATTGAAAGTAATAATTGTTGACACGTAATGAATATTATGTAATAAAAGTATAAATAATGATTACACCGAGTTATTTGGACAACTTGTTAGGAAATTTGAAAGCTTAGAATTTTTATTTACCGAATATAATGGAGATTATTTTAAACGGCTATAAATAATAAAAGTGAAGACATGAATCTCTTACCTATACCCATTATAATTTCCAAATATTTGATATTTAGATAAGATGAATAACGTTTATTAAGTAATTATGGTTCCCACGTTTTTTATTTGAAATTTACTCGCAATATTAAGTCTTCGCTTCAAGGAAACTTTATTAAATATAGGAATTATTTCACATTACTTTATTTAATTTAAGTTAATCTTCAATAATTGTAATTTTAAGTGAAACAGTTTAACTTCGAATTTATTAAACTTGGATTCTCGTCTAAAAAATTTATAGGATTACAAAAAACTTGGGATTAAGAATCTAAGATCCTCCTTCTTATTAGACTTTTTTATTATATTTTTCTGAATTTTTCGCAGTTAAACGCAGTGACATTTATTGACAATTATAATTATTATTACTATTATTTTATTTTTCTCAGATATTCCATACTGCTTAAGCGCGAACGTCAGCTCTTAGCCTTGTTTACTCGGTAATTGAATATTCAGCTATTCAAAGATGATCGACATCAAATTCAATGAGACCATGAGGATAATTAGAGGTTGTTTAAAAAGTACACCCCTACCCTGGCTCACCGTTCTAAGCCATATTACACATCCCACCATCCAGAGACAGGAAAGCCTGGTTAGAGAATATTGTAAAATACTAGCCTTTCTGAGTTCGTTTAAATAAAACTAACGGTAATGTAAAACTCTCTATATATAACAAAAGCACTAATAACAGTGTTTATTTCACAATATTTATATATTGTTATTTATTTATATAACAATATTCGTCGCCCGTCGTTGGTTGAATAATCCCCTCCTGTTCTTCGACGGCTTATTTATTTTATTCGAGACCCTTCCGAATCTCGTATTATTCCAGAAGCTCTTTCTAGTAGGTCCGGGAGACCTGATGACGTGTTGGGCGCGTGATGCCGCCGCCAGATCATCGCATGCCTGACGTATCGTCGGATGACTCACATCACATTGCCCCTTCTTAAAGATGGAGTTTCGTCCCGAAACATGTCATGCTTTGGTTCCCTCAAATGATAACGAAATCTACAGGTAGGGCCTTTGTTGCACTGCGACGTTATATGTAGGGACCGGGCGTACTATGGAAAATTTGTATTTTTAAAGAGTTTTCAATTTTATTTATATAATTGGAAAACTACTGGTGGTGATATATAAAATAAGAAATACATTTTTATTTGTTCATTTTGTAGTTCAAGTTGAGTGAAGGAGTATTCATATTAACTAGCAATATTATCTCAATGTTCCCTTCTGTAAAATTTGTTCTCTTTGAATGAAATACATCCTTGTAGGTAGAAAGCGTCCTTTCTACATCACAACTGGTTATAGATGCATACTGGAAATATTCTTCTATTTCAGCATATTTAGCAGTTAGATTTTGAGGCATTGTCCCTATACACAATTGTCGCAATGTTATTAAATTTGAATTTCTATTAAAAACTGCGTCTAACTTTTGCCGAAGCCACATCCGAAGTTACTTGGAATAATTTTCAAATTATTAATACACACATCTAATGTGGGTAAACCATCATTCAAGGTCTTGATTTTCAAAATAAGTGATTAGTTTTAGAAAATTTCCAAAGTCTTCCTGAAGAAAATACAACTGATTTTTTAAATTAGGAATTTGTATTAGTTCCTTGCACTCAGAAATACTTCGAGCATCGTCATTTAAACATGTAACGACATTTTGTAAACTATCAAAATTCTCTGCATAAAAACTAGTAGGTTCCAACCATGTTCCCCATCCAGTTATTACTAGAGAGGGAGGCAGTACCAAAGGTGGAAGTTTTTCCCTATAAAGAGCTACTCTTAATGGTGCTTTTCTGAAAACTTTTTAAAAGCGAATACAAGTCTATCAACTTCCGGAAAGGTATCTCTGATATATTCACAGATTATGTGGAGAACATATGCTATACAAGTAATATGCAGCATATTAGGATATGTTTCCTTTAAGAGTATGCCTGTTTTTAACATATATGCAGGACTGTCACTAACAAACAAAAGTATTTTTTCTTTGTACCTGTCGTCCGAATGAAGCATTTGGTGCATATTCTCGTAAATGGTTATAGCTACTGTTTCCGCATCAATTGTATTTGTAACTTTTCTTGCTATTACATATGCGTTATATGATATACATAGTTGGATATAGTACCCCAGCTACAACATTTACCACACAGCGTCCTAATATATCGACAATTTCGTCGGCACTGATCCATAGGTACTGATTTGAAGGATGGCTTCTAATACGTTCTACTGCTTTCGTGTAGCTCTTAGAAACATAATATTTGCGTAAAGTGGATTCATCAGGAATATTTCGACAAGTATATTTTTGAAGAAATGTTTTGAATGTGAGATTGTTAAGCTTATTTAATAGAATATTTGCCGTCATTAAAGTTTCACAGAATTCTTCATTAAAATTGTCAGATTCCAACGGTCTAATTTCTGTGTATGTGTTTGCAATGCTAAGTGACGTTTTACGTGCGATTTCTTAGAATCTTTTAAAAATGTTTTACAGACTGCAATAAATTTCGAAATCACTGGCAATGAAAATACAATCAGTTTAATCCTTAATCCAATTCGCCATTGTTTCACGATACCATTCTCGATGTTGTTCCATATCATATCTGAAAAAGAGAAAGTGAAAAAGAAACAATGTTCTAGATCTAAATGAATGAAAATTAAAAATGTATGCGTAAGTTATTGAAAGTTAACGAAATTCACTAGGCACTTATGTCAAAATAATTGGGAGAAAATTACGAAGTATGTAATTAACAGTTAAAACAATAAAACAAAAAAAACTAACTCACCGTACTTTATTTATCTTACGAAACATAAACTAATAAATAAAATAAATTATAAAAACTTCTCACACTTCTATCTACGCCCATGAAGAAAGGAATGTAACTGTAATATTGAAGTAATTGCGTCACAATTCAACGACAAAAGACAGATGTGCGGTCAACCGAATGAATAGTGCTATTGAAGTACTTAGCGATGTTATAAACTATTTATATGGTCCATCGTAAGTTCGGCCTGATGCGTCCGGTCTCTAGTAATGACAGAGTGCAATTGAGCATAGATAAGGGATAGTAAAGAAGCGACACTAAATAGAAACATTTTAAGTACTTCTAATGCGCCATCTGCTCGGACAAGGGAAAAATGACTCCTGAAAATAAACCTGAAATTTATAGATTACTAGAAGTATTTATGCACACACACACACACACACACACACGCGCGCACACACACACACACGCGCGCGCGCGCGCGCGTATGTGAGATATATGTATAAAATTTTTATTTAATATTAAAATCGTTATATACAAACATGGTGATAAATAAAAAGCACTTTAAAAATTGAAAATATATTTTACATACTAATTAATATCTTACAATTAACAACAGGCTGTTTTTTTCAGGCTGTAAACTACCTATTACAATTTATTGCAATTCAATTTAGATTTAATTCTTATTTTAAAATTATTTTACACATACACATAACTTTCCTGGGAGTCTTGCAATAATTGGAACCAAGTGATGTTGAAGGCATCTTCATCAGCATATAGTGTTAAAGTTAAGTGTATTTTTCGCGTTGGGAAATTTATGCTTGTTTGTCCGACTACCTGCACAACCAGAAATCGCACAATAAAGGCCCATCGCTACAAAAACAGCTTATAAAGTATTTAGGTAATTATTTATTACACAACGTAGCTAATAAGTAGAGTGGACCAATCCGGAGCGATATTGGTAAATATTTCATATAAAATCCGAAAAACTCCAATAAATTATCAATTAATATATAGATATATATATATATATATATATATATATATATATATATATTAATTTATATATATATATATAAATTGATAAATTATTGGAGTTTTTCGGCTTTTATATGAAATATTTACCAATATCGCTCCGGATTGGTCCACTCTACTAATAAGGTTCAAATTTAAAATAGATATCTAAACAAACAAAAATCGAACAATTTTAAACGTTCCTTCCAACACTAACAGTAATAATAACACAGTCACACACAAAATCACAACAATAAAGTACACAAACAAAAACAAACTATGATTTTGATAGATTGATGTTACTAGACTCTGGGATGTGATTGGTCTATTTCGAAGGCATATTAGGATTTAGTCCCGCGAATATTTGAAGGTAACATTTACCGCCATCCACTCGACCAGGAGAAATATTAAAGGAATATCACATTTCCTGAGCATCTAGTGCATACCCCGTGGCAATTGAGAGACCTATTTGGGGTGGTACAAAATGTTTCTTACCCAAGTAACTTGATTTATTACCAACTTAAGGACTTAAGAATAAGACCGAAATTTGTTTTATTTTAAGAACCGATTTTGTTTTAAAAATCTATTTCACCATAAAAATTATTTCCATAACTAAACTAATTTCATAATAATTCCAACATCTACATCTAGGAAAGATGTGTATAAATTCCATCTTTGACTTGCACGAATTTTAAACAGAACCGTTTGTTGTTCTACTCTTGTTAATATCTAACAAAATATTCATAGTATATATCACCAGTAGACATCAAGTTTCATTTTTGTATTAATTTTGTTTTTAATAAGTTCCTTTCTAACAATTACCGTATCCAAAGTGTTCGTGTACATAATTAGCAGTTACTTAATTTTTTGTCGTCCTAGTAATTTCTACTTTTTCCAACCAAATATACTTCGGATAATTTAAATCTTCGTATGCATACCCCGAATAATGTCTAGTGAAATAAGCACGAGAATCTGCTGTAATAAGGCAGTACCCATATGTATCTTACATTTCGCATATTGACTCGAATGAAGATAAAACGGGCTGCCGGACTGTGATAAGGCGCGAAAGTTTCCCAACCGTAATCGATATAATGCGTTCTAAACGGTGACTCTGCATATGAGATTTGTCCGTCCCTCTATCTCTTTTCCCTCTTTTTTGTACTTCGTCTCTATTTTTGTAATATATTATATACACAATGTGACAGATCCACATGCATTGATAAAATACGCCTAAATCCATGACGTTCAACAGACTATTAATATAATAAAAATGAGCTTCTAGTTGCCCAAATACTATATTAATCATACATACAGTTGATATAATTGTTTATAAGAATGTACTTGTCTTCCAAAAAAATTGTATTCGTGTTATTACAAATTATTTTTAACATAACAAAACATATAATAATTGACTTAGATTAAATATTGAAAATAATACACTTGGCTATATGTCACTAATTTTATTAGAATAACTCTAACGTTGCTATGAGGTTTTCACTATTTTATAAAAGAATGAAAATGTTGTGTGGGCTGCCACTCACGCATATACGAGTAAATATCAGAAAATAACAAGACTGGTGCTGTAGTACAAAAACGAAACATTTATTTAGAAAACTTCGACAACTATCCTTCAAAGTATTCTCCATTCTGCTCAATACACTTGTCCCATCGTTTTGTCCACTTGCTATAAACATCTGAGAAACCATTTCGACTCAAATTTTCAACCTCTCAATTCTTTTTTGACTTCAGGAAACAAATAGAAGTCGCATGGAGCAAGGTCAGGTGAGTAGAGACGGTGAACTATAATTTGATAAATCGCTGATCTGTAGGCTGGAGCATTGTCGTGATGCAGGATCTAACCGATGTCTTGATAAAGCGGCTGTTTTTCCTTTAATTTTGCCTTTAGAGTTCCTTGAGGTATATTAGAATAGTATTCTTCAGTGACTGTATGTTCCCTAGATACAATTTGATCATAAATAGCGCACCATTTATCAAAAAAAAGTTAACTTCATCACTTTACCGGCGCTTTTCACAGTTTTCGCCTTCTGCGGTCTTGGGCTGCCTTTGTGCTTCCATTGCATACTTTGTGACTTCAATTAGGGTCGTAATGATAAATCCAACACTCGTCACATGTAACCACATTGTTTAAAAACTGTGGATTATGTTGCAGTTGCCTCCTCAACTGCCAACAAATTGCCACTCGATTGGCTTTTTACCCGACTCAACATTTCAAGTTACAAAAATTGTTGAAAAATATTCCATTAATTTTATGTACACACGTGTATTTTTTAAAAAAGATACGGCGCGAAGCACCAAATTAGTAATAGAATAATATACAAAAGCCATATTGTAAAACATCTAATATGCTTATGATAAATCTAAACATTATTTATGCAAGATATTGAGAAAGAAAATTAATATAAATTATTAATATTTATCTAATAATTTACTTCTTAATTTACCTATTATTCGAAAATACCCAGATCCAAAAACAAAAGGGAGAACGGCGTCTTTTTCTTCGTTTGTTATAGAAGCCATTACATTTTTTCGACGCTCTTCCAAATAAATCCAAAAACACCGTTAAATCTGGAAATTTTTCTGGAATTTCACTGGAAATTGGTTAAAAAAATAAAAATATTTTTTTTAGCCAATTTTAATAAGCCTTTAATTTCAAATCAAATTGATTCACACAACTAATTTTTTGATGTAAATAAAATACTTTTTAACAAGCTCTAATTTGCCTTACCAGGCACACCTTCCGGTACGCCTACTTTGTTACGACTTATCCCACCTTAGAGCGGGAGCGACGGGCGATATGTGCATATTTTAGAGCTAAAATCAACCAATTAAATTAAACTAAATTACCTTCAAATCCACTTTATATAATAACTTTAATTATTATAACCATCTAAATATTGTTATTGTAACCCATCTCTTCTTATCTATGCGCTGTACCTTGATCTGATTTTCATTATTTAATAATACATTATGAACATTCTTAATTCTTTTAAAACATTCCACCTACGACGGTATACAAACCTTTGAAATAAGTACAATAAATCGTGGACTATCAATTATAGGACAGGTTCCTCTGAATAGACTAAAATACCGCCAAATTCTTTAAATTTCAAGAACATAACTATTACTACTCTAGTATAATAAATTTACATTTTAAATAATAGGGTATTTAATCCTAGTTTATTTTAAAAATTTTTGAAGCCTTATATTTATATTTAAAACATTAACTAAATTTAAAATTTCACCTAATAAACCTAATAGCCCATTACTTATATACATATTAACTATTTACAGAAACAAATTAAACGCATTATCTGTATAACCGCAACTGCTGGCACAAATTTTGTCAATACTATTCTAAATTCCTAAATCAAAACCTCCCCCATTTTCAAGATTCTATACTGCGATTTTATTAATCAAAATAATTTATATCTCTATTTAAAAAATACTAAAATTACACTTAAATTTGCATATAACCAATTCAAAAATTAAATTTATAAGCTAGAATAAAACTTTTGATATAAAATAAACAACATAAATAATATGGACTTATTTATAAAAATTAAATAAAGTATATACCTCCTCCCCCTAACCTTTTGACTAACCTTTTTTATTAAAGTCAACTAAATCTCCAGCTTCGTTGAAAACTAGCTCCGCTAACCCTTTTTTATTAAAGTCAGCTAAATTTCCAGCTTCGTTGAAAACTAGCTCCGCTAACCTTTTTTTATTAAAATCAACTAAATCTCCAGCTTCGTTGAAAACTAGCTCCGCTAACCTTTTTTTATTAAAGTCAACTAAATCTCCAGCTTCGTTGAAAACTAGCTCCGCTAACCTTTTTTTATTAAAGTCAACTAAATCTCCACCGATCCCATTTCCTGCAACCTTTGGTGAAGGGCGGTAAAAGTTGTATAAGTGGGATGCGTTCTATTAAGAACCTTTTCTGCATATCTACGTTGTGCCGCTTATGCGTTTCAATGAACTTCCGCATAGATTAAAGGCATATCTACATATCCTTCACTAGTAAACGAAACCATTTTTTAAATAAATAAAGTAAAAACTTACTTTAAATTGTATGAAATTATTATTATGACAATAACAATTTTTGACATTGACAATTTTCAAAAGATACTATGCAGTATTTTTTTTTGTTTAAGCCGTAATGTAACAAAATTCTTCCATCTAGTTTTTTTTTAACTAAATACGAAATAGGAAAAAACAAGGCCGCTCCACATCGGACGTATTTTCTTGAAAACGGTTGGGTTTTCCGAAGTTTAGCAAAAGAACCTTTTAACATTAAAAATGTCATAGAATATAATCTTGCAAAAAAAATTATAATTAATCACAAAGGAAAAAAGTTAATGTCAAAAAAGTGTAGCCCCCGTGAAACCTCTCAAAAACTGTATGCGAAAGTCACTGACCAATAAACATAAAAAGTATAAACTGTCATTTGTAAATCACATCGAATTTGAATCGTAAATTAAATGTAGTTCAAGACTAATTGATCAAAAACCAGTTTTGCGACGCCATCTCTAAAGCACGGCAGCTCCCTTAAGACGCATTTCCGGACCCAAATTGATAAAAACTTTTTTTCATACTTTTGTATGTACCATCGGCAGCATATAAAATTGAACGACTTCTTTACGACACATTTTACGACTTATTTTAATGTTGTGATACTGACTTTATATGCATTCGGATAAAACATAACGCATTAATAAAACGAATAATTGCAAATATAATAATACAAAGGTATTTTTAATAATATAAAATATTATTAAAAATCTGGTGTGAAGAACACAAATACAGGTTCACTATTAATATTTTTGTGAACGTGTCCGAACATATCTCTCCCCAGAGACGTAGATACGTATTTCGCCTTTCTACAGGCTCATCGGTACGCCCCTGCTGGAGAAAGAATATTTCCAGACACATTCACATTCTTTCTCCAGCAGGGACGTACCGATGAGCCTGTAGAAAGGCGAAATACGTATCTACGTCTCTGGGAAGAGATATGTTCGGACACGTTCACAAAAATATTAGTAGTGAACCTGTATTTGTGTTCTTCACACCAGATTTTTAATAATATTTTATATTATTAAAAATACCTTTGTATTATACAAAACTGGTGGGGTTTACCTACTCATGTATGTTTCAATTATTCGGATGCAAATATAATATTTTTAAAAACGGAATACCGGAATAAAATAAGTAATCAATATTTTGAATATCCACTTTCCAACACACTAACAATTTTAGTTTCTGCATAACCGTCAAATGCACCATTGTCGGATTTGTAAATTTGACAAAGACGCAGTTTAATTGCATGTTATTAATATGTCAACTGTATCAAGACCAATCACGACTATATAAAAGCCTAGTATACAATAGAAAACTGTTGTCGGTCAAATTTCTATGCTCCCGATGGTACAATCACCCCTTTCATTCGTTAGGAGTTGTTCGTGGACACGCTGTATATATATATATATATATATATATACATATATACAAAGCGTCCATAAAGTATGGACATAAGCGCGTAGTAACGTTATTGTGCATTATTTGACAAAATGCAATCATTTTTCAACTTTCTGTCATTCCCAAAGTGACAAGGTAATTTTTTTGACAGATTGTAAATAATCCGAATCACAACATTTTTATTTAATCCTAATTGTTGATGTAAAGTGTTTTAATTATTCATTCTCTGAGATGCATTTATCTGAACGGGAACGCATTGGGGTGCTCATGATGATTGGGTTTGGAGATAGACGTCAAAATGTTAGGGAAGTCGTGGAGTTGTTTAATGAAACGCATCCTGAACCGATACGGTCCGGTTTTTCAACTGTAAGTAAAATCCACAGAAAATTTTTGGAAGAAGGATTCGTTCGAGATAAACCAAAAAGTGGACGTCCATCAACGGCCCCAGACATTCAAGTTGACATTTTGTTAACAGTTCAAGAACGTCCTCACACAAGCACACGGCAACATAGTCGAGAATTTGAAGTAGCAAGGGGTAGAGTTGGGAAACTTTTGCATAAATCAAAGTATCATCCCTATAAACTGAATTTAGTTCAAGAGTTGTCTGAGGACGATTTTGATCGGCGTTTGGAATATTGTGAACGGCTGATGCGAATTTGTGATAATGACCCTCTATTTATTTCTCTTCAACATTTTGTTTTCTGACGAAGCTACTTTCACATTGAATGGCACTGTGAATAGACAAAATTGCCGATTTTGGTCGACTGATAATCCTCATTGGATGAAAAAGACACATATCCAATACCTGCAAAAACTAAATGTATGGTCAGAGATTATCGGCGATCGCATTGTGGGACCGTTTTTCTTTGATGGAAACTAGACTGGGGAAATATACTTGATTTTTTTGAGGAATGAATTGGTACCCGTTTTAGCGATTCTTTTTCCAAATAATGAGGATCCATATTTGCCAGATCGTAGAATTTGGTTCTAACAGGATGATTCTCCTCCGCACTATACGCTACCAGTAAGCCAATACCTCAATAATACATTTCCTAACAGATGGATTGGAAAAAGAGGGGTAATTGAATAGCTAGCTAGATCGCCAGATTTAACCGTTGTACTTCTTCTTGTGGAGCTACTTAAAATCAAAAGTCAATGCGACACAACCGGAAAATTTGAACTTTTTACGAGATCACATCATCTACGAAACCAGACTAATCACTTCCGAAATATTACAGAATGTGCGAAATGGAATTTATCATCGCTTAGGAGTTTGTTAACAAAATGAACCAAAACATTTTGAGCATTTGTTATAAATTTGATACTGAAAATGTCAAAAATAAAACTTAGAATTAGAACACAATTTACCCAAAATTTTTACATCATCGAATAAATAATTGTAACAGCTTTCAAAATCCATAAAAAAATGGGGTTGACATTTAAAAAAATGTAGCATTCAAGGTCGACGGAAAGAACAAAATGGTAGCATCTAAATATAGCTAATAAAAACATTAATCGACATATCTTCGAATTTTGTCAAATAATGAACAATAACGTTACTACGGGCTTGTGTCCATACTTTATGGATGTACTGTATATATATACATATATATATATATATATATATATATATATATATATATATATACATATATATATATATATATATATATATATATACAATGTAGACAGCAATGTTTACATCCTCACTTACTTTGCAATTATATACTAATTTGATATTTGTAAATATTTCACATACAAGCCGAAAAACTAGAAGAATTTATCAATTGATATATTTAATGAACGACTAAGAAATTATCTAAACATTCATTAGCTATGGAGTAATAATTAGCAATTTCACACCTTCAAAACTGACATCTGCTTTCAAAATACTGACATCTGCTTTCAATAACTGACATCTGCTTTCAAAACAGACATCTGCTTTCAAAACTGATATTTGCCTTCATAACAGACATCTGCTTTCAAAACAGACATCTGCTTTCAATAACTGACATTAGCTTTCAATAACTGACATCTGCTATCAAAACTGACATCTGCTTTCAAAACTGACTTCTGCTTACAACCTTGACATCTACATTCAATATCTGGCATCTGAATCATTAACACTGTTACTTTATATATGCATTTCTAAATAGCTTGAACCAAGGTCTATCGTGGCTTAAGTGGTAAAGCAACGGTCCGGCAAATCGTATACTTGAGTTCAAGTCCCAACATAGACAATATTTTTCATTTAAAAAAATTTTCGTATGATTTGCTTTGTAAGTTGTAGGCAGCAATGTTTACATCCTCACTTACTTTGCAATTACATACTAATTTGATATTTGTAAATATTTCATATAAAAGCCGAAAAACTCAAAGAATTTATTAATTGATATATATATATATATATATATATATATACATATATATATTTTCGGCCCTCACCATGGGGATCTCGCTTATTATTGGAGATAGAGTATAGGTTTAAATTTGGCAAAGTTGTTAAATTTTGTGTTTGTTATAAATCCGTAAAGAAAATAGACCTGTGACAAATGACCTTCGTTATTTAAAAAAAAACGCGAAAACCCCATTTTCTTCTTTTACCTGTAGCACCGACATTTGGCCTTGTAGAGAAAAAATAAAAACACATCCTTGTGGCCATTTCTAAACCTCTATCCAGTGGTGTACTCTAAATTTTATACGACGTTTCGTTTCTTTCTGGCCATCATCAACTATCTAATTTGTTATAGGCGCCATATTGGATTTAGACATCTTGAGAAAGAGTTTTTTTTTTCTGATTTCAACCATGTACCACATGAAAAAAATGTCAAACATTTCATTTATTATTCATTAATAATACAAAAATGTCATACACTAACGAAGAGAAACGAGATATTATAAGTATTTTTTATTCTTCGAACCGAAGTTCAACAGTAGCGAGTACAAGATATCTACAATTATATCCAGAACGACAACAGCCTCATCGTACCATTTTTCTAGATCTCGACAGAAATTTGGTCGAGAATGGATCGTTTACTAAGCCGCGTAATGGTCAAGACAACAGGAATTTAAATGAAATAAATATTAAAATATATTATAAATATAGAAATAAAAATTATTGGGGAAATGGTGGTGGAAAAATTTTTCCACCACCATTTCCCCAATAATTTTCACATAAATATTCAAACTTGTATTGTATATATTCAGTATTTCATCCACCTGATGAAGCCATTGTATGGCGAAACAATATTGTAGTGGTATTTACAATAAAAGAATTTTTGAAACTAGAAGTTTAATTACTTATTTCTTAGCGTTATTCTCAAAAATTATGCAAAATTAAACATATTTTCTTAAAGAAATAATTCTCATTATCAATCATTTAAATCATGCTTTAATTATTAAATTTGATTATATCTTTTTAATTATTAAACAAACTATTAATATATTTCATAATGTATCATAATTAAGAATATTAAATATATCTCCGTATTAGAGAATATTTATTGTGTCTTTCTTCGTCTAAAGCTTTTTGGAATCATCGAATTGATTTTCTGCTGTCATATTTACCAACCGTGCCGTATCAGTACAAGAACCCCGAATTTTCTTTACAGATTATATATTATTAGCATTCATATTGACTTTTTAAAAATGTGCATAACTTATGCTATTGCTGTGTTATTAACCTTTAAAAATATAGGAAGATCAGATTCATCGAAATAATAATTTTTACAATTCGTAAAAAAATTCTATTAATTGTTAACTCTAATATTTTGTATATATTATGCATATTTAAAGATACTATCATTTCGTAAGTTATCATACGAGGAACACCTTAAAGTTATTGAAATACGAGGAAACTATATAAATTAGAAGGACGAGACTTTATAAACCTTCATACATTTTGAAAATGAATTTCGCATAGACGAAGACATCGTGCTATTCGTTTTCTGAAATGTAATCAAATAACTCTCTTGCCAAGAATAATCTCTATCATTTAGTAAATGCACCAGTTGCGTTTTTTTATTGTTTTCGGATCTTGGGCACATTTTCCAGAGCATCTACTGCAACAATCTTGCTCTTATATTTGTTGTTATTGTAATGTGCGTCATACGACGATAATCTAATCGATGACGTCACCGCGTGTTCACGTCAGCACATCCTAGAGGTTTTCCCGAAGCCATTAGAAAGGGAACATTCGAGAGCTTCCCTAGGACTACATACAGCGCTCGAAAAGAAGGGAGAGCCATTGAACCAGCCTCCGTCGTGTACTTGACAACGTAGTTATAAATGTGCATATAAATAAATATAAACATTGTTATAATAATTACTTTTTTGTTAAGTGTTATCCAGTTTACTTTTGATTACTACAGTTATTTTTAATACACCATGTGTTTTATTAACGAACCGAATAAAAGAATTATCACATTATATACTCACCTATGACTCTGAAATTCCATAAACCGTCATAATCATGCGTATGAAAATAGTTGTTTTTCAGGTAAGCCAATTTTATAATCATCCAACTTATAGAAGAATTAGACCTCTGTTACAAAAAATGTTTGGGAATCGCATCATTAGTTTAAATACATGAACACTATGACCACAACAATCCTGCAATATTGCACCAAGTGGTTCTTTTTATGGTTATACTTAAAAAATTCCATTTTGATTACGCCTGGTACTTGCTCTAGGTGATCTACAACGAAAGATAACCAACAAAATTGAAGAAATTAATAAAGCACCTCGGATTTATCAAAATGTGGTTAGCTCTGTTAAGAAAGGAATGACATATGTACATAGAAATTTGGGCGGTGACTATATACAAGACTTCATTTCAAGTAACAAAAACGCAAAACTTGTATATCCATTTTTATTTGTTTCAAAGTTCAAATCTATGAATGTAATTGTCAGATTATGAAAAAAAATGTAATCCTAAAGTCAATAAAAACTGATTTTATTTAAAAAAGTTCAATTAATAATATTTTCGAAATGTCCACCTCCTTGTTGAATGCAGGCTTGCTCCCGTAAGCCAACAGAATAAGTACTTATCCGGATTTCATACTTGTTTTGTCGGATTTGCTAGGCAGCCAGGTGAATACGATCCAACAACTCTTCTCTTGTGTTCGAAACTTGCGCGAAAACTAAATTTTTCATGTACCCCCATAAATAAAAGTCAAGAGGATTAAGATCGGGTGATCTGGGTGTTTGTGCAACAGAACCACCTCGACCAATCCATCTTGGATAATTGACGTTAACCCAATTCCGGACAGCCATTCCGAAATGTGGCGGTGCCCCATCCATGTGAAACCACATGTCTCGTCGAATATTCAGTGGGACAACCTCTAAAAGACCTGGCAGTTCGTCAATAAGAAATTGAAGGTAATTGTCCGCATTTAACCTCCCAGGAAGAACGACAGGGCCAATCAACAAGTCATCGATTAGGGCCGCCCAAACGTTAATAGAAAATTTATGTTGAAATTTAGATGGGCGTATAGCTTTGGGATTTTCTGATAACCACCTGTGCAGGTTTCTCAGATTTGTAACACCACTTCTCGTGAACGTAGATTCATCTGTCCAGAGGACTGTTCTGCAGAAATTAAAATGAAGCCGTGACTGTCTTAATATTAAGGTAGAATAAACTAGACGAGCATTGTGGTGTGCCTCAAGCAAACCGTGTCCCCTGTGATAGTGATATAGATATAAGCCCTCACGTTTTAAAATTCGCCAAACTGTCGTTCGTGGTACTCCTAGTTGTCTAGCGATTCGACGTATACTGAGAGTTGGATCCCTTGTAACAATATCTACTGCTTTAAAATTCTATGAACGATACTAGAAGATACGTTTATTTGAACTGATAAACGACGAACTGATGTATGTGGGTTTTCTCCAACAAGGTTTTCTACGCGTTCAACAATATTTTACTCTATACATGGTCTACCAAAACGTTTGCCTTTTAACACAGATCATACAGCCCAAAACTTCTCCACGACTAGACGAATGTGATGATGTGAAGCGGTATTATCCACAACTCTATTAGGAAACTGCATGGGAAACTGCGGAAATATGCTATAAACTTTTTTTTCTTGCAATGTGTACATTATTTAGTAGCATTCTTTTGTAAGTAAAAAAAAATTGTAGGAAGAAATTATATTGCTAGTCACAAAATGACAAAATAACATTAAATAAATATCGTATGATCAAAAAGTCTTTGTTTCGCTATTGCCATGAAATTTACGAGATATCTATGAAATTATTTAATTCAACTAGTTTTGACATTTATTTGACAACTTTCAAGTCAGCTGGTTATAAAATATACATAAAATGCAACTAATTACCATAACCTAAAACCTATTTTATTTGTGACTTATGTGCTCTTCAAAGTACAGAAGTAAGTAATTCTATAGATGGTTTTAACACTTCATGCCTATCGTGATCCAAAGCAGGCGCGGCTCGTGATGACGTATTTGGGGGTGCAAGTACAATGATGCGAGTGCTTCGTGTATTCTCGTGTACTAACTGTAACGTTTTCTTAGTAAACACCGAAAACACCCGAGGCACTCGTATCATTGTACTTGCACTCCCAAATACGTCATCACGAGCCGCGCCTGAATCCAAAGACATTTTGATCATAAGTTTGTCTTTTCGGGTTCTTAAATAAAACTAACAATAACTTTAGACACACACTATATTAATAATAAAACGAATAACAATACAAAAATTAATTACTAACAATAAGCACATTTATGTATTTGTATTTATGTTCACTCCGCGATGCTCCGGTATTGAATAATCTCCATCCCTTCCTCGACGGTTTATATATGAAGGTGAAAGTTCTTCTCGAGCGTTCTGCATGCATCCAGAAAGCGCTAGAGGTATGACGCGCATCGCATCGTTGGATGAGTCATCACATTGCCCCCTTCTTAAAAATGAAGTTTCGTCCCGAAACATGTCATGCTTTGGTTCCCTCAAACGATGGCGAAATCGACAGGTAGGGCCTTTGTTACATTGTGGCGTCATATCGAAATAACAGTCCACGGTCTTATCTTGCTTGGATGTACAGGAATATTCAAGCCGGTAACTGCATACCAGAATTTCCATACTAGTATGTTGGAATATTACTTCTAACATGCTCCTTACAATTCTCCAGTCCAGGCGGTCCAATCCACAACTCAATTTTGGAATTGCTAATTTCAAAATGTCTTGTTGTAACATTTGTTCGCGTAAGTGGGCCAGGCTTCCCATAAGGCACGATAGGTTGGCTTCAGGTTTGACAGTCCTTTCGTGACCAAATAAAATATGGGCTGTTCTTCATCTATTATTTGGAGACTCTTCCCAATGGTCCCTGGTCCCTGCTGCCTTAATTTTTCGATTCTGCCAAATCTCTCTTTAAATTCTCTGGCAATTCCTTTGGCCATTCGCAGATCTCGGGCTACGCAATGAGCAAGCGCGTAGTCTGGCGGCACCGTAAACAAATCTTGCTGTTTCTCGATGATTACTCCAATCGAGCTTTTCTTGGACCAGAATATTCTTCCATAAAGTCTTCAAAGGTTAGTTCCTGGTATTGGCTATCCAATCGGCGCATGTCAGCGGTATCGCCGTTATTGTCTCCAGAGTATGGGGCTAATCGATTAAAATGTACGACTCTTGGCTTAGTATGAGGTGTTCGCCTGATGCTGTATATTACATCGTTGATCCGCTTCAACACCTCGTATGGCCCCTCCCAGTTCTTTTGAAGTTTTGGAGATAGACCCCGTCGACGTTGTGGATTATATAACCAAACACGGTCACCTTCATGGTAACCACTCTTCTCGGCGTTGATGTCGTAGCTCTCCTTCATTCTGTCACTAGCACCTTGTATATTATGTCTGACTTGTTCATGGATATTAGCTAGTCGTCGTCTGAGCGTGCTGACATAATCTTCGCCGGCAAGATCTTCATCAGGCTTGCTCCCAAACTTTAAATCACAGGGAAATCCGAGTTCCCTCCCGAATAGCACGACTGCTGGTGATTGGCCAGTTGTCTCTTGAACAGAAGCCCGATACGCCATTACGAATAATGGTAAATGTTCGTCTCAATCTCTCTGGTGTTCGGAGACCACTTTGGATAAGTGTCTGATCATGGTCTTGTTCATTCGCTCTACCATCCCATCTGATTGTGGATGCTAGGGAGTTGTTCTCGTCTTCCGTATGCCCAAATGTCCACACATCTTTTCGAATAGACTGGACTCGAAATATCGCCCTTGATCGGAATGAAGTTCCAAAGGTACACCAAAGCGCCTGACGAACTCCTTCACGATCACGCCTGCTACAGTTCCAGCTTCTTGATTTGGTAGAGCATATGCTTCAACCCATTTGGTAAAATAATCCATGACCACTATTATATATTTATTTCCTTTGTCGCTTTCTGGAAAAGGGCCGGCGGCATCTATGGCGATCCTTTCAAATGGGCTTCCTACATTGTATTGGCGCATGCGTGCACGTCGACGCCTCTGGGGACCACTGCTTCCGGCGCAATTGGCACACTTTCGGCACCATTCTTTCACATCTCGTGAACAATTCACCCAGTAAAATCTCTGGCGCACCTTCTCTATTGTCTTATGGACTCCGAAATGTCCCCCAGAAGCCCCATTGTGAAGTTCTCGCAATACCTCTGATATTCTTTTCTTGGGAACCACCATTTGCATCTTCCGCTCGTTTTCATCGTAATTTTCGACCTCACGTCTCAGGAAATCGTCTTCCATGGTTAAGGAATCCAATTATGCCCAGTATGACTTCAATTCTCTTATGGGGAGCAATTTCTTGACAGGTCGGTCTTTGACCATTTCTCTTCCAAGCCCTGAAGACGCAAGATCCGGATCAGCTTCTTGATCTGCGCGCAAATTGTCAGGTTGCCATTGGTCATCAACCGCGGTAGTTCGAAGAGCGTTGGCCGATTTGTCTTCGATTCGGTTGCAATGTCTACAGTCTTCTTCTGGAAAGGGCATTTGCATTTTGATGTTTGAGGCCTGCTCTGTGTTCAATGTCGAAGTCATACTCCTGTAGCCTCTCGATCCATCTAGCTACTTAACCCTCGGGATTCTTAAATTGTAAGAGCCACTTTAAGGCGGCATGATCAGTGGGATCAGGAACTTCTGCCCATACAGGTACTTGTAAAAATGCTCAATTATCTTAACTATTGCCAATAGTTCTCTCCTGATTACGCAGTAGTTCCTCTCCGGTTTGGACAGGGTCTTGCTGAAGTATCCAATGACCTTTTCTTGTCCATATTGGATTTGGGAGAGCACACCACCAACCCCGACGTTACTGGCATCTGCATTCAGAACAAACCTCCCAGATGGCAGCGGATAGTTTAAAACAGGTGCACTGATCAAAGCTCCTTTTAACAACTCAAAGGACGCTTTGCATTCGTTGTTCCAAATGAATGCTCGATTTTCTGCAAGGCGAGTAAGTGGTTTCGCAATGTTTCGCAACGTAGCGTCGATAATACGTGCATAATCCCAAAAAGGTTCTTAGCTGATGTCTGTCTTTGGGTACCGGCCATTTTTCTACAGCTCTTACTTTTTCTGGTATCCACAGCAATTACTTTTCCGGAAACACACATGTCCAAGGTAATTTACCTTCTTGCGAAAAACGTGACACTTCTTTGGACTTAATCTCAGGTTGGCATCTCGTAACCTCTGGAATACTACTTCCAAATTGTTCATGTGATCTTCAAAGGTCCTCCCTACCACAATCACATCATCGAGATATACCAGGCAGGTATTCCAAGACAGTCTCCTCAGTACAGTGTCCATGAGTCGCTCAAAAGTAGCTGGGGCGTTACACAGTCCAAATGGCATGACTGTAAACTGCCAGAGTCCTGTACCTAAACTGAAGGCAGTCTTCTTTTTATCATTGGGGTCCATTCCCACTTGCCAATAACCGCTCTTCAAGTCAAGAGTGGAGAACCATTTTGCTCCTGCCAAGGTGTCTAGGGTATCGTCTATTCTTGGGAGAGGATAGCTGTCCTTTTTGGTCACACTATTCAAATGACGATAGTCCACACAGAATCTGGTAGATCCATCCTTCTTCCGGACAAGGACCACTGGTGAAGCCCATGGACTATTCGACGGTTCAATTACTCCTTGGCTTTCCATATCTTGTATAATCTGCTTGGCTTCCTCACGCTTTGCCATCGGTAGCCTTCTCGGTCCTTGTCGTATTGGACTTGCATCACCGGTATTTATTTTGTGCATGACAATATTGGTTCTTCCTTTCATACCACTTTCAGTTTCAAAGACGTCTTCATAATGTTTGATTAGATCCTTAACGTGGCTTTGTTACTTCTTGCTCAATCCTTGACAGGCGGAGTCGATTATCTTGGACAATTTCTCAGGAACCTGCGGGAATCCATTCTTCTTCGCCTCTATATGATGAACGGCGGCATTTTGGCAACTACTATTCCTCGGCCTACCTCGCCATCATCAGTCCTTGGTTCCAACATTGTAATATTTCCGTCAAAATAATCACCTTCCATACACGCTGTCAAAAATGTCTCACTTCTTGCATCCAGAACAACATTCTCTGCTACACTCCCACAATTTTTCCCATGAAGAAACAATTCCTCATTATTTATTTTTAAAGTGCCTTCTTTCATGTTTAACTGGAAGCCGTAGGTGATCATGATGTCTAATCCCAAGATTATTTGTTCTTCTATGTCGGCTACGAGAACACGATGTCGGATTGATGTTGGTCCTATGATAAAATTGACATCTACTTTACTTGCCACAGAAGCTGCTTCTCCAGTAGCTGTCCTAAGTCTCAATTTGCTAGAAAGTAATTCTTTATTCCTGGAAATCAAATCGCACGATTGTTTTCGTCGATCCAGTATCTAGGAAGCAAGCATAGGTCCTTCTTTCCATAATAGCGCCCACATACAGGCCATTGGTTTGATGTTGCAAGGATGCGATTTGGGCAGTCCTTGGGACTTGCGGATTCTCAGCCGATTCTTTCTTGGTCCTTTCACCACATTTATTTTGAATGTGACCGTTTCTTCTACAATTCCCGCATGGCCGCGCACTTTTATTTGGTTTGATTTGATTTAGGACTTGACTAACCACCTGCTCCATGAACTCCTCGTTTTCCTGTTCGTCGACAGAACAGCCACGTGAATGGTTCCGAGAGGCTTGTTTTGCAGTCTCAAACTCAAGTGCGTACGCCAAAGCATCGATCAAGGCTTTCGGTCGTGCCAACCTTAATGCTTGCTGCGTATTAATATCCCGTAGACCATCTATGGACGTTGGGTCAGCTAGGTGTTCCATGAAATTATCTGGCACCATCGGGACCATGTAAGTCGAACTAGACGAGCTATATCTGCCTCAAATTCTCGCCTTTCTTCTGTGATCGATTCTTCAGTTGGGTATGGTATACTTGCTCCAAATGCGCATGGCCATATCTCATCTCCAAGCGTTTAATGAGTTGAGAATAATCTTTACGTTCATCAGAAGGCAATGTCTGCAAAATATCACTAGCATCACCCCTCAATGCTATGATTAAAGCAGTCGCCTTCTCTACAGAAGACCATGCGTTTGCTTCTACGGCCGCTTCTAATTGTGTCAGGTAAGTTGCCCATGACGTCTTTCCATCAAAGGTTGGTGGCTTGATTCTGGTCTTCAAAATAGCCACAAGTTCTTCTTTTATTTCGATGGGCCGTGGTATAACTTCTTCGTTGACCTGCTTGGGATTAGAATGACTCGTGGTAGTGGGTAATTTCATCTGAGTCATTATTGCCTCTAAAAGTCTCGAATGTTCTCCAATTTTCTCCTACTACGGCTATGAAAACCTCTTCCTTTAACGCTTCTGATTTTTCCGCTAATCGCTGTTCTACAACTTTCTCCACTTGTTCCAGACTTTTTTCGAAGTTTCTAGAATTTTCTAGTAATTTCTTTTCCAGATTTTTATCGAGGATTCTAGCGGTTTCTAGGTTTCTTTGTTCCATTTGGGCTTGCGAATTGATTAGACATTGTTCCAGAGTTTGTGAATTATCTATCAGTCGTTGTTCCAAACTTTTCACATTGTCCAGATTTTTCTGTTCCATTTGAGTTTGTGAATCTATTAGACGCTGTTCCAAGGTTTGTGAATTGTCTACCAGTCGTTGTTCCATTTTCAGCTGGATCCTCGCCTTCTCTGGATCAACACATTGCGAAGCCGTTGCTGGAGGATCGCCTTTTTGCCAGTTGTATCCTCATCCCTCTCCTCTAATTCTCGTTTTAAATCAGTCACTTTTAATTCCGTCAGTTTTATTCTATTGGCCATCCCGATATTTAAAATAACGTCCTTTCGCACTGTATATTTATTTAAACGAATACTTAATTAACACTTAATTATCTACTTAGTGCGTTATTTATGAATTAGCTCACACCTGATTGCCACTGTAAAGTTTGTCTTTTCGGGTTCTTAAATAAAACTAACGATAACTTTAGACACACACTATATTAAAAATAAAACGAATAACAATATAAAAACTAATTACTAACAATAAGCACACTTATGTATTTGTATTTATGTTCACTCCGCGATGCTCTGGTATTGAATAATCTCCATCCCTTCCTCGACGGTTTATATATGAATGTGAAAGTTCTTCTCGAGCGTTCTGCATTTATCCAGAAGGCGCCAGAGGTATGACGCGCGTCTCATCGTTGGATGAGTCATCACAATATCGTATATTAGTTAGTTATAAGTTATAAATAAAAGGCAAGTGGCTTATAAAGTGAAAGTACTAGTTACTCAGTGCCTACTGAGATGAAGTTCTTTTTGAAACACGTATAACTAGTGTTATGATTATCAGCAGTGATAGTTCGAGTTAAAACCGCTTAAAATTAACCGAGTGCGAAACACGAGTTCAGTTTTCTATAGATTTTAACGAGTGGTATTATGGTTGATCGATCATAACACATGTTATATTTGGTGAGAGTATATAATGAACATTAACAGAAAATTAATTTTTAAAAAAGTCAAAAATTTGAAACGGTCAGTTTGACAGTAAATAATTACAGTTACAGCATACTCAACACAATAATTATTTATTTATTACAATACATATTTTAAACGTTAAATGGACAGTTTCGATATACAACTTGTGGATTACCGCATTCGATATGGGAAACTAAAACACTATTAGATGTTTCAATCCCTCTCATCTTATTTACTATTTCAGAATGTCGTGTAGGTTTCATTTTTAAATAAAACTTTAAGGATTTTGAGTTATTGTGACCAGTTATCTTCATGACTTGTTGCTGTGATATATCTGCGTTCGTCAAATTGGTTACAGCTGTTGATCTAAAAGAATGATTTGTCACTTTTTTATTGGTGGTATCAATTCCCACTTTTTGAACGGTTTCCTTTGCCCATTTGCAGATAGTATTAACACCTGCAGGCAAACTTTTATACCATGCTGTAGTATTTCCTAATCTCCAATTTTGGTTTGGTGTCAGAAAAAATCTATAGGTCGTTACATTATTTGATCGTTTTCCTATTAGTTTAAAAAACAATCGAACTTGGCACTCATCAAGATCTACTGTATTAGGTATTATCTATTTGCTATCACAGCAAGTTTTGTCCCCTCCTAGATTCGTTTTGTTAAATACTGGATTGTATTCAATTCGGTTAGTGAAGCTTCCAAAATTGTCAGTTTCTTTCTTGAAGTGATAAATAGATGCAGACGCACCTTCGTTATTACGCCATGCTAATTCTTTAGTGACAATGTTAAAGAACTGTTTTTGAAGCCCTTCATGCGTATTTTCGTCCCAGACCTCTTGCAGCTTTTTACATTCTTCTGGTGTAAAAGCAACTGCACCAACCTTTCTTGTTTCTTGTATTTCCTGCAGTTCCTTTCTTTTACAATCGCGAGCTAGTTTTGCTTCTTTAAATTCCATGTCAGTAAATGGATTGAACTTGATATTATATTCAGTGAAAAATGTTTCTTGTATAATCTTAGCCGCGGAGTTCCATAATGTTTTGACAACTCACTCTTTATATTTATGACAGTCTTTTGTGCTCATGTTGCAAGCATAATTTCTTAATATTGATGCAATTTCTGGAATCGTAGTCTCTTACGTTAATTCGATTCCACTTGAAGCGTAAAATTCCATGAATTGATTCCACTAAGATTCTTTATTAATTTTGGTATTTTTTTGGGTTATCTTTCTAATTATCTTTCAAATCTCCTCCTCGCTAGCATCTTCCCATCGATGGTGATGTATTGGTTAAAACATTTTCTGGTTAACAGCACTATTTTCTGACTTTGGCGCATCCATTGAAACTTTCTGTCATTTTGACAGTAAACAATTTTATTCATTAAAAACAGGTGACAGTCAACATGCGGTAATAGAATTATCATCGGTTTGATAGCCTATTCTGCAACTTTGTTCAATGAAATTAATAAAAAATGCACCATGTTACACAATGATGTGATATAAAGCAAATACTATATTATTACGATATTAATATAAAAAAAAGTAATATAAATAAATTATAATGAAAAGCAGTTTTGATATTGAAAGCTACTTTTCTCTAAATTAACTAAAGTTTATTTACAAAATGCATCCAAAAAAAGAAATTAATTCGTTGTGAATATGTTCCAGAATTATCAAAGGTGATGCATTGAACATTTCTTCAAGCATCACTGGCATTAAAAACGGTTGTTCCAATTTTCGTTGTAAAACGTCATTATCAATCTTCGAATGTTTACCGGGAACATGGTCCATCGTCCAAACTGAATTCACCTTTCTTAAACTTAAGGATCTTTGAGTTCTTCGCACGTTCGTTCCAAAAATACTGCATAAATTTTCCGACGCAATTGACGCGTTGTTTCCCTTTTCAAATTCATGAAACAAAGAGTTAATGAATTATATCAACAGGCATCTTTCTGGTTTGTAAACACAATATACACCAACGACTGTGTTATGAATTTTACGTATATTTAAGTTTAGAGGCAAGTAATTTGAGCTCCACTACGAAACTTTCTTAGAAACATTTTAACGACAGGTCCTTAAAGCATGTTTTCTAAAGCTGGGTTCTGACTGGTCAGTTTCGCTGAGACAGTTTGACTGATTCAATGATACTGCACAAATAATAAAAAACGTGAGAACACATTTTCATTAAAAATAATCAGTATAGTGGTAATTCAGTTAAAGTGAAAACTAGTTCTACTTTTTCTTAATTTTGGCGGATCATTATCGAATAATGAATACAAACTGAAGCGTGAGAACATAATACGTTCAGTGATTTGTTCAGGTTTTGCTAGTTTTGTAGTTAGACTTATTAGTTGAGTGTACACTTCGTTGATCAAAATGGTTTTTCGATGGCGTGATGAACAAACCGAAGCATTTTTGGACAATTACAGAAAACATGAGTGCCTTCGGAATGTCAGTAGCGACTTATACAAAAATAAATTAGCACGATATAACGCCTATAATCAACTTTGCAAGGACATGCAGATACCGGAGTTAACTCTTTTGTATTTAAAGTTATTGCTTTGAGTTCTGATTAACTAGGCCTAGCATCGAAAATGTAAATTTAAATAAATGGTACAAGTCTAAGAATGTTAAAAACTATTTTTTGATTAATACACATGCATTTACATCTCATATACACAACGTCTTAAAATATATTCATTTTGCTTAATCGTAATTACCATTGGTAAACTTTTCCCGGGAATTATGAAAGTACACATCTAATTTTTTATGAACTATAGTTAATTAGAGTTGATTTGTTTCTATTTACTCTTAAAGTGACCCTTGAAGAAGCACACAATCTGTATGCGGAATATTGGGAGATAAAATATAGAACTGACTTAACAAATAGACTCTAATTTTGCTGGATTCCCCAAAATTCCCTTCCATATATACAATTGAAGTGGTTCTACTTCATCAGAATCTAATTGATATCGATTAGTTATAAGCATTAGATTAAGTAAGATAAAAGTTAACCATGCAATACAACATAAATTATTAAACAAGTTAATACCACGCATTTAATTAGAAAATTTATTTGAAAGAATTTTTATTATTTATGTTTATTATTTTTCACAATCAAAAGTCATTAAATTATTTATTATTCCGAAAATAATTAACTTGATTAACAAAATTAATATCATATCTATTTTATCAACCCGTATATTTTTTGAATTTGAATTAATTTACCGCGAAATCATTTATTATTAACTCCACTTATATGATATTAATAAACATTCAAAAATATGTAATTATAAATGTATAATTATTTATTTTTTTTTATAATAATGTCAATTAAATATTGGATATAAAATCAATCGATTGGGATAATTACGGAAGTTAAATAACTATATCAAGTAAAAATAAATCGTATGGAGGTCAAGGAAAAAAACAACAGAAAAGAGCGTCGTTTGGGTTGTTGCAAAATAAAGCTACGCAAAATTTTATCGTAAAATTAAAATATTATCTAAACATTAAAAATAGTAATTTACTTATCCGAAAATATTCTTAATATAAGAAGACAGTGTGTACACATCATCCGAACAATCAATTTATCGAGCATTGTGGAAATATATGGTATAAAACCGCTGAAACTATTAGCGTCACCTTCAATACCCGCTACATGAAACACGTCCAGCTTCCAATTTCAACCTGATATCCATAGATTTCCGTTTCTCCTAGAACATCCATATTACTGACAAAGGATTTCACGTAATTACCGATCAAACACAATATTTTATATCCATATTAATTCAGTAAAACATAACCTAACAATTTGTACAATTAAACTAGATTTAAAATTGGTTATACTAATAAATACAACATAGCTTGAAACTGAATGGTCTTCTCAAATTAATTAGAATTTTAAATTATCTATCAATCATCAGATAATATCACTTAGTTTTGAAATTTTATCTGCATTTATTATATCATATGTTTGTTACCAATGCGCACAAATATATAAACCAATTATGTCACATGATCTACGCATCACTTACAGCTGATTTATATATGTAATTCAATAAAATTTAATATCTCACTAAAATAATCATTAAATTTGATTTAACACAACTACAATTTATACTTTTATTTACTTTCTATTTTACTAAGTTACTTATGCATATGATATTGATACTTTTCACTAAAATTCAGTATTAATGCTCGAGATAGATTGTTGTCGCATAAATGAGATTTGATATTTACTTCTTTAAGGAATTGAAGGACCGGCTCCTGTGAGAAAGATCTCGGTCTACCGCTAAGTAGCCGAAAAAGACATATAATATTGTTCATAAGATAAAAATATTAACTGGCGCCCGATTGTATTAATATATTATAATTAAAAGAATACTTATTTATAATAAACTTGCCCAGATAATACTGTAAGAGCGACATCTTACATTCTACTACCAAATTAAGCTCAATAATGAGGTAGGTAACATAATAACGTGTGTTCAGAAACATTCGAAGTCAAGTGGGCTCTGAACAAAAAATCGTATATCTTTACTTAAGTATCTGATTTGTAATAATTATTAAATGTCAACTGTTGCCTGCCAAAAATTGTCAGAATCTAATATCGAAGATACTAATTTGATAACCTATAAAATTGTATTAAGTAAATGTACAAAAAGCTTGTGTTTATGTATGACAATACGTTATGCACGTATAAAGCATTGTCACAATATGAAACAGACATGTAAATAATTTACATATCTGTAACTGTACACATGGACAATACACCTCGTATTTTCAGCATTTACTTCTGCTTAATACATATGTTTCTGCCATCTAGGCGTCATCAGTCAAGCTAGTGAAGCAATGTATACAAATTGATACAAATCAATTAAACAAATGATTTGTATCTGTATTTACATTTTACTGAAATCACCCAACAAAGATAAAGTAATTTTCGTTCTATAAGGTGACACTATTTAATAAGTGACATCTTACGGAACGAAAGAGACTATGTCGGAAGGCGACCTTTCGTTCGAATAGCTATGCTATTACAGGAACAAAAAAATACGTATGTCGGTGTAGTCCATTAACAACGTGCCAGATGGCGGTAAATATACAAAAAGCTTGTGTTTATGTATGACAATACGTTATGCACGTATAAAGCATTGTTACAATATGAAACAGATTTACCGCCATCTGGCACGTTGTTAATGGACTACACCGACATATGTATTTTTTTGTTCCTGTAGTAGCATAGCTATTCGAACGAAAGGTCGCCTTCCGACATAGTCTCTTTCGTTCCGTAAGATGTCACTTATTAAATAGTGTCACCTTATAGAACGAAACTTGCTTTATCTTTGTTGGGTGATTTCAGTAAAATGCATTCTCACTGCGATCTCTGTTACAGCAGCATCGCAGTTGAGAGCACCGACGACGATACATCGTCAAGCGACGCCAGAAGCAATGGCCGGACAAAAGAGAACAATAACCAACCTGATGATTAAACCCGAATACCTGAACAAATGTACACCCAAGATACTGGAAGATTTTAAAAATCTAATCAACATACTCGACGAAGAAGAAGATATCCAGAAGCCATTACAGAAATCAGGGGATATACTAATGGTTAACCCAGAAGAACCGACGATTCAAATCGAGTTAAAAAGCAACCCCACAGAAAAATAAGAAGAAGAAAAGCCTCACGTAAAATTGAAGAAGAGCCAACCGGAACCGAAAATCGAAAACGACGCATTCAGACACCCGAAAAAAACAACAAAAAGACAGAAAACTGACCACACAGCGCCACCAATCGAAACAAAAAATTCCTACGACGCTCTCTAAACCAAAACCGAGGAAAAAATGGAAGAAGAAGAAGCAACCAAATTTACCCCACAATCGTCAACATCAAACAGCACACCCAGGGTAAGTGACAAAACAAACACCACACAAAACACAAACACCGAAACACGCAAAACACACAAAATCGCACCAATCATAATAACAGACAAAGACAAATGGGCATATATACGACAAATACTTAAAACACATAACATTAACACAGTACAAAACAAACTTGTGAAACCTGGCATTCACATCGAACCGAAAACTGACGAAGACTACCGAAAACTTAAACACATACTCGACAATGAACAAATACAATTTTACACTTTTCAACTGAGAAGTGAAAAGACACTAAAGGTAGTTATGCGTGGCATTCCTACCTTTATCACAGACACTGACATCACCGACGACCTAACTGACCAAGGCTACCCGACAATAAAAATAAAACGCATGAACGGCAAACACGGAATACCAGCACCACTTGTACTAATAGAATTGACGAGACAATACAAATCAATTTACAACATACACGACTGCTGCGGACTCACAATTAAAATCGAACCACTAAACAAACGGACAGACATAATACAATGCCACAAATGTCAGACATTTGGACACCACCAAAAAAACTGTAACATACACTAGAAATGCATGAAATGCGGAGACGAACACTCAACACCTATGTACAAAACCCAAAACAACCCCACCAAAGTGTGCAAACTGGGGTGGTCCTCACTTATCCACTTTCCTTAACTGCCCTAACAATCCAAACAACCCTGTAAACAAAACCACACCCAAACCCGAATACATACCAGCACCACCCCCAACAACGAACCCATGGCCATAAAAACAAAGAAACACAACACCTAACACAACTGACGAACTAGCACTTGCCTTAGGCAATATGCTAATAACATTACACTCCACAAACGCAACAACAGAACAGATACAATACTTCGTAACGCAAACACAGAAAATAATCACACTCTACAACAACAAACATTAAACACACACATGACTGAAACGCAAAAAAACCGATGACCAGTGACTTAAACGCAAAAAGCGACAAACACACAGACTACACATACCCAACACAGGACCGCACAAAAACACACAACGCACGATTATTTATTAATCAGACACAAACACGTCACAACCCTAGGAAATACGAAACAATGGAGTGGAAATGGAGGCAACTCCGACCACAACAAAATTCAAGTCTCATATAAAATCAGTAAAATGTAAATACAGATACAAATCATTTGTTTAATTGATTTCTATCAATTTGTATACATTGCTTCACTAGCTTGACTGATGACGCCTAGATGGCAGAAACATATGTACTAAGCAGAAGTAAATGCTGAAAATACGAGGTGTATTGTCCATGTGTACAGTTACAGATATGTAAATTATTTACATGTCTGTTTCATATTGTAACAATGCTTTATACGTGCATAACGTATTGTCATACATAAACACAAGCTTTTTGTATATTTACCGCCATCTGGCACGTTGTTAATGGACTACACCGACATACGTATTTTTTTGTTCCTGTAATAGCATAGCTATTCGAACGAAAGGTCGCCTTCCGACATAGTCTCTTTCGTTCCGTAAGATGTCACTTATTAAATAGTGTCACCTTATAGAACGAAACTTGCTTTATCTTTGTTGATGATTTCAGTAAAATGTAAATACAGATACAAATCATTTGTTTAATTGATTTGTATCAATTTGTATACATTGCTTCACTAGCTTGACTGATGACGCCTAGATGGAAGAAACATATGTATTAAGCAGAAGTAAATGCTGAAAATACGAGGTGTATTGTCCAGGTGTACAGTTACAGATATGTAAATTATTTACATGTCTGTTTCATATTGTTAAGTAAATGTATCAATCTATCTCAGACATGACTTCATATTTTCAAGGACTACTTTGACTTCGAATGTTTCTGAACACCCGTTACTTTATATTATAATTTATAGAAAATTTAAAACCAATTTTTAATTTGAATTAATCTTATTTGATCAATAAATTATAATTCTTATTAACCATCTTTAAGCCGAAATTTATATATCATTTGTTGTCAAACGTGGTAGCTTTTTTGGATATTTATACCATTATCACAATATTACCAGCACATATAATTATTACCATAGTTATTATTATTATATGGTTATTAACATTTTTAAAACCTAAAAATTTTGATATCAGTATATATATATATATATATATATATATATATATATATATATTCGTGACCTTGGTATGATATGGTAAACTCAATCAGTTGGCGATTAAAGGTCTGGCTTTACTTCAAAGTATATATACTCAAAACAACCCTACATGTTTCGGCAATGATGCCTTTATCAAGGATATAAAATAACGAGCGATCATTAAAATTTTCACTCGTAGCTGGCCGTGTACATAAAAATTATGTCGTAGCTTTAGTCATTAAGATGTTATTTCAAACATCTGTAAGTAGCGAAAAAATCAGAAGCGTTAAAGAAAGAGGTTTTCATAGCTGTAGAGGAGAAAATTGGAGAACATTCTAGACTTTTAGAGGCAATAATGACTAAGATGAAATTACCCGTTACCACGAGTCATTTTGATCCCAAGCAGGTCCAGGAAGATGTTATACCACGGCCCATCGAAATAAAAGAAGAACTTGTGGCTATTTCGAAGACCAGAATCAAACCACCAACCTTTGATGGAAAGACGTCATGGGCGACTTACCTGATGCAATTCGAAGCAGCCGCAGAAGGTTAATATAGTGTGTGTCTAAAGTTACAGTTAGTTTTATTTAAGTTTAGTTTTATTTATTTATTGTGATTTGATTTAGATTAATAAATGATCCATAATGCTCCATTGAGTTCATGATTTATAAATATATATATTGAAAGTAGTTACCTATGCACAATAAATGTATTTAATTTGACATCTTGTCGTCTTATTTCTTTACCTTATTACATTGGACGCTAGGCCTAGTTACAAAGAACCCGAAAGCAAACCCTTAGAGCTATACTTATTCAAAGAGACAAACGAGATAAATGCGTGTGTAACGATTTATATTTAATATAATCGAAGTCCGACTTATTGGAGTAAAACTACATAGCAATATGTATTAAGTTTGCGAATCCATTGCTGTATATATGCCAATCTACTATATGTATATTACCAATAAAACTAAATATCATAGTTAGTTTTTCCTAAATTTTCCCAAATGTGTTGTTCTATAACATAGGTACTATTGCGGTATTTGAAATTCGGACGATTATATTTTAATTTTCACTAAAATTAAGCATTGTAATTCGGTTTTTGTATAATTGAGTTGTTGTGTAGTTGACAGCAGAGTGACGTTTATCTTTAACCTTTTACGCAAAATTATATTATAAAATTATGTTTCTGAATGAATAAATGAAAAATAAGAATTTATTAATCAGAGAACTACAAATTTTTTGTTTTAATTTTTAATACTTTATTGCAGCACCATTTCTGTCTAGCACCTCTTGTAAACGTCTAGTTTAATATTATGTATAAATTCGGGTGACAGATCATTCCAAATATCTTCAATCTTGTTAAATAATTCTTGGACATTTGCTGGCCTAAAATTACTCCTGCTCATCGTCTTAACAATATACCCCCACACGTTCTCGATTGGATTCAGATCTGGACTTCTTGAACACCACAGCAAACATTCTACATTTTCTTCTCTAAACCATTGAGAAACAACTCTTGCTGTGTGGACTGGATAATTGTCTTGTGGAAGATGAAATTTCTTTCAGGATATATAATTTCTGCCGAAAGTAGAACTGTTACTGTTAAATCTTTTACCCAATAATCCAACAAACACCTGGCCCATGTGCGCAAATCCAACCCCAGACGTTTACTGAGAATCTTCCGCTAGTTTGTTTTTTGTGTATATTTTTCGTCAAATCGTGAATTAGGTAGTCTATAAACACGTGTTCGGCCATTATGAGACGACTGAAAAACTTTATCGTCTGAGAAAATTACATTCCAAAATTCCAAAGCAAAACCAATCCTTGCTTCTTTATTCTGCACATTAAGAAATGTTTTTTTCACAGACGCCCGATTTCTCAAATTTGACATTTGTCTTAGCCGTTTTCTGGCTGTGCGAACACACCCTGGGAAATGTGTTTAATTAAATTTTCATCCTGTTCGGGAGTTGACACACGTATACTACCGGAGCCAAGTTTCCTATCAATAACACCTCGACGGTGCCATTTAATTTTAATGTCTGAAATTGTACTCTTCCCCACGCCAAATCTTTCCGCTATCTTCTTACTGACCATTCTTCTTCTAGTAAGGTAATTATTTGAGTTTTGGTTCGAATATTCAAATGCAGTATATTAGCTTAATATTTTGACAAACCTGAATATGACACTGACAGATCTGTAAATAGCAAATCGAGGTTACAGAGAATAGAGTAGAATATCTATCTACTCTTAAAAAGCCATTTTCAAATCAAACAAATTAAGTGTCCGATTTTCAAATGCCGCGATAGTAACGTGCGTTCATTTGAAAAGTCAATCTAGGTTACTTTGAAATTTTGATAGAATAAGACGCATATATATTAGCATGTGTTTGTTGTTCCGTAAACGTAAATCCAAATGACATTTGATAATGTCAATCACATTTGTTATGTATTTGTCTGTATGAAACTGTCAAAAACGACTTCGTAGGTTAAGTAGTAAATTTTAATTTAAGACATACTTCAAAATGTTCTCAATAAATCACATGCTACTAGATTGACTATTCAAATGAACACCCGTTACATATTCTATGATATAAGTACAGTTGAGGCCGCAACAAACTCAGACACCGACTTTTGACACATTCTGTCAAATTAAAAAAGTTCGTGATTTATAAATTTGACTTTTATCCGGTATAGTTATGTTAGTGTCAGTTTATTGTAAGTCAGAAGAGTACACAATTTTTAAAATGTCTCAATTAAACGAACTGCATAAGTGGATAATTGGAACTAGGCTAGAGGACGGCATGAACATCGCAAATGAAATAAATGTTGATAAAAACACGATAAAAGTCAATGATATATTGCCCATGCCAATACTTTTTAAATAATTAATACCTTTTGCCACCTGCTTGTTTTGCTTTTACAAATTTAATATTCTCATCTTGCCGTAGTTTTTGAGAGCCTCCATCTTGAAAAATCCAGATTTCATCAAGAAAAACAAACTGGAATGCATTTTCATTTTAAAAACGCATATATTGTTGCAAAAACGTTATTTGTATTTGAATTTTTCCATTGATCAAATGTTTTATTTTATCGCCACTGACTTTCTTTCAGTTAGGTGACATTTTATAAACTTCAATATTAAGAATATGTTACAAAGCCAACATTTATTATTTGTCAAACTGTCTGAGTTTGTAGAGGCCGCAACTGTACTTACATAGCTCTTACATAAGAAAATAAATTTTGAAATATGTATGTACAATTTTATGTTTACAGAATAAAACCTTTACTTTCAAAGGTCGGTTTTCGATTTTTATCAATTTTTTCGCTTTTTTATATCAAAATTCGTAGTAAGACTGTTTCAAGTTTGTACTTTCTTATTCTTATTAAACATTCTGAACAATCAGATGAGCCAATAATTTTTTAACTCACTGTATCATATATTGTTAGTTCACTGTATTTTCAATATTTATTCAAATAATTTACGGAGAAAGTAAAATATAAAATCAATATTATTTTAGTCCACTATCTAAAAACTATAATTAAGCTAAAGATAGATATTAAATAATCAAGAGAAAATTTCAAATAATTTGAATTTTTTATTAGAATCGCATAAAATTAATAATTTCAACGAAAAGACATTTGATTAGACATTATTTTATAGGTTCACAGTTGTAAATTTTAGTAATTTTTAGCTATTACAAATTGTTATATTTTACTTTAAAATATTAAATCATGTACTTATGGCTCCATCTCACAAAAAAAATCTAAAATATAGTTGTTTTGTACAAGTTTTTATCTAACAAAAACAGTTATCTATATAGTTTTGACAAGTTAGAGAGATGTGTCATGCATGTCACGAGATAGTATAATACAATTTGTTTATATGTTAAGATGCTAATTAAAGTAATAAATTTTAATTCAGTGTTTCCAATTATTGTTACTTGATGATATCGTAAATAAGTATAATACCATATTTTCGTGTTTATTAAAATATATATGGTTATGGTGTAGAAACAATAAAAACAGAAAGGTGATAAATTTAGTAAAAAAAAACACATTTTCTTGAAAAACAAACCTAGTCTTAAATATGGAACAGAATGAAGAAAAAGTTGAGGAAGTATTTGTTCAAGAAGGAGTTTTACTATTGCATGGCCCGGCATCCCACATGGAATATATGAAATTAACAGGAACATTGTATATTACCAAATATGAAAAAACAGAAAACGAATATTCCGGGATTTTCCTTGAATGGAAACCTAATCAGAATTTGACGATTGACTCTGATATTCATGATCAAGAATGGGCTGTTGTGAGTACAGTTGAGAAACGAACAAGGACTTTAAGTGGCAGTTTAATACCGGAAGAAACAAATCGCTCAAAATATCTAAGAATAAATTTTGATAAAGTAAAAAGTTTTAAAATAACAAACAATAATCGCAAAATTACATTTAATGATGGCAGTGGTGACATTATGTGTATCTTTTCTTTCCAAAATGGTAATTCTTCATGTTTCATTGCTGCTTTAAAACAACATATTAAAACTGCTTCTGCAAAAAGAGACAAGAATTTATACATAGTGATGGGTGAAATTGGTGATGATGATAAACAGATAGAGAAATCCTTTAAAACTTTATCATTATTTCCTGATGATCAACATTATATGTGGAATTTTGTCAAAAATTTTCAACACCGACCATATGAAACAACTTTGGAAGCATTTGCAAAAGTTACTAATATTGGTAATTATTTTTGGAATTATTATTTTCTGGAATATTTAATAGGTAAACGATAGGGCATTTAAATGCCCCATACACTCCAACTTGTTCACTTTTCAGTATATAATGACCAGAGAGTTCTTGATGATGAAACAAGGGCAGTTTTGAACAAAAGCATAATTGCTATAGAAAATGCAACTACTACCCATACTCAAGGTGATTATGAAGTAGTTGCAAATATACCTCAATTACCTGAACGAAAAGACTGTCCTAGATCTAAACCTCTAACGAAGGAGCAATGGTTAAATCTACAGAACTGTGAAGGAAAAATTGAAGATATAGAGGGCATAAAACTTCTAATATTTAGAGGAGTAAGTAACTTTTAAAATTACTGTTAAAACACGTACACATTAGTTTGCCATTATAATATTTTAAATTCATCCTTAAATTACTTAAATTAATTTATTTTCTATAATAATATTAATTAATAATAAATTAATATTCAATTTGCATTACGTTATGTTACTATGATTATTTTTCAATATGCAACTTATTAACATAGATTTTTATAAGCACATCATATGTGGAAATTTTTATTCCAATTAGCAAACTCAATTATTATTTCAAAACAGAAAAGGAATATTTTACTTAAACACAATATGATTATTCATAAATAAAAATATTAATAATCAGTTTACATTATAAAAATTAAGTGGCATCTTACCGTAAAAACAAGAATAAATAAATAGATAAATTATTTATATATATATATATACACCGTGTGCACAACGTCGTGCGATCGATGGATATATAAGTAATGACTGGCCAACTTCAAGTATATTCGCCTTGCTTGAACACAATGAGCGACTGATAGGAATATTCAATGTGTTAGAGAGAGATTATTTGATTCGTACTTAGATCGTATGTAAAATGTGTTGGATAAAGAAATGGAACGCCCGTACAGTTAGACAGTAGAACAGATTGAATATACCTCTCTCAACCCTAACCACATAAACTCGCTATTCGTCTTCGTCTTACTACATTGTGGTAGATCAATCACTCCCCGGCGTTCATACGGTATATAGATAACGTGTGTATAAATTGTCGCAAAAGCTACACGCAGCGACATTCTTCGTTCGGTTCTGAATAAAAAATCTTAATGTTAAAATGTCGTATCATGCTTCGTTTGTTTTCACGGGGTTCTTGAAGTTCAGACTTTTAGTGCGTAACTAACCTTTGCTCTTCGATATCTGTTAATAGAGATAGATGCAATTTAGTTTAAGGAAAAAAATTTACTATTATTACAGTAGAATCTCACAAATTGGAACCACTTTGTGCACCAGGCAGTTCGAATTTCTGAAAAGTTCGAATTTCTGGACATTTTTTTTTTTTACAGAAAATGGTAAAATTATAATAAAACTAGTTATGTAAGCTTTATTTTAACACAAAACAGTTTTTATTTATTAACATTTAATTAATTGAACATATTAAATTCATAGAAAAACTTTTAAAAAGTTTTTTAATTATTAGGTATTTAATTGGTTTTTAACATAAAATCAGTAATACTTGTTTGTTTTTTTGATTTATTTAAACTGGATACAACGATATCGTTACGGACGTCCAAAAGGTTAGACATGTGTTTACTGGAAAATATATCACTGGTTTTGCACCATTTTATAACATTATTGATGCCTTCAAGGACTTTTAAATTAGGAATAGCTGGCGTTATGTCGATAATATCGACGTCGCTGCTATCTGAAGCCTCCGCATCGCTATTCTCTGCATCAAATCCGTCAGTAAACACATCTTCATTCCATTCCTCGATTTCATTTACATTTACGGAATTGTTTGGCATAATTTCATTCAAAAGATCAAGATTTATTTGAAGAACTTCATTGCAATCCTGATTTCGTTGAGCCAATTGTGCTAGTGGCAAATCATCATCGCTGTCGTAATCGCCTGAGTCCCAATTTAATAATTTGGACCAAGAATTTTTTAACACTGTCTGTTGTACCTCATCCCATGCTTGTTTCAACAATATTATTGCATCTCGGATTGAATGCCGTTTCAAAAGCTTATCAATATCACAACCATCACCAATTAATTGAGATAGCAACTTACTTCTGTAAATAAGTTTTGTCATTTTAATAGGATTTTGATCCATTGGCTGCACAGCTGCTGTTACATTTGGCGGCAAGAAATATGCAATTATATTACCATCCTCACCTTGAAATTTATCAATTGGTGCATGAGTGGAACAGTTATCTACAAGCAGAGGAGCTTTTGGGGCCAAATTATTGTCTTCAGAAAATCGGATGACCTGTAGAACAAAAAAAAAAATTAAAAAATATGGAACTTAAAATATGCATTGGTTAAACATACTTCTTTGATAAATATCTTGTGAAACCAATCATGAAAAATCCGGGAAGTCATCCACGCATTTTTCGAAAAGTCATAATGAAGTGGGTTATCAAATCCTCTGAAGCTTCTTGGCATTTTAGCTTTTCCAATAACCAATGGTTTTAATTTGTGTGGGCACTTTTTTCACAAGCAGCGACAAATGTTTTATCTGGAAAGCAACGGAAAAATAATCCGCTTTCATCAGCATTATAGATTTGTGTTTCCAATAACCACATTTCCGCTACTTTTGCACGAAATCTGTGTAGAAATGGAGTGACCTCACAAACATCACTCGAAAGTATTTCACCACCAATTTTTAAAAACCTTATTCCATGACGGGTTTTAAATTTGGAAAACCATCCATGGGGTACACTTCACTAAAAATTTACTTAGCTTTTGCTTTTAATACGGGTCCTGTCACTGTGTTCTTCTTTTCACGTTGATTTAGAAACCACTTATAAAGGCGCTTTTCCATTTCCTCATATTGTGCCTTATGTAAAGATTTTTTTTTTGCTTCCTGATAGGTGCTGGTAACTGCATCCATTATTTCTTGTTTTTTGATTTTATGTAGCTGATGGAAGATTTTGTCACATTAAAATCTTGAGCTAATCTTAGTATCCAAAGATAAGGTTTTTTTTTTACGTTTGTTTGGCATTTTTTTTTTACTTTCACACATATGAACACTTCACTTTGACCTTCAGTCATCAACTGACCCAAATTTGTACAAGCATATCAAATTTCACACGCATATGACCGAATTGTACACACCACGAATAACTCGGTGATTCCCCGTTTTATTTTTACTTTAATGAGCGAAAAAAAATAATTTGTCGTGAAAATACAAAAAAAAAAACTTCCAGAAATTAGAACCCCCTGTTCTAATTTTAGAGCGTTTAATTTGGTTTTTCGCCTATTTAGTTCAAAATCATAGAAAAAAAAAATTTTCTAGTGGAAATAAAAACCAAAAAGAAAAATACTTCCAGAAATTAGAACCACAGGTTCTAATTTCAGAGCGTCCAATACATTGAAATGGCCGGTTCTAATTTCTGGACGGTTCGAATTTGTGAGATTCTACTGTATTTCGTAAACGTTTTCTTTTTGATTTAAAAACTTGTTTTTAACATTTATTCATTAACGTACTTCCACGAAAAACACCTTTGGCAACGTTGTAGAACAATAAGTTTGTATTTCAAAGTGAGTTCAATCAAAATCATTACTGTCAAATTTTGACATTTACGAAGCATGATACGACATTTTAACATTAAGATTTTTTATTCAGAACCGAACGAAGAATGTCGCTACGTGTAGCTTTTGCGACAATTTATACACACCTTGTATATATATATATATATACCATGTGTCCCCGGATGTAGTTGACAAGAGGGAAAAAAATTTTATTATTGATTTTACGACAAAAAGTCATTCTTTATAAAAAGTTCTGCTTGTTGAGTAGATAAATTAACCATCGGAAAATCTAAGATTAAATGTACAGAATGTCCACAAATTAAGATAACATAAAAATGCTTCAACAGAAGAGTATCATTTATTGCATGTTTTGTAGTTTAAGTACAAAATTTCAATTAATTAAAGTCAACAAAAATTACTCTACAAGGCCACTTCCAACTTCCACACATACCTCCGGCCTTTTAATAAATTCACCATAGACTTTGCGTATGGTTTGTGGTACATTTATCTCATTCACTGCATCCTGTATTCGTGCTTTTAGTATTTCCCGATCATGTGGCAGGTCATTTCCGTAAACTTTTTGCTTTAATGTACCCCACAAAAAAAAATCAAGTGGTGTCAGGTCAGGTGATCTAGCAGGAAAATTTATTGGTCCAAATCTACCCATCCATCTGTCTCCGAACTGATCTGTCAGCCACTGCCGTACCAAAAGCGTCGCATGAGCAGGGCATCCGTCTTGTTGACAGAAAATGTTACGCCGCATTTCTAGCGGTAATTTATGTAGAAATGGTAATAGATAAGTTTCTAAAAGACGCACATAAACGTGTTGATTCAAGTTCTCGTCAATAAAATATGGTCCAACGATTCGATCGTAAAAAATTCAGCACCAAACATTTACTTTTTTATAACGTTGACTTCGATTTTGAATGACGTAGTTTGGATTATGAAAAGCCCAATAGCGACTGTTTTGTGATGAAACGTGACCATTGGTGCAGAAGGTTGCTTCATCAGTAAAAAATATCATTCTATGAAAACGTGTATCTACGAGGTATTTCTCACCAACCCATAAACAAAAATCCAATCGCTTCTCTTCATCTCCATTTTCAAGTCTATGTCGGAACTGTGGTTTAAACGGTCGAACTTTGTTTTCTTTATAAATTCTCTGCAAATGAGATTTACTAATATTCAGTCTTTGTGATCGTTTCCGTAAGGATAATGTTGGTGTTTCTATCACTGAATCTACTGCCAAAAGTGTAGCCGTATCGTCTTCATTGTATTTTTTCTTGGGTTTCTTAACATTTACTACAGATCCAGTTAAATCAAATTTCTGCACAAGTTTGCGCAGTGCTTCGCGCGATACTACCGTGTTTGGGAATTTTTCGTGAAACATGTCTATAGCGTATCGATAAGATACGTTTCCAATTCCATAACATTTAATCAAATAAATACGTTCTCTGATACTTAACATTTTGCAAATCCAACGGATAATAACTGACAAATCTACAATTAATGACGTTTTACAGTGCAATATTGTTATACGTTACAACAACCTTTGATCGCCAAAATTAAAGAATTTTTTCTATTGAAGCATTTTCATGTTATCTTAATTTGTGGACATTCTGTACATTTAATCTTAGATTTTCCTATGGTTAATTTATCTACTCAACAAGCAGAACTTTTTATAAAGAATGACTTTTTGTCGTAAAATCAATAATAAAATTTTTTTTCCTCTTGTCAACTCCATCCAGGGACACACGGTATATGTGTATATATATGTATATGTATGTATATGTAAATGAAATTTATTACTCTAAAGTAAATCTAAAGCCAAATAATCTTTTATATTTCAAAATATATGTAACGAAGGTACTAAAATTAAACTGAAATTATTTCTAAATAATATATTAAATTTTCATGTAATCATGTATGACTGTATATACAGGGTTACCGCGGAATAGCGCCCAACCTATGCGAATCTGAAGAATACGTATAAATGTCTAACTGAAAATCAAAAAAGAAATTTATTTATAATTCATCAAAAATTTCCAAATTTTAAGGCCAAAATGTAGTTAAAATCGCTCCATATCTTTGCTTATTTTATATTTGCCAAAATAGAGCTGTAAAATTCAAGTTCATTAACCTGCAAAAAAAAAATCGATAAGATTCCGTACAATAAGGTCCTATTGATAGATAGTGAATATGGTTGTTTTCTACCCAAACATACTCGGCCGCACATATGCCATATTTTTTTATTATTAAAATTATTTTAAAATCGCGAATAGGCGAATTCGCAAATACAGGGGGCACGAATAGCGGAGGTCTACTGTATTATATATTGTATTTTTAAAGAATTTTTAATTTTATTTATATAATTGAAAAACAAACGGGTGGTGATCTATAAAATACAAAATACATGTTTATTTGCTCATTTTGTAGTTCAAGTTGAGTAAAGGAGTATTAATATTAACTAGCAATACTTTCTGAAGGTACTCTTCTGTAAAATTTGTTCTCCTTGAATGAAATACATCCTTGTAGATAGAAAACGTCCTTTCTATATCGCAACTGGTTATAGGTGCATACTGGAAATATTATTTTATTTTAGCGTATTTAGCAGTTAGATTTTGAGGCATTATTATCTGCATACACAATTGCCGCAATGTTATTAAATCTGGATTTCTATTAAAAACTGCGTCTAACTTTTGCCAGAGGCCACATTTGAAGTCACTTGGAATATTTTTCAAATTATTAATGTGGTTAATCCATCATTTAATTTGAGATTTTGATTTTCAAAATAAGTGATTTGGCAAATTTCCAAAGTGTTCCTGAAGAAACTACAACTGATTTTTTATATTTGTAATTTGTATTAGTTCCTTGCACTCAGAAATACTTCGAGAACATGTAACGAAATTTTGTAAACTATCGAAATTCTCTACATAAAAACTAATCGCTTCCAACCATGTTCCCCATCTAGTTATTAGTGGATAGGGAGGCAGTGGCAAAGATGGAAGTTTTTCCCTATAAAGAATTACTCTCAATGGTGCTTTTCTGAAAACTTTTTTAAAAACGGATACAAGTCTGTCAACTTCCGGAAAGGTGTCTCTGATATATTCACAAGTTCTGTGGAGAGCATGTGCTACACAAGTAATATGCAGCATATTAGGATATGTTTCCTTTCATTGTCTTCCTGTTTTTAACATATATGCACTGTCACTGACAAATAAAAGTATTTGTACCTGTCGTCCGAATGAAGCATTTGGTGCATATCCTCGTAAATGGTTTTAGCTTTTAGCTATTGCTTCCGCATCTACTGTATTTATAACTTTTGTTGCTATTACATATGCGTTATATGGAATAGTTGAATGTAATATACAAGCTACAACATTTACCACACAGCGTCCTAATATATCGACAGTTTCGTCTGCACTTATCCATAGGTACTGATTTGAAAGAATGGCTTCTAATGCGTTCGACTGCTTTCGTGTAGCACTTAGAAATATAATATTTGCGTAAGGTGGATTCATCAGGAACATTTCGACGAGTATATTTTTGGAGAAATGTTTTGAAGGTGGGATTGTTTATTTAATGGAGTGTTTGTTACCATTAAAGTTTCACAGAGTTCTTCGTTAAATTTGTCAGATTCCAACGGGTCTAATATCCGTGTGTGTGTTTGCGATGCTAAGTGACGTTTTACGTGCGATTTCGTGGGATTTTTTAACTATATTTTACAGAATGCAATAAATTTCGGAATAACTGGCAATGGACATACAATCAGTATAGCCCTTAATCAAATCGCCATTGTTTCACAATGCCATTCTCGACGTTGTTCCATATCATATCTGAAAAAGTAACTTAAACAATGTTCTAGACCTAAATAAATGAAAATTAAAAATGTATGCGTATGTTATTGAAACTTAACGAAATTCGCCGGACACTTGCGTCGAAATAATTGGAAGAAGTAGATTCGATGAAACGATATTAAACAGGATTTATTACAAAAATTACGAAGTACCTATGTAATTAACAATTAAAACATTTAAAAAAAGAAACACCATACTTTATTTATCTTACGAAATATAAACTAATAAATAAAATAATGTTTAAAAACTCCTCACGCTATCTACGCCCATGAAGAAATAAATTTAACTGTTATATTGAAGTCATTGCGGCACAATTCAACGACAAAAACCAGATATGCGGTTAACCGAATGAATAGTGCTATTCAATAACTGCATGGTATAGACTATTTATATGATCCATCGTAATTTCGGCCTTGATGCGTCCGGTCTCTAATAATAAGCCTTTACGTCGTAATATGTAGACAAAGCTATATCGCATTAATTAAAATTTTATTAAAACTAAATAGTTCGAACGTGGGACGTCTTTTAAAAGTAAAATTATTATGTTTATAATAAAACAAAATTCGTCATAAAACAAAAAGCTTTATATAGCGTGTCCAATGGGGTAGATATCTGGTTTTTAATTATTTGTATGGAATTATTTTCATATAGTTTTTTGTCTAAATTTTAATTTACATATACCGATAAAACAATATAATTAATCGGTAAAGAAGAATTACTAATGAATTAGAGATGGAAACCCACATTGCCGTCCGTATATTTACCCGACAGGGCCAGACTAGAATAATGAAAAATCATTTTCTCAGTACTACGTGAACATTGGACCGCGATTTTTTGCATGAAGGCCTTACTCACATATACCTTTCACCCCTTTTTTCCTGATCACTATATAACGGCTGTTCAGAAACATTCGAAGTCAAGTGGGCTCTGAACAAAAAAATAGTATATCTTTCCTTAAGTATAGCAAGCGCCAATTAAGTTGGCGCGAGGAGGGAGTGCGCAGAAGCCGTTTTTAAAAACGTCCAGCCCACTACTCAAGTAATTGTCAGAATACATTTGTCATTGACGTTTGACGGAACATAACGTCTTTGCTAGGGGATCATAAAGTGATACACGCTCAGAGGTTAGAATTATCTGACATTTGATGTAAAACCAAATATAAATCTCCCCACTACTTTTAATCCTGCGCGAACTTACCCCTCCTCGCGCCAACTTAATTGGCGTTTGCTATATCTGATTTGTAATAATTATTAAATGTCAACTGTTGTCTGTCAAAAATCAATCTATGTCAGACATGACTTCATATTTTTAAGGACTACTTTGACTTCGAATGTTTCTGAACACCCGTTACAACTAGCATTATATATATAGCTCATAAAGTATAAGTTTTCAGTTCAAGGTCAAATTCGAAACATATGATTCAAGTCAGTACTGCAGAGTCAATTGAAGTCAGTATTCAATCGCGGAAACAACCTTCTGTCATCATAAAATATAAACGTCATGTTTTGCAATATTGTCAAAATTTTAGTATGTTATAGCAAGCGCCAATTAAGTTGGCGCGAGGAGGGGGTGCGCAGAAGCCGTTTTTAAAAACGTCCACCCCCACTACTCAAGTAATTGTCAGAATACATTTGTCATTGACGTTTGACGGAACATAATGTCTTTGCTAGGGGATCATAAAGTGACACATGCTCAGAGGTTAGAATTATCTGACATTTGATGTAAAACCAAATACAAATCTCCCCACTACTTTTAATCCTGCGCGAACTTACCCCTCCTCGCGCCAACTTAATTGGCGTTTGCTATACTTGCATATAACCGAAGAAAGTATATACAAAACCTACATGTCAAAATAATAATAATGAGTAAAGTGGGAACATGAATAGTTCAAAAGTATTGTTTCTTTTCTAGTTCTGTATAAATATATTCTATCCAAGAAAACTATGCGGAAATTATTACTTTAATATTCCAACAAATTATTTTAAATGGTATTTGTAATTATAAACTCACGAAAATATTCGATCAAAAATTTATTTAAAAAGAAGTATTTCAAGTCAGATATCAATAGTAAAATGCATAGTTATTGAAAAGATCTTTAGTGTTAAAAATGTTTGCATTATTAAGAATGGCATACCTACCGAAATCATTTTCTTGCACTATATCTGGGCTAAAATTTGGAATGTATTAATTTGATGAATAATTTAGATTTCTACTTAATTTATAACGAGCCATCGAAAAAATTCATTATTGGAGTAGACTGTGAAATTGGGTTGATACTTTAACTACTTGCACATAATGACACATTACTTGATGCTTGACAGTTTCATTTGGTTTCATTGTAAAAAAAGGTTATGGCATTGAAATGATACTACAACAAAAAAGAAAACAAATAATCTATTTAATATCGAAATCATAATCAAAATTTACATATAGCTACAGAAGTTGTTGAAAATGTTATCCATTTACATCTAAACACAAACAATTTTCTTAATAAGAGTTTTGAAAAATTTGACACAAACTTATAGTTTCAATGTCAAATAATAAATGTCATTATGTGGAAGTGGTTAAAGTACCAACCCAATTTCACAGTCTACTCCAATTATGAATTTTTTCGATGGCTCGTTATATTGTTTATATTTTAAATAAATTTAAATATTTTGAAAAAGAATGTAAAAGTTATGATCATAACTCTTTGAAAAAGAATTACCTTTTGAGAGTTGTCAAATTACATTTATAAAATTATACATAAAAGAAAACATTTTTATAGTCTGCATTTAATATTTTATTGCTTCTTTAGAGAATAATGGTATAATAATTTTATTCGTCTTGCATATAATACAATCCAAATCCATATTATTCTTTATTAGATGAAGATATTTAACAAACTAAACATATGAGGATTTTCTGATAACTACATTTGATAATTTTGCAAGTTAGTACACCACCAATAAGAAAAAAAAAACTTAATTCAAATAAAACATTGCCACGAGATCTTTATCATGTAATGTTTCGTTGAACCAGTGGCAGTAATTTCTTCGCTGCTTCATATTATGTGCATGCAAAATGATGCACATTGATGGTTTTTATGGCAGTATTAATGTTACCATATTAAACTTATACAAAATATAAATACAAAAATATTTTGTCAAAATAAGATAGTTACCTGGTTATTAATGTTTAGTGAACTCTTATAGAAGTAAACTTCCTTATTTCAACCAAATAAAACTTCAAAAATATTACTTGTATTATTTGCAATATGTTATTTTTAATGTGAATGAAGTATATATTACAAAAATTAATGAAAACCAGTCAGTTTCTGATTCTGACTAAGAACTTAATTAATTTACATTAATTATTATTGGAGCAATCTCTGCCCTATTATACCAAATAATTTTATCACACTGTTGCAAAGCTTCATTCCACATTTCTTTAACTCTTTCATCTGAATAACCATTTCTTCCAATATTTGAATTATAATAATCTTTAACCTTAGCCCAAATCATTTCAATTGCGTTCAAGTCACAATGGTACGGAGGTAATCTTAAAACTTCATGTCCACTTTCTCTTATTATTTCATCTATAATAAATATCTTCTCTTCTTTATGATATTTTACTAATTGAATTAATTCATTCTTAGTCATTGTAGGTGAATAGCTTCTATCTTTTTTTCTCAACCATTCCATAATTTGTTTTTTTTTTTGAGGAAGTATTTGGTTCTTTATTTTGAATAGCACTATGATGAGGAGCATTATCCATTATTATAAGTGATGGTACCTCAAGATTTTGTATAAGCTTATCATTTACCAATTGCTTAAAAGAGTCACCATTCATGTCTCCATAGTAATCATCACTGATTGTTTTTTATGGAAAAATCAGACTCCTTTAATGAAGCCATTTGCTGTGCCAACATGTAATATATTAAACTGTTTGCCTTCATTGTCTATGGTTTTCCTATCACTTTTTATATTATCATTTGGCCAGGTTGTCATTCTATTCTCTTTCGAAAAGATGATCCAAGTTTCATCAAGGAACATGACCTGACGTAAAGTTGAATTTAAGTTATTCATATATTCCCTTAAAAACACATTTCTCATGCAGACTATATTTAATTTCTCTGTGAGCGCTCTCCTGTAACACTCTTTCTTATATTTAGAACCAATATCTTTAAGCAATATTGCTAAAGTAGTTGTACATGTATGAACAAATTGTTTCATAGCCAAAACATTGTTTAGAGTTTTTAAGGTAAGATGTTTTTCTGAAAAATTTGAACAGGTAATAAATGTTTACAATATATTAAAAACATACTTTCTTTATACATGTCATAAACAGTATTTCGAACTTTCATTTTAGTTGCTTCTGCTAAGTCCTTAGTTTTTGGCTTCTTACAAGACCTTTTTTTGCCAGCAGACGATAAGACTGGATTCTGAATGCTTCAATGTTTAATGGTGTAGACCGTTCTACTAGAAATATTAAGGGCTACTGCTACCCTCTAAAATAAAACTTATTTCATAACACCGCCTTATCTAACTGATTATGTGAATTACCTCATGAACACGGTCGATGGACATAAAAATACGCTGTAAGATTTAATAGAACCAAGAGGTTTACCCTGGCATCTAAGAAATATTCTGTAAAATAAATAGGTTAGAAATGTCAAAGTGATAATCAATCAATTTCGTACTTATTGCCACTAATTGATATTACTATTTATTATCAGTATTGTTCTCAAAAGAACAGATTTTCCAATTTTTGATAAACTAAATATTCAAATTGGAAGAATGCTTAACCTAGAAGTCAGAATACCGGAAACAAAGTCAATAAACAACAATATTGAAATAATTTCACAACAAGTCGAATCTCATAAGACTATCTCCTAGACAACCTATCCTTTTTATTTAATATAATATTTCAAAGACGTACGTCTTAACTTAAAATGACAAACGTGTGTAGTATTAAAGCGCGTATTCATGTGTGTTAGAAAGAGATAAAGAATAATTTGCGGTTCACACTTGGGCAGTACGAACTGAAAACTTGTACTTTATGAACTTGTATATACCATGAGCTTAACATAACGCTGTACATACTCCAACCGACGCTGTTATGGAGACCATTCAATAGATCTGCATATTACAGGTGTATGGTATGTTAGACGAAGTTACTGAATAAAAAAAAATTTAGTGAATGTTGTTATGGTTACTTACAGAAAAAATATTTTTTGAGCACAGTAAATAATTTAAAATTGTATAGCAAACGCCAATTAAGTTGGCGCGAGGAGGGGTAAGTTCGCGCAGAATTAGAAGTAGTGGGGAGATTTGTATTTGGTTTTACATCAAATGTCAGATAATTCTAACCTCTGACCGTATATCACTTTATGATCCCCTAGCAAATACATTATGTTCCGTCAAACGTCAACGACAAATGTATTCTGACAATTACTTGAGTAGTGGGGGTAGACGTTCTTAAAAACGTTTTCTGCGCACTCCCTCCTCGCGACAACTTAATTGGCGTTTGCTATACATACGAAAAACACGCTAGTTTAACTTATTATGTGTTTTAATTTATAATACATTTAGTACATCTTATAATACATTTCTTCAAAAAAACCTTAAAATAAAACTTTTACTAATTCTACGCAAGATGTTCAAAAATATTGCCGTTAACAGCCAAACAGTAGCCTAATCTATTATAAAATTCATTTAAAACGTTGCTTATTTGTTGAGGGGTAATTTCCCGAGAAGCCCCCTGAATTCTATTTTTGAGCTCTTCAATGCTGTCTAGAGGAACATTGTTGTACACTGAAGATTTCACCCTTCCCCAGTAAAAGAAATCCAACGGATTTAAGTCTGGAGACCTTGGTGGCCAACTAGTTGGTCCCCCTCTTCCGATCCATCAATTAGGAAATCTTTCACTTAAAATTTGGATAACATTTCTCGAATAATGAGGCGGTGCGCCATCGCATTGGTACCATTTGCTCTAAATTTTGATCATTTAATGCTGGAATAATTATATTCCGTAGTAATTGACAATATTTTTCTGCATTTAGGTTACCATCGATAAAAATGGGCCTATAATACTATTATTAATGATTCCTGCCCAAATATTTACTTTTTCAGGATATCGCGTTCTCGTTACGTTGTACAAATGTAAATTTTCCTTCGACCAGTACCTACAGTTTTGGCGATTAGGTTCCCCGTGTTTAATAAATGTCGCCTCATCAGTGAAGAGAATTCTTTTGAGAAAATCGTTGTCAGTATTTATTTTGTCAAATAAATTTTCGCAAAAGCGTATTCGTCCTTCATAATCATGTGGCCTTAATTATTGATGCATTTGGTACTTAAATGACTTGTACTTGTGCTTCTTCAAAATCTTTAAAACGGTCGCTTGGCTTATGCCCATTTCCGAAGCAATTTTTCTAGATGTTGCGCACTTGTCGTGTTCCACATAAGCCACAACATTTAATTCCAAATCTTCTGTTATTACTCTTGGTCTTGTAGATCGTTTTTTATTGTGGATAGTATTGATACAACCAGAAGTTTTCAATTTATTAATTGCATTTGCTATCGTTGAATGACTAGGAATAGGTCTATTTGGATACTGGACACTAAACAGAGCTGCAACTTCGCGTAACGATGATCCTTCTAAATACCACGTATAAAATTGAATTTGTTCCTCTGTTGTGTACATTGTGAGTAATTAAAAGACTCTACAAACAAATTTAACGTTTTAATACTGACAGAAGTTACACAAATTATGTTTATGAAACTGACGTAACTATGGTTATCAGAAAAAGTTAGCTGTAATTAATCTAAAACATGTACAGCGTTGTATTAAGCTCATGGTATATAAACTCTATCAAAATAAATTGTATTTGTAGTTAAATTAAACCTATTTTATTAAAAAAAAATATGTATGATACAATAAGTTATTAAAAATTTGGTGAGAAGAGAATAATATTTTATATTATTAAAAATACTTTTGAATTATACAAAAATTGGTGAGGTTTTTACCTACTCAAGGATGTTTCAAATTATTCTGTTACATACGCATGCGGTTGATCCGTATAGAGTAGTGAAGACACTTTAATACAGTTTCCAGAGGAAACACTTTGCTAGTTCTATAGTTGTTATGTAGACAGAGCTAATTGCTTCAGCCGTTTGCTAATATGCAGCGCTGAATGTACTTCTACGCTCGATCTTAATAATTTCTGTGAGACAGCAAAGTCTTTCTTTTTGGTGAAGGTATCCTTTTCCAGCAGGGCGTACTGAGGAATCTATAGAAAGATGAAATACGTATCTGCGTCTCTGGAAAAGAAAACGTTCACAAAAAATATTAATAATGAACTTGTATTGTGTTCTTCACAACAAAATTTTTAATAATATTTTATATTATTAAACATTCTTCTGTATTATATAATACTATATCAAATGCTGAATTCCGCCAATAAATCACAGGATAAATGTACTATGATTTCTTCCGCGGAGTAAGATTGGAACGGTGGGATCCATATCGGTATAAAAGTTGATGTAAAATAAATATTCTCAATATTATCGATCGTTTCTATATGAGTTAAATTTAGAAATATAAGTTAAAATTGAAAAAGCAATAGTTAATATTTATTTCTATTATACCACTGTACAAATTGAATATTTTTAGGGCATTACTCCAACTCTCAGAAAAACTGTTTGGAAATACCTACTAAATTATTATAGTTGGGAAAGTACACAAAGTGAGAGAGATCAGGTCGCGCGGGAGAAAAAAGAAGAATATTATAGAATGAAAACCCAATGGAAAACGATGACAAGAACCCAAGAAGATAATTTCTCTGATTACAGGGAAAGAAAAAGCCTAATTGAAAAGGACGTTAATCGAACCGATAGAGCATATACATTTTATGCCGGCGATAATAATCCACATCTACAACTTCTGAATGATATTCTTATGACGTATGTCATGTATAATTTTGATTTAGGGTATGTTCAAGGAATGAGCGATCTCTTATCTCCAATTTTGTATCTGTTACAAGATGAGGTGGATGCTTTTTGGTGTTTTGTTGGATTTATGGAAAAAGTGGTAAGAAAAATTTTATGTGAAAGTTTTTATAATTCTACAAATCGAATAAATACCGGCTTTTTCTTTTGCCATTACACATAGCTACACATAGACATAAATGTATGGTGGAGGCATAGTTATACACCAGTAACATTTTTCAAATTGTCAAATATTTCTGTTTTTCGTTCATACTTAAATCTTAAATTAAATACATTTTATTGAAAAATACGTAATTTATTTAAAACAGTTAATTATCCTAACAGGAGTATGCATTGTGCGAAGACAGTTTTAAATATTTTTAACAAATTCAAAGAAGATGGTTGTTTTCTAAATTCACACAAAAAAAAAAAAAAATTAAGACCAATCACGTGAAGCTGAATATCCTGTGTTATGTCGAAGAACGGTCTATAGGGGCGCTTTTAGATGTAGCCAGGCCATTTTGGAGTATCGTACAGTTCGGTGTTCAAAACGTTGAAAGAATTAAAATATAAACCATACAAGATATCAAACCATCAAGAACTTTTCGAGGAAAATAAAGTAAAACAAACTGATTTTTGTGATATAATGTTTAATTTGTTAAATGAAAACGAAATTCTAAATAAAATAATTTTTACTGATAAAGCAAACAGTTCCATAATAGATTTAAAGAATTTCATGTACATTCTGTATGGCAATCTAAATAATTTCCCTTTGAATGTTTAAACATGCATATCTTTAATAGTTACAAAGCATAGTAACATGAAACCAATTGAGTTACTTCTTTAGCTAATAGGAAAAGGTTGGATATAATTTTAATAAATTAAATACTTAGGTTACTTATTAATATTTTTAAAATTTTGATTTAGGAACATTATCATATTAACATTTTTCGGTTTTAGTCTTGCACACCTTTGTTCTATTATTAAACGAGCCGTACTATACACTCTCACTTTCTGCTGAACTCGCTGAAATACAGAAGTAAAGGGTTTCAGCTCCATTCCTTTCATTCCATTCCATTCCTTTTTTTTCAGCTCCATTCCTGCTTCCCAAAAAAATCCAAATAAAAAATTCAATTACCCTTTTTTTTTAAACTTACCTTCCAAAATAAAAGAGGATCTACATCCTGATTTGAATTTAGTCTTTCGAGGTATTGCCTTAGTTATTATTACATCGGCTGTAATTGATTTTACTTTCTCTTGTTCTTTCTTGCAAAAATCCAAATAATGAAAATGACTTTTGATGTTGACTGATGTCTGTTTCGATTACAGGCACTTGCTCTTTATTTTCAGGATCTATTTTCTTTGTAATATTAAATATTTCTTGTTCTAGAAAAGAAGAAGCCCCAGTAGCATTTTCAGTACTACGAAAACATCTTTTAAATCGAGGGTCTCAAACAGTTGTTACTCTAGTAACTGATCCTCCTTCATATGAAAATAGCCTTGCTTTAAAAATTCCAAAAGTTTGTTGCATAGTGTCTTCCCTTCCTCAATCTTAAATTCTAGTAGTGATGCTGTCAGATAATTGTACAGTCCAAAAATTATTACGATTATTAAAGAAATGGTAACATATTTATTACCTACAATACTACTACTGCTTTTTAAGATCAATTTCTCCATTTTATAAAACCACTTATTCATAAGAACCACGACGTGCTATTGGTTTTCATCGTGTTACTGAATTAAAATGGTGAAATCTAATTTGTACTTTTTTGTTATCTTTTCTACCTTTTTTTGATACACTAATTTTACTATCTTAGATATATTTCAACCTTAAGGAAATACCATACATCTTCTTTGAATTTGTTAAAAATATTTAAAATTGTCTTCGCACAAGGTACGCGCCTGTTGGGATAATTCACTGTTTTAAATAAATTATATATTTTTCGTTAAAATGTATTAAATTTAAGATTTAAGTATGAATGAAAAACAGAAATATTTGACAATTTGAGAAATGTTACTGGTGTCTAACTGGTTGCCTATTATGCCACCACCATACATTTATGCCTATGTGTAAGGGTAAATGAAAAAAAGTCAGTGCATTACACCTATGTGTAGTGACAAAAGAAAAGCCGGTATACTGAAAGCTAATTTCACAGGCTCTATAATGACCATTATAAACGAAGACCAGTGTTATACAGGGTGTAAATTAAATATCCCGACGTTCGCTAATATATAATAGATACATAAAACAGCAATTCAAAAGAAACAAAAAATGTATTTTATCGAAACTTTATTTTTCGCGGAAATTTAGGGACACAAACTTTTCAAATACAGTCCTGTATTCAGATTGAATCTAAATAAATAGAAATTATATGTTTGTATGTTGTTAATCCAACAAACAAATAGGCATTTATTTTTTCAAGTTCACCAAAGATCCCCATCACATTTCGGGTAATTTCGTCCTTGTGTGAAAGTTTTATGACTTCATTCATAAATTTTCATCTGCATCAGCTGTTTTGTTATTTATAAGTAGGTCATGCATAAAAAAGAAATGAAATACGTATGGGAATCAAGGCAAATCCATTTCCAGGATATTAAAATTCTGTGCCGAATATACCATAAGTGCCTTAAATAATATGTTCGTCCTTGCTGTACGTATACGAATCAATTGAGTTGATCTTGATGCGTGGCACAAGAAAATTAACTTTAGACAGCAAGTCAGGTGAGTCTGCCATACCAATAACGACATTCCGCATAACTAGACCGCTAGCTGACTTTCTCCTTCCTGAGAGTGAGACGACGCCATGTCATTCAAGTATAACGTTTATAAAAGAGTCTTAATGGTTTCGATGTTATTAAAATATTTACACGTGCGAATAATAAATCCAAGGGATTTAGAAGCAGCAACTGTGACACTAAAAACATGATCCAAAAATGTAAATTTTTCGTCCTATGTCACAGCCAAATCCTTAATCGAAGACTGGTGCGAAGCCTCAACATTATTAAGAGTATAGCGCGACTCAATTCAAGTTATCTTTTTAGAATAAGACCAATAAACACTTATCTGTGTTCAATCTTAAGTTATTACGTAAGCACCAGCTATAAATTTTGTCCGCATTTGTTTGCAACAAGTTAATATCCACCAAAGAGTCAATCCTGTGATAAATCTTAATATCGGCAGCATAGGCCAATCGAAACAGTTGATAGATTCGAAAAGGTCGTCGATGAAGATATTAAATAAGAGGCAGGGGCCAAGGTTCGACCCTTGCGGTACTCCCGAAGTAAAACAGAAGAGTTGAGGCCTGGACCCATTATAATAAACATAATTCATTCTATTGGAAAGATATGATTGAAATAAGGATCTCCAAAATCCAAAGGAGCTTAACTTTTCTAGTAAAATGCGATGATCAATTAAATGAAATGCACGGGAAAAGTCCGTGTAAATAATGATCAGCTGGCCACCAACATCAGTCTGAGCTATTTCCTGGGATATCTGTGCTAAATTAGTTGTAGTAAACCTTCGTGACATGAACCCATGCTATGCATTAGAAAGATGTGGTCTAGTGCCATAAGATAAATGTTTAGAAATCAACATTTCAAGAACTTTCGCAAAAGTAGAGATAACGGCAACAAGTCTATAATTTCGGAATATCGGAACTATCACCCTTCTTAAAAATAGGTGAGATTCTGGCAATTTTCCAAGAGCCTGGAAACACAGACGTTCGAATAGCCAAATTGAAAATCTCACATAAGGGATCGGCAAAAATGTAGACGCAATCCTTCGCAATAGTATAGATAATCGCAGCCGGTGAGGAACATAGTAAACATAGAGGTAGTAAGTTAGATGTTAAGTCAGACAGGGCCGAAACTGCAGATTTTGGCAAGAAAACGTTAGAAAAGAGTGTGGCAAATGTGTTGACAATACAAGCCGGATAATTGTACTCATTAAGAGAATCATGAAATATGCCGTCAATTCTAGTAACACTTTGCTTGGAACGAATGAAGGACTGTGGATCAGTTATAAGACTTAATTCAGTTCTGTGAATATATGACTCGTAAGCCAAATTGATGTCAGCCTCCACCAACATTCGTACTCTTTGGAATTCATGTTTGTAATAATTGGATTGAGTAGATTTCCATTTTTATGATAAGATTTTATTTAAGATTTTAGGAGGTTAATAATGTTCATGGTTTAAACAGAATTTAAGAACAGAGCAGTCCAAGCTAGAATACATTTCGCTATAAAAATCCTGAACAGCCGTATTGACACTACTATGGTTTTCAAGAAAGGACCAATCCGTTCAAGAAAAATCAAAGTAAAGTTTATGATAATCAGCTTTGCGAAAATTGTACCTAATATTTCAGTTGGAAAGGAAAATAGTTTGATTAAAAGACTTTAAATTAGGTATAGTGATGTCTAGAACAGGATGAGAATGTGAAGGAATCGTCTCAAATGCCAACGTCATACCCAAAGTTAGACAGAATCAAGTCAAGTGTTCTATTATTTGTATTAAGGACATTATTAAATTTTTAATTGACGCAGACTCGAGGATTCCATAAAAGATAAGTTTAGTTTTGGATCGTAAAAACCAAATTCAGATGTAAAGTTGGGCAAACTGAAATCTCCAACAATGACCACAAGTTTTTCCAAAATAAAAACTTCAAGCAAATCGAGAAAATATAGATCATTAACAAATTTCAAACAGTTCTTGCAGGACCAATACAGACCACAGTTAGAATTAATGTTTTTACCTCAGTCCTTGTTAGTTCAACACTTTAAGTTTTAAACGGTTTCTTACAAACAGAGCAATTAATATAACTGCCGTCTTTATTTGTAAAAATACTACAACACGCACAGTTTATCATGAAATGAAAATATATAATACAATAAGTATTAATATATGAGTATATTTTAAGGAAGAAATCTAGCAAAAAGGCAAGAGCACTCCTCTGCGTCGACGGAATCTGGGCAAATAAATTATCATTAAAAAAAAAGAGGCAAAAGAACAAAAAAAAAAGACGAACATTCAATTAAAATTACAAATATAGTTTATTATTTCTCGGCGTGATTTTAATATTAAGGCAACTAATCCATATCATCACTAAGCTCTTATACCGTTTAAAATTTTTACAGGAACTCGATATTGTATTTTTCTCGGGATATTACATTGACCTACTTATAAATAACAACAAAACAGCTGATGCATAGGAAAATTTAGATCTAGAAAATGAATGAATACATATTTACAAAACTTTTCACTCACAGACTCTTTACATTATTGAAATGTGAAAAGGATTTTTTGGTGAACTCGAACAAATAAATGCCAATTTGTTGTTGAATCGACAACATATAATTTCTATTTATTTAGATTCAAGCTAAATACCCGACTGTATTTGAAAAGTTTTTGTTCCTGAATTTCCGCAAAAATTAAAATTTCGTTGGAATAATTTTTTTTATAGATTTGAATTGCTGTCTTGCGTTTCTATTATATATTAGCGTACGTCGGAATATTTCATTTACACCCTGTATAAGTAAAATATTGCAAAATTTTTGGCCCATCCATCAACTTCGAATCTATTAAAAATATTTTGATTTACAGAACTCCAATTTCGATATTGACCAAGCGAGTATGAAAGAACAACTTCAACATTTGCATACACTGCTAGCCTTTATAGAGCCAGAATTAGCAAATTATCTAGATAATCACGACTCTGGCAATATGTTCTTCTGTTTCCGATGGCTCTTGGTATGGTTTAAGCGGGAATTAAGTCAGGACGATGTTATGAACTTATGGGAAGTTTTATGGACTGGCTTGCCTTGCCAGAATTTCCACTTGTTACTTTCTGTAGCCATATTAGAAACTGAAAAGCGAGCACTGACAGAAAATAACTATGGCTTTACAGAGATTCTCAAGGTAAATTGAAGTTTATTCACTACAAATAATAATAATAATAGCAATAGTAAGTACTAACAGTACTAGTAATAATAATAATAATAATAATTCATGCAAAACCACGAAAACCTTTTCGAACAGCAAACCCCAGATTCGATTCTGGGAGCACCGGCATGTTAAGCGCCTGCCTTACCACTGCGCTATCGGCCGATATATGATACATTCGTACAGTATCTCATTTTTTAATATAAAATTTTGATTCAATGAGTCGAGAGATGCAGCAACTATTAACAAATAACGTAAACTCCGTTATTAAAGAATCTTCGATCTGCTTTAATTGTTAAATTGTTTCGTGTCGCTGAAAATGATGCCATCTTCAGAAACTTTAGAAAACCTGCAGGAAGCATAATGCAGTGAAACTTCAAGAAACACATTTGAACCATGCCTAAAAAGTCTTGTATTGGATAGTTTGTTATAATTTCCTATTGACGTTTTCTATCGTGTACCAATACCCCATCAAAGGTTTACAGGCAAAGAACTTATATCAACGTGTTTCTACTTTGTGATACAAATACAGTGAGATCAGAAAGAAATACATATGATAGTAACAGGTCTAAATTGTGTGAAATATATAGCAGCAAACCAAAAAAATATTTATCGCTTTACCCTTCAATTGTAGACTCGAAATAGATGTCCTCGTAATTCTTCAAAAAATTCTGTAGTAGAACTACGGCTGTAGAGCCTATGAAGATAAACTCATTTTTCATCATGTTACAGTTCGGAAAAAATGCTGATTCCAGATATTAGTAAGGAGTTAATTACAGACGCGTTAGTAACTACTATGCTAAAGAATCAAATTTTCTTTATTCTCCAAATAGCATAATTCAAACGAATTAAATAAAAAAGAAACCTGCAGTATCGACTTACTATGAATACCGTACTTCTAATGGAATGAGCTTTATGTTTGTTATTAATCAATTATTAACCTATGTATGTCAGTTTTATGATATTATTAATTTTTAACGGTAAGGATGTGAGTATGTGACTTGTTGATACTTGAGGTCAATATAAAGTAGATAATATACGAGGAAATATCAGAAAATAATGAGATTGGTGCTGTAGTACAAAAATGAAACATTTATTTAGAAAACTTCAACAGCTATCCTTCAAAGTACTCTCCATTCTGTGCAATAAGATTGTTCCACCGTTTTGTACACTTGTCATAAACATCTGAGAAACCATTTTTTTGAGAATCACGTTGATTAGCTCTAAATTCGACTCATATTTTCGACCTCTGAATTCTTTTTTGACTTCAGGAAACAAAAGGAAGTCACATGGAGCAAGGTCGGGTGAGTAGGGAGGGCGAACCATAATTTCCGATCTATTATTATCATCATATCTTCAATGGGTACGTCATACACTGAATTCAGAAATTAATTTGTAATAAACGTCAAAAGTTAAATCAAAGCCTACTTGTGGATAAGTACATTAAAGATGGAGATTTCATGTTCTATTCTTAGTATTATAAAATTCTAGTTGTGAAAGAAGTTATAGCACCAATCTCGTTATATTTTGATATACCCTCGTACGAACATCTATATTTACTAATATCGTTGAACTGTACACAAATTTTCACCCTACGCTTATAACACGGTCAGGATAGGTATTTTCATATCCCAAGAAAACAGCATTAATTTCTTTCTTCTTTGCTGCTACTCTCCAGTTCGTAATTGCGAATCCATGTCCTGTCGATTGTCACAATTCTTTCCAAGATAGTAATCTCTTCGTAGCGCCCAAGAAATCGGCTTGCAACATCTACGCGTTGATCTTTATGCAGTCCTGCAAGCTATTTTACTTTTCACCGCCCACAAACTATACAATACACCATGTCATCATAATCTGTGGCTTATGGGGGTCCATAACTGCTACCCAGAATTGGTGCCACTTATACAAAGATGATTTGTTCTTGCCTGACCAAGGCATCTTCCAAAACGGTTTTAATCAATTATCTTTGGTCTTCTCGCTTTAAGCATTCTTTCCACGCATACACCTTCCGTTAATTTATGGTGCCCGTTCCATACTGTGTGAACATCCAACATTGTATTTCCGCATGTTTGGCTTCCTCTACACACAGAAACCCGCATTATTTCGCACATTCTCTGAGTGAAACGTTCATGTTACTGCCTGTCGCTCAACCGAATAATAAACGCGACTAGCTGCCCATTGCTCCATGTGCACTCGTAATGGCATGCCTCACACCATCTTCCTATTATTTGTACAGGGAAGTCTTGAAATAATCTCTACTTTTTTATTTACTCTTGCGTATACAGTGAAAAGTAATTATTTTAGAAAAATTCGTATTTCATTCAAGTATTTATACGCCTAATCACCATGTCAAGAGAATACAGCAAAAGAATAATTTAATTTGTAAAATTGATCTTTACAACTGGATGAATTATTAATGTAATAATTTCACGTGCTCCATATTAATGCATTATAACTGCCACAACAAAGCCGTTTCCTTTCTTTCTCAAAGTGCTTTGTCGTGAATAATAATTTTAAAAATATTAATTTTGTTTTAGCACATAAATGAGTTATCGTTAAAGTTGGATATTAATTTTTTGTTAAACAAAGCTGAAGGAATTTATAGACAAATAGAAGAATCTGCACATGCTAACGATAGCATACGAGAGATATTAGGTCTCCCAAAACTTGAAAATAACAGCGTTGATAGTCCAAACACAACATCATTTACGTATTTAGATTCTTCTACTGAGCAAGCATCTGTTAATATCGATACCAACGAAGCTTCTTATGAAAAAGCAATATCCAATTCTTACCTGTAAGTGATCTTAAACGAGTTGTGAATAAATTTTATTTCAAATTTTAATTAGTTGTAGTGTAATTTTCTTTCATTCACATTACAGTGATGAAAATAAGTCAAAATATCGTTATTACTAGACAACATTCGAATCAAAATTTTGTAATTGATTTATTGATTATACCAAATATTGACATGGAAGTTATTAATATTTAGTAACTCTAATTATTTGTACATAAAACCCTTCATCACTATAATGTAAATGTATATTGTCTAACACAAACTGGACGTTTATTAAAACTGCTGCTTAAAAGTATTAATTTATTTATTGTTGAGTAATGAAACAGAATCTTCCAGTTTTGCCTTTAATGCAAAGTAAAAATCTTTAATTAGTATCTTGCCTTAATATCCTATAATATATGTCGAGTGTAAAGTAATCATGCCAATTTTTGTTTTAATGTTTTTATAAGACAATAGAAACTTTCATCAATTATAAAATTGCGTGCAGGTAGTACTTTATACTGCTTACGTAAAACGGTTGCCTTAGTCTTAAATGTTTTGTGTTTTATCTTTAAACTTTTATTTTTTTAATCCACATCGTCCTATTTTAGTCTCTATACCACTAATATATTTTGTTTAATGATTTATATTATACACCTTGGAAATTTGTAAGTTTATATATTTCAAATGTTATAATGAATAAATGTTTATTTAATTAAAGCACTGGTATGTATATGAATATCACATAGAATAGGTACCTGTATCCAGTCGCGGCTCTTGATGACGTAAAACGTGGGCACCTGCACGGATGAGACAGGTTCGTTTAAGCTTTCGTATATACAGAGAAGCGAGTAGCTACGACCGAAATTGTTCGAAGCAGTCTCATCCGTGCAGATGCCCACGTTTTACGTCAACAAGAGCCGCGACTGCCTGTATCCCTGTTATGTCATAACTATTCTTGAATTCAGCACTAACTAACGGTCGATATAAAATTAAATTTGTCAACAAATAAGAAGCTTATAAATAAATTTAATTACCGTAGTTTTATTTCTATTTTAAATTATGGATCTTCATCAAGTAAATGCCGAATCAATTCAATAATTCAAATTTAATTACACTTGTTATTACTAATTAATTACACTGATGAACAAGTGTAAACTTTTTTGAAGTAACTTTGGTGAGAATAGATGTATATAAAGAAGTTTGTGGTTCTAAATCCGAAATTGATATGCTAAATACTAATACATACAGTTTTCTTGTTACAGGTGGTGGAATAAAAAAACAAGTCAACATATTTTGCAATCTAATATTTATTTAATATAAACAGCAAAACATATTAAATCCAAGCAGATATTTTACTAAGGATCTTCATAAAAATACTAAATATTACATAAAAATATCATACAGTGACAAGATATTTCACTTTTTTTCTTGTTTTCAGAATAATTATCTCTTTAAAAAACAGCAGTAGTCACCCAACATAGATGGGTTTCAGCCTCCAATTATAATGAAAATGAATTCTATAGATTGTGAGTTATTGCAAGTGTAGATCGGTGGTTACGAATGCGACAAAATGCAAAGTAAGCTTTACTTACCCACTGATATTTTATTCAATACTTCGACTTATATGGATTCTAGGCTTGAACATGCGGGTTTGGTCTGCAATCATTTTTAGGGCTACCCCAAACTAAGCATAAAGAAACGTTCAGAAAAATTTTCTTAAATATCTTTAATTTAGAGCCGAGAAGGGTTACCCTCCTAGAGGGGTTGTTTATTAACTTTTAAATGGAATCTTTTCATGCTAGGCGACAATTCATTAGCCTAAAATTTTGTTATAATTTGGTTTATTTCAAGATCGATAGTCAGACCCGAATTGTTGTTTCAATTACATTTTCCAATACCACGGTTCAGTTTTAGATAAAATGACATATTTTATAACTAGAGACCATAGAAATAGTCTATAACATCGCTAAGTACAACACGCAGTTATTGAATAGCACTATTCATTCGGTTAACCGCACATGTTTTTTGTCGTTGAATTGTGACGCAATTACTTCAATATTATAGTTAAATTCCTTTCTTCATGGGCATAGATAGAAGGGTCAGGAGTTTTTATAATTTATTTTATTTATTAGTTTATATTTCGTAAGATAAATAAAGTACGGTGTTAGTATCTTTTCTTCGTTGTTTTAACTGTTAATTACTTCGTATTTTTTTCACAATTATTTTGACGTAAGTGTCCAGTGAATTTCGTTAAGTTTCAATAACTTACGCATAATTTATTTTTTAATTTTTAATTTTCATTTATTTAAATCTAGAACATTGTTTAAGTTACTTTCTCAGATATGATATGAAACAACGTCGAGAATGGCATCGTGAAACAATGGCGCGTTGATTAAGGGTTAAACTGATTGTATGTCCATTGCCAGTGATTCCGAGATTTTTTACAGTCTGTAAAATATCGTTGAAACATTCCAAGAAATCGCACGTAAAATGTCACTCAGCATCGCAAACATACACAAAAATTAGACCCGTTGGAATCTGACAATCATAACGAAGAACTCTGTGAAACTTTAATGACGGCAAATATTCCATTAAATAAACTTAACAATCCCACTTTCAAAATATTTCTCGAAAATTATAATGGTCGAAATGTTCGTGATGAATCCACCTTGCGCAAATATTATGTTTCTAAGTGCTACACGAAAGCAGTAGAACGCATTAGAAGACATCTTTCAAATCAGTACCTATGGTTAAGTGCAGACGAAACTGTCGATATATTAGCACGCTGTGTGGTAAATGTTGTAGCTGGTATATTACATTCAACTATTCCATATAACGCATATGTAATAGCAACAAAAGTTATAAATACAGTTGATGCGGAAACAGTAGCTAAAACCATTTACGAGAATATGCACCAAATGCTTCATTCGGACGACAGGTACAAAAAAAATACTTTTATATGTCAGTGACATGTTAAAAAACAGGGGGAATATTAAAGGAAACATTCTAATATGCTGCATACTACTTGTGTAGCACATAGTCTCCACAGAATCTGTGAATATATCAGAGACACCTTTCCGGAAGTAGATAGACTTGTATCCGCTTTTAAAAAAGTTTTCAGAAAAGCACTATTGAGAGTACCTCTTTACAGGGAAAAACTTCCATCTTTGTGACAGCCTCCCTCACCAGTAATAACTAGATGGGGAACATGGTTGGAAGCTACTAATTTTTATACAGGGAATATCGATAGTTTACAAAATTTCGTTATATGTTTAAATGACGATGCTCGAAGTATTCTTATTTTGAAAATCCAGATTTAATAACATTGCGACAATTGTGTATGGGGACAATGCCTCAAAATCTAACTACTAAATACGCTGAAATAAAAGAATATTGTCAGTATGCACCTATAACCAATTGCGATGTATAAAGGTCGTTTCCTATCTACAAGGATGTATTTCATTCAAAGAGAACAAATTTTACAGAAGAGAACCTTGAGAAAGTATTGCTAGTTAATATTAATACTCCTTTACTCAACTTGAACTACAAAATGAACAAATAAAAATGTACAGTTCATAAAGTATAAGTTTTCAGTTCGTACTGCCCAAATGTGAACCGCAAATTGTACTTTATCTCTTTCTAACACACATGAATACGCGCTTTAATACTACACACGTTTGTCATTTTAAGTTAAGACGTACGACTTTGAAATATTATATTAAATAAAAAGGATAGGTTGTCTAGGAGATAGTCTTATGATATTCGAATTGTTGTCAAATTATTTCAATATTGTTGTTTATTGACTTTGTTTCCGGTATTCTGACTTCTAGGTTAAGCATTCTTCCAATTTGAATATTTAGTTTATCAAAAATTACAGAATCTGTTCTTTTGAGAACAATACTGATAATAAATAGTAATATCAATTAATGGCAATAAGTACGAAATTGTTTGATTATTCTAACATTTGACATTTCTAACCTATTTATTTTATAGAATATTTCTTAGATGCGAAGTAAACCTCTTGGTTCTCAAGCTCAACAGCTTCTGTTAAATCTTCCAGCGTATTTTGACCGGGAAAAAGAGAATGGTGGATCATTTATGTCCATCGACCGTGTTCATGAGATAATTCATAAAATCAGTTAGATAAGGCGGTGTTATAAAATAAGTTTAATTTTAGAGGGTAACAGTAGTCCCTTATCGTCTCCTAGCAAAAAAAGGTCTTGTAATAAGCCAAAAACTAAGGACTTGCAGAAACAACTAAAATGGACGTTCGAAATACTGTTTATGACATGTATAAAGAAAGTATGTTTTTAATATATTATAAACATTTATTACATGTTACAACTTTTCAGAAAAACATCTTACCTTAAAAACTTTAAGCAATGTTTTGGCTATGAAAGAATTTGTTCATAGAAGTACAACTACTTTAGCAATATTGCTTAAACATATTGGTTTTAAATATAAGAAAGAGTGTAACAGGAAAGCGCTCACAGAGAAATTAAATATAGTCTGAATGAGAAATGTATTTTTAAGGGAATATATGAATAACTTAAATTCAATTTTATGTCAGGTGATGTTCCCTGATGAAACTTGGATCTTTTCGAAAGAGAATAGAATGAAATCCTGGCAAAATGATAATATAAAAAGTGTTGGGAAACCCGAAGACTATGTTGGTAAACGGTTTATTATTATACATATTGGCACAGAAAATGGCTTCATTAAAGGAGTTAGTCTAATTTTTCCATCAAAAACGGTCACTGGTGATTACCATGGAGAAATGAATGGTGACTCCTTTAAGCAATGGGTAAATGATCAGCTTATACCAAATCTTGAGGTACCATCACTTATAATAATAGATAATGCTCCTGATCATAGTGCTATTCAAAATAAACAACCAAATACCTCCTCAAAAAAACAGAAATTATGGAATGGTTAAGAAAAAAAGATAGAAGCTATTCACCTGCAATGACTAAGAATGAATTAACTCAATTAGTAAAATACCATAAAGAAGAGAAGATATTTATAATAGATGAAATAATGAGAAAGTGGACATGAAGTTTTAAGATTACCCCCGTACCATTGTGACTTGAACGCAATTGAAATGATTTGGACTAAGGTTAAAAATTATTATAATTCAAATATTGGAAGAAATGTGGAGTGAAGCTTTGCAACAGTTTGATAAAATTACTTGGTATAATAGGGCAGAGATTTCTCCAATAATAATTAATGTAAATGACTTAAGTTCTGAGTCAGAATCAGAAACTGACTAGTTTTCATTCATTTTTATAATATATACTCCATTCGCATTAAAAATAACATATTGCAAATAATACAAGTAATATTTTTGAGGTTTTATTTGGATGAAACAGGGAAGTTTACTTCTATAAAAATTCACTAAACATTAATAACCAAGTAACTATCTTACTTTGACAAAATATTTTTGTATTTATATTTTGTAGAAGTTTAAAATATGGTAACATTAATACTGCCATAAAAACCATGAATGTGCATCATTTGCATGTACATAATAGAAATTACTGCCACTGTTCAACGAAACATTACATGATAAAGATCTCGTGGCAAAGTTTTATTTGATTGAAGTTTGTTTTTTTCTTATTGGTGGTGTACAGTTTGTTTTTTTCTTATTGGTGGTGTACTAACTTGCAAAATTATCAAATGTAGTTATCAGAAAATCCTCATGTGTTTGTTAAATATTATCTTCATCTAATAAAGGATAATATAGATTCGGATTGTATTATCTGCAAGACGAATTATTATACCATTATTTTCTTAAGAAACAATAAAATATTAAATGTAGACTATATAAATGTTTTCTTTAATTAATAATTTTATATAAATATATTGACAACTCTTTAAAAGGTTTTAATTCTTTTTCAAAGAGTTATGAACATAACTTTTACATTCTTCTCCAATTTATTTAAAATATAAACAATATATAAATTAAGTAGAAATCTAAATTATTCATCAAATTAATACATTCCCAGTCTTCTTAGCCCAGATATAGTGCAAGAAAATGTTTTCGGTAGGTAGGTATGTCATTCTTAATAATGCAAACATTTTTAACACTAAAGATCTTCTCAATACCTATGCATTTCACTATTGATATCTGACTTGAAATATTTCTTTTTAATTCTAATAATTGCAGACACTACAAACCTATAAATCCAAAATATACAAACGTAACATACATATTTCATTACTAGTCTTTACTATTGAAACAAGCGACAATTGATGAAGTAGATAAGAACCCAAAGTTAAAATAAACATAAATAGAGAGAGAAAAAATACTTGGACAATATATACATTTATAATTTATATATTTGTAAGCAAGTATGTGGAAAAACCGATAAATGCTTGACGACGTGCCGTTCTATCGCGGTTATAGATTGAATAATCTTGATTGAACGAAATAGAGTTACGACGAGAACGACATACAGTTACAATTTCGGATTCGTTCCTTTGTACCGAATCCATCCGGATCGACACATCACTATACTAACTACACGTGACTTATGAGATTTTTCCTGTGACTTGTAAGATTTTGTCCGTGACTTATGAATGTCAGTGAGTAATGAGTGTCGTAAATTAACAGAAATCAATATGTTTATGTACATATTATGTAATAGAAGTGGAAAAAGATTATATAATAGTTTGTTTCACTTTCAAGCAATCGTATAATTTCCATCATTTTATATAACCTGACACAATAGCCTGGGTAACTTCAATTCCATCCCTGTAGAACTCTGGTTTCAATCTAAAAAATCCATTCAGGTGTTCTTTAATATGATGCTAAAAAAATCGAAATAAATATTAATCAGATGAATATAGTAATAAATAGTTGATTACTTCCTATCCAAACTGCTCCAATTTTATTATGTTATTATTGCTGTATGTCACCTCGCATTATCTTATGAAAGATAACACCGCGTCCATTAGCTAACGTCCGAACAATTTATTTAAATTTATGCAGTTGAACGCAATGCTTTTTGCGACAATCGTTTCGTTCACTAATATTTCGTAGAAAATTATACCGTTGCAGTCCCATTAAACGCAAAACATCACATTTTTCTGATCCAATTTCGACAAACTTTTTTTCCATGATAATGTAAAAAATCAATTTTTAATCACCAGTCATCAACCTCTTCTGATTAAACAACAAAAATGCTAAAGTTCTATCAACTAATATATATTTTTTTAAATTACCGTGGATTTCCAGTGATTCACCACTAAACCCAAATCGCTTATAGCGAATTCTTCGATAGTTCGGTATGAATTAGGCTGTCCTCAACGGCCTCCAGAACGAAAAAATATTAAGATAATAATCATAATTTTTTTTAAGTGTGAGGTTCTAGCATTGTCAAACAAATGCAACTGTTGTAAATGGATCTACTATACGTAATTTCTACGGGTACTATTTTACCTCTATGAGTATTTTAAGATAGTAGGCTGCTCCGATCTTTAAAATATCGGAATTGCTATCCTAGTCGGCATAAATTTTTAATCATAGGAACAAGTTCTCTATAGAACTTGCTATTTAAAAATTTTGTAAAATCGTTCATACAAGAAATTAAGTTATATTGCACGAGGTAAAATAATCATATCTAATTCAAAAAAATTTTATATGCGATAGATATTTATTTATTTTCCTTTCCACATTCACAATTATAGATATTCACTTGTAGTAAATGCATGTAGAATCAGGAATACTCGGAGGGCATCATTGCCAAGCATCCAGTTTCACTAAAATGGTAAAAGAAGAAAGACGTAACAAATAATAAGAAGACGTGTTAATTTTCGGGACGAACAACATAGACAAAAGCCGACGACGACAATCTGAATACAAATATCATATTTTACATATTATTATCTTCATTACCAGTGACGCGCCGTCCATATGGGCAAGGTCGTGCAGCGCACAACGGCGCCAAGGCCTTAAAGGCGCCTACGGCCACTTGTGATAAGTTAAATTTTAAAAATATTAAAAACATTTTTTGAAAGTTTACAACAAATCAACAAATTTACATAAAACAATTATTACAATTATTTTAGCATTGACAGCAATAATTTTATTGTTACTTCAAAGAGTGTACTTGATATTTGCATCTACACTGTTTTTTGTATAAATTTAACTTAATTAATATTATTTAATAATTAAAAAAGGTGAAAGGGGTATCTTAATCATTTTAATAGAAGCTAATAATCATACTGTAATAATTTTATTAAATGAATACAGACTTTTTTCGGCTTCATTCAAGAACCATTGCATATATAACAAGTGCGCCGTGTATTAGTAGGTATTATGTATATGGTCGATATCGAGCTTACAGAATCTGGCTGCAGGTTTAAACTTGCAAAATTTTGGGTGTATTTAAACGCTTTCGCAGTCGGTGCAGGTTTATTAACTTATCGTTGTCGTAGGCGCGTGAGCCGTATGAGCGTACCAAATATATGTATGTAGTAAGTCCTGATTTGATAATATAGTGATTGTGAAAAATAATTAAAAAATAAGGTAAGTGATTAAGTGAATTCAGCTTTATATAGTAATAATAATTATAATAATGCTTTATTCAACTTTAAAAAACTTACATAGTTTTAACTATACATTCAGTTTACCTAATTTCTATAAATATTTAACTTAACGAAATTTGGCATTACAGTAATTACAAAATTTAAAATTTCGAATTTTTTTGAACAATTTTTTATATAAAGCAAATAAAACTTTGTGTTTCCTAATTCTTAGTGATTTTATTTAGATGGCCAGAGAAGAAAAAAAGAAATTATCTGGTTATCAAAACTTGCTTAACAAGCGAAAACGGGAGGAAGACTTGGAGAAGAGCAATTTAAAAGTTACCAACTTTTTTCGGAAGCTCACACATTTTCAAGACAGTACTTCTACTGATAACAGTGGTTTTCCATTTCCATTAACATCAAAGTTGCCATCAGAATTAGAGAGCAAGCCAATGAGGATGAGGATCCGATAGATTCAGGTTCTGATACGTTTCAGTCGGTACCATCATGTTCGAGTAAGCAAGACGAATCATCCGAAGACGCGTATTCGCCCCTCTCTAACGATCCAGGTCTTTGGCCGAGTATATTATCTCCAACCCAGGTGCAAGAACTAGTCGAAAAAGGTCCTATATATTATCAAAAATGTATCCTAAAGACAAAAATGGACGTAAGTTTTCTGATATATATTTCACTCGAATTTTGTCAAATGGTGAAAAGGTTCAGCGAGATTGGTTACTATATTCTATTAAGAAAAATGTAGTTTTCTGTTTTTGTTGTAAAATATTCAGTGACACCAATAATCCATTGACTAAAAATACTAAATTAAGTAACCAAGACGGTTTCAATGATTGGCATCACTTAAGCGAACATTTGAAAAATCACGAAAAAAGTAAATCTCACTTTCAAAATTTACGTTCTTGGTCAGATTTATTAGAAAGATTAAAAACTAATCGAACCGTAGATTCCGAAATGCAAAATTTATTAAAATGTGCAACTAAACACTGGCGCAGTGTCATTGAAAGAATAATTTATACAATTCAATTTTTGGCTGAACAAAACTTGGCTTTTCGTGGTCCTAATAATAAATTATTTCAAAGAAATAATGGAAATTTTTTGATATGTATAGAAATGATAGCAAAATTTGACTCAGTGATGTCTGTACATATTAATAGATCTCAAAGAAATATGCCATTTTATCTTGGAGATAAAATTCAAAACGAAACGATTAAATTAATAGGTGATAATATAAGAAACAAAATTTTAAATGAAGTTAAAAAACCAAAGTATTTTTCTATATTACTTGATTGTACTCCCGATGTGAGCCACCAGGAGCAAATTTCTGTTTGCATAAGATACGTTAATTTAAAAAACAATGAATTTAGTGTCGAAGAACGTTTTTTAACATTCCGTCCTGTAAATGATACAACAGGTGAAGGTTTAACCAACTTTTTACTGAAAACTTTAGAAAATTATGGTTTAGATATTTATAACATACGCGGACAAGGATACGACAGTGGTGCGAATATGAAGGGTAAACATCAAGGTGTACAAAAAAGAATTTTAGACATTAATTCACGAGCAATATTTGACCTTGCTGTAATCACAGTTTAAACCTTGTCATAAACGACGCTGTGAAATCCAATATGTTTAGTATAAATTTTTTCTCAATTGTTCAAGAGGTATATAATTTTTTTTCTGCTTCAACCAATCGGTGGTCTGTTTTGAAAAGTAACATTTCAAATTTAACGTTAAAACCTTTATCAGAAACCAGATGGTCTAGCAGAATTGATGCAGTAACCCCTCTAAGATTCCAGTTAGGCGAAATTTACGATGCTTTTTATGAAATTTTGTCTGGAAATAATTTTGATAACACTACAAAACATCTGGCTATTTCTATAGTTAAAAAAATTACAAATTATGAGTTTGTATGTATGTTAGTGTTGTGGTACAAGATACTAAGTAAAGTTAATGTTGTTACCAAAATCCTGCAAACTACTGCAAAAAAATCAATATTTCACAGGCTTGCGAAAGTTTGAACAACCTAAATACCTTTTTAAAGGAATATCGATCAGATAAAGGCTTCAGTGACTTGCTCGTAGATGCCAAAGAATTAGCATCTTGCTTGGAAGTAGATGCGATATTCAAATGTTCAGAAATTTTAAGGCCACGAAAAATAAAAAAACAATTTTCCTACGAAAGTGAAGATCAGCCAATTGAAAACCAAAAATTAAAATTCAAAGTCAATTGTTTTTTTGGAATGCTAGACATTACTCTTTCATCTGTAAATGGAAGATTTGAACTGCTATCCTCTCATTCTGATGTTTTCAAATTTTTGTGGAATATAGAGGATTTTGGCAAGTATTCTGACCAAGAACAATTTAATTTTTGTAAAAAAACTTGAAGAAGCTTTAACTGACAAAAATCGAAACGAAAAAGATATAGACGGAACAGAACTTTTATATGAATTGCAATTTCTGCAAAATTGCGCCAAAAATGTGACGTCTGTAGTACTCAATTACATTACAATAAATAACTTAACCAACTCATTCCCAAACATTACAATTGCATTACGTATATTGTTAACTATACCAATTTCTGTAGCTACAGCCGAAAGATCATTTTCTAAATTAAAGTTAATTAAGGGTTACTTACGATCTAGAATGGGCCTATATTGTTAACTATACCAATTTCTGTAGCTACAGCCGAAAGATCATTTTCTAAATTAAATCAATGTTATAGTTGCCTTCCGGGAATAATTGTGAAACATCTTGCAGTATATTCATATATTCAGCACTATTGAATCTGTCTTCTATATGCCATAGAATAATAGCCATAGATGCCATAGATAACCATCCTCAAATATTAACCGAAAACTTTTGTTTTGTTTATTTACGTATTTTTCCTCACATCAAGTATTTCTGCGCCTATAAACTCTAATCCTGTCACTGAGTAAATTGAAATTTTTTTTCGTCCGTGAAAACAACGTTATTCCAAAACTGTTGATCTCTGGCAAGAAATTCTAGAGCAAATTATACGCGTTCTTCTTTATGTCGATCATTTAACAATTTTTTTTGCAGTTGCCGAATTTCTTAAACCACTTTGTTTCAATTGATACCTTCCAGTGTGGATCGAACCGGGAAAGTTTGTTACCTCAGTTGCTTTAATAGCCAATATAAAAGGATGTTCGATTACTTCGTGAACTAATAACACATCTTGTTCTACAGTAGATATCCTTTTCGGAGCAGTACCCTTTTTTCTTTCAATTATACCTTCCCGATTTCATTTTATTACTATTCTTGAAACAGTACATTTACCAATTCTAAACTCTTTTGCAACTTGCCTTCTCGGCCATCCCTTTGCAACTCTTTCTAAAATTTTAATTCTCTCCGACAAGGTGATATGTGGCATTTCGAATGTGAGGCGAATGTGTAATGACAATACACTCAATAGTAGTAATTGACTGCACATAGCGAAAATTCCGGTATTTTGGTATTAAGACATGGCCCGTTTTCCATGCTTGTGACTGTACATATTTTTTAGATTATCAGATCCAATCTGAAATTTCTTAACTTAAATGAATATAATTTTTATGTAAATATTTATTTTATGTATTACAAATATAATTCAAGTAATAAAATACATATTAAAACTATTGCCATTTATTTTTAAACTGTAATGCAGTTTAGTTAAATATCAAAGTGAAAATAGCAAGTGCTACTACATTTCATTATTTTATCATTTATATTTACCGCCAAAATTGCTGTCAGTTAAATATGCGTAATCTAATGCGGGTTGAGGCGGTTTGTCTCTCTTTAAAAAACAGTATAGTATGAAATAAAGTATAAAGAAATGTCGTGTGATATATCAATTAATTGTGCTATAACTATATTTTTATTTAGGAATTATTTAGTGTAGCCATAATATTGAATCAAATCAATGTTTTTTCTCGAAAAGTTAAAGCTATGTCAAACATTTGAAAATATAAACCAAATTTTTTTTTGAAGGGGATTTTTTATACCAATAAAAGTTCCAAAGGCCACACTATGCTTAAGAAAAACAAGTAGGTATATTAGTACTCCTCCAAATATAGTCATTATATTATTTCCTTGATGGCAGAAATCTGTTCTAAATGTGCAGTTAAAAAGTGTGTTCTTTAATTGAGCAGTTTGCTTCTTTGTCAAACTTCTAAAAATATTTATTTGAATAAGGTTATCAACTATGGATAGCATAATTCATGTTAAATTTGGATGAATGTTGCCAAAATTCAAAAACATTTTCAATAAAAATAAATCACTACTTATTTTTGAAATAAATAATTTCAATAAATTTACCTATATATTTGATTTAATTACTAACTTAGATAATTTGTTAATTTACACACACCTTGTATAAATAACATCCAAGAATACTTACCTAATACTGCAACATACTGGTCAAAATAAGCAACTAATTGAGGATGCATATTCATTTTCTTGGCAATTTCTTTAAGGGGGCGCTTAAAAAAGTGGGGACTTTCAACAAACAAAATAGGTACGATGCCTCTGCATTGTGCTGGTATCTATGTTTGAAAAGTAGCATCAGGCAAATGGTAGCTCCAAATCAAGTACTTGGTGAATGGGTTGCCTATTGTGTAACATCAACCAAATGTAGAATTTAAATATATTATTTGGGATCCGATCCGATGTTTACTGTAGTTTTCACAAGATACCGGATGCGTTGCGTCAGCTGCGTGCTTTGTGTTGTAACTTGTGTCTTTGGTGTTACCTGAATCTCTTGCGTATATTAGTTATTGTATATTTATATATATTTTTTTTTTGTATTTTGTATTTGTTATTATTTTTGTGTGTTTTGTTGTTTATTTTAGATATTGTGGTGATAGTGTTTAATTTTGCATATTTGTATGGTGAGTAATTTGAGTATTGCAATATCCACATGGTTTTATTTTTTGTTGTAGTGTAGTTGTTTGACTTATCACACGTGTACGTTTGGTTCGATTTGTGTGGTACAAAAGAAGCCCATTTCACGGTGATAGACACTGTCTATTGTGAGTACAGTAGATCATACATCTGTAATTAGCAATATTTCTATTATTTTTGGTAGAACTTAACTACGTCTGCATTGGATTCATAGTTATAGACACTTTTTAGAATGAGTAAAAAAGAAAAATGTAACAGTTTTGCAATTATTGCATGCATTTGTTTAGGATTTTAAGTTTCCAATTTGCTGCTTTTACCACAATGTGTATCAAATTAATACTGTACAATTAATTCTGTACAAAAATTTTCTCTATGTTATTTTTTCTACGAATCATCATTTCAGAGATATCGCAATTTCAAACATCGAAAATACTCATATTTACTCTTATGCGACTTGTAATGCTTCAACGACTGTTCCGCATTAGTAAAATATGAAAGTATTTATATCATTAAAATATAATATTTATTATTATTTCGTATAGTTTTTAAAATGTTTATAATACAAAGAAATATAATATTCCGAATATTATCAGATTTCCACACCACCTCTGAGGTAGTGGACTTAGCGCTTTTTTTTTTACCTGTTTTCCCCAGTAGGCATACTCCACCGTCAATCTTGAAAAAAATTAAATTAGACAGTGCAAATATGAAATGAAAATTCAAACTATTGCATTGAATTGAAAAAATTGAACTATTGCGAATGATTATAATGAAATTAATAATTGTATATTTATGGAAATTGTAATCTTATTGAGAATCTTCAAGTGCTACTTCTATTATAATGTCTTCGTCGCTTCCTTCTTCTTCTTCCTGTATCTCTATAGATTCTTCTAAGAGAAGAGACTCACTGAAATGCTATTTTGACTGGGCTATATCTGATTTGTAATAATTATAAAATGTCAACTGTTGTCTGTCCAAAATCAATCTATCTCAGACATGACTTCATATTTTAAAGGACTGCTTTGACTTCGAATGTTTCTGAACACCAGTTATATCATTTTCCACATGACAGCCATGTAGTAGGAAGGAGTTTTTTTTTTTTATTTGAATATATATGTAGGTTTGTTTAATCCGTTGTCTAGGGTTGGTTGATTAATTAGGCCTGAACACTTCTTATATTCTTTATTTTGTCAATAACAAGTATTTAACTAATTCATTATAATCATATAAGTATCAGTAATATCGCAGGGTATGTCTACTATTGATGTTTCTATTACGATCGTTGATGACTGACTGCCTGAGGCTGTCGCATCGATGTATTGCGCAACTAAAATCCTACATTCGGCCATCCGACTCTGAATCGGACTCCGATTCATCAAGGCCTTCTACCCATGCCTTCATGTATTCTGCGCATGTGGTGGTTTTGATCGGTCCCTCGTGTATTCCCACTGCTAAAACATTATATCTTTCATTTGCTTTGACGTTTGTCACTTCGTATGGTCCTAAATATATCTTGTGAATTTTTAAACCAGATCCAAATTTAGTTCTTTTAATAGCTACTAAGTCTCCTTATTTGTAGTTCTTCGGTTTCCTCCGGCGCAAATTATATCTTTCTCTATTCTCACGTAGCACTTTCAAAATTTGTTCTCGGCATTCTTCTCTCAGTTCCTCTCTTGTTTCATGGCTTCATCCTCCAAGATTTCTTTTAGCAGTATGTCTTCCTTATTTCTCATCTTGACTCCAGTTGTAAGAACGTAATTTTGCATAGTTTTTTGGTAAGCGGAGCTTTCGGTTACAATTTCGAACTTCGTTCCTAACAAATAAACGCGGAACTTCTTGACTGCCTGAAGGATTGCAAGGACTTCGAGCTCATAGCTAAACCATTATTAATTCTCGGTCCGTCGTTTTTCTCGTGCTGTTCTTCCTCTTCCACCGCAGGGTAAACCTTTACGTCTTCTTAATCTTCGTCTTCTGCCGACTTCAGGTTCGTCGAGAAAGAACAAATGCGTTCTGCCACGTCGTCAACCGTTCCAGATGAATTCAAATTGAGAATCTGGCACACAGCGATAAGGTCGGCTAGTTCTAGCTTTTGTGTGACTTCTTCCCTTTTCTAGAAATATTCGTCTGAATTCTTCTCGAATCCAAAACCAGTAAATGATCGCAGAGCCTTTCTGACTCTCCGCGGTTGGCCCTCATCTCCAAAAGAAATACAATGTCATGCCTTCATTGCCTTCAAATTACCATGCGTAATGTGATATTCGATTTCCGCAATGTCACCCAACGTTGCAGACATTTTGTAAATGTGCCAAACAAAATTGAATAAACCCTGTATATTACGTTTGAAATATTCGTCAAATAAATACGTTTCGTTTTGTTTTTTTTTTATTTTCAAATAGTTTGCGTCTTACAATAATGTTTATTGTGTCTATTCTCTTTTTTCAACGTCGACAGTCAATCATCAAAATGTTACAAAATGAGGAAATACTTAATTCAACAAATAATAAATAAAATATCTTCCTGCCAAGTTACTTTACATAAACGTTACAATATTATTGTATATATTTCCTCAATGAATCAAATCTAACATATAAATTTAAAATGAGTATTTTACTTAGATTTATACCAATTTACTTCAAATACAAAAAAAATATAACATTTGTCGGTCAAGCCGTATATAAAAAAAAGGTTGAATCTACCTGTCGCCCTTCCGTCGCTTCCTATATGAACAGCGTGCATTCAACGTCCCTTTCCCCGCAGCTCCAACGATGTCTTCTTTCTCCGTCTTCGTCTTACATTCGCTCATTCTTTATAATCATAAAAGTTTCAGTAATATCGCAGGGTATGTCTACTTTCCATGTTTCTCTTATGACTGACTGCCTGACGCTGTCGCATCGATGTATTGCGCAACTAAAATCCTACATATATAACTTATTTATTCTTCATCACATCACCAAACTAAAGATACACAATAAAGTTAACTTGTTGCTTACATATATACAATCATTCTTCATAAATCATATTTACTTAGTATTGGATACCAACGTAGATATCAAACTATAACGAATGTAGGAACACTTTCTCTCAATTGTTACTGTGGTATCAGAGGTACACATAAGAATACTTATTGAACTTGTTATGTGCAGCAAAATGTTGAAAAAGCCTGCACCAAGTAGGTCCAGGAAACGTACCAAGCAATCTGTAGCTGGACGTGCAGTTTGGAAAAGGAAGAAAGCAACAGAGTAAGTGCTCACAGAAGAAAATATTAATTTTCAAACTAATTGTTTTTGTAGAATCATTTGTGAACAGCCGTGTGAACAACAACCCCAAAGTGATAATGTTCCGGCAGATATGAATATGATAAATGTAATGCATGACTATTGGTAAGTCATAATACTACTGTAATTGTATAATGAATGTTAGTACACGTCACCATACCAGCAGTAAAGCAAAATATTTAAAATGTAGCCAAATTTCACCCGGGCTTACAACAGCTTTTTGTACTTTCAGTGCTGCATTAGTCACAGCAACATGTGAAAGTTCCCAGTCTCACGAAGAAATTATTGATCCATGGGACCCAAGCAATGAGTATGAAAGGTATTACATTTCATTACAGCATATTTGTAATAGTTTTTAACGTACATAAAAATAAATATTACTTTAGTGTACATATATTTTGTAGCATAATGCATCATAAACTGGAAGAGGCCATAGATAAATCTGAAGAGCCTGTTGCTGCTATAACAGGAAATAGGATTGTTAACATTGGTTTTTTGCTGCAAAATGTATTACAAGTGCAATATGATCACGCCAAAAAATGTACATTTGGGCGCCTTGCTGTTCACAACGAGAAACGCTTTGGTTTGTTTTCGATTTTTACTTTGAAGTGTACATTTTGCAATAAGCTCTTTGGAGTTACCAGTGAGGAATCCGTCGATCCAGCTAATAATACCTTAGTTGCAATGGTTAATGTTTCGTATGTGTGGGGTACATTAGCAAATGGAAGTACTTTCACTCAAACAAATGATGTCGTGAGTGCTTTAGATATACCCTGTATGGCATATCCTACATTTCGGACAATAGAGAATGCACTTGGCGATCACTGGAAAGAAAGTTTGTGGAAATCTATGAAGAAGGCGGGAGATGAAGAAAGAAACCTAGCTATTGAAAATAAACAAGTGTGTGATGGGACAGCATGGATCTATGTCTGTTGCGATGGTGGCTGGAGTAAAAGATCTTATGGACATTCATATAATGCATTATCAGGAGCGGTAAGAGCTATTTATATTTTGTGTACGATGTTATAATTATCTTTTTTCTAGGCTGTTGTGATTGGCAAAGAAACCGGAAAAGTGTTGTTTCTTGGAATTCGTAATAAATACTGTTGTATTTGCACACATGCAAAAAATAGGAACGTAGCTCCTGGCAAACATAAATGTTTTATGAATTGGAATTCTTCATCAACAGCAATGGAAGCAGATATCATTACAGAAGCCTTTAATAGCAGCATTTCCATGCATCGGCTTAAGTATTTAAAAATGATTGGGGATGGTGACTCTAGTGTGTTCAGCAGAGTTAAACGTGATGTAAGTTATGGCGCAGAAGTGGAAAAAGTTGAATGCGTCAACCATTTAATTAAAAACTATGGCAAGGCATTATATAATGTAAAGAAGAACACAAACGTTCCATTGGCAGCGAGAAAGACACTGACAAATGAAAAAATTAAAAAACTCCAGCAAGTAGTAATGTATGTTGCTAAAATAAATGAGGATCCAGAGGATTTAAAGATGGATTTGGAGAATTCAGTGTACCATGTATATGGAGACCATTTGAATTGCAGCAGCCGTTACTGCAATATTATTGGCCATCTTGATGTAATTCAAAAAACGAGGCTTTTAGAATCTGGATTATTATTCTACTTAAATGGTCTGTATAATTTAATTTGTATATAAATTTTTTCTATAGGCCTTCTCCTACCAGGTGCCCTGGAACCTCTAATGACTAAAGCTCATAAACTAATAGCTTATGAAAATAATAATAAGGCCGAATCATTTATGTCATTGCTTGCCAAATATAATTGCGGAAAACGAATTAATTTAATACAAAGAAGATCTTTTGAAATCAGAAGTATATTAGCTGCATTACAATATAATATGGGTAATATCTTTTGGCCAGACAGTACAAGTTATCATTTCCTTCTATTTAGGGCCACAATGGCAAACTGATGCCCTGCAAGAGCTGGTTGAAACATCATGAGAAGAGAAGATGTAACAAACCCAAACAAGGGAGGAAGAAACAACATCTTCTTTTTAGTGCGGATGAGGAGTATGGTCCAAATGCCGCGGAAGCACTTCTAAGTGAAGAGGAATTTAAGTCTGAATACCGAAGGAAAATGAAAACATTACAGGTTTCTTGTTTTTATAAGTTTTAGCTCATCTGTAAAACTTTTATTTTATTTATAGGATATATGACATGATCTAGAGAATATTTCTATCAAAAACTTAGTTTTACTAAGAATTTAGTTCGTAGGAATGATGGGAAATTTTTATTTATTTTTATTGACCGTAAGTCAAGACTACAGATTTAATCATAACGACCGCTGAGATACGGTCTTGCAATCTATAATTCTTTTACGTCTTTGGTTGGGGGTTACGGTGAAATATTTCAACTTTCCCAATGCCTTGCTCACATGTTCTTCTTCTTCTTACAAAGTATACGGAGTTATTGTGTATGCGCTTGATCTTGCTATAGTTACCCACTATTTTCTTTTATAAATAGCTCAAAACTATGTAGAAAGCTTTACAAGAAGTTTGTCTGGCATTTTTCCTTTTTATTTAGTTGCATGCTGCATCGATTGCATTATATTTACATGAATTAATAATTTTTACAAGTGCTTTGTTTAATTAGGTTACGCAAGAACAGCAATGGCAACTCGCCATTGCCACCATTGGGCAATTTAATAATGATTTGTATAAGCAAGAAAGGGCTTGCCGCTTGACTGCATCTAACTTTGGGTCTGTGATTAAAAGAAAAGAAAATACATCTTGCTCGCCATTACTAAAGAGAATGATGTATTCACATTTTACCAACACTGCGATGGAGTACGGCAGAAGGTGTGAAAAAATAGTAAGACACAGATTTGAGGAGTTGTTGCAAGTACTTGTACATGATGCTGGTTTATTTGTTGATGTTGATCATGGCTACTTGGCGGCTTCACCTGATGGTACAAATACTTTTGCAAATATTATTGTGTATTATTCTAATTATCATGTTTTGAAGGGCTGATTGGTGAAGATGCTATTATTGAAATAAAGTGTGCATATAATTTGCATCTTAAAAAGCAGACAATTGATGAGGCAATAAGAACAAATAGGAATTTTTATTTGAAATTTAATGCACATGAGACACCAATTCTAAAGGAAAATCACAATTACTTTTATCAGGTAGCCGAAATTCCCATACTATAGCATTATCAGTTATAAAGTCGTTTATTATTATATTACTATGCCTATAATACTTTCACTATTTTTTAGATACAAGGGCAGCTCAATATAACTAGACGAAACTTTTGTTATTTTGTCGTTTACATAGATGATGATTTTCCCATTTTTATCCAAAAGATATATCGTAATGAACAGTTATGGAAGGAAAAAATGCTGCCCAAATTAAAGAGCTTTTACTTTGGATGCTTTTTGCCAGAACAAATTAAACACTATACAAAGACAAACATACAGTGCACACATGAAGTTGCAAGTTTTTAGAGAGAAAGGACAAATATGAAGATGACAATAGGACCGCTGACCAGTCATTGCAGGCTGACGAACACATTGCTATAAACTTTTCCCCATGATTATTTTCAAAAATTTATGAACTTTTGATTCAACTATTAATTTGTAGGCAACTTTAGATTTTTTACATTTTAAAAAATTGTTAAACTTTTTGTATATTGTATTATGAATGAATTTATGTTTTGACTAGCGCAGTTCGAGGGAGCCGTTGGACCTACTGGGTAATATGATTTATAACTGTTATTATTGTTATTATTTCTTTATTGAATGCATTTAGGCTTTTGTTTAGATTGTCAGATTTTCTATATATATATATACTTTTATTAGTTCATATATAAATGACAAAGATAGTTTTTACGTTTCAAGTAAATTTTTGGTTACGTTACATTCTGGAACGTTTTGGATTTCAGGGTTTTTTTTTACATGTGGTATCGCGCATGTGTTAGACATTTGTTCGGTCTGACAGATTTGTCTGTTTACATTAGAGGTTGTTTATCAGGGGTGAAAGTGAAAAGCGTCTTTGCAATTTATTAGATATAATTTAGTCCGCGAGTCATTAGAGGACGTTTGCATTTGCTTTGCGGTCAATACCAGCAAATAATTTTACCTCTTTGTGTAAGTTTGTTTTGCACAGTTCTTTATACTTAATTAAGAATAATTTTTTTTTTTTTTTTTTATTAAACATTTTATTGACAATTTTTATTTATAATAAACACTTTCGCCTTTACTCTTTTACTGGCGCTGTATAAATGTAGGAGTATTACTACCGCGTTTTCCCATTGGAAAACCGGAGAATAAGTTAACCGAGTGAGCATCAAAGTTGGACAGTGTTGTGGTGAATAGTGGTTCATCTTCATTCTAACCCACTATTCATAGAAACATGTACACGATCGTCCTGTCACAGTGTGTGTAGACGAAGAGGAGACTGCACTCCACAGTCTCTGCAATTGTGGTGCCTTAGCAAGGACAAGGTTTGTACTACTATTATTCAACGACTACTTCGAGAAAGTTCTAGCAATGGTAGCAGGAGATATAAATATTGCGCTGTTATCGGTCACTCGAAGTTAGATGATTCGCGATAGCGAAGCCAGTCAAATCGAAACATTTAAAATTAAGGAGTTTAAGTGCTTTCTTTTGACTTTTCTTTGTATTTGTATATACTGAAGTCTGTAAATAAATCAAGTTAATTTGTCAATTATGTTGTTTCTGTAAACCTGAACTTTCTTTTTAATCCTCGAAAAACGTTACAATAATATTGCGATAATGGCTTCTGCGATTCAAGTGGCACTTATGTACATGGTACACTAAATTCTCCAATAGCAATCATTAAATCTTCTGGATCTTTGTTTATTTTTGCATATTTTGTAAACTGAGTATTGGAAAAGACGATGTTGTGTGCTCTGTTTTTTAACTGTAAAACAAGTTGAACTAAAAAGGTAAATGAGATAGCAGGACGTGTTTGTACATTTATTAATTTCCTTTTGTGCCATTCTTACTTCCAAAATGTTTATATACATATGCTTCTATTGTTTACTTCTACCTGCATATATTTAATTGGATAGTATACATACATTTGATTCCATTGTAGTCAACATTTTCTTTCTCCTTTTTGTCTACTTCATATTTTATAAGACCGGCTTTGGACATTTTATAAAAGAAAAAGGAATACATTTTTATGTAAAATAAAAGTAAAGTCACAGCATTCTTTGCTTGTATTCTATATTGCACAATGTAGAATTAAAGGATTCGGTCAGCACAAGAACGAGCTAGGTGACAATTCGGCATTAAATAACATAGTTTTTAAAAACACTTGCAGTAGACAACTTACGATACATTACATCAAAGATCATTTTTAAATTTAAGCGTTAAATTTTCCAGCGCCATCTTTTGGGAAGATGCTAAAGGTTACTTGCTTTGCTCTTTCCATATGTTATTTACAGATTGCTTCTTTATCCCCAAAATCTTATTTCATGGGTTTTGTAAAAATTAAGATTACTTTGGAGTTTCTGAAAACTTTATATTAATAGCCTAGGTCCTACAATTGGCCTAAGACTAATCTTTTTATTTTTTTCAAATTGTGCAAATTGTGGATGAAATTAAAAAAGGTAAAATAGCTTAGGATAATTGTGACAACAGTTGGATTGTTTTCGGTTTTGAAAACATTACTTTTTCTATTTGTATAGGTCAAAACCCATGAATTTGTATTTCGTACCGACTTCGTGCTCTCTACTTTATCATAGCGCCCCCTTAACCTCTATTATTGGTACAGGATTTGAAATTTCTGCCCAAGGTTCGGTTCTTATGTACATTTGTTGTATTAAAAGTCTAACTAGTTCTGCAGCATTAACATCAAATTTATTTGCAAAGGCAGATACAATAAAGTCATCTCTCAAATCTTGATGAAATCTGTCAGGATTAAGAGTCCAAAAGCATCCTTTACTACAGTTGTTTTCATTTTTTACTTCATCTTCTTTGATACTGAAATTAGGAAAATTTACCAAATACTTAGCAATTATTAAAGAATTCAATTTTTCTTTAAGGGACGACAAAGTTATTGTTTCGCTAGTTTTTTTTAAACGTTCTTGTGTTATTGTTAGCAAATCATTTTCATTGACATATCCTTTTTGTAAAATTTCTTCGAGAAGTAGTTCTGCTTCTCCACCGAATTTTCTTTTTATTAGTTTTATGTATGTAGGATATCTTAACATCCACAACACTCTTTTAAAGTCTATTGAATATAAATAAATATTGTGAGGACGTTTAAGGGATGTCAAACTGTATTTTAACAATACAGACAATACTTCTTTTATCTAAAATAAAGTATTATTTAAATTTAAAGATTTAGGAAATTGCAAATAAAATACTTTAGACAAAGGCAAATCCATTTGTTTCTTAATGTGTAGTAACGAACAAGGGCCATATTTAAATAAAAAAATTCCAATATTTTCAACTAATTCTCCAAACCTTTCTCGTAATATTAGGGAAACAACTTTACCAGTTTGATAAGACATATCTTTACGTATATCGCAGTATAGAGATACATTTATAAAAAAGAATACCAAACAAAAATATTGCAGGTTATGAATTGTATTCTTCTTTTCAAGGTTGTGACACTCTGGGTCTATGCTCTGGGTTGTGATCATAGTTGTGATGTGGTGATATAGCGGATGTTCTTGAAATAAAAGAGAACGTATGAAAAATTGAAAGATGTAATTCTATAAAATATAAATCCAAAATATTTTCCTAAAATTCCGTCCCATAAGCGAGAAAAAAATGACAATGATATTAAAAAAATTCGTCTTCGATTGTTACCAAATAGTTTCATGTTCTTTTAATAAAAATTTACAAGCAAGTAACGGGTGTTCAGAAACATTCGAAGTCAAGTGGGCTCTGAACAAAAAATCGTATATCTTTACTTAAGGCAAACGCCAATTAAGTTGGCGCGAGGAGGCAGTGACGCGCCGTCCATATGGGCAAGGTCATGCAGCGCACAACGGCGCCAAGGCCTTAAAGGCGCCAAGGCCACTTGTGATAAGTTAAATATTAAAAACATTTTTTGAAAGTTTACAACAAATTTACATAAAACAATTATTACAATTATTTTAGCATTGACAGCAATAATTTTATTGTTACTTCAAAGAGTGTACTTGATATTTGCACATACACTGTTTTGTGTATAAATTTAAGTTAATTAATGTTATTTAATAATTAAAAAAGGTGAAAGGGGTATCTTAAGCATTTCAATAGAAGCTAATAATCATACTGTAACATTACAATAAATAACTTAACCCACTCATTCCCAAACATTACAATTGCATTACGTATATTGTTAACTATACCAATTTCTGTAGCTACAGCCGAAAGATCATTTTCTAAATTAGAGTTAATTAAGGATTACTTACGACCTAGAATGGGCCAGGAGCGGCTAGAAAATCTTGCTATCATTTCTATAGAGTCTGACTTTTTAAAGCAGCTGAATATTGAAAATCTTATTAATGAATTTGCCAAAAGTAAAGCTAGAAAAGTCCAATTTCTATACAACAATTTCTATAAGACATTTCCGTTGTTTTCCTTCACGTTTATCTATTTAAAAACACGGGCACTCTAAAAATATTTTATTTGACCTTTTGTGTTTTAATAATTTGGAATACTATTTTTTATTTTATTACTGTTGTTTCAGTGTGCAATAAAAAATTTAATAATATTTTTTTGTATGTGAACCTATTGTTTGCCTCAAATAAAAAATACCTACCACTACTAACAAGTCTAAAGAGTTCGTCATAAATTTCAATTCTTTCTTGGAGACTGTGGTTAAGTAAAAACTTAAAAAAGGTATATAACCCCTTACCACAATTATTAATCGTATCCTAAATACGTATTTCGACAACTAAGTTGTCATCATCAGTAGGTAAAAACCACTAATTAAAAAGTCGCACATGGGGCACAGAAAAGCTAGAAAACCGCTCACGCAACAACTACTTTACACCGCGTCCACGTATAGACTAATTTAACATGCGAATCTAAACTACGAAAATATCGAAAAACACTTACTTCTTAGGGAAAGGCATTCACATCTGTTTATAGATATTTCAACTCGGAGATTAAACAGGTGTGAATGCCTTTCCCTAAGAAGTAAGTGTTTTTCGATATTTTCGTAGTTTAGATTCGCATGTTAAATTAGTCTATACATGGACGCGGTGTAAAGTAGTTGTTGCGTGAGCGGTTTTCTAGCTTTACTGTGCCCCATGTGCGACTTTTTAATTAGTGGTTTTTACCTACTGATGATGACAACTTAGTTGTCGAAATACGTATTTAGGATACGATTAATAATAGTGGTAAGGGGTTATATACCTTTTTTAAATAAATTTCAATGTTGAACTGTGGGAGAGTGGCTGGTAATTTTGGCTCAATACATATAGGGTAAAGGCGCCTATCAGTATTTCGCACGACGGCGCCGAAGATACTTGGCGCGTTACTGTTCATTACATTGAAATAAAAGCAGTGAAAAAAGTATGTTTTTTTGCTTGCGCTATATAAACTTCATTCTACATTTTTGGGACTTCACTGCGCGCAATTTACGATTTAGCAAGAGAGAGAGCATCGTAGACGAAGACGCGATACGTGTGTGCATGCATTTTCTAAATTTGTATGGTTATAACCGACAAAAATCACATCCACTAAAGAAGTATGAGAAAGGCTAGAGATGCAGAAAGCAATTTTTGGGAATCCTAGAACGATAATATCGGATAGAGCAGCCTTCACGTCTAAAGATTTTACACAATATTGTGATAACGAGAAGATAGATCACATTAAGATTACTATATCTGTGTCTAGAAGCAACAGACAAGTAGAGGGCATAAATCGCATTATTGCCCACTCTGACCAAATTAACGAATGATAACCCAAAGATTTGGTACAAACACGTCAGAAATACCAGGAAGCTTTAAATAGCACATACCAATGTAGTATAAATTCATCGGCGTTTCAACTTTTTGGAGTGAAAATGCAAGATTGGTAAATGCAAAACTAACATATATAATCGAAGAAGAATTCCGTCAAACTTTTGCCGAAGAGCGACAAGATTTGCGAAGAAGCGCAAAAGAGCAAATAAAGGCGGTACAAGCCGAAAACCGAAGGGCATTTAACAGGAGGAAAATCTCATAAATATATCAATCAGGGGACGTGGTCACCATTCACAAAATTCAGTTCCAAAGCGAATCCAAGTTGTTGCCCAAGTTCCTTGATCCATATGGTGTGATCAGAATAATTGGTCAAGACAGATACGACGTCGAGAAATTGGGGGAGCATGTGAGTGCGAAGAGAACAAATTCCAGCGCCGATTTCAGAAGCTATGGTCTCATGATGATAAAAAGGATCCATTCGAAACGAATGGATGGCAGAGGGCCGAAATGTAGAATAGGTAATACTCGAAGAGGTATCATTGCCGAGCATTCAAATCTCACTAAGACGGTAAAAGACGAAAGACGTATTAAATTATTTTATTATTTCACTTAATTATATAATTTTCAGGACGAACGCCCTAAACAAAAGTCGACGACGACAATCTTAATACAATTATCATATTTTACATATTGTTATTATTTTCATTACATTAAAATAAAAGCCGTGAAAAAAATATGTTTTTTTTGCCGGCGCTTAACTTTATTCTATACTCGAGGCACGATAAGTTCCAATGCACTGACATCTCGCGTTCAAACCTAACTTAACGTACTAATGTAACCTATATAACTTCTATATATTATATATATACTTTACATCAGATTAGCACTACAGAATTTAGCAATATGTGAAAATATACAAAAACTAAATATATCTCGACTGAAGGAAAGTTAGGTTTTATTTGTAATACTTTGATAGCTACGAACTGTCAACATTCCAAAACGGCCTAACCAATGACAACCGGCATCCTTGCGGTGCATTATCTAGTGAAATTTAATTTAATTATTAACTATTATGTTATAATTATATCTTAATATACAATATTTAATTTATTTGTGTGGTCGCATTGCATATTTATGACGTCACGTCAATGACGTGCATTGAAACTTATCGTGCCTCGACTATACAAACATATAGCACAAATATAAATTTAAATTAGGGCAAACATTAGTTTCACATATTGGTTTTGTAGTAATTATTCATCTTTGAAAGAAAAAGACAACGTATGAAAACTGGAAAGATGCAATTTTATAGAATATGAATCCAAAAAATTAGAACGCGAACCAAAAATTTAAAAACCCGCTGAAAATCGTAATATATGCCGCCTATGAATTCAGAATGTATATAAATAATATCTATAGAACTTGCATAAACACATACGCTACAGTGTGTGTGATATGGATTTTTCCCCGCAACATTGTGAAGAAAACTTTATTTTTGATTAAAACATTAAATTTTGATGACTGTATGTTTTGTGAAATTTTGTTATGAATACTAATTTTATTTTGATTTATTTTTGAATTGTTAGGTTTTGATTAGCGCAGTTCCTGGAAGCCGTTTGGACTTGCTGGGCGATATACTTGAGAACTGTATTTTTTATGTTTGGATGCGTGCTGCATGTATCCGACAGACACGTCTTGATACTCGAGTAAGAGTGTTGCATATTTGTAGATAAACTTATCTCTTATTTCAAGTAATTTCGGTTTTTGTTTTGTGGTTGTGATTGCTTTACTCACTACCGAAATTTTACGAGTTTGTATACTTCGTAATTTTGATTTAATTAAATTTTTACTCGAGGTGAAAGAAAAAATATATTTTTTCGTAAGTTGAATTTTTATTATATTATTATTTCTTTATTGTATTATTGTTTGTATGAATTTCTATATGTATTTTAATATTAGTTAAAAATAGATGACAAAGATAGTTTTTCGTTTCTAGTAAATTTTTTGTAACGATAAATTCTAGAACGTTTCAGTTTTTCAAGGTTGGTGTTTTTATACTTGTGGTATCGCGCAGGTGCTTACCTTTTGAGTTTGTTTTCTGGGGTGATAGAAAAAAGTATCTTTGGAATTTATTAGTATTAATTTTGTTCGCGATTCATTAGAGGACGTTTGAATTTGTTTAGCGGTCAATACCAGCAAATTTTGTTTACCTCTATGTGTTATTGTTATACACAGCTCTTTATACTTTATAAAGAATCAATTTTTTTAATTTTTTTTTATAATAAAGTCTTTTGAAAATTGTGATTTTTAATTATATTTAACACTTTTGTTTGAACTATTGTACTGGCGCCCGTTAATTTTGTAGCTGAGAAGTACCACATTTTCCTATTGGAAAAGGAATACTGTTGAATTTCGGTTCGAAGAATAAAAAATACTTATCATATCTCGTTTCTCTTCGTTAGTGTATGACATTTTTGTATTATTAATGAACAATAAATGAAATGTTTGACAGATTGAAATTCCATGGCTACCTTATTTAATCTTATAATTTATTCTTTAATAAAACCTAATGTCAAAAACTTTAGTCAGCATGTGGTACATGGTTGAAATCAGAAAAAAAAACTCTTTCTGAAGATGTCTAAATCCAATATGGCGCCTATAAGAAATTAGATAGTTGATGGTGGCCAGAAAGAAACGAAACGTCGTATAAAAATTTAGTGTACACCACTGGATAGAGATTTAGAAATGGCCACAAGGATGTGTTTTTATTTTTTCTCTACAAGGCCAAATGTCGGTGCTACAGGTAAAAGAAGAAAATGGGGTTTTCGCGTTTTTTTTTTTAAATAACGAGGGTCATTTGTCACAGGTCTATTTTCTTTACGGATTTATAACAAACACAAAATTTAACAACTTTGCCAAATTTAAAACTATACTCTATCTTCAATAATAAGAGAGATCCCCATGGTGAGGGCCGAAAATGAATCAGCCCGTATAGAACGCTCGCCAGGGAGAAGGGATTCAAGCAGCGACCGTCGCGTTAGAACATAAATATGAAATAAATATTGTTACGTGTTTTATTTAAACGAACCCAAAAAGGCAAATTCTTCACAATATTCTATATAATTACATCTTTCCATTTTTCATGCGTCTTTTTCTTTTAAAGATGTCCGGTATTGTTATTGCTTTTTTACGATTCCACGAAGAATTCGTATCAAATAGTTCAACAGTACATATTGAATATTACCTTAGTGTACTGAAGCGTTTAATAAAACTGATTTGTCGTGTTCGCCTGAATATCGAGAACCGGGTAGTTGACGATTGTTACACGTTACACGTATTTACATTTTTTATTATTACCTAAGCTACATTTTGTCACGAAAGAAAACCATTTTGTATCAATCGAAGACATTTACCAGTCAACAATTAGTAATCACATTATTGTTAATTAGCTACATGAAAAAATTATTTCATGCATTTCTCTTCTTTATTTCAGACCGAGATTATATTACACGATAAAATAAGTATTTTATTTACTTGAAAGAAAAGTCAACATAACTGAACAATTTATTACTTAATACAAATACATTTTTCTATTTTGCGTTCGAAATGAACTCATTATGAAACCCAAAACAGTATCGAAATGAGCTTCATTTCGATACACTTTTTTTCATTTTTCAATGTTGGCGTTGTTCGAATACAGAAACAAATATCATTGCTGTCATTTGATTTTAAGAATTTATGTACATTTGACAGATATGATATATGTCCGTATTTTACACAAACAACGTATGTTGTATACAATTGACAACAACATATATATTATATATGTTTCTATGTCACTCATGTTTATATTTTTAAATGAAATATCAAATAATGTTAACGAAAATTAATAAATAATATGTAATATAATATACTTCGCAAGATTTAAATTTGAAAATGTTAAGTATCAATGTGGCCAATTGCATGCTTTATATAAAAATTAAACTCTGAACTTTCAAATTAAATAATTCCAATTTAAGCAAATTTTTTAATGTAAAAAACGCAAAATAGAAAAAATAGTATAAAAAACTCGTTTCGTAAGGCCTTTTGCCGCACTCGCTCTTTAGAAAACTCGCCTCTATCGCGGTTCGTTTTCTAAACTGATCTCGTGCGGCAAAATCGTGCCTTATGAATCATAAGGCACCATTTTGCCGCACTCGCTCTTTAGAAAACTCGCCGCTATCGCGGTTCGTTTTCTAAACTGATCTCGTGCCGTGATCATTTTGCCGCACGAGATCAGTTTAGAAAACGAACCGCGATAACGGCGAGTTTTCTAAAGAGCGAGTGCGGCAAAAGGCCTTACGAAACGAGTTTTTTATACTATTTTTTCTATTTTGCGTTTTTTACATTAAAAAATTTGCTTAAATTGGAATTATTTAATTTGAAAGTTCAGAGTTTAATTTTTATATAAAGCATGCAATTGGTCACATTGATACTTAACATTTTCAAATTTAAATCTTGCTATCCGCGAAGTATATTATATTACATATTATTTATTAATTTTCGTTAACATTATTTGATATTTCATTTAAAAATATAAACATGAGTGACATAGAAACATATATAATATATATGTTGTTGTCAATTGTATACAACATACGTTGTTTGTGTAAAATACGGAATCATGAATCATAAGTTATGATTCATAAGGCACCAACAAGTTTCATAAGTTATGAAACTTGTTTTTTAATATACTATTTTCTATTTTACGTTCGAAATGAACTCATTATGAAACCCAAAACAGTATCGAAATGAGCTTCATTTCGATACGCTTTTTTTCATTTTTCAATGTTGGCGTTGTTCGAATACAGAAATAAATATCATTGCTGTCATTTGATTTTAAGAATTTATGTACATTTGACAGATATGATATATGTCCGTATTTTACACAGACAACGTATGTTGTATACAATTGACAACAACATATATATGATTCCATGTCACTCATGTTTATATTTTTAAATGAAGTATCAAGTAATGTTAACGAAAATTAGTAAATAATATGAAATATAATATACTTCGCGAATAGCAAGATTTAAATTTGAAAATGTTAAGTATCAATGTGACCAACTGCATGCTTTATATAAAAATTAAACTCTGAACTTTCAAATTAAATAATTCCAATTTAAGCAATTTATTAATGTAAAAAACGCAAAATAGAAAAAATAGTATAAAAAACTCGTTTCATAAGGCCTTTTGCCGCACTCGCTCTTTAGAAAACTCGCCGCTATCGCGGCTCGTTTTCTAAACTGATCTCGTGCGGCAAAATGGTGCCTTATGAAACTTGTTTTTTAATATACTATTTTATAACTTGTGTATTTTTTAATAGAATTATTATTGTGTTTATATATGTATTTTATGGTGTGATACATACGTATAAATACGTGTCCTATGGATGCCATCTACATGTGTGAAAACACGGAAGCTTTACTAATGGCAGTTATTACTCGCATTACTAACCTTCAGTTTTAAGACTTAGTTTTTATTAGAATTTTTTTTTCTTTAATAAAATATTATGGTGTTATTCATTATTATTTATTTCTATACTATTCTTTTCTCTCTAACATATTTCTCATTATAAATTCGATTTTTTTAGAAATAGTTAGATCTACAAAAAATTAAATAGAGCTAAATACATACATTCTAGTATTTTTTTCCGTTATAGTATCAAGGCTTTATCTATTCTTTTTTATTTATACTTTTTTTTTCTGCTCTTCTTGCCGAGTTCTAACTGCCCCTCTACCTCTTAATATTATTTTTATTGAACTATGATATGCTGTTTTCGATCTGCCTCTCTTCTCTCTCCTATTACTCTCGAGTTCCAATTCTCTAAACCTGTCTTTTCTCTCTCATTCTTCCTAAATATCCAAACCAACTTTGCTCCTGTTTTTTCTCTCTAGATTTAACTATTTCTTTTCTTGTCTGTTCTTGAACACAATGCTCAGATATTTCCTTTCTTTAGCTTGAATTAATTTTTCTTGACGTTCTGTTAATATCCAATTTTCTCCTGCCTATAATGGTACAGGCAAATATGTTGAACTTACTACAAATGAAAATAACTATTAAATCTCATTTCTACATGCAAATGTCGCCTAATGTGTTGCGTTAATTACTACAATTTGACAAACTAAGTTTGTACCAGTATGCAGAATTTTTAATTATCGTAACGACCAGGTAGGTTGACGTCGCGACGTGTTGCGTTCTGCTACTTAATTGCCGCGTCTCGTTACGTTAATGCGTCAAGACATGCTTCTGATAAGGTGATCAATATCGTCTTGAGGTATCTCACGTGCCGCCAACGTCTAAAGGAGATGTGGTAAATTTGATAAATTTCTATCGATAATATCCCGCACTTGTTGATAGTCTCTATTGTACAATGGGCATTCTTTTTCACAGAAAATTATGAATCCTGTTGTTCACCATGTCATCTTCTCAGCCTTTCCCAATCATCACGCATGCATACACAAAAGAGGAATTTGTTACCAACGACACTAGTCGACAACGTCGATACTTAGAGTGAGAGATATCACCAATAAAGGATGGTATGAGAAACGACCAATACTTCTTGTTCGACGATAAATAGTATACATTCCCATGGGCCTTCCATATTCTACTAAATCTTTGGTTTGCAATCGCTCTAATACTAGACAAACGGTCTCTTAAAGTTAGTAGCCTCAGGCGATCTTGGCACTCTGTAGTTCTTAGATAACGACCTGTGCCTCTTAGTCTTTATGTTCGGACTTATGAAAGACATGTCTGACAACAACGTAACACAATATGTACACTTCTACTCCCCCAGTGGCAATTTCCCGAAACAAAGCCTGCCTCTCACAGTACAAGAATCCGCCCTCTTCTTCGCACTCTTGGCATGATAAACAATTGAAGGAAACGTTTTAAACATATCGTCCGGCAATTGGACACTGTGCGGCTACAAATTTTCTAGATCTGTAGAAAAAAAATATACTGACAAATGTGAAAATGTAAACACTTTTTGTTTAAGTCAAAAGAAAATATGTTTACACAGTTTTATCGAAATAAAATCATAAGTATAGGGGTATTCACTTTCAAATGTTCCTTAGTATATCTAACTATCACGGGATTTACATTACATTCAACTTTTTCAAAGCTTTATGCACTATTTCTTCCAGTTCTTAACAATGAACATTTCTTGAATCCCAAATTCAGCACCTATTTGTGTGATTGTTCGACTATTACAAACTTTTGTTTCATATTTCACTATGTATGTGAAATTTTAATTTAATTTGTTCAAACTGAAGTGATGTGTACTGATTTTTTGCACATTTTCGATTCTGTAAATACAATATTCTGATAAACTACATTTCTTTAGATTTTAGAATAGAACAATTATTGACTCACTGCTTATTTTGTTACATCACTTTTATTATTTTTTTAATCTCTTTATACATATCTTAAATTTTTATGCAACACCTTTTTATTAAGTTTCAATTGAAGGGGGTCTTTTTACAAAAACAGCCTGACTTGAATTTTTATATTGAACGGTTTTTGTTGGAAATACCATTGGACTATGGTCGTTTTTGCAGAAACCCCTATATTTCACATTGCTTTATCTCCGGACTATTGCTGTTTTTAAGGATAACACGAGACTGTGTAAACCTGAAAACTGGTATTTTGGGACTAAGGCTGTTTTTGTAAAAAAAACCCTTAAATACATTCATATTTTCTTTCTAAATATATATACCCACTCAATTTCTCATCAAAAATGGCTTAAATTTTAATATAATTTGAGTTTAATTATCTCAATTGATTTCTTTAATGAAGGTGTAAGAAACTAAAATAAATCACCAAATGCTTGCAATATTATTATTATTTCTAAGATATTAATGAATCTTAAATTAATAAATACTGTGGCCCAAAAATCGCTACTGTTGTTATCACAAAGGGCTATTTCCATATTTTTGTGTTCAATAGGCAATTAGTTTTGTTACATCTTTTTATTTTGGTTTAGAAATGAACTAGAAACTCACCTGCTTCATTGTTTCACTTTTTACAATATCTGCGCAATGCCAAAATATACAATCAAAACTACTTAAACTACTTGAAAATATGACTAGATTTACAAAGTGCACTTATTGCCATTTATAATAACCAGTTCAACTATTTTTAGACCTAAATACACTTTTCTGTTGTTTACAATTCAATATTTCGTAACTGTGGACCCTTTTTAATTTCCTTCTTCTTTTTCTTTTTTACTGGAAGTATATCCTCATTAGTAACCTTTGTGTGATCTTCTTTTTTGTAAGGATTCACATATTTGGGATCTCTTTCTATGTGATTCAGTTCCTGGCTTACTAAATGAAGTAATTTAATAGTACTTTTATCTAATAAATACTTTACTTGATTTGAAAAGGCTATACTCCACTGTAATAACACATCCCAATTATTATTGGTTTTAAGAACTGATTGAGCAATATCAGGAAATCGTAAAACAATTTCACCAAAAAGTGCAGTATTTTCTAATATATTTGACAGAGAATCTCTGACTCTTTCATTAGTAGGAAAATCAGAAATACCAGGGATAAATGATGAAGATTCAATGGAAGCACGGCTTTCTTGGATCATTCCGAAAATTTTTTCTGTCATTAACATAATCATCGAATATTGCTTTTCGTAATTTAACGACGATCTTAGAGATTTTATTGCATCAATCTGTTCAACACGTTTGTGTTTAAATAATTGTTTGTCTAAAATTAATTAAGAAATGTATCTAATTATGTCAAAACTAATATTTACGGTAAGTAAAGGATACATAATTGTTCAGCAACTTCTGAATTTTCTATCAAATCCTCATTTTTTATGCAATTTATTAAAGTAAAGTATATAAACAATTTGAACTTCATTTTTACATAACCCCACAAAACAAAGTTACTGAACACATTTCACGTCACCTTTAAAGTCTAGTACTTGTTCCTGTTGATATTTAACAGGTTATGGTGATATACTCAAAAATTAACGCTGCGCGATATTCAACTACGTTCCATAGTCTTGTTTGATTTTATAAATAAGTAATTATATTCTACCAAAGGTAGTATTATTAATATTCAATTTTAAAAGCAGAATAATTTAAGTTACTGAAATCATTGTATCTAACACAATCATATGATTTGTCACGGGTTTCATTATTTTACCACACCGTTCACCTGTCAATCTTCAATCGTTATTTTCAAAATGGCGACAGGTCCGATTGTTCCAAATGATCCTATTGAACTATTAACATTCGATCCTTCAAGAGAAGAACCGTATATTAATAAATATTGGTCTGCTAGTATATGTGGTGGAGTAGCCTTTCTTTCCGTATGTTTTGGAAATTGGGCAACTAAAAGACCTATGTTGAGCGGTAATACATTATACTTCCTGAAATTCGCTTGAATTACGTAATATTTCACCCAGGTTTACAAAAACATGCCTTATGTACTGCTGGTGGAGCATATTTGGGCCAAATTATAGAGAATTATAGAACTAGTTATTTGGCGGAAAGAGACGCAGTTTTAAGACATTACATACAACTACATCCTGAAGATTTTCCTATTCCAGGTATGTTAAAATTTGAAAATAAGTTTTATAAACTAAGTTATACTTTTTTAGAACGTAAAAAATTTGCAGAAGTTTTAGAATCTTGGGTACCTATTCGATGAAATCTTTAATTAATTATACTTAGTAGTATTTCTTAATGTTATGATTACTGTTGTTTAAAAAATAAACAAATTATTTACATTGCATTACTATTTTGTACTACCTTTTAGAATTAGTAATATTTAGAGTTTTATACAAGGAAATGTGTGAATGTTTGTTTTTAAAGTGCGGTGCCTAATTAGTGGAGACCGGACATTTCGGGCTGAAATGGACGTCATTACGACGGACGATATCAATAGTCTACATCTGTAAGTACATCACGCAGTTGTTGAATAGCACTATTCATTCGGTTAACTGTACATCTATTTTTTGTGTGCGATTAACCGAATGAATAGTGCTATTCAATAACTGCGTGATGTACTTACAGATGTAGATTATTTATATCGTCCGTCGTAATGACGTCATTTCAGCCCGATGTGTCCGGTCTTATAACGATTTTGACATTATAATTTAGCCTCATAAGTAAGTATTTTGTCAAAATTAGTAGCCATGAATATAAAGTCATGCATATGATTCAACATAGTACTGTCACAATAGGTAAAGAAAGTGTCCCTTTTTTATGTCGCGGGCCGTATGTGACAAAATACTAAAATTCAAGAAAATGGAGCATTATTGAAGGATTTGTCTTTTCAGTACTTCTTTTTAATATATTTGGATGATTTGTACTTTAGTCCGTTACATGTAAGAATAGAGTAGCTAACACCATTGAATATAAGGGCGAAATCGATTGGGAATGGTAAGGTTCGGTATGAGCGTGTTACTGATTGGTCAGTGGCATCATAGTGGTGACCTTAGTTAGGATGTGTTACACATGAGGTCATAAATTTTAATTTGTAACGCGCCAAACACCATGACCGAGACCATAACCTATTTGTTTGTTTGACGGCCTTTACAAACACGTATAGAAAACGCCAATTAAGTTGGCGCGAGGAGGGGGTGCGCAGAAAACGTTTTTAAAAACGACTACCCCCACTACTCAAGTAATTGTCAGAATACATTTGTCATTGACGTTTGATGGAACATAATGTATTTGCTAAGGGATCATAAAGTGATATACGCTCAGAGGTTAGAATTATCTGACATTTGATGTAAAACCAAATACAAATCTCCCCACTACTTCTAATCCTGCGCGAACTTACCCCTCCTCGCGCCAACTTAATTGGCGTTTGCTATACTAACCATACACATTATTGAATTTAATTTAAATATCGTCGGCTTCACAAGCAATTTACCTAACTCCAAAATAAGCAATTTTACAGGAGACACAAAAATATTCTTAAATTAAATAAATTTCAACGGTAAAATTCAAATGAATTGTATGTCGTACATTTTACTTTCGTCGACCTTGCACAGTAACAAATATAAGTTAGGTAGTTTCAAAAAATTACTTAATTAAGGGAGTTACGGTTTTTGCCAAAAATTTAAGATAAAACGTTGGTAGTTAGCAAAGTAGAAGCTTTATTTAAAAATATTAATGAAAACTGAAACTATAAATGGGGAATATTGTCATAAAAGGAATGAAAATCCTCCAACAGGCTTTGCTTCAAAATTTGAAGGTGTTGGAATTTCTCAGCTTTTATTTTTTTCCTTTGCGAGTATAAGGCTGGTAAATCTTCGAACTTGCACGGTTGTGATAATTTCGGTCGTTGTGGTAATAATTTCCAGTCAGAAGTGTGGCGCAGTTTATATTCAATTTTTCCTTTAGGATAGAATTTCAGTGCTTTTAAATCGGTCACTTTGGGATCTCCAACTGATCTTCCTGGTCTAATACTTTTGTAGTACGTGAGGTGGTTTTCAATATCTTTGAAAACAGCGTGGGTGAGGTACTTTACATTGAAGGGTCGTGGATCTATTCGAGCAGTCTTACATAAATGCACATAATCGGCAGGAACATTCACTTTATAATTTCTCACTTTTTTCTCTATGCAAGAATGCATAGAGTCCACTTCCATTTGCGTATGGCCTTTCTGGAGGAATTTTTGGATAATGGTTATAATGTGAATCATAGCCAAATTCAAGAGAGCATTCGTCAACGTGGCGTTACGGTTTTGTGCCGTGCATCCGTCGCTATATATTATAATTTCCTGAGTTTCTTTATCAGTCAATTTAGGTATTACCTGTTTCTAGAAAACGTACTAAAATACTTGAAAATTCATTCGCTATAAGACCTCCCTCAGTCTCATTCCATAAGTAGCAGTATCCATCTTTCGTCTTCAGGTCATAAATAGTAAAGTTATGTACTATCAACTTGGTTTTATAGTACATAGCAGATACGGTAGATTTTGGACTGAGTAAAACCGCCTGGAGATCTATGGTAAAGACGATCGTATTTTCAGCTGCCTTATCTTTCTCTTTTTCAGCTCTAGCCGCCTTCTTAAATGCTTGGTGGAGTTCATATTATTCATCAGTCAAATTTTTGGTTTTGTGAGTCTCACAGATATCACATAGGTCTCTCTTAGGGGTGTAAATGGCCAAATTAATTTCATGGTATGTTTTGAAAAATGTTTTTGATTCCGCTTCAATGTTTTGTTCAGAGCAGTGCTTTTGTTTGTAGAACATGTACAAAGCGTTAGTAGATGGCCAAAGTGGCTCGAGATATAATTTGCTTGATGAGGCGCGGCAGTAATGTAATTCAACTTTAGCAAGCGAAATGAAGAAATTCTTCAGATTTTCGTTCCTTTCAAGAAATTTGCGCTGCCGAGTCGTTGCTACATTTGAAAATTCTTTTTCCCTTGCACACTTCTTGGCCTTTATCCAGTTCAATACAGTTGTTTCTTTCATTCCAAGAGTGCCCAAAAACATCTTCTTACAAACGCGAACATTATGACCATCTACTTTCAAACAATATTGTAGAGAATAATTTCTTCGACTGGTCTCAGTATTCCCTCTTCTTCTTTTTACTGGAAGTATGGTTGTCATAGCGCATACGTATATTTTTCTTTCCGGCCAAGGGAATTCAGGCCAGAAGTGTTGAAAGATTTTTTCACGGCAACTTCTTGCGATAGAAGAACATTTAAGTGCGGTAGATCGTTTTCCTAAAACCCAGTTGCATGGTGCCGTCAAAAATTTTCCAGGTTTGTTTATATCGTATTGCCAAGATGAGCCAGTTCTCTTTTTGCCTTGGTAGGGCAAACCCTTTTCACGACGTTTCTTATGTAGATTCGGTTTCCATTTGTTGGCATCAACATTCTGCCTTTTTGCTCGTTTTCTTACAATTATTTCCTGAACGTCATAGTTATTTTCTTCTGAAAAGGAGCGATCATCAGACATTTTTTGTTCATTTTCAGCAATCTCAATTTCATTTGCCTATAAATCTCCTTCCACCACTTCTTCATCAACTTCTTGTTCGCCAATGTACACTTCAATTTCTTGTGTTCTAAGTTCTGTGTCAGCATCTTCAAACAAACGTTCACTAACAATTTCTTGAATAGCTGCCATTTCGGCAATTTCATTCATTTTTTGGAAACTGCTCACCGTTTTTTCAATATTGTCCATCGTATGATCTATTTGTTGCATCAGTTCTGCGTCTGAAGATATATTACGTTGATTCATCAGTTCATTTTCGGCAGGGACGTGTGCACAAATATCAAGATTATTTTCTTCTAGCAGGACCATAGTACAATTTTCGATGTCGATCGTTTCGTCCTGATTGTTCATTATTTTGAGATCTGTTTGTACTGATTGGATGAGATCGTCCTTTTCTACTCTAAAGTCCTTTAAAAGGGTACTTTGTGCAATTATCGGAAAATTTAAAGCCATTTCCAACAGTCTTCTGCTTCGGTCTGACATCATCTGAGGAAAAATTAAATAATAGTCATTCCACAGTACCCATTTTGTAAAGCATTCAATTTAGTTTTTAATAATTATTATTCATTTATTTACCATTCTGATAATAAGATAAACAGAGTTAAAACCATGCATGAGCAAAGTGCGTAACTCCTATATTTACTTGTGACAAAACGTGCCGCAAACTACTTAACTCCACCAGAATAACTAAGCGGAAGTTTATAGAGGAATAATAAGTTTTGCAACGAAAATAATAATTGAAATACATAAACAGGTACTTACGGAATGATTCTGTATCACTTTATTATAAAAACAGTCTATATTTTTATGAAATCTTCTACAGAGTACGTCGCATCATCTCTACCAGCTCACGCAACCAATGGCGTCTGGCGGAGATACGCGCTTTGCAAAGTACGAAATGATACTATTGAAGATACGTGATTTTCTTGTAGCACGTTATTAGTAGCCATTTGTTTTTTTTTTGAGCTACGTGGATTTCCACAATTGAAAGTACATTGTTTCTGCGGCAGATGGCATTAAAATGTCAATTCGGACCAAAAGTGGAGTTACGTGATTTGCTTGTGAAGCCGACAATATGCTGACTTAATTTGTAAGTTAAATTTTTTTTTGTTTTAGTAAGTTCTTCAATAACTAAATTATCGTTTTTTTTTTAGTTTTAAAAGAATCCCATCGATAAATAAATCGAAACTGGGTTAATTGCCGTTGTAGTTGAGGAACTATCAATATTTTGGTAAATACGACAAGCGTACTTTAGTGAAATTACACTAAGTACAGCTGAATCCGCGATGGTAGCCTTATGTAATTAGAGAGGATCATGTCTGGATATCCCTTTACCACATAACATGGATTGGACAGTATATACATATGGACTTTTACAATTATTTAGAATGACACGTGTCTTATGTGTACGTGAAGGTAGCCAAACAACTTGTTGATAAAGAAAAATTCGTGCTGTCTAAAAGTTTGGGCTAAAGATAAGATCCTTCCAACAGACCGTAAAAATTATAAAACTTTAGAAATCATTAAAGGACCTCAAAGGAACTAATTTACCATATAAACTAAGGGTTGGAAACGTACCCTTAGGTCAAATAAAAAAAAAACTAACCTTACATTTTGTATATTTTTAATACGTCCAGAACACGTCAAATCCAGGATAATCGTGTAAATTGTGTGTGCTACTGTTCAAATAAAATATCGCTTTAAACTATTTATGCTATACCAATCTTCGTTTTGTTTAAATAATCTCGTAAAACGATGTTAAATATTGTTATTTTTAGGGTCCATTTTCGCATAAAAATTGACATTATCATAAACGTTTGCAATTCCAGACTGCCAACTTAAACACATAGAGTTTTACTATTAATATTTTTATGTATCCATTTCAAGTAAATTTTTTCAAACGTCAATGATTGGATATATGTGAATTATTTTAAATTAAAAAAAAATTGAAAATAATAGCGATCGCAAGTCACTCCCCTCCCCCCCTGTGTTTGGGCGTTTTGGAAGCAGGTTTACTGTTTATGGCGTCGCTTTGGTTCACTCGTGGCCTCTGGCCTTAGGTTTTTCTTTACAATTGACGTAGAGAAAAAATTAATTGATATAGATAGATATCATAACAGTAATATTTAGTAGTAAATGTATAAGTTGGCGGTCTGAAATAGCTAACGTTTATGATAATGTCAATTTTTATGCGAAAATGGACCCTAAAAATAACAATTTTTAACATCGTTTTGCGAGATTATTTAAACAAAAGGAAGATTGGTATAGCATAAATAGTTTAAAGCGATATTTTATTTGAACAGTAGCACACACAATTTACATGATTATCCTGTATTTAACGTGTTCTGGACGTATTAAAAATATACAAAATGTAAGGTTAGTATTTTTTTTTTTTTTTATTTGACCTGAGGGCAGTGGCGGCTGGCGCATAAGCGCTGCAGTGCTGCAGAGCTCCCAAAAAATTGGGCGGGCGAACCTGTATTAGTTATAACTAGTTTTCTTTTACATATTTTTTCCGACATTTCTGATGTTTATAAAAGCGTAACATATTGTTGTGAAAATTCTCCCCCTGTATATCAAAAAATTTGCATATTTTTCTACATCATCCTGTAGAGGACATCAAACCCTACAATTTGACACCTCAATCATCAAAATCCGATCAGTAGAAGCCGAGATATTCGCTTTCGAAATTCCAAAACTAACGCCGGTTATATACAAGGTGTGTATAAATTGTCGCAAAAGCTACACGTAGCGACATTCTTCGTTCGGTTCTGAATAAAAAATCTTAATGTTAAAATGTCGTATCATGCTTCGTAAATTCGTAAATGTCAAAATTTGACAGTAATGATTTTGATTTAACTCACTTTGAAATACAAACTTATTGTTCTACAAAGTTGCCAAATGTGTTTTTCGTGGAAGTACGTTAATGAATAAATGTTTAAAACAAGCTTTTAAATCAAAAAGAAAACGTTTACGAAATAATACTAGTAAAAATGTTTTCTTTAAACTAAATTGCATCTATCTGTATTAACAGATATCGAAGAGCAAAGGTTAGTTACGCACTAAAAGTCTGAACTTCAAGAACCCCGTGAAAACAAACGAAGCATGATACGACATTTTAACATTAAGATTTTTTATTCAGAACCAAACGAAGAACGTCGCTGCGTGTAGCTTTTGCGACAATTTATACACACGTTATATAGTATATTATCAAATAATATACAATAGGCGACCAGTGGAATAACCAACCTAATTCGCGCGATCGCTCACTTGTTCCTTATCTGGTCCACACGTACGTGCTCTCAGAACTCTTTCAAACACCCGCGCGCACCCCGCTACCCCTGCGGATGTTTAAAACCAATGCGTTATTTTATCAGGCATGTTCGCTGCATTCAGTCCAGCGCGGTCATATGATTCGGTATAGGTATTTAATATTTTCGCGTGTTTTTTACTGTGCGGCGAGTTTAACGTAAAAACAATAATATTAGAGTGCGCGTGCTTGTTTTTGTGTATTGTTGACAATTTATATAAACTCTGTGTATTATGGAGGTGGTCTTTAATTTAATTAATGTGAAGAGATTCTTTAAATATTCATTCGAAGAAAAGATAAAATTAAAAGCAAATGGTAGGCCATTAGTAGATATCACTATTGAAAAAACTGGTGTAAGTAGAGGGAAAAATTATCCATGTAAATTTAGTAGCGATATTTATTGAAAAAACGAATGGATTTGTGGATGCAACAAAAAAAATGCTTTATATTGTTTTCCCTGTTTACTTTTTGGTGGCGATAAAGCTTGGACGGAAATAGGGGTCACGGATCTAGAGCACTTGAGTTTGAAAATAAAAAGACATGAGAATTCTAAAAGCCATCTTCATAATTGTATGGAATTTGCGTTACTAGGGTCAACTAATATTATGGCTCAACTAGATTCTGCTTATTGGGTAAATATACAGAGACATAATGAAAATGTGTCAAAGAATCGTTATATTTTATCAAAAATTATTAATTGTATAAAATTTTGTGGAGCTTTGAATTGGCCCTTCGGGGACATGATGAGAGCGATACTTCCAAGAATCCGGGGATATTTCGTGGACTTATTAATTTTTCGGCTGAATTAGATGCAACTCTAAGTGAGCACCTAACAAATTGTTCGGTATTTAAAGGCACTTCCAAAGAAATACAGAATGATCTGTTACAGTGCATACTTGAAGTCTGCCAAGAACAAATAATTGAGGAAATTAATAATTCTCCGTTTTTGGCGATCATGGCGGACGAAACAACGGATGTTGCTGCAAAAACTCAAATGGTAGTTATTTTTAGATATGTTCGTGATGGTGAGCCAATTGAGCGTTTTTGGAACTACGTCATTCCTGAAAAATGTGATGCAGAAACACTTAGCAAAACAATTTTAAGTGTCATAGATGCTTTAATTCAAAATTCACCTAACAAACTGATTGCACAGAGTTACGATGGAGCAGCGGTGATGAGCGGACAACACGCAGGCGTTCAAGCATTGATTAAAAAAAAGTACCCTTTTGCGCACTATGTACATTGCTATGCCCATCAATTAAATTTAATTATATCTAAAGCTGCTTCTGCAAATTCGCAAGTACGTGTATTTTTTGGAAATCTACAAGACATTGCCGGTTTTTTTAATAATTCACCCCAACGAGTAGAAGTGTTAAACAAGATTGTAAACAGAAGGATCCCCCACGGCGCTACAACCCGTTGGAATTTTAATATCAGGACCATTAATGTTGTGTACGAAAATAGGGCCTCTCTCATTGAGTGTATGGAAGAAATAGAAGAACAATTCTCCAACAACACAGTCTGTAGTGCAGCCGCCTCTATTCGCCGTACATTAAATGATCCGATCTTCAATTTTTGGCTGACTTTTTTCCATCATGTAATGCCCCATGTAGATATCCTGTTTAATCAATTGCAGCAAAGAAAAATTGAACCCACTCTAGTAAAAGACGCTATCGAAAATTTTGAACGCAGTATAGGCCACGTTCGAAATAATATTGACAACATCATAAGTGAAGCATCAGATTTAATAAGCGATGAGCCACCACCAGAAAAACGCAAACGTCCAAATAACAGCAGATTTAATCATCGAATTTCGGCTTTAGAGGTGTGTGATGTTATTCTAAATTGTGCAAAAGATCGATTTCATTTTAAAGAGCATCTAGTAGTGGCATCACTTTTTTTTTTCGGAATGCTTTGGAGAGTATTGCAGTAAATTTCCTGAGGACAAACTCACTTCCGCATGCTCCTATTATCCCACCCTTGATAAAGAAAGATTACGAACTGAATTGTCTGTTATTTACTCAAGAACTGATTGTAGATCTTTAAAAGGCGCACTACCTCTCCTAAAATTTTTAATAAAAAACAATCTGGGAGATACGTTGAAGGAGACTAGAAAATAATTAGAAATTGTAATAACAACTCCCATGACAACATCAGAGGCCGAACGATGCTTTTCAACACTAAATTGAATTAAGACGTTTCTCAGAAATTCAATGACCGAAGATCGTTTAACATCTCTTTCCATGCTATCTATCGAAAAAAAGTTTATTTCCGAAATTGACAATTTTAATGACAAAGTGATAACAAAATTTGCAAATAGAAAAGAACGTAGAATAGATTTAATTTATAAGAAATAATTTGTTAGTAAAGTAGTGCTTAGTGACTCTTATTTTTTTGTGTGACAATTGACAATCGTTCCAGAAATCCATTACTTCAGGGCGGAAGGCGAAGAAAGCACGATAAGATCGATGGGAGACAACCTCTTACTGCCCGTGCAAGGTAAATTTTTTTGTAAAACTTGCAGAACACCTTAAAATTTTTAGCACGAGCCGCCACTGATACGATTTATGTTTATTGTCTTTTGACCAATACCTTATTAACATAGGATTATATCGACCGTGTAAAATAAATGAAGATTCGTCAGTAAAGAGAATATTAGAAATACAATTTTCATCCACACCACATTTCTCAATTATATCCAAACAGAATTGAACTCGGTTATAATGATCTCCAGGAAATATTTCATTTACTTTTTGTACGTGATACGAACGGTATTTATTATTCTTTAATACTTTTCTAACAGTTTCACGGGAGACATCGACACTTTCACTAATTTGGCCTAACGTTTGGTATTCATTTTCTTCAACAGTAGCGCATATCATGATATCCCGATCCGCATTATCATGTGCGGGCTTTTTATGTAAAGAGGGAGAGACACATCCGTATTTTTCAAAATTTTCCTTAATTCGATGAATTGTATTTAAACATGGAACAGGACGATTAATGAAGGTAGTTCTCCAAATATTTACAATTGATGAAAGTGTGTGGCCTCCATAAAACCACTTTATAATTTGCACTTTTTCATTAATTGTGTATTCCATTAGGATAAAGTTAGATGGTTCGCTAAAGTATTTCACATAACCACTGACATTCCTGTCATATAAAAAGTTGACAATACTAAAATGGATACATTTAATTTTACCTCCCACTACCTTCCCCTATCAATAGGCTTTCGTAGTTCAAGTTGTTTTACTGTATACTACCGGTAATTAGACATGTGTATGAGTCGTTGAATTTTATTTCGTGGTCGAAGTTGCCTCCATTTCCACTCCATTGTTTCGTATCTCCCAGGGTTGTGATGTGTTTGAGTCTGATTAGTAATCGTGCGTTGTTGTGTTTTTTGTGCGGTCCTGTGTTGTGTATGTGCAGTCTGTGTGTCAGTCGCGTTTTTGCGTTTAAGTCATATGTGTGGGTTTACTGGTCATCATCGCTTTTTTGCGTTTCTGTTGTGTGTGTATTTAATGTTTATTATTGTAAAGTGTGATTATTGTCTATGTTTGTGTTACGAAGTACTGTATCTGTTCTTTTGTTGCGTTTGTCGAGTGTAGTGTTAATAGCATATTGCCTAAGGCAAGTGCTAATTCGTCAACTGTGTTAAGTGTAGTGTTTTTTTTTGTCTTTGAGTCCAGGGATTAGTTGTTGGGGGTGGTGCTGGTATGTATTTAGGTTTGGGTGTGGTTTTGTTTGTAGGGTTGTTTGGATTGTTGGGACAGTTTATGAAAGTGGATAGGTGAGGGCCACCGCAGTTTGCACACTTTGGTGGGGTTGTCTTCGTCTTTGTACATAGATGTGTCGAATGTTCGTCTCCGCATTTCATGCATTTGTAGTTTACTTGCAGTTTCTTTGGTGATGTCCGAAAGTCTGGCATTTGTGGCATTGTATAATGTCTGTCCGTTTGTTTAATTGTTCGATTTTTATTGCGAGTCCGCAGCAGTCGTGTATGTTATATATAGATTTGTACTGTCTCGTTAGTTCGATTAATACTAGTGGTGCCGGTATGCCGTGTTTGCCGTTCATCCTTTTAATTTTTAATGTCGGGTAGCCTTTGTCAGTCAAGTCGTCTGTAATGTCAGTTTCGGTGATAAAGATAGGATTGCCACGCATAACTACCTTTAGTGTCTTTTCGCTTCTCAATTGAAAAGTGTAAAATTGTATTTGTTCATTGTCGAGTGTGTGTTTAAGTTTTCGGTAGTCTTCGTCAGTTGTCGGTTCGATGTGTATGCCTGGTTTCACGAGTTTGCTTTGTACGGTGTTAATGCTGTGTGTTTTGAGTATGTGTCGTATGTGTGCCCATTTGTCTTTTTCGGTTATAATAATTGGTGCGATTTTGTGTGTTTTTCGTGTTTCAGTTTTTGTGTAGTGTGTGTCTTATCACTTACCCTGGGAGTGCTGTTGTATGCAGTTGACGGTTGTGGAGTGAGTTCGGTTTCTTCTTCCATCTTTTCCTCGGCGTTAGTTTTTTCGAGGACGCTGTATGAGTTCTTTGTTACGATAGGTGTACTTTCGTGTTCGGTTTTTTGTTTTTTCGACGTTTTCTTCGGATTTGTGAAACTGTTTAAGATTGAGATGGTGAAGTTGGTTGGATCAAAATCTTCCATGTTGATATTGGGCGGGTTTACCGGGCTTGCTTCTTCTTTGGGCGATCCTGCTATCTCTATTTTTACCGTTGGCTCGTCGGGATCCACAATGAATATTTGCGGTTGTCTTTGAAGAAGAATTTGAATATCTTCTTCCTCCGTTGTTTGGTTTATAATAGTTTCCGCGTCCTCGCGTTGCTGCGGAGTGCATCTTCTTTTGAAGCTGTGCTTCAGAGCTAGGTTGGTGATAGTTTTCGTAATATATCTTCCGGCCATTGCTTCCGGGTTCGTATGACGATGTATCGTCGTCGGTGCTCTCAACTGCGATGCTGCTGTAACAGAGATCGCAGTGAGAATGCAATTAGACATATGTAATGGTTTCATTTATAATTGTGGTAAGAATCTAGTGAAATCTAGTGATTTTTTAAGTTCTCATCTAGTGAAAACAATTATTTTCACCTGGCAACACTGCTTCGTAGGAACGCATTCACATCTGTTGAACTGTTCACATCTCACATACAGAAAGGAATTGTTGATGTGTCATTTGTGTAGCCGTGATATTATTTAAAATGGACAAAAATAAATATTTGGCCGGAGGTGCAGCAATTTTGCTGTGTTTGTGTGCAGCAGCAAATATTGTTGATGCAAGGAGAAGAAGAAGACGCTTTAAAGTACGTCCGATAAACCGAGCGCGACGTGTAATGGGCAACTTCCAGTATTATTTAAAAATGAAAGAGTAGGATCCAGAGCAATTCTTTAAATATACACAAATGACGGTGAGAACATTCGATAAATTAATGGATTTGATAAAAATGGGGGATAAAAATGGGATCTGTTGGAGCGGTTGATAATAACATTGCAGTAAGCACTACATGACACTATGATTACATACTTCTTTAATTTTGTTATTATAGGTATTTGTCACAAGGCTCTATGATGCAAAGTCTTGCATGGACATTTAATGTAGGGATAACCACAATCCTTGAAATAATTTTCGAAGTTTGTGGTGCAATTTGGAGAATTCTTAGCCCCCAATATCTGAAAAGTCCACCGTCAGAAGAGGAGTGGAAAGGTATAGAAGCAAGTTTCCATAATATATGGAACTTTCCACATTGCATAGGAGCCATGGACGGAAAACATGTAACTATACAAGCACCGGCAAAAAGTGGCTCTTTGTACTATAATTACAAAAAACAATTTAGTATTGTTTTACTTGCCGCATGTGATGCTAATTATAAATTCACCTTTGTTGATATTGGGGCGTACGGTTCACAGAGTGATGGAGGTGTACTAAGAAATAGCGTGTTTGGAAAACGGTTAGAGGACCAAACACTAGGAATTCCACGTGCAAGTAGATTGCCTGGCTTGGATATTCCGTATGTTTTCGTAGCGGATGCCGCATTTCCTTTAAAACGATACATAATGCGACCTTACCCGGGACAAAATCTTCTAGAACAGGAAAAAAATTTTAATTATAGATTGTCACAAGCCAGGCAAGTCATTGAGAATACATTCGGTATATTGGTGGCTAGATGGAGAATATTACGGACCACAATTTGTGCAAACGCAGATAATGTAGACATAATAATAAAAGCTGTGGTAGTATTACACAATTACTGCCAAGTAGAAAATGCCACAGAAGCTTCAAATATGTATTGTCCATCAGGCTATGTCGATAGTACAGAAACCTGGAGAGATGAAACAACGCCCCTTCAATCCATCCACAGAGTAGGGGCTAATACTGCAGCCAGGGCACTGTATGAAATACGGAATAATTTAGCTCGTTACTTCACTTCTGCTTATGGAATGGTTTCCTGGCAAGATAAAGTAATTACAGGAGGAAGTTTGTTGAACGATTAAATTTAATAGCTTGCTCAAATTATTTTTTTTTAAATATCAGTTTAATTTAGGGTAAGTTAGATTAGATTTGTAAATATTTCTTTTCATTCATGTACATAAGCAACAAATAAAAAACTAAAACAAAATACATATTTTTTATTATGATTCTAAACAAATACAAAACTAAATACACATTTTTTATTATGATTCTAAACAAATACAAAACTGAAACAAAATACACATTTTTTATTATGATTCTAAACAAATACGAAACTTTTCAAAATACACATTTCTTAATCCGATTCTAGAATCTCTAACATGATTTTCCGCTTTTGCTTTGCAATAGATGGTGACATCTCATCTAAACAAGCCACTACATATTGCCCAAAAGTTGCATTGACACTTTTTTGCTCTGACTGGGCTTGCATTGAAGCAGCAAGATTTTGGGCTACATTCAATATATTATCTATTGTCGAGGCAGTTCCATCTGCTCCCTTTCTTTTTCCTGCATTTGAAATAATATCAATATATATAGATTTAGTAGTATTTTTTACAAACCTCTCCTTGAAGCCGGGGTCTCCTGTTGAATATCCTCTATATGCAGCTCTATATTTGGAGCTTGCACCTCACCTGGTTCTTCTATATCCTGGTTGTCCCCATCAGCACCAGGAGACAGCAAAGTATCTAATGTCGACCATGCAGATGATGCCGATGAGGACGGACTATTTGCAATATCTGCAGAATCTACAAAAACAAAAAGTATAACAGAACATTGCAATATATTTTATCGAAAGAATGTTAAATAAATTATTTACCTGCTTCACTTGTCGGCGTAGCCATATCAAAAGAGCTGGTCATTCTATATTAAATTAACAATCAAACGACAATGGTATCCACGCGGTACGCTGTTCCGTGTTGGGAGAGAATGGATGATGGATGATACTTGTAAAATGTCACAGACAAGGCACGGAAAAATCACTACAATGGCAACATTTAAAAAAAAAATCACCAAATATTTTATTTTACTAAAATAAGATATTTTTTAACATAATTATTAATAAATATTACACATAATTAAGAAACATATATAATCTATAAACAATTTCAGCATATAGGTAATCTACGATCAAATTAAATCGTGGAAAATGGATTTCAGAGGAGTTATAGGTAAATTTGGCAAATGTATCTAATACAGAATTCTCACAATGCACTGCTTCACCACCGTACATGTTTTCAGAATTAAATCTTTCATATTTCTTTTATATCAATTAAATCATACATGCTTGGTGTGGGATTAAAATTTTGACAACCGTTATTCATATGGTATGTCAATCTTAAAATCGAATCGCCATCTTTATTGCTAACTTATTTCTTAATTTGTCTTTGACAATATTTACTACAGAAAACGCTCTTTCTACTTCTGCATTTGAAAAAGGCAGGCTTAGCAAAGCTAATACAAAATATGATATATGCGATATATACGACTTAATATCAACCTGACAAAGTCATGCAATTATGGCCCTACTCAAGATAAGTTATGATATTATAGGTGTAGATGGCACCACCACAGAGTCAACAAACAAGTTTCCAACTAAATCACTGACAAAAAATTTTCACTAAATTTGTCGTTGATGGCTTAAAAAATCACCAAATTTTACGATAAAATCTGAACTCCCAAAACTGACGCTGTTTGTGTTTGTAAACATAACCAAGCGCGTTGCGCAAACTCCAAATTGCACAATTTCATTGGTTCATACACCAACGTTAGCGAACTGCTGCGGACTGCAACGGAAAAAGATAAAAGTTGGTTAAGTCTGAACGGCAGCGAACGGAATGTGGGCGTCACAACTCCAACGAACGTTCTTTATAATTATACACGTTTACTTCAACGCTTTTTAACTTGAGCGAACTGCAACAGCGGTACGCCAACGGCAAGTTTATAAATCCAGCTAAGAGGTGAGAATGAGTGTTCCTTAATATGCGACTATGAATTTGGCCCTTAATGTATCACAATCAACTACATTTGATACAACGCATTTCATTGTTTCTGTAATTGTGTACTTACTTCCTAAATATGCAATGTTGCTTAACAAGAATGAATGCCAAACAGTAAGTACAATAGTTTTTAAAAAAATTAAAATAATCCTGTTGCGTTTAGAGCAGTTCATTGTTGCAATTTTATTTGTAAAGTACCCACTAAACATGATAGACATTTAGACCGAAAGTTCAATCATCCTGTAAAATTACAAGGGATTTGCACAGCTAGTAAAGTGTTCATTGGGAAATCTTCAACAGATACATGTTCAACGTGCCCAAAATTAATCGATTTATGGATGTAATCCAATGTGAAGTCATCATCTCGAACACATTACAAATTATATTTTATCCATGTAATATTGTTCTTATTATTACACACCCTGCAGCAGTCTTTTACATATGTATCAATATCAGCCTCAAAACAAATTAATTTATATATTATAAAATTAACATTTTCCATTTTCATATGATTATTATTTATTAATTTAGTTATTATTTACTTTGTGAAATAAAACAAATTACGCTATGTAAATCGCTTTACAGTTTCTCAAAATACTCCCCTTTAAGATGTATAAACTTTTGCATCCTATAAAACCAATCTTCAGTCGCGGCTCACGTGCGTGCAGGGGCTCACGTAAAACGTGGGCACCTGCACGCATGAAACTGCTTCGTTTAAGCTTTCATATATACACAGAAGCGAGTAGGTGCGACCGAAATTGTTCGAAGCAGTCTCATCCGTGCAGGTGCCCACGTTTTACGTCATCAACAGCCGCAACTGCCAATCTTCAAAACAGTTTTTCCATTCTGAGCGAGGTATCTCCAAAACCAGTGATTTAAATTCTTCAACAGCCGCTTCAGGCGGTGAAAACCGCCTTCCACACATTTTATTTTTGATGTTTCGGAATAAGAAGAAGTCATTGGGCGCTAAATGGGCGAATATTAGCAATGAGTCATTAATTCGATATTCCTATTGGTCAAAAACTCGACAGTTTGTCGTGCTGTGTGAGCGCTTGCATTCTCACGTCATTCGTCATTTTATGTAGTTTTTTCTGACTTCATCGATAACTTCCGATAAACAAATTGACGTATACCAGTCAGCATTAACTGTTCGTCGATCCTCTAATGCAACAGTTGCAATATGACCCATTTTTCCGAAGAAACAAGCAATCATGCTGTTCGAACCACTTCGTGACCGCACCACTTTTGTTGGTTTAGGTTCATTTTGAAACACCCATACAGTCGATTACTGTTTAGTTTGAGGCTCATATGAATATATTCAGGATTCGTCACCTGTCACAATGTTATATACAGAATTTGAACGACTACAATCAAATTTTTTTAACATTTGACACGTGCCTGCTTTTGCTAGACTTTTAAATTTTGAGGGATCCAACGACTGGAAAGCTTCCTGACATGTATATGATCATGCAAAATCGTGTGTATTTGTTTCGCCGCAATGTTTTCGCAACAACAGAGGTGCATGGACGCCCTTCACGAAGATCGTCACCAAAGTTGGTCTTCCACGCTTCTATGAACCATTTGTAAACCATAGTTTTGGATGGTGCTTCATTCCCAAATACCGAACTAAGCTTTTCCACACATTGCTTTGGTGTCAAACCGTATCGAAAATCGTAAAAAATCATCACTCGAAAAGCGCGATTAAAAATTTCCGTTTTTGACACAACTATTACTTTGTTAAATTCTGTTGAGACAAAACTGTTCGGTTTTAACTCGAACTGTCAACTGAATTATAGATTAAAAATGTCAAATTTTACGAATATGATAATTGTGGATTGCTGGCAATTCAAGGAGTACTTAATTCCGCGAATTTTAGCAGTATCCCTCGTATTATCAAAAAAATATATTTTACTCATATTATCTTTCTGGTACATTCTTCCTTAAAAATTCAGAAAATACTTACGTAAATGTAAACAATATCAGTTCGGTGTTTATATTCTTAAACCCTATAATTAATAAAACGTTAAATATTCGTACATCGCGCCACACAAGCTGGTACCGTACTTGAACAGCGGTTACAAGTTTGACGGTGTGTATGGGTCTTTGATTTTGTTCTGCGGTCGAAGTTGCCTCCACTTCCACTCCGTTGTTTCGTATTTCCCAGGGTTGTGGCGTGTTTTAGTCTGATTTAATCGTGCGTTGTTGTGTTTTTTGTGCGGTCCTGTGTGTATTATGTTTGTGTAAAGTCTGTGTGTCAGTCGCTTTTTTGCATTTAAGTCAAATGTGTTCGTTTACTGGTCATCTCATTTTTTTTTTTTTTTTTTTTTTTGTGTTTCAGTTGTGTGTGTGTTTAATGTTTGTTATTGTAGAGTGTTATTATTGTCTGTGTTTGTGTTACGAAGTATTGTATTTGTTCTTTTGTGGCGTTTGTCGAGTGTAGTGTTATTATCATATTGCCTAAGGCAAGTGCTAGTTCGTCAACTGTGTTAAGTGTCGTGTCTTTTTGTTTTTGTGTCCATGGATTTGTTGTTGGGGGTGGTGCTGGTATGTATTTAGGTTGAGGTGTGGTTTTGTTTGTAGGATTGTTTGGATTGTTGGGACAGTTTATGAAAGTGGATAGGTGAGGGCCACCGCAGTTTGCACACTTTGGTGGGGTTGTCTTCGTCTTTGTACATAGATGTGTAGAATGTTCGTCTCCGCATTTCATGCATTTGTAGTTAACGTTGCAGTTTCGTTGGTGATGTCCGAAAGTCTGGCATTTATGACATTGTATAATGTCTGTCCGTTTGTTTAGTTGTTCAATTTTGATTGTAAGTCCGCAGCAGTCGCGTAAGTTATAAATTGACTTGTACTGTCTCGTTAATTCGATTAGTACAAGAGGTGCAGGTATTCCATGTTTGCCGTTCATCCGTTTAATTTTTATGGTCGGGTAACCTTGGTCTGTCAAGTCGTCTGTAATGTCCGTTTCGGTGATAAGGGTAGGAATGCCACGCATAACTAACTTTAGTGTCTTTTCGCTTCTTAGTTGAAATGTGTAGTATTGTATCTGTTCGTTGTCTAGTGTTTGTTTAAGTGTACGGTAGTCATTGTCAGTTGTCGGTTCGATGTGTATTCCTGGTTTCACCAGTTTGTTTTCTACAGTGTTAATGTTGTTTGATTTAAGTAAGTGTCGTATGTGTGTCCATTTGTCTTTTTCGATTACTATTATTGGTGCAATTTTGTGTGGTTTTTGTGTTTTAGTTGTTGTGTTATGTGTGCTGTTGGTTTTGTCACTTACCCTGGGCGAGCTAGCTGATGTTGAAGGCTGTGGAGTGAATTCGGAAGTTTCTTCTTCCATTTTTTCTTCAGTTTTGTTTTCGAGGGCGTCGTAAGAATTTTTAGTTTCGATCGGTGAGGTTGTTTCATCTGTTTTTGGCTTCTTCGTGAATTTCGGGTATATAAAGTCTTCTTCGGTTTTGATTTCAGTTTGCATCTTGTTCTGTGTTCGGTGGTGTTTTTTTTCTTCTTTGAGCGGTTCGGTGTTTCTTTCTGGTATCCTAACTTGTATTTTTGGCTGGTTTGGATCTACCATAAATATGTTTGGCGATGTCCGTAGAATGTGCTGGATATCTCGTTCGTTGAACGTTCGGTCAATTATCTCGAATGTCTCTTCTTTTAATTCCTGTGACCAGTGGATCGTGGTGTTTGGATTAAGAATTAATTTTGTTAAAGTAACAATTCGGCCGGCCATTGCTTCCGGCTTCGTATGACGGTATAAAGTCGTATGTTCTCTCAGCTGGTGTACTGCTCGAACAGACGACGCAGTGAGAATGAATTTTGACGGACCGAACCATGCCTATTTATCTTAAATGGTCAAGGTCAGATATTGTTTTAATTCTTACTCCACCCGCTAAGAGGTCGCCGCAATCGTCAATATTCTAACGCGCAAACTCAGTACCCACAATTCATCGCATGTTTATGTATTCCATTCAGCCATATTTGACTATTTGTTTATCTTAGCATTCAAGTATTTTCCTTTTGCTGTTCCATCTATCCATATTTTCCTGTATTGTAGATTGTATTATTTAGCATAGCATATTAGTAGTTTTGTGTAAGTAGATATATTAGTAGTATAGTAGTTGTTTAGGTTGTAGTGATTTAGGTTAGAGATAGTTACATTTTTTAGTTTTATTTATTTTATTTTAACATCAAGCGTTCCGTTGGTATTAATTTATTAGATAATAATATTTTATTTCATTTGTTTTTGTAGTGTTCTTAGTTTTTCTTGGTTTTATTTATTTTATTTTAAGCATCAAGCGTTATTTGGTGTTTAGATTTTTTTGTTTTCTTGGGTTTTCTCTGTGGTAGTAATTAACCTCCCGACCTTAATCTCGTTAAACCCTCCAAACCTCCTGTTCTATCACATACAATAAAAGTTTACGTACGCCCATTATGGCTACAAAAAACATAATTATGTTGCGATATTTTTACCAATTCAGGTATGTTAATATATTTTTGTTATCTATGTTGCATAGAATGAGACGAATACAAGTGGAAAATGTGAAACAACTTATACGATGTCTTCAATTATAAAACAAACATGTTTATATATAAATATTTGTATTTCCATATGTATATGAAATTTATGTAAGTAAAATACATATCATATAATAAACAACATCTTTTATTTAGCAAACAAGCAAATAATACTTATAATTCGGTGTAGACTGCAGTTTACAGGCTAATACTTTACACATTTTTAGGTATATTATCAAAATAGATGAAATAGTGGTTTTGCAAGAGTGAATAATAATAATTGAAAAGTTACAAATACTTCAATTTATTTACTGTACAAGTTTAAATGCCTCGAGTTGCGGACCAGACTTTGGCGTTAATGTGTAACAGTTAGATGATCACACTTCGACTGGTATACATCAACGCCAAAGTTTGGTCCGCATCTTGAAGTATTCAAAGCTTGATAATAATACAATTGCATTTAAATTTCGCGCCGTTATAATAGTTCTTATTCCACCCGCATAGGTAGCGCACAAATCTGTCCCAATTTTTGACATAGAGAACGCGACTCAATCCGTTATCTATAGACCGAACCTGACCGTGACGTCAATACCGTGTCAATAACACACTCATACCGAACCTTACTACTTCCAATCGAATTCGCCGTTACTTTGATTAAGACGAATATACATAGAGATTTATTACTTTTTCAAAATGTAGAAGACTAAGAATTATAAACTATACAATTATCACATACCTATAAATAATATATTACCTAAGACGACAGACCATGGGAATAACAGGGAGCGCTAATGGCGCCAAAAATTGTTTGTAAATATAAATTTTTTATTTTTTTATGTTTAGAAAGAAGCAAGCAATGCAAAATAAATATTAATTATAAATGAATATTTTATTCCCATATCGTATAAAACAAAACTTTGTAATTAATACCCATAAACATTACCCAACCACAAAATACAAGTTTCAGAAAGAAAATATCGTAAGTATACTTTCAAATAACTATAAACGAAATACGCCGACATACTTTACTATGTAAAAAGTGAAAAACGGACTGCTAATTGTCAGTGTCAAATAATTATCAAACTGAACTCAAAAACTTTATTTTAGTAAAACAATGTAATCAGGCGCGGCTCGTGATGACGTATTGTAGGGGCACGTGCTTCGTGTATAGCAAGTGCCAATTAAGTTGGCGCGAGGAGGGGGTGCGCAGAAGCCGTTTTTAATAACGTCCAATACATTTGTCATTGACGTGTGACGGAACATAATGTCTTTACTAGGGGATCATAAAGTGATACACGCTCATAGGTTAGAATTATCTGACATTTGATGTAAAACCAAATACAAATCTCCCCACTACTTCTAATCCTGCGCGAACTCACCCCTCCTCGCGCCAATTTAATTGGCGTTTGCTATACTAATGTAGCGTTTTTTAGTAAACACCGAAAACACGAGGCACTCACATCATTGTACGTGCCCCTACAATACGTCATCACGAGCCGCGCCGAATGTAATAACTATTTTTGTAGTAGTTTATATTTATCATGCAATTTGTGTTCAAGCCCAATGTTGACGTAGTATTTTCATCATATTTCTCAAGTAGCTATGACTGTGTTATGCCATGATATTATCGAGTATATAATTAGTTAACAAAATACTGTCAAAGTACCCGGATATTATGTCAGTATTAACATGAACTGTCAGATAGTGATTATTGTAATTATTTATTTATTTAAATATAAAAGGGCAACCGAACATAAAATTATGTATATAACTCGTATATAAATGGACTTTCTTGGCTTCGTCTTTATTATAACCTCGTTCGGCCATAAACTCAACGACTCGGCCAAGAAAGTTCTACTTTATGTATTTGTTGTTGTTGTTGTTTACGTAAATAACTATTTCGTTACCGAATACCGTCACCAGTGAGAGAAAATCCCATAACGTTAACTTTCATCACCAGAAACGAAAATTGTCTACTAATTTTCGTCCCTGTATCACCTCATTTTTAAATCACGCCAGTTTGCATTATTGTTACAAGTTAGTTGGATTACTAGAACCTGCATTAGCGGTTATTTTACCGCAATTCTAAATGTTTGTGTGTTGTGTTTGATTAGGCTGTATATTAATTGTACCCTTCGACCATCTGAAGGTGAGTAAATTAAATAAAGTCTTTTTCGAACCTTCCGTATTTCGGAATTTTCGTATTTCGTTTCTTTTACCGCCTAATTTCCGTCTACAGGTTTTTATTTTGTACCGAGGGCACCACCAGAAGGGTTGATCGTGTGGAAATCCTTACAAACCACGTGTTCCGGATCCGACTTTTGCAGAAGTGACCCTTTGCGCAGCAAGGAAAACAACATCGGACAGCATTAGTCGAGATCAACTAAGTAAAACTAAACAGCCTAATTACTTCGAACGGCTGTTTGGTCATTCCTCTAATAACAAAAACTTGCGTCAGGCCATCAAGCGATAAGAGGAAAAAAAACAAACGTTAGCTATATCAAATATTTAAATTCGCCAAGTCATATCGTCTTTTTCTTACTTACTTTTTCTTGCTTTGTGGACCGTAATTTTTATGTACGAATATTTTTATTAAATTAGTTCACCTTATCTTTAAATTATCACATTAATTTATCATAAATATTATTGAGAACTTTTAGCGTAAATAGAAATTTGTAAAATTTATTTGTTTTAAAAGTTTGGGCATGAGAATCCAAATCCTTTGTTATTGCTATAATTTATTTGCGTTACCAATTATGTATTATTAAGTTTATGAAATTAAGCGACAAGAAATTATTTTGTGAACGATTTACATAGGATCTAATGTACACGTGCTAATGTACACGTGCTAATGTACAGATGCTAATGTACACGTACTCCGTTTCTTGTAACTCTTTAGTACCATTTCTTCTTTGATGTTTTATGCTTATATCAAAAATCTATACAGATTTTTGATATTGGGGTTTCCCAGTTAATTTTGTGTTTAATACGAAGAGCCTTCAAATTTATATTATACTTCCAAATATAAGAGACGAAAAAATTACTATTAACAACAACAACAGAAATTTGTGAAAAACTTAAGGCAGTTTGACGAAAAAACGTTATCAAATGGTGCGAACCGTTTAAAAATAACTGATAACGTACACTGGCTTGCAATAAAATCCCGTACACTTTAATGTCAAGTTAGCTTATTTTTTAAGATTATTTGCTAACGTAAGCTGGCTTTCAATTTGACATATAAAATATCAAGCAAATGTGATCGTGAACATATTGCTGGGTAGTTTGGTTCTGAAATTGGCTCTCGGGATTCATTTTCGGGTACTTTGTAACTAGGCCCATCATCCAATGTAAAAGGGCAAGAAATAAGACGCCAAAATATCAAATTTATTACATTTATTGTTCATACCTCGTAATACACACATGAATTATAAACATATTAAACATTATTGATCATTTATTTATTTAAAATAATCATAAACATATAAATTTTTGTGTATTATCAAAAATATACATATAAATATCTTTGAAGTCCTTTGCTACGTGCTTTCTCAAGCACTAGTGCACGCGCCTTCCTATACAACGTACTATCTAGTTAACACGAATGCCTCGAAGATTTTCGGTTGATATGCGCACTCAGTTAAGAGGCGAACTAGGAGGGGGGGGGGTTAATAATAGGCGCCACCGTATTTATTATCTCAAACCGGTACAGCGAACACAGACGCTGCCGAAAGTAAGCTAAATAATTCAGATAATAATTCAAATAGGTAATACGTGGACAAACTCTAACACAACAATAAAACGCCAAATAGGATAACAATAACAAATGTGATTTATTATAACGACAGACAATATATATCAACAAGCATCTATGTTGAACAAAAACAGCAATAAACATAAGAAATATAATATTGAGAAATAACAGCAAAAATAACGCCAAGATCTGAATAAGGCTTACGAGCCACAATTAATAATGAATTAAACATCAAAAATTAAAAATATCAGTGACCAACTTAGTTAATGAATACAAAAGTTATATAAATAAATTGAAGGAAAAGGTAATAAATTGATACTGAGTTAATGACTCGCCCAGTAGAGTAATTTTTAACTTATAGAATGATAATGAACATTTAATATGCATAAGAAAAGCAATTAAATTGTTTAAATTTTTTTGTTTAATTTTGTTTAAATCAGTTTAAATTGAATTAAAATTATACTAATAAATTTAGACAAACAGTTATAAGACAGAAGCAATAAGATCTCAGTATTTAAGTCATTAAGCCATTAATAGTGACCTGAATGCTTAATATAAATAATAAATCAGTTCCAAAGATCTTTCGATAAATCGCAAATCGAGATTCTATACATTCTGTTTATATAATTAGGCTATTAACTTATTCAATAAAACATATTACAATTTAAAATTGTAATGAAGGAAATTAAACATTGAAAACTATGATATGAAACTTAGCAATACATTATTCTATACCAATCCACACGGAATTATAATTAATATTTGAAATTTAAAAATATATTTACGATAGCAACAATGAATTGAAGAAATTTTTGGGCATAACCCTAGTACGTTAATGTAAATTTCGACTACCCTTTCGATCACCCAAATGAATGTATTTCTCCACACGTGTGAATTTTCGCCAACCGCCAACACAGCGAAAAACGACACCTTCGATATCTCAATATTGAATATACCTTTTCTGCCGCTTATATTAATTAAAATGACTGCAAAAACACATAAACGTAGCAACATGTGCTTTACTGAGCTATTAAAATTTTATTCCAAATGAATTCTCCGAGTTACCAGATGACGATTAAATTGGAAGAGAGTGAGATTTCTCAAACTCGATGCTTTTATACGATAAGATACATAGTTGTTAAAACAACCGATAGATGGAGCCACCATAGAGAACTGAAACAAGAACAACGTACTTAGAAAAACATTTTGCTACACCCAAAATTAAGGCAATAAAACACGAACTCAACTGGAAATTACTATAAAGAATTTTAATAAAAGACAATTGTCTAGAAAATAGACGCAAGATGTTACTACTCAATTACAACGACTGAAGGTAAATTAAAAGCAAAAGCCATACGATAATTCTAAGGAAATTCATAAAAGACAAAGCTATAGACAAATCTAATTAACGTTAAATAAAGATTCGCATAAGAACTGTTAGAATTTAACGAAACTAATCTACAATACAAAGTCTGCCATCTTTATCGAAAATTAAAACGTCATCAACCAACATATTGTGATGACTCATCCAACGATAGGTCACGTATAATACCTCTCGCGCGTTCTCGGCTGATCTAGAAACAGACCTCTGGCGCTTTCGAGATACATGCAGAACTCTCGAGAAGGATATTCCCATTCGTATATAAGCCGTCGAGGAAGGGATGGATTATTCAATACGAGAACCTCGCGGAGTAAACATAAATATAAATACATAAATGTGCTTATTGTTGTTAATAGTTAGTTTTATATTGTTATTCATTTTATTATTAATATAGTGCGTGTCTAAAGTTATTGTTAGTTTTATTTAAGAACCCGAAAAGACAAACTTTACAATATGAACGATTCTAAATCCAAACGATGATGTAAACAAGGTTTCATACGCATCCTTATTAATATATCGCAATTTAATTAAATTTAAATAATACTTATAAATTATCACACGAAATTTCCTATTTCAAGTAACGATGGAATAAATATCCGCAAAAGAAAAACATTCTACGAATTTTTAAATATCGAAATTACCACTTTTTCAAATATAATATAATATATATAAATATAATAGTCTTTCTTAAGCCCTTTTTCAGAGTTATGTTTTGTATTTCAAAAATCGTGTTCTCTAGCTAATTTCAAACGTTTTTTTTTTGCATTTAGGGACCATCAGGTTCATCCTGTCGCATAAACATTATAATACGTATTCTCGTCAGGTTTTTAAATCACATAAAATTATAATAAAAATATATTTTTATCGTACATTATATTATACCTGCTTCATTCTCTAAGACAACTAGGTTAATATTTAAATCTAGGTGAAGAAACCGCTTTTTTTCTAATACACTTGTTCTGTTCTTTTCTTCGTTTGACATCATGCATTTAAGTTGTACATAACCTCAGAATACAAAACATAATTTGACGTTTATTTGTTTTCATTGTCTTGAAATGGATATACCACCTCTTTATGGGCAACAAATAGCATATAAAGTTTTTATTTGAACAGGAAATCTTCCGAAGTTCTATCGATATTATTTATCCATTATCAATTAATTACACGCGTTTTAAATGTATATTGGATATGTTTGGTATTTTGTAGGGTAGATATGAGATGTTATTTAAAAATACAAATAAAAAAAAAACATCATGTTATAGTAAGCGCCAATTAAGTTGTCGCGAGGAGGGAGTGCGCAGAAGCTGTTTTGAAAAACGTCCACCCCCACTACTCAAGTAATTGTCAGAATACATTTGTCATTGACGTTTGACTTTGCTAGGGGTACACGCTCAGAGGTTAGAATTATCTGACATTTGAAGTAAAACCAAATACAAATCTCCCCATTACTTTTAATCCTGCGCGAACTTACCCCTCCTCGCGCCAACTTAATTGGCGTTTGCTATACGTTCGTTATAAGTTTGTTTTCATTCAGTTTTAAAAGAAAACTTTACTATTAAAAATTAAATGTATCTCTAGGATACAACATGAACAATGGATATTTATAAAAGAAAACTTACTGGTTACACATATTAGTCATGAAATTATGATACCGTAAATAGTCTTTTATATCCTTTTTAAAATAATTCTGATATGTAATGTATGTTTTTTATTCTAAATCCTAAGTATTTTTAAAACGTAATATAAACGATAACCTATTGATATTGAATGTTGAATATAAAAACTGCCATGTACCACAGATGCATTTTTAAACACGATCTGTTTAGTTACATTGTATGCCTAATACAAAGATATATTAAGAATTTCATTACGTAAGAACATTAAATTTGTTCTGTCGATAGTTATCAATGTTATCATACAGGGTGCATTTAAAATACAGCCCGTTTCAAATACGTTTCATTTCTGTTTCTGCTCTGCATTCATTTAATTTAGCTTGTTTTTGTAAAGATATGTGGTCCGTTTGACAAAGCGGTATTTAATATAAAATCACACCACATGAAAAATAAAATGAATTATCAAGAATTTACATTTATGTCAACATATAGGATTATGTAATTCTTTAATCATTTATCATAGTGAATTAATGAATGGCAAAACTAAATAGCAATTATAGGTAATTATAACACTCTTTATTGACAAATAAGATGTCTACAATGTCGTTTAATTTTTGTTTAAATAAAATAAACAATTTATTTCCATCAATTAAATTTCAAGACAATATTAAATATATTCAATATTAATTATAAAGTCATGGATTTCACAATCTAAATGTATTTCTTTATCATACCAATTTTTTATAATACTTTCAGTGTGTGTAACACAATTTTTCCAATTTTCTTCCATACCCAGCTCCAGTGATTCCTTCCACACAGCTATAACTTTATCATCTTCATATCCATCCATGCCAATATGTTTATTATATTGTTTTGCATGAGCCAAAACATTAAATTCGCAATGATAAGTGGGCAATATTACTATTTTATGTTCATGACTTTGTAGCAATTCTTCTATTTGATACCGTTTTTCTTTGTGCACATTTTTAGCCAAAGCTAGTAGGTCAGCTTTAAATAGAGTTGATTCGCAAGATGTATTATATTTAGACAAGTAGGCATATAATATCATTTTTACACCAAGCCGATGATGGATGTTTCTTTGCATACAGGATATTATAGTTTTTATAACATCGACAGCTGTTACGTATGTAAAGGTACAGTGTGTGTGTGTGTGTGTAACTTCAATAGAGGTACATGTATTGATCGGAGCTGATGTACCAATATTATGACTGCCTCCAGTTTCTGACGGTGATGCTTCAACTCCTGTTACTAGAATCACAACCCCGTTGTTGCTTCACCGTGCACAGGTTGTAAGGCTGTATACATAAATGTACTTTCATCTAAATATATTTATTTACACTAAATACATTTATTTTTGATCTACAACGACCTTATATTAACATAAAACTGCTGTCGAGACTGGTGTCTCTTGTTAAAAAATCATTGATGTGATGTTACGAAGAAGACTGTGTGTTATACTGATGTTAATACTGTATTTGAGTTCACACTATTGAGTCCAATGTTGCCAGGTGAAAAAAATTGTTTTCACTAGATGAGAACTTAAAAAATCACTAGATTTCACTAGATTGTTACCTACCACAATTATAAATGAAACCATTACATATGTCTAATTACCGGTAGTATATATAATATATAGTTTTAGTTTTCGTTAATAAAGAAAGAAGAGCTATTGCAATAAAAAAAAATGTAAAGCAGTAGGTAGGTATGTAAATAATAAAAGAAACACAAGAATTTCTTGATATATATTTATATATAATATATACCGATTGGTTCAGCCCGCTACGGGCCATACGCAACAATATACGTATGGAACGTAATGCGATGTGGCAACGTGTGTACGATGCCACTCCGCGTGCGCATACATAAGTCCGATGATCGAGAGTAGTGATGTAAATATTCGGATTAATCTGATATTCGAGTATTCGGAATCGGATGATTTATATATTCGGCATATTCATCCGATTTCGAAATCTTACCACTTCCACATATATACCATTACAGTGATGTAAATATTCGGATTAATCTGATATTCGAGTGTACGGAATCGGATGGTTTATATACTCGGCATATTCAACCGATTTCGAAAAAATTTTATTTCTTAATACTTGTTTTTAAATTTAATTTTTTCTTATATGAGTATAGTTAATTCTGTGCTGCAATTACTTTTTTTTTTAATTTTTGATTGTAAACAGTACGTTATTCCCTAATGAAACCCATTATCGGTGATAAGTATTGTTTTCTTTTATTTAAAGAATATTTAATATTGTCATTATTACTCATTATATTTATTTATTACGTATGTTTTATTATATATTTGTTATTCTTTTAGTAAGTTTATAAATTTTGTTTTATGTACTTAGTCTTTTTATAGAAATAAAGATTAAGTTAAGTTTTATAACTATTATTTATTAATTTATTCCAAATTTTATTTATTAAGGTACATATATTGATATATGGACGATAAATATATTAAAAACTATTAATAGATATGCAGAATACAAAACAACGTTCGATGCCGTCTAGATTAATCCGTTGATTCCGTTGCATTGAAATATTGACCGAAGTTGGAACACAATATCGTTGCCGAGTATGAATTTGGATTAATTTTAAATACTCGGAATCATCCGAGTAGTTCGATATTCGGCATCACCGAGTATTTTCATTCGGATTATTCCATCACTAATCGAGAGCAATAGATAGCCCGTCATTCGTATCTAGCTGTGCAAACGTAAAGGTAGTTATCATGTCAGTGTATACAACCGCAGAGAAGGTACAAATAGTTTCGTGGTATCTTGCCGCCAATTCCTTTCGAACAACCGCTGATTTATTTGCTGTAGAGTACGTAAATCGGCCTATTCCTTCGCATTCGACGATTGAAAGGATCGTAAATGCGTTTAGGAAATATGGCTGTGTCGTCGGAAATTGCCGCAAATGCCAACAAATTGACGAACAGCCTCATATCCCTCTAATACCTGCCGATCGGGAGGAGAGAGACGTGAGGGTTTGTTCGTTAGTTGAAATGGGCGACCTTAAGTGTACACGGCAAATTGCAGACGAAATCGGTGTTAGTAGAAGTACAGTAAAGCGGATTCTAAAACGCAACAAATATAAAAGTTACAAAGTTCGAAAGTGCCAGGAGATTTTTCCCGAGGACAATTTTGCAAGAATGGAGTTTTGTGAGTCCGTGATGGAAAAGGCTAACGGGGACGAATATTTTATAAAAAATATTCTGTTTACCGACGAGTCTTCTTTTCCACGTCATGGCAAGCATAATCCCTCAGTCGTGCGATATTGGTCTCGAGAAAATAAACATCTATCTCGTAATGTTAAAACTCAATACCCCGAAAAACTTAACGTTTGGGCGGGTATCTTGGGTGATAACATTATAGGGCCATTTGTTATCGACGGCAATTTGAATGCAATAAAATATTTAGATTTGCTGCGAACACGAATTATTCCTGCTGTCCGTCAACTGAACGTCGATTTTGATGCAATTTGGTTTATGCAAGACGGTTGTCCCGCGCATAACAGCAGATTAGTAAGAGGGTTTTTAGAAAACACTTTTCCTAATCGTGTTATTTCCGGGAGGGGTACGATAATATGGCCACCTCGATTCCCCGACCTCAATCCCTGCGATTTTTTTTTGTGGGGTTATGTCAAAGAAAATCTTTACGGTCTTCTAACAATACCGAACTTGCAACAGTTGCAAGTTCAACTGTTTAGAATTTTGGAGACAATAACCCCTAGAAATCTCGAGGGAGTGAGGCGGGAGTTTTACAATAGGCTCGGCTATTGTTTGGGGAGAGAGGGCGGTATTTTCGAATCCTATATTTAGTTACTTTCTTAAAATTCAAATTTATTTTGCAGAATTATTGATTTTTTTACTTTTATCTTTTAGAAAAAGTTATTGTTTTTTTATTACTTAAAATTACTTTTCCGTAGCAGCTAAGAATACAATAATAATAATAACTTGGAGATATAACGACCTTATTATGTCTGAAACAAATGGGCAAATTACGTATACAGAACGAATATGCAAACGACTATATCCTTGCGCGGTTTAAGTCTTACTAAATTCATAACTGCAATGTATGGCAATTTAAGCTACTGCGCGTGGAGAGGATTCGCTGTTGCCACTTATTGCTGGTTATGGCCCGTTCAGAGCTGGTCCTATCGGTATATTTATTGGTATAATATTGCATAAAGTCGTACCTATTTTACAATAACACTGTACAAGCTGTTTTAAACTTAAGTAAAATTTACAAGAAAATAAAAGGTAATTATAGTAAATTACAAATTAGAGCTTATATAAATTGCATTAAATAATATATTTTTATTCTGATGAATACATATTGTTGTTATGTTTATTTGTTACAGTTACAGGAATTTTGTAATCAAAATATGATTTATTATTACTATTTATTAATCTCTTAGAGTGTAGAATTCCAGTTAAGGTAGTAGCAGATAACCGATTTCTGATTTTACTTTTGTTGAGAGATACTGCACTGAATATTCTTTCTACCGAAGCACTACTGTGAGGTAATGTTAAAACTAAATTCACAAATTTTGATAGTTCTGGATAAACAGCAGTATTGTCACATCTAATTTGATTACAGATATTTTTCCAAAAAGAAATATAATCGGCTGCATCCTCATTGAAGTCACTGTTTTGCAATAATCGCCACTCTCTATCCAATGAAAGAAGATCAATATCTTTCCTATGAAAATTTGCTGCTGGACCTAATGAACTTGTAGTTTTAATAAGTTTTGGGTCCAAAAATTTAAAGAACTTAAGTGTCTTTACATCTTCTGCATTAAATGGAAAGCGTTTATATAATTGATGAGCAGCTTCAATATAAAAACCTAAGCATGTTAATTGAAAGTTATGTTTATCACCATCTGAAAGAGTATTTTCTTGAAATAATATAGCTGCCTTCGGGCCACAATATACTTCATTTAGTAAAACATAATGTTCTGGGTTTCTATATTGCAAAATAGTTACATCAGTTTTACTCAAATATGTATTATTTATATAACAACTTAGAATAGTCTTGTATACTGCTAACATTCTGTCATATATTGCATAAATTTTAGGAGATTCTGATTGAAATTCCTTATTTAAATCAGTAAATACAGGTAAAACATATTCCAAAAACTCTAAATAATATTTATTCATAGGATTTTGTAAATGATTGTGAATGGATTCAGATGCATCGATTTGATTGAAAGATTCATTTTGGAAATATAATTTAAGAGCTTCATACTGCTCCAACACTCTTTTAACAACAGAAATTAAAGAGAGCCAGCGTGTTTGGCTAGGTTGCAGCAGCTTATGGGGTTTAATATCAAGAAACTGCTGAAATTCTTTGTATTGTGTTTGTCGTTTAAAACTATATTGCATATAAGTGTATACTTCTCGCACCAGTTTTTCCGTTGTAGAATGTAATTTTTCACAAGCATGGGAAGCTATGAGTGCTATTGAGTGACATAGACATTTTACAGTAAAAAGATGTGGTATTTCATTTTTTAATAAAGTTTTGACGGAATGCTTAATGCCCATCATTGAATTTGCCCCATCAGCTGCAAATCCTACCATATTATTTTTATATGGAACATTATGTTTATTAAAAAATTGAACAATAACATTATGTATATTTACTGCAGTTGCATCATAGATTGGTAATAAAGCAAGAAATCGTCATTTATACTAAAATTTTGATTTAATTGCACAACTAATGCTAAGTTTTTAATTCCGGTATGATCCGTAGACTCATCAATTAATAAAGAAAATTTGCTGCACTTTAAAGTTTCTATTAGAGTTTCAAAACTTGATTGACCAATTACGTTATTTATAATAGCTGTGCATTTTGTACGATTACAGGAAATATTTTTTATAACATCACTTTCATTATTTATAGACCTAATTAGTTGTACCAGATGATCAACTGAATTTATAGATATGTATATTGTGTTCTGCAATGAAAGATGCAATTCTTATTTCTATTTCTTTTGTACTAAGTTCCGTGCTTGTAGAGCTTCTTACATATTGCGTAACACAGAATTTTTGTTCTTTGATTAATTTAGATTTAGATTGGTGTATTATAGAATCATGGTGCTTACGTATTGCAGCTATCCCTCCATGATAGTCATTACCGTATATTTTACATCTGTAAAACTCTTCTCCTTTTGAACTAGCTTCTATCCAATGTTGGTAATCATTGTGTTTCTCCCAATCAGTTTTGTATTTTTGTTGATAAATTTTCTTTTTTTTTGAAGTAGATGGTTGATCTGTGGTCGACATAATAACTGCTAGAAATTAAAACAGATTTAGGAAAACTAATAAAAATATGTAAACGGTTTTATTTGCAGTAAATACTTACATGGTAATAATCCGAAAATTAATTTATTTAAAGAATTCAGTGCGATTGGGCGCGCGTGAATAAGATTCTACCATAAATATCTAATATGATTTAATCCAAAATTCCCCCGGCCAAGAGCTTTTATACTTTCCCATTTTAAATAGGTACTTACCCTTCATCGTATTTCAAAAATTTCAAATTTAAAAATAATTTGAACGGTACTTCCCGTAATGAGCTTATGTATTATATCAATTATTTATTGCGAGAAAATTGTTTCGACTACTAAGGTATAGATGTCACTTTACGTAGGATCCATAATATTTAATAATAATAAATAACGCAATCTATTTTGATAAATATATGATTTCATATAAACTACAAAACGAAAAATACGTAAAATAACTAGATTTTACTAAAATACAGAAGTTTTTCACTAAATCACTAACACAGTACTCAAATCGTTAGATCTAGTGAAAAATCACTAGACCTGGCAACCCTGATTGAGTCTCTTGTTGCTGTTATGAGACTCTATGTGATACTGTAAGACGGTGTATCTTATACTGATGTTGAGATTGTACTTATGAGTCTCTTGTTGCTGATATGAGACCGAGTGGTGCTGTTCTATTCTGTTTTCCAAGAAGGTAAAAATATACCACTACCAACTATTACATATTAAAAGTGTGTTGTTTGACGTCATAATGGGGAAATTTTGGGTTATTTAATACCTGAAAATTATATCTACAAGCAACAATATCCAAGGTTTACGATAATGTCTTAAAGATCTAATCTTAACTAATAAATAATAAAGCATAATCACTAATTAAGTATTATACTCTATTTTTAAAGTAGAGAGACGAATTTCTGAACAGACCACTTTGACAGTGAAATCTCATTGGTTGAAAGCAATTTGGCCTTGCTTTCAACCAATGAGATTTCACTGTCAAAGTGGTCTGTTCAGAAATTCGTCTCTCTACTTTAAAAATAGAGTATAGTAGGTTTAATAAACCTAAGCATGTATTTCTGGTTAATTCCTTTGTACAGTAATAATACAGCAATTTATGGTAGGAATCATTAACCTATTATACATATCTAATTAAGAATGAGAGGTATATTAAGGGTATGCAATAAATAAACCGTCCGATGTATAAAGCAACAAACAAATTTGGAAAAAGATGCCGATCATTAGTAATCCCAGGTAATAAATAGATTTGCAAATGGAAAGGACATCGCTTTCTGAGAATTTAAAGAGAGCCTTTACAATTTGAATATTAACAAAAGCATGTTATATAGTGGTTTACAATCAAAAATGAATATTATATATTTATAAAATTGGAAATGTTTATATGTTTAAATTCAATATCCTAAATTTACTTATATTTAACAATAAAAAATGTTTAAAATTAAAATATTACGTTTATCAATCGTTACATACGTTCGATATGATTTACATTTACGTCTTCGATTGAAGATAGATTATTACCAAATAGGACGTTAAAATCCCGTAGAGAACGCATCTTATATGTTCTGTTATACATCTACTTTAAAAATTCACATGCCAGTAAAAATTTTTAACAGCTGACGTTTCCTACCATGTTATCGAAACCTTAGTATACAAAGCTGATTATTCAATATTATCTTCTAGAGTTTTTATAAACATTAAGCGACATTCTAAGTCCATATTAATATTTTATATTTGGTACTTCTCGTAACAAAAAAGAACATTCACGTAATACACAAGAAAGGAAGGTGATTTGGGTCAATTCTAATTCGCCCACAGCGATTCACAACAGATACGTACGTAATTGTTGAACTCTAAGTAAACAAAGCTGCTCCATTTAAGGGTTCTTATAACGTCGACAGCCGTCTAAACAATGTTATCTGTTACAGTTCTTATAAATATCGCCACGTATGTGTAAATTCAAAGGAGATATTTCTAATGGACATTCCGATACATAGGCGGCACATACTTTAATTTTGGGGTTCGCGTTGTAATTTTTTGGATATATATTCTCTGTAATTGCATCTTTTCATTTGAGGTTCCCGTTGTAATATTTTGCATCTTTAAATTACGTACCAGATTGTGATAAAAGTATGGGTAAAAAAAGATATCATTTTTTAAATAGATCAATGCATATTCAGTCGTGTCGTGTATAAATATGCCACGATCGGTGAGCTTGCTTAACCGTCCAATGTGGAATACAGCGCGTAAATTCATTGAGAATTTCTCCGATCTAAAATACGATGGATGTAGAATAAAATGCACAGTGTGCAATAGATTTTTGATGTGTCGTAGGAGAAGAGATTGCGAAATACATGTAAACAGCATACCCTTGGTAACAAAAAAAGGGGTGTGCCAGAAAAACAGATTTTATTTTGATTTATGTTTAACTCTTATTGCATGTATGTAATATACTGTTTGATTAGACCGCTATGCATGTATCTCCTTTTGGAATAAATACGGAAAGTGCGAATTACCAAGTCAGACAACGTTACGAAATTTTTCTTCTGCTCACAAAGATATTGAAAAAAGAAGTAAATCGGAAGTAAATAATAAAATATTGTGATTGTGTGTGGCTGAAGCGACGGCTCGAAAAAAAAACAATCAGTGGTTAATGTTATGGTACGGACAATGAAACCTTACCAACTGTCACCCGATATGTTACTTGCTTCCAGACGAGTTCAAAAGTGTACGACCTATGAGATTTTGAAGGTGGTGTTGAAGTCATTGGACAAATTTGAAATTTCACCAAAGCAAATATTAATGTTTGTGAATGACGGTGCCGCAAACATGCTGTCTTTAGGTCGATCTCTCAAAGAACATAGTGCCAACCTCTTACATGTAGCCTGTAAAATCCACGCTTTGAATCTTGTGGCACAAACGATTCGTGAATGTTATTTAGGAGTAAATTATTTAACCCATATATGCCTAAAACTTTGCGTTTGGAGAATTTTATGGTTTTAGGGTGAAAAAGTAATAAAAAGCAGTCATAAAGAAAATATTTGTCATTTATTTTTAAAAACGTCAAACGAACAAATGGCTGTACAGGTGTCCTACATATAGGACAATAGGCATATACGATACTACTTCCATTATTGAGTGTGATAATTTACAAAGCATTTAACACGTAAACCAATGTTACATTTATTGTACCGGGTGGTCGTTTTTGAATGACATAAGCTGCATCTAGTTTGTTTCTCTTGTGGTACCACAAAATGGTCGTACCTGAGTTCATTATTTTGTTGACTTTTTCCTCTTCGTAAAGCAAAAGATTTTTTATTTTGTGTCAAAATAGTAATGGCTACACTTCTTCTAAAGGCGAGTTGATCCATTTTACCTCCTTGTTTTTTGTGAAGATGCCAAGCATTTGTCATTGCCATATCAAGACAATGGGCAATAAGGGAGAAGTACCACTTCTCTCCACGTATCTGTACTCTATACTGAGATATATTTTGGTCGGATCGGTCAACGCCTCCCATATTTTTATTGTATAATTTGACAAGTTGGGGCTGGTCTACTTGTATAACTTCTTGTCTCTCTGTGAGTACCTTTTTACGGAATTTATGGGGGCAATTCCAGCTGCTGAAGATCCAAATGACACAATATTATTATCCACTTAACAAATATGATGTTTTTATCACTTATTTTTGTATAGTCGAAAACACTTCGGTTCTCCTTTTTCATAGTGGCGCTGGATTTCAAAGTTGACATAGGTATGCGATTTTCGCGCATTGTTCCAGTGCTAACGATTCCTTTTTCAAGAAGGGCTGCCGTTAGAGTAGGCGAAGAGAAAAAGTTGTCGAAGAAAAAATGAAACTTGGGCTGTAGCCAACTCGTTCTAATTCTATCTGCATAACTTAGCACAACCGACGCTCTAACTCCAAGAACTTTATAGTCTAAATTCACATAGGTCGACGCTCATTGATAGGGTTCAAACCAATTTATGTATCCTAGATGTTTGGTTCCAACCAAAACTTTAAATCTATAGCGAATTCGCTTGTTATGAATAAATTGTTTGCAGCCATGTTGGCCATTATAAGGAACCATCGCTTAGTAAATGCTATGGTACCTCCTCCAAAGGAGCCTTTTCCAAAAATTTTTGATTTAGACGATCAAAGAGCGGACGAAGTTGAGCAAATTTGTCGTTCTTGTCTAGGTTCATATTATTGGCACTCACAAACATATTTACAAGCATCTTTTGAATTTTCCCAATACATTCTTCTTCTGGAAACACTTGAATATCCAGTTAGAAGCAAAATACCGAAGAAATATTTTATTTCGGAAACATCAACCAATGCACTTTTATTTTTTTGTTGGACATACCTATTTTTTTCTTCCACAAATATTGATAAAGTTTCATCATCAAAAAAATATTCAAAAAGTTCATTTGGTGTCGATAAATTTGCAAATATTATGTCTTTTGGAAAAACATAGTCGTCAACTGGCAGATCCTGTTTGACAAACCGGTAGACCATTTTTTCTTAGCTTGTGTTTTGCTTTTCCTTATTCTGTAGTGTACTTAGTGGCAATTCATCTTCAGAGCTCCAATCTTCCTCGTTTACTCGAAAGTTAACTTCTACCTGACTTTGGATCATATTCGGTGGCAAATTGTTTATGTCGACTTGGTCCTCACCCCCAGAATCCTCATCGGTGATGTTTCCACAAGCATTATTTGGTGGTAGCAACGTAATTGATTCCGCATTGGTGTCATCTTCCTCAAGCATTGCCAACGCTTCGTGCAAGCTAAATCCCTTAAAACAAAAATTCATAGTATCCTATATGCGTATTGATCTATATATAGGACATCAACATTTAACACCACGTGGATCACACCATACAACAATATTTCAAAATTAACGCAACAGTTTGAGATTACATTTATACTCAAAACATGAAATAACAAATTTTGTTTAAAAAAATGCACTCACCTTGCATCCGGTATCTCCCAATTCCGCCATTTTTTAAAATTGTCTAAATTCAAATTTTGTTTATTTTCACCTATTCACTATTTGCCATTGAAACACAGGTTACGCAACATCTGCCTAGGAACTGATCTCCGACTGGCATCTGCATCCAAAACAGCGCTAGTCTGGACAGGAATCGACAAAATTTGACCATCCTACATATAGGTCAATAGGCATATATGGGTTAATAGCTAGTACAAAGGCAGTGTTTCTAATGTCGTCGAAATGCACTCGACTATTTCATAGACTGTGTTCCGAAATACCTGAACCACCAGAGTCGATAGTTACGCGTTGGATGGTTGAAGGCTGCATTTTACTATCATCAATATTTTGATCAGTGGCGCAGTACGTAAAGAAAAGCTTTAAAATTCAATACGACAGAAGTTGCAGGTATCAAGAAAAGACAGTAATTATTTAAAAATGCTCATATTAAAGAAGATTTACAAACTATACACAACAATTACTCCGGACTACTCGAGGGAATAGAAAAATTACAAAATGTTTGAATGTAGTGTAATGTGGGCGTCTTAAGCCCTAAGGCAGAATCGCCTTACGTCTGGATCGTCCATGTAATGTGCTATGTAACTGGAGGATCGCTATGTAATGTGGGCCGTTCGTGTGGCCACATTGTGGTGCAGGTTCGAGGCTGAGCGGAGAATTAAATGATACACACTCGAAGTTCGATTAACAATACTATAATTAATCAATGCTTATAAAATGAATAACAATACTATTTACAAGATGTACACATTATACTTGGTTCAACTAAGACAGGGTAGAACGTGGTTATTAAGATGTACCCACAGTTCGTACCACTGACTTGTTGTTACTCTCCTATGACTTAAACTATCGTCTATATATATCAGAGAAGGATCCTTGTCTTACTTACATTTGTTTCTAGAACAAATGTATAACCCTGATGTATAGTCTTGTGTATGCAACAAATACGGAGTAAGGTCGTGTTTAGATAACACGTTAATGTTTTGTATTAAAAGCGAGGCTGTTGCCTTGCCAAAGTGTTACGTATACACATGACCGTATATCGAGTTATTACACCTGCCCCCTTGGGGAAAAAGGAAAACCAACATAATAGGTTTGGTTTTTCTTTTATCAAGAATCTCTCTATCTATTTACTTTCCTTACTTTCTATTTGAAAATATGGTAAACAGTAATGAAATTACAAATTACAATAATATGGCATGTATTATTTAAACATTATAAGGTTTTGTACAATAAATTTGCTAAAATTAAAAATGATTTGAAACCTGTTACATTAAATAGTACAAATAGTGATCAAATAGTACATGATAAATGGTACATCGTAAGTCTTAAATTATAAATCGTAAAATGATAAATATTCTAATAATAATAATAAATCGTAAAACTTTAAATGGTAAATGGTAATTTTCAAAGGTAATGCTAAATAGTAAGTTTTACATTGTAGATGATAAAAAAATAATTGGGCCTTTGTACACTGTCTCAATGTTGTTAATCTGTTCGCTTTTTTTTTAATTTTATTTCTATATCATGTGTAACTTATATAGAATAATATACATAGAATAGCCTTGTTTCGCAGTTTGCCATTATTGTCTTTTTTATGTTTTTCGCGTTTGGTTCTTGTTTCCGATTCCTCCTGCTTGATCTTGTGGTCTCAATTCTTGTGCTTGATTGTTTGTTTCCAATTCTTTGTGCTCCCTTTTTAACCATACTTATTTTAACATAAATCGACTCTCTATTTTTCTATTTCCCTCCATGGAAAAAATTACTTTGGGAATCACTCATTCGTGTATTTCCCTAGACAACACATATTCCGTGTCTGTCATGTTCCTGCGCAGAACTATTCTTGTGAAGCTTATTCTGACTACAGTAAGGTGGCACGTGCTGCTGATCCCTTATACTGTAAGCCTTTTCTTCAATACAGAAAAACTAGTTAACAAAACACACTTTTGTTATAACTGTTTTCTCTTAAAAAAAAAATTATGAGAGCGTTTTTCGTCGTGTCAGACCATTTCCTGGAAGCGCATGCTTGCTTCCTCACGACCTAGGGGCGAATTGGAGTTTTGCTTGCCTTTCTTTTACTCTTGAAGTTCGTCTGATTCGGTTGGTTATCGTTTCGCCAGTTCCATACCTCTAAGATGATCAGTCCTGAGGTTGGTGGAAACTGCACTGTTGTTGGTGTCGTAATGGTACAATCGATAGGTCTCTGTCGTCTATTGAGCTCCCGACGTGATTAGGATACTATCGGTTGTCCCGTTATTAACCATTACATCATTGGAATCAACTTCTAAGGCGTTTGTGACAAAATTTTTCGGAATTCTTGTAAATAAAATTAATATACTACTCCTCGTATATTCATCTTTAATTTAATATTATTCTCTTTTGTTTGCGAAAAAACTTTTTGAATGTGTCAGCAATAACTTCTGTTCAATGTCGCGAACTATACTCATTTAGACATAAACGATATCTTGCAATTTTTTATGAACTTGGCATTGAGGATTTCTAAACTGATTTGTAAGTACATACATATTTTTAATTCGATGTTTATTTATTCGCGGCTAGTTTAAATACACATGTTATTGTTTATCTGCTCGTTCAATAAACAATATGAAATATAACACTCATGTGTAGCGCCTATTAAAAAATACAAACGTGTGCATTTTGTATATGCACTTTTAACGTAAATGAACTTGTGAGAAAAAAATATAACATTTTTCTTTCTGTTTTTATGTAGGCGGTTTATCTTTAAATAAAAAATGTATGAGCTTCTGCGTTAATATCAAAATTGCGACAGGTTTACATTCGAATTTCTCGGCCATGATGTAGTATTTCTAAATTGCATCGTAAATACATGTCTGACCTTTAAATATAGAATACTTTGCTACGCTGCATTATGTCTGCGTAGACAGAAATAAATAATACACATATTGTGTATATGCATTCAACTAATATTACTATTACAATACAAACAAACATTTTAACTATCGAAATGTACACAGTTTATGTATGCGAAAGTCTTCACTTTTTCACTGTAATTGTCTGTACGTGAATTTAAAAAAATATATACCTGCGGTACTTGAAGCGGTACTGAGCTTCTGTGGGCTGACCTGATGAGTGGCTTCAGCTTGCTCTTGGCGATGGAGATGATTTCTTCCATTCGCGTAGTCCGCTTTCTTGCTGGTTCGTTCCGGGTTCCTACTGTTTCCCTGCAGTCTTAAACGACTGGCAGAATGGTCCTATGCCGTAGGTAGGCAGAATCGCCATGTAATGTGGGCGGCAGGGCGCCATGTAATGTGGGCGTCTTACGGCTTTAAGCGACTAGCAGTGATCGCCATGTAATGTGGGCGTCTTAAACCCTAAGGCAGAATCGCCTTACGTCTGGATCGTCCATGTAATGTGCTATGTAACTGGAGGATCGCTATGTAATGTGGGCCGTTTGTGTGGCCACATTGTGGTGCAGGTTCGAGGCTGAGCGGAGAATTAAATGATACACACTCGAAGTTCGGTTAACAATACTATAATTAATCAATGCTTATAAAATTAATAACAATACTATTTACAAGATGTACACATTATACTTGGTTCAACTAAGACAGGGTAGAACGTGGTTATTAAGATGTACCCACAGTTCGTACCACTGACTTGTTGTTACTCTCCTATGACTTAAACTATCGTCTATATATATCAGAGAAGGATCCTTGTCTTACTTACATTTGTTTCTAGAACAAATGTATAACCCTGATGTATAGTCTTGTGTATGCAACAAATACGGAGTAAGGTCGTGTTTAGATAACACGTTAATGTTTTGTATTAAAAGCGAGGCTGTTGCCTTGCCAAAGTGTTACGCATACACATGACCGTATATCGAGTTATTACAGTAGTTTGTGGATTCTGTTCAATTTGTGAATGATGTTCACGCACAGCTATGCGCTGTAGAAGGCGAAAGAAATAAGTGTGGTGGAAAAATTTTAAAATGTTTTAGACAAAAATTCCGATTTCCACATTTTAAAACTAATTTGTGAAGAAGCGTCTAAAGAACCATTAAGTTCTTTCAAGATTATTTTGAATATGCAAATATAACCTCATTAGATGTGGAACGGTCGTTTTCAGCATTAAAACACGTTTATTCCGCACGTCGCACTAACCTAAGTGAAACAACTGTGGAGACATCTGATGAATGGAATATTTGAAAAATCTTATCCAGATAATGAATTCACTGATTCATAACGCAGTAAGTGTTTGTGCACGTTTTATGTTTTCTTATAATTTAAATTAAATTCAAAATTGCTTGCGTACGCCGCTGGCATGTGTGTCGAATTTGCCATCTCCATTTATTTATGTTTCGCTTTTCTTGAGTTTCGTGATTAGTGACCAGTAATTGAGAAAAATTTAAGTACTGCTAGAACGAACTACTTTTGTTTGGTTTTCGTATTATGTTGTATAAAGAAAATTTTAGGCTATTGTTATCTCGGAATTAAGTGAGCGCAATGTAGTTTAAGGCAAGAGAATTCTTACGAAACTTTTTAGGAAAAGTATTCAAAAAACAAATTAGTCAATATAAACTACTACTGTTTTTTAAAGTAAACGATTTAAAATTTATAACCTTTTGTATGTGGTCAAACCAATTCTGGACACGTTTTTTCCAATCGGATGTGGATATATCTCAGAAACGTGTTGTGTAAACATGTCAACTGTTTCTTCAGAACAAATAGTCTCCACGTATTTTATTTTTGATAAACTCGAAAAAAAAATCACAAGGTGATAAATTAGTATTATGTTGGCATTAATTTCGTGCTTTTCGCCTTCAAATATTCGAATGTTTGATCGGCTATGTGAGCTATGAAGGATGATACGATTTTGGTTTGTATCACGCAATTCGTCAATGAATTCTGGCAAACAAATTGTTGTATATCAACCAGCATTAAGAGTAATTCAATAATCTAAAGCGACAATAATCACATGACCAGTAATTGCTAGAATTAACTACTTTTATCAGAATAATTGAAACATACATGAGTAGGTAAACCCCACCAGTTTTGTATAATACAAAGGTATTTTTAATATAAAATATTATTAAAAATCTGGTGTGAAGAACACAAATGCAGGTTCACTATTAATATTTTCTGTGAACGTGTCCGAATATATCCCATCCCCAGAGACGTAGATACGTATTTCGCTTTTCTACAAGCTCATCGGTACGCCCCTGCTGGAGAAAGGATATTTCCAGACACATTCACAGAAAAGAACCACCTCGCCCTATCACCGTAATTATCCAGACCGAGCGCGGAAGTAAATTCGGCGCTACCTGTTGTCAGACAGCCGAAGTACCTCGCATACCGTCCACATAATTAATGTGAAGTAACGACGCCCTTCCAAAGAGGTTACTGATACATTACACATGCGGTTAAGCCGTAGTATGAGTGAAGGCACAAACAAAATGCAGTTTTCTAGAGAGTTGGCTGTGCTAACCTCTTTGGAAGGGCGTCGTTACTTCACATTAATTATGTGGACGGTATGCGAGGTACTTCGGCTGTCTGACAACAGGTAGCGCCGAATTTACTTCCGCGCTCGGTCTGGATAATTACGGTGATAGGGCGAGGTGGTTCTTTTCTGTGAATGTGTCTGGAAATATCCTTTCTCCAGCAGGGGCGTACCGATGAGCTTGTAGAAAAGCGAAATACGTATCTACGTCTCTGGGGATAGGATATATTCGGACACGTTCACAGAAAATATTAATAGTGAACCTGCATTTGTGTTCTACACACCAGATTTTTAATAATATTTTATATTATTAAAAATACCTTTGTATTAACTACTTTTGTTGGTTTAGACTCATCTCGAATTTAGTTTCAAGCTCGTAAGGGCGAATTCAACTTTCATCAACAGCGATAATGTTGTAAGCAGAATATAAAACACCTCCGTTGATTTGTTTAAGCATTTCTTAGTTCAATTTGTCGCGAATCTTTTATTTGACTTTCGGTTAAATTGTGCCGAATCCAATGAGCACAAAGCTTTTTTGCTGTCAAATGCAAGATCTCATGTATTTATTTCATGTCAATGAAAATGGATGCCTGTATTTCATGATATGTCCCATGCCGATCCATTTGTATTACTTCTCTTACGCTATCGTTGTTTGTTACAATAAGAGGTTGGTGGACGACTTTCGCGAAAACTGCAAACCAGTTAAGTCAGTTGTTGCAATATTGTTGAGTCAATCCACGCAGAACCGAAAAAAATTATTATTCGAAATTGTTCACGAGAAAATTCCATTTTTCACAACACTTTTTTAAATCAATGCACAAATTTTGTTTGTAAAAACTTTCCCAACAATCTACGTAGTAATTTTTGAAAACCTAATTTTCACTGCAATTTCTGAAGGTGTATTATACTTTCTGAAGGTTCTTTTATGGCAATCGGAATGGCCAAACCTATTACTAAATTTATTAAGCATTAACTAGCGAAAATGCAATTATTCAATAAAATGTTTATAGGAAAAGGAAGAATTAATAATAAAAGTCGTGAAAGTTTTGATATAGCAGTCAGCGGCGGCTCGTGCATCAAAAATGTGGGGGTTGCAAATTTAGTGAATACTAATACTTTTTACAGTAGGTAAACAAGGTAGGTCACTAAGTATGTTTTATTAAAAGTAATTTTGCTAAGGTACATATAAAGAAGAAAAAAAGCTTTTAAAACTCACTGATTCTGATCCTGATTTTATTGAAGCAAAAAATCCATGCGACGATCTTTCGCAGTCGCAAATTTATCTTTCTTGAGAAAGCAAGTTCAAAAGCTCCACAAATACTTACACAATTAATTATAATGTTCACTACATATCGATTGTACTTAACTTTCTCGTTGTGCAATGCTATATTTCTTCGATATGCACTATCCATCTGAGCAGCAATATCCACATTCCCAAAAAGCGATAATTGGACTACATTTTTCATATGCCTTTGTGATATACTGTGTTTATTCTCTCATTTATTTAACGTATTCATATCCAATTAGATATACCTATTATAAGTAATTTATAATAGTTCATTTATTCTGTGAGGTAGTACAAATTTTTAATTTAAAAAATGTAGAATTACGCTTTTTTTCATTAAATTAAATCTATTAGTTTTGGTGGTTGCGCAAACTTGCAAACCATAGCAGAAACCGCCACTGATAGCAGTTATTGATAAAAAAGTATTAATATTATAAATAGATGCTTTATTGATATAGAAAAAATATTCGAAATCAAAAATTAATTATGCCTAGACAATTTATAATTAATAATATAATATAATAATTGAACCAAAGTAAAAAAAAATTATATAAAGAATTAATATTGTATCCGCCACTCATATATGTACCCTATAGAATATTAAGAATTTAAGAATCAATAAGTTGATTATGAAGAATTGATAAGTTCTGAAACAAAAAACAAAGTGTAAAATTAAACGATAAAGTGAATTATCTACATATACAATTACAAATCATTAAGCTATAAAATATTGTACCGTTAGTGGATCGTCCTATATTGGTCAAGTGGAACATCTTCCTCGATCAATTTATGATGTACTGCACTTAGAGCCTGCATTTCAAATAAAAATTTATAACGAATACTCGTTTTAGTAACACTCATTAGTAGAAACAAAAGAAGACCGTTAATAGAAAGCTACTCATTGCGCCAATTATAAAAATTAGTAAATAAATTCAATACAGTAAAGCACAGTTTTATATTAAAATTGCGTAAAAACATTATTACATTGAATATTTATTTTAATTACAATTGCTCCCAAATGAAGTTCCTATATCCTATTATCTGGAATAAATAAATAGTTAAAAATGTTAAAAATAATTAATGAATTGAATAAGAAGAATCCAATTAATAATAGGTTTTAGAGGTTGATATTCTTGCTGTAAATCAATTTAATTGCCTTATAATCAGAGAGCAGACTCGAGCGATTAATGATTCATAGCCAATAGGTTTGTTTCTGTAAACGATCCGTGAGTTTCGAACAATTTGATACGTGTGGCCACTGTATAAGTGGCACATACCTACATATGCAGTTAATATGTATCTGTTAATGCACAACAGAGCGAATGTAAGAAACGGTTTGGTAACCAGCAGCAACTACTGCTGAAACAAAATTAATCCTGACAAAGGAATTGCGTATCGAATTTTGAATAAACATAATTTACAAACAACAAAACTCAAAACTATATATGTATATTTTTTGTGAAATGTAAAACATTACTATGAACAATTAAAATTTGTTCAAGGTGTTCCTGTGTTAAATTAGTTCTTTTAGATGTTAAAACGTCTTTAAAAATAGAAAATGTCCGTTCCACATCACAACCGGTGATTGGTGCGTGATTAATATAATAATAGATTTTTCAATCGGCTCTGTGCAGAATTGATATAATATATTCAAATCTGGATTTCTGCTAAATATGGCATCAACTTTTTGTCTCAGCTTCGAGAAATATCTTTTTAAATGATGAAACTAACTTATCAACATTTGGAAAATGACCCCTGATGTATTCACATACTCTGTGTAGTGTAGTGTAGTTTTTAACATATAAGCTGCCGCATCAGTAAAAAATAATAGTATCTTGTCTTTCTAGTTGTCATCCGATGACAGAATATTACAAATACATTGATCAATTACTTCTGCAACTCTTTCACCATTTACGACTGGCAATATTTTAGTTGCAATTAAGTATGGTTCGTATGAACTTATCGGATGAAGAATTCCAACGACTACATTTAACACATATCGTCCCATTACATCTGTTGTTTCGTCTGCGTTTACCCAAAGATAATGACCAGAAAGGTTGGTTCGTATTTTTTCAATGGTTGTCAAATACCATTTTGGTAAGTGGTATTTACGTAAAGTAGATTCATCTGGCATATGACGATCAGTATATTTTATAAGAAACCTATTGGCCACCATGAAAGCTTCACACAGTTCTTCGTTAAAAGTGTCAGGTGCAGATGGTCGTATGTTATCTTGATACGTTTTTGAAGAAATATGTTATACATTACACTTTTGTGGACGCCTTAAACTTAATGAACAGGCACTGCAATATATCTCGGTATCATTAGGAACATGCAACCAATCTGTATGGCCTCTAATCCATCTTATCATGGTTGCCCTACGAGGATTCTCCATAGTTAATGAAAATAAAGAGAAATACTAAGAACGGAAAGAAATGGTTACCAATGAAACAGACATGCAATATACACGTCTGTAACTGTACACATGCACATACACCTCGTATTTCCAAACATTTACTTCTGCCTAACTGATGAAGTCTGATAGTAAATGACAGAAACACGTGTCTTAGGCAGAAGTAAATGTTGGAAAATACGAGGTGTATGTCCATATGTACAGTTACAGACGTGTATATTGCATGTTTCAATTGTTACAAATGCGTAATACGTGCTTAACGTATTGATATAGGTACTTACTACAAAAACAAGGTAGTAAATTAATATACAACATAAGAATATAAAACGAATTTTTTTAAAATACTAAAAGTTGTAACCAAATAACAAAAAAAAAAAAAAGAAACGAAACCAGAAACACGCCACTGGAAAATATAATTTTATGAATGAACAGACACAATAATGACAGAAATAACATCTGCTCGACGAATGCAATCGAGCAAGTAAATAGTGGGGCTGTTATAATATGCATACTGCATACATGATACCGCCACAACGTTTTATTGGGGCAATCGGTCATTCAATCGCTTCAGTCCGCTCTCTACTTATAACTATTGGCCCTTTTACTGTCATGGAAACATTTTTGCAAGATTTATAATTCATGTTTAATATTTTTTAATAAATTGCAAAAATATAAGAATTGAATGAATAAAATGTTAGAAATAAAAAAAGGAATTTCTAAGAACGAAAATCTGACTAAAACACAGAAAGAATTTTTAAACTCTCCAATAACAGACAATCATAAAATGGTCAGAATAGCCACTACACCCAGACACACAAATACATATCTTAGTTGTATATGGCGACAAAGAAAAAAAGGGGTGAAATATACATATATGTAATGCCTTCATACAAAAAATCGCAGTCCAATGTTCACGTAGTAACGAGAAAATGCTTTTTCTTTATTCGAGTCCGGCCCTATCACAGTTAAATATACGGGCGGCAATATGGGCTTCCACCTCTAATTAATCAGTAATTCTCTTTACCGACGAATTATATTGTTTTATCGGTATTTGTCAGTACCAGCACACATTTTAAGCAAAAAAAAAAGTATATATAATTCCATACAAATAATTAAAAACCAGGTATCTATCCCATTGGACACGCCATGGACTTAAAAATGTTATTTTAAAAGAAGTTGAACGTTCAAACTAGTTAACTATAATTTTATTAATTAAAATGTACCATAGGCTTGTCGACATATTCAACGTAAAGGTTATTATTGATATCCACAAAAAAAATCACAATAAAAATACCATATATGCGGGCGTAAATGTTTTTATATGAAAACATCAACATCAGTATTCTTATGAATAGGAACTTATTGTTAGCCTAACCAATGTCTAGGAATATTATCGATTTTTGCAGGTCAATGAACTTGAATTACAGTTGTATTTTGGTAAATATAGAATAAACAAAGATATGGACCGACTTTAACTACATTTTGGTCCTAAAAATTTGGAAACTTTTGATGAATTGCAAATACATTTCTTTTTTGATTTTCAGTTAGATATTTATACGTATTCTTCAGATTCGTATAGCTTTGTTGCTATTCAGCGGCAACCCTGTATACATTTATACATTACATAGTAAGTTGTGTCCCTACATTTAGTTGAGTAAGTTGGTTGAGAATGGTAGAAATTACCGAGACAACATTATCAGAACAATAAAATAAAACAGTGAAACTTTATCGAATGTTTTTTTTTTATAATTTGTATTAAGCAGGCGCGGCTCGTGATGACGTATTTGGAGGTGCACGTACAATGATACGAGTGCCTCGTGTGTTTTCGGTGTATACTAAGAACGCTACAGTTAGTACACGAGAATACACGAAGCACTCGCATCATTGTATATGCACCACCAAATACGTCATCACGAGCCGCGCCTGGTATTAAGTATATGAGATATTACGTTAAAGTTCATAAAGTTTTGCTTGAAATAGTTAAATTATACACGTAGTTAGCAATTCTTTCTATCTGAAATAGCAGGCTCGAATGAATAAAGAAGTTGGTTACATGAATAAAATTTGGTTTCGACCTAAAAAAAAAAACGCAAAAACTTTTTTTTTTATTGGCATGGTGTAATTGTTTCGAGGAGGGAGGAAAGTTTATTCCCCCTCGACGAACATTCTGATTAATTATTGACGTGCACCACACCTGAAAAACTATACAATTACTACAGATCGTAAGTGAAAATATATAATTTGCTGGGTTTGTCCTTATTATGCAGAAGTAATTGTTCGCTTTTCATCACTGTTGTACTGCCTAATAAGGAGAAGATACTATACCAACTTGACTGTCAATCTGGAAGAAGCTAGATCGGACAGATAAGCATCGAAATCAGAATGAAGGAACATCGACCTGTTACGAAATATGGATGTAGAGATAAGTAGCAGAACACCTATACCAAAATGGAAAATATCGCATCGCATTTAAGAACCCCAAAATATTGGCAAGAGCCACTTACTACCACCCAAGAGTAATACAAGAATCACTGGAAATAATTATTACAACTTTAATGAAAAGGATGGACTGAGAAGCGGGTGAAAGTTGACAGAAAAAAAAATACCATAAGCGACGAAAACATGCCACTAAGCCAAACGCAGCGAAGCGAAACAATAATGACATATAACGCGAAACACAAAACAACAGCAGCTTTAAGAAACCGTTTGAAGAAGCTGACTGAGATCAGTAAAATGTCAAGCATACTGCATAAAAGACTACGGCAACATAGGGTAAGTTTATCTACTACAGGTAATAATAACTAAACATAAATTTAAAATATATATGTGATAATTTGTAAAATAATTTTGAGAACTTCGTTTCGGTCCTAATCGATTTGCGCTTCGGAAAATATATTGTTTGAAACAAGGCTAGCCCAAGCAATTCGGTATACTTTGAATACTAAGAATAGGATGACACCGCTCCTTATTTCAAGAACATCTAAATATTTTTATTCTTTTATCTATTTGTATAGAAATATTTTATTTTAATTTAATTATAAAACATAGAATCCTTTTTTCATGATTCTTATATTTAAATATAAAATTGAGAAATATCATTGTAGCAACAGATGTTGCCAATTACCAACTAACTAGAAACAGAGTCTAGAAAAGCAAAGCAGTTATGCACTAGTCACTATTAACAAAATTGACTAATATAAAAAATTATTTACAAATATTTATTCGATTATGTCCTATTAAAGATACAATTTGCAGTACGTAATCTAAATTTACAAAGATGTTGTCCATTCCTTCTACAGACTCAATTTGTCAATGGTGATTTCTTCAAGATCCTTCTAAAGTATTTGAACACTTTGATAGATTACAAAATTAATGTAAAATATATCAAGCACCTTTATTAATTGGAAAATTCTCAAAGCAGAAAATGAAGTATAACCAAATACCTTAAATATTATAAATTTGAATATTACAAATATATTATACGTCTACTTACAACGTGTATAAATATTTTTTTTTATGTAAAGATACGTTCTTACCAAGGCGATTTATGGCTTACCAAGTTACCAAACTTACCAAAACATAAATAATAAAATGGAAATGCAAGTTTACAAATAGATCTACAATGGATTTTCGTCTAAAATTTTTCTATTATCTTCAGTGGTATCTCAGGGTTCCTATCTCTGGTCCCTCCTTTTTAACATCTTTATCAATAATATCTTAGATAAAATAAACTGCGAATATCTGGGTCTGATTATCTTAAAATCCACATCATCCGCACGCTCCAATCGAATTAAACTGCAAATCAATATCTCTATCGTTGAAGAATTGTTGTACCCATAATGAAATGTTATTAATTGTTTCTAAATGTTGTGTTGTTTCATATACGCGATGTACTATTAAAATATTTATTAATAATTATTCTGCCAAATCAAAGTTAGTAACTAGAAAGTCTGAGAAAGTCTAAATGATCAGGGCGTACTTTTTGATTCTCAACTCACTTTCTAACATGTTTCCTCGATCTGTGCCCTCAGCTTCAAACATTGAATTTCCTTATTACATCGTGTAGAAACTTCAATAACATTGCTGCAATTAAGATTTTATAGTATGCTTTGTTGCGATGCAAGTTTCAGCATGCTTCTTTAGTGTGGTTTACCTATTAGACATACAAAAGAGGTTCCAGAAATATCCCACTCAGAGTGACTGGTACTTATCCTGAAGGAGGAATGGACTACAATGGTCTTTTGGAGTGCCATAGTGTAGGTACAATCTTTATCTTATATCCATGCAATGTATAGTGGTCAATTTTTACTAAATATTTTAACAAACGAAATTGATTGTTCAATGATATTTGCCTATATTGACTTTAGGTACCCATTTCTAACATTTGTAAATGAACTTCTTTTGGAAATGGTATCTAAATTTCCTAGACAATCGTAAAATAAAAACAAGTAATATATTTTCTATAAAATAAATTGTTTTCTAGAACACTAAAATAATATTATTAATCATTTTTTTGAACACGGAACCATTGATGTCGTTTCGTATTACAACACTTAAGAAGCTTGCCAAAACAGATGATGTAGATTACCCTTCAGTTCTACTTTTCAACAATAACATACAAACTTACTAAATCAGAACTCTATTAAAAAAAGGATCAGCTTCATCGAGATATTTTTAACCATCAATTCATTTAGTTGCAGTTCTAATTTTGCGCCAAGTGGCAACACATGTTTCTAATAAAATGGCTTTCGTTTAACTTGATTTAAAAACGAAATATTTTGTATGTATTTTGAACTTAAATAAATATATCTTTTACAATTATTCATTTAATAATCACTCGTGTTTACAATAAATAGAAAAAACAAACAACAATTATCTAGCATAACAATGATGAAATTTATTATATCCTCCCTCAAACATTAAGAACTTACTTAATTGATCCAGAAAAAAAGTAAGTGCCGATATTTCGATATTCATACTGCCAACATCAGAATCGTCTATCAGAATGTTTCTATCTATTGTCGTTCTTCTAAGTATTACTAAGTGTACGGCCTTTTATATGTTTTTTTAATTTATTATTATCTGTGTTACGTATATTTATTTCTGACGGTACAGTAGTATAAAGTAACAGTATTGTAATTGACGTAGTCAAACAGAGCTGGCCATAGTTAGTTGCTGGATGGATCAGTAAAAATAACACTGCTGCGGTGCGTTCAGTCCTTCGACAACCAAAGGTAAAAAACGGATATAGATTATGTATCTGTACAACGTGTTTCAAAAAGAATTACATCTAGTTGTCTATGAATTTCTCCTGTATATTATGACGTTCTGCATTCTCGAAATGCGGATATAGATTAAATGGTATCAAGGTTATCTACCTGTCGCTGTCAAAATTTATCATAGAGATATTGTGATGAAATTAATAATAAATACAATTAGATTATTGATTTATTTAATAAGAAAGCTTTAAAAATGGGATATTAAACAAACAACAAAGGCAAATAACTAATTTGTAGAAATTTTAATTATTATAATTTATAACAAGCCTTCAAAATGGTCACTATTCTGTTCAGTATTTAATTGTAATTGTATTCATCAAGTCATTTAAGTTCTTCATTCTTGTCTTATATACTTCATTTTTTTGCAATCCGAAAATAGAAAAATCTAACAGAGTAAGATCTGGTGACCGCTCTGGCCAAACACCTCTGCTTATAACTCGACGAGGGAAGTAATATTCTAAAAGCGCTAAATTTTCACGAGTTGTATGTGCAGTAGCCCCATCTTGCTGGAAGTAACCCCAATTGAATTCGTCTCGTTGCACGAGTTAAAAATGGTGTTAATAACTGTTCTCGATATCGTTGGCTATTAATGTTATTGTGAAAAAATATTGGTTTCTAACCATACTCCAACTTTAACAGGATGTAAAGGAACTTCGATGTGATTATTTAGATTGTTTATAGACCATGTTCTGTACTTTTGTTTATTTACAAACCCATTTAAGTTCATCAGTAAAAAAAAATTAGATCAAGAATTTCGTTATTTAAATTTTCTTGAAAGAAGTTGCAATAATTAAGGTTACTAGCGTGATCTCTAAGTAATACGATATCTATTGAACAATTAATACTTTGTATGGATACATATTGCTGTGGTTTTTTCCCTGCAGAAGCAATAAAAAATAGAAGAAGTATATTGAACATTATTTGAATAACATTGATGTAAAAATGTATTTTATTTTGGTGTATGTTTTTTTATTTCAGACTAATAACGATAAAAATTTAAATTGTATATGATAAATTTTGTAATGTTTGATTTGATCCACGACTGTATATTATCCAGGGCTAGATTGATGTTCAAAGTCGGCGCCAACCTGGAAGTCAGTTCTAGTACGGAGAGATATATATATTTTCTCTATCTTGATTTTTATGTTAGGTGGGGATGATGGCGTTTCCTGGAATTAGATTTTAGAGATTCACTAGTGCTTTTCTGAGATAGGTCATTTTATTTTTGGTATTAAACAAAACTTAATTTTGTCTGATATTTATATTTTGAATAATTCGTTTTGTTTGTTTGGTGCTTCGATTGTATTTTTAAAAGTCATTGAACGTGGTTTTACAAGTCTTGTATACTTGTAATTAGATTTTATATAAAGTCCTATCTGAAGAAAAAAAAATCTCGTGTTGTGTTTTCATTACATTAATTAATGTAAGTAGTATTTAATTATTATAATTTATATATTGAAAAGAGCTCTATAAAATATAACTTGTAATTTTGTAAAAATTTTTATAATCAGAAAAATATCTAGAAAATTTGTCAGACTGTTTTTATGGAGTTTAGTTTTTATTCATATAAATATTTTAATACGTAGAAAGGTGGGGAAAATTTTATTGGATGGTCATGTTAGATGCACGCATGACTGTAAGATGATTATGCGCAGAAGATAGTTGAAATTTATCTTGACGTTTGAGTTTGGGGTGAATATTATTGTTGACATCTGATAAATTTTCTTGAGTATTGTTATTTCAAATTTTTGCTCGCGGTAATTAAACTTGAGGTTTTTAACGACTTGTATCTTCACATGGTATCCAAGTCTTTTTATCCTCGCAGCTGTGCTATTGTCAGTTCAACGTTACACTTTGTAAAGTTGATTTTTTTTTCTTTTCTTTTTTTTAATAAAATTGTAAGGGGGAAAATGCTTGTATAATTTGTCTTATACTTTGTATTATTTTATGATATTACCCGAATCCGAGAGGATTACCCCTGGAGAAGTGAGCTCAAGGAAGGCGACCCGACTGAAGATAGCTGGCAGAATAAGTTGCGGTGTGAAATTAAAGTTTATAAGCAATTCAAAGGCACAGTTCACAGCACAAATTTGGCAGCCCAACGTGACGGCGAATGAAGGAAAAAAATTATTAATGAAATTATAAGTAAATAATATAATTTAGAAATACACGCCAATTAACAAATTTCGCGAAACCAACGTGTGACGCGAATATAAAGAGTTGTATTGAAGAAATAGAAAGCAATTACAATAAAAATGGAAAGTATGATCAATTTAAAACAAAGAATGGGTAATGCTAGTTACATGCATGAAGGAGGATGCGACGGAGGAAGCAGTCAAGAGATGCTGGACATGATACATGCTATGATGCAAATGATAATGGATATAAAACAACAACAAATGGATATAAAACAACTACAAGAGGATATGAAACAACAACAACAGGATATAGGGAGGAAATTGGAAGAGATAATGGATCAAATGGTGCCAAGAAACAGTAACAATCAAATAAATAAAGAAAACATAATAAGTAAAAGTAAAATAGTACACGTCGAGGAAAAACAAATAATAGAAGAAAAAGAATCAACGATTATAAAGAAAAGTCTAGAGAATGTGCCTGGGGAAGAATCCAAGCCACAGGACAATGGAAATGATTTTGATGGAGAAGTTGGAGGAAGAAATGATCAAATTAGGGTAAGAAAAGAAATTATATTAAATAAAATTAATTTTAAAACTAAGGAGATAAGAGAATTAGATATAATTAAAATCAATAAGAATTTAGAATGTCAAATGAGCAACAGTAATGAGGAGAAAATGGTTAATGAGTTAAATAAACAGGCAGTTGTCATTAATACCATTAATGATGATCAAATAGAAATTAAAAGGAAATTGGCTTCTCCAAATGGGATTTATAATTATAATTCTAATAAACATATAGAAAATAAATACAATGATTCCTGTAATTATATTTTAAAAAACAATTGCTTTTCAAAGTATGAAAGTCAAACTCATGTCAACAATAATTTTATAAAACACAATACTCTGAAAATTATGAAATATAAGGGTACTAAATTTAAGATAATTAGACCCACACTTAACATTAGAATAAAAGTAAAAATGAAATCAGAAATTATTTACAGTCGGATATTTTAGATAGGCCCAACATAATAAGAAAAAAATTTTTGTTGTATACTATTAAAATGAATATGCGAGAATTAATGATTTTGCCTTTGATATAATTAATTGGAAGTTGATGAACTAGAATATATATAAAAATTTTGGAAAAGTTATAGGATATGATTTTGATATTGAAATAAATTTAAACGTAGGATGTATATTGAAATTAAATTATTATAAGAAGAGGAATTAGATGTAAGAAATAAAAATGTGTTTACAGAAAGTCGTCGAGATATTAAAAAAATTATATGATGTATTTGAATGAGAAAAGGTTGATAAAAAGTCGTCGAGGATATATGAAATAAATATTTGAATGAAAATGAAAGTGTATTTAAATAAAAATTCGTCGTTCGTCGTTATATGAAAAAAGTATGTTGTAGCAGTAGCTATGGATAGAAAAAGTTTATATAAAATATAGATATATATATATATATATATATATATATATATATATATATATATATATATATATATTGAAATAAAATTATGGTGATTATAAATTTATAAAAAAGAATTGTTGGCATGTTAAAAGGAAAATGAGTATGATATGTGATTATGATGGTTAATGAATTTTGGATTAGATTGACAAGGTAATGATAAGGATTATGCAAGTTGGTATATACAGGATGAGTTTTATAATAAAATTATTGTTGAAGAAGTTAGAAAGTAATTAAATTATCTACGAATATAAAAATTTATTAATTATAATTATCTGCGAATATTAGATTTTATTAATTATGGGAATTGATTTATAAGAAAAATTAAAATTATACTACAGGAGAAGATAATATATAGGAAGAAGAAATTAAAGATATGATATGGGATTATTATTATTATTATTGTCGTTGATTAAGGATTAATGATATGGTTTTATGAATTTGATTGTTATGATGATTTGATATATGAGATGGTAATATTGTTTTCTTTTTATTTATGAAAATTCATTGGAGTTGTCCATGTCCAGGAAATCGAGGAAGTGCTCGAATATATTCTACGATGATGACTGTTACTTCGGCGTGTTCCTTCGTCTACGATGCATGTAACGAAGCCTATTCAATAATGTCAAGTTAAAATGACATTAATTCAATTATGTCCAGTCAAAATGACATAAACAAATTATGTCAAGCTAAAACGACATAACCAATAAAATGTCTAAAGTTAAATATGACATTGCTACAAAAAATTTTATACAGAATGTATATGGAGATGCTGTAATTGTTCGCTGCATCATTACTGCACCAGGAGGACGATGACCCTGCTGCACAGCAATGCAACATGTTAGTGCGGGGAAGTAAGACAGAGTGCGATACTGTCGTAAGTGTTAGTGCGGAAAATTATCCTTGAACAAAGATTAGAAATGTCCTGACTTTGTTTTCGGATAATTTTGGGGAAATGCTGTGGTTTTTTCCCTGCAGAAGCAAGAAAAAATAGAAGAAGTATATTGAACATTATTTGAATAACATTGATGTAAAAATGTATTTTATTTTGGTGTATGTTTTTTTATTTCAGACTAATAACGATAAAAATTTAAATTGTATATGATAAATTTTGTAATGTTTGATTTGATCCACGACTGTATATTATCCAGGGCTAGATTGATGTTCAAAGTCGGCGCCAACCTGGAAGTCAGTTCTAGTACGGAGAGATATATATATTTTCTCTATCTTGATTTTTATATTAGGTGGGGACGATGGCGTTTCCTGGAATTAGATTTTAGAGATTCACTAGTGCTTTTCTGAGATAGGTCATTTTATTTTTGGTATTAAACAAAACTTAATTTTGTCTGATATTTATATTTTGAATAATTCGTTTTGTTTGTTTGGTGCTTCGATTGTATTTTTAAAAGTCATTGAACGTGGTTTTACAAGTCTTGTATACTTGTAATTAGATTTTATATAAAGTCCTATCTGAAGAAAAAAAATCTCTTGTGTTGTGTTTTCATTACATTAATTAATGTAAGTAGTATTTAATTATTATAATTTATATATTGAAAAGAGCTCTATAAAATATAACTTGTAATTTTGTAAAAATTTTTATAATCAGAAAAATATCTAGAAAATTTGTCAGACTGTTTTTATGGAGTTTAGTTTTTATTCATATAAATATTTTAATACGTAGAAAGGTGGGGAAAATTTTATTGGATGGTCATGTTAGATGCACGCATGACTGTAAGATGATTATGCGCGGAAGATAGTTGAAGTTTATTTTGACGTTTGAGTTTGGGTGAATATTATTGTTGACATCTGATAAACTTTCTTGAGTATTGTTATTTCAAATTTTTGCTCGCGCTAATTAAACTTGAGGTTTTTAACGACTTGTATCTTCACATGGTATCCAAGTCTTTTTATCCTCGCAGCTGTGCTATTGTCAGTTCAACGTTACACTTTGTAAAGTTGATTTTTTTTTTCTTTTCTTTTTTTTAATAAAATTGTAAGGGGGAAAATGCTTGTATAATTTGTCTTATACTTTGTATTATTTTATGATATTACCCGAATCCGAGAGGATTACCCCTGGAGAAGTGAGCTCAAGGAAGGCGACCCGACTGAAGATAGCTGGCAGAATAAGTTGCGGTGTGAAATTAAAGTTTATAAGCAATTCAAAGGCACAGTTCACAGCAATATGTAAACGACGCTTCAAAATTCTATGAACGGTACTAGAAGATACGTTCGTTTGTACGTTTGTATGTGGGTTTTCTCCAACAAGGTTTTCTACGTGTTCAACAATATTTTGCTGTGTACGTGGTCTACCAGAACTTTTGCCTTTTAACACAGATCCTGTAGCCTGAAACTTCTTCACGACTAGGCGAATGTGATGACGTAAAGCGTAAAGTTCTTTTCGAAACACGATGTATATTTTGACGAGAAACATGGCAACAAAAATGTTACTTTCTACAAAAAAATGGTACAGAATTTTCCAAGAAGCAAATATATTATATTTACGGCAAATATAATAATCACAAACTATTAATGTTCCAAAAGTAATATTGTTTTATATATCCAATGTTGGTTGAACTTACTTGCCCATTAGGTAAAAATTTCTTAAAATTAAAGTCCAAAAAACTATTAATACAATAATAACAAATTTTTTACTTTTAAAATTCTGTTTTTAATCGTGTAAATAAACTAATATATTTGCAATATCAGATTTACTTTTCTTACAAAGCTTTAAGGCAAAAGTTAGGCAAATAATATAGACACTGTAAGAAGCACACTCACCTTAAAATACTTTACAGTCTTTACTCTGAGTTCAAGTGTAGCATCTTCATCACATATCATAAGAGTATGAGGATGTTGCTGAAAAGCAGAAACGGTCCACATATGATTTACACCTTCTTCAATAGCTTTGTACAAAGCGAATGCTTTATGAGTTCCTGTTATTAATATCATTACCTACAACAGAAGAAATTATTGTTATGCATTCATTAATCTGAATTAATAACATATAAACGTTTTTGTTCTATAGATAAAATACTTTTTAAATCAACAGGAATTGTGAGGACACTTCTTATCTAATATGACGTCTTTTAATGAGAGACGGAAAATTCAAAAAATAAAGATATATGTTGATGATTGGCGTTGATATTAAGAATCTGATCTTTCTTCCATCTAAATACATAATTAATTGTGAACTAATTTGAATATACGAAAAATATTTAAATGAATTTATCTTAAAGTTACTCATAGTAATACATAAAATTTTACAACATACTTCAATCATTTACAAAAATTAAATAATTTAAATTGTATTATTGTGATTATTTACATTAAAAGAAAATTAACTGTTTCTATTCTCTTATTTTAATTCAAGATTAGTAATTTTAAATCACTTTATATTCTTGGGTGTCAGACAATAGATGGCATTTAAAATCATTTGTTCTCAAAGTTCTTAAATAAAATCAAAAAGAGGTTATTTGAGAAATATAGTAATAGAGAGAAAAAGCAGGAAGAAATAGAACAATAAAGTAAGATGAAGTTTTATTTATTGAGTTCATTTTTCGTCTCCATATAAAAATTGTATTAATAAAGCCGTAGATCATAGGCCAGTGGCAGCTTGTCGGGGTGGGCAGTGCCCACCCCATCCATCTTGTTAAAGCTAATTAATATAAATTAATCTCTAAAATATGATTTATATTTTAATTTATTTATTATATTTAATATATTTTTAATATTTACACTCCTTTAATCTTTGGAAGTTTAGATAACATTAAAAAATTGTCGTACTCTCCAAAACTGAATTTATCTCCCGACTTGTTTGAACCTTCTCGCAACGTAAGAATTTGGCGCGGCATAAAATAAGCTAGGCTGGTCCATTGCATTCCCGCAATAAGACGGACCTTCTCCGTGAAGGTAATGCGGAAGATAAGATTGCCACGTGTACGTTGTCGCATAACGTCAGAAAAAGTGTCGTGTTTGGAATAGCCCAGCTTAGGGCATGTGCAGTATAATCATGTAGTAAGTGCATAAGATTTTAAATCTGATTCCGTAGTCCGTGCCTTTTGTTAATTTTGATTGTACAGTTGCAAAAGCATAAACATTCATAAATAAATGAGAGTAATATTAAATATTTAAGCAAAATATAAAATGGCAAAGTTACAAATAAATAGCTAGTCGAAAATACGGAACAAATTCATTTAAAAATTAAGATAATATCGTTATGGGTGGAGAATTGTCATTAAAAAAAAATGATATGTAGGGCATTACATAAAAACAAATGACGAATATTAATTTGTTTTGCAATTAAGATACTCGTATGTATTTTTTACCAAAAACTACTTGCTACAGTTTAAATAAATTTATTTCATTTTTTGAGTATGCTGTATGTATTACTAAATAATACAGTAAATTTGAAATTACCAATGAACAGTGAATACGATATGGTAACCCAGGGTGGACGTGCCCGCCATCAACTTTGAGTGTATATTGCGTCTGTTCGTATTAACTAGGCACACATGATTTAAAATATTTGAACTCGTTAGAAAATTATATGTAAAAAAAAATTTACAGAATGAGTTACAAGTTTGATATTCAGATATAAATATATTCGGTACTTCTTGAAATTATTATGGAGTTCATTTATTCCAACGGGCTGCATACTGATGTTTCAGAAATTTATAAATTGTTGTGTTATTTTGTCTTTACCGGCTAATTCTGTTTCAGTAGAAAGAAGCTTTTCAACTCCAAAACGCATTAAAACATTTTCTAAAAACTCTATGGATCAAAGCCTATTAAGTAATTTGGCAACAATTGCTATTGAAAGGGGTTTAATTAAATATTTACAAGAAACTTCAGAAACATCGAAATTTTACCACAAAATAATAGATCATTTCGCATCAAGCAAAAACAGACGAATTGAATTCATTTCCAAACACAATGCATGAATATGTTTAATATTACATACCAGCTTCAACTCTACAGTTCATAAAGTATAAGTTTTCAGTTCGTACTGCCCAAGTGGGAACCGCAAATTGTACTTTATCTCTTTCTAACACACATGAATACGCGCTGTAATACTACACACGTTTGTCATTTTAAGTTAAGACGTACGTCTTTGAAATATTATATTAAATAAAAAGGGATAGGTTGTCTAGGAGATAGTCTTATGATATTCGGATTGCTGTGAAATTATTTTAATACTGTTGTTTATTGACTTTGTTTCCGGTATTCTGACTTCTTGGTTAAGTAATCTAATTTGAATATCTCGTTTGTCATCAAAAAATTACAAAATCTGTTCTTTTGAGAACAATACTGGTAATAAATAATAATATCAATTAGTGGCAATAAGTACGAAATTGTTTGATTATCACTTTGACATTTCTAACCTATTTATTTGACAGAATATTTCTTAGATGCCTGGTAAGCCTCTTGGTTCTCAAGCTCAACAGCTTGTATTAAATCTTACAGCCTATTTTGAACGAGAAAAAGAGAATGGTGGGCCAGTTATGTCCATCGATCGTGGTGTTCATGAGGTAATTCACATAATCACATAAGGCAGTTATAAAATTAGTTTTATTTTAGAGGGTAGCACAAGCCCTTAATATTTCTAGTAGAACGGTCTACACTATTAAACATCGTAGCGTTCAGAATCCAGTCTTATCATCTCCTGGCAAAAACAGGTCTTGTAGGAAGCCAAAAACTAAAGATTTACCAGAAGCAACGAAAATGGAAGTTTGAAATACTGTTTATGACATGTATAAAGAAAGTATGTGTTTAATATATTGTAAACATTTATTAAATATTCAAATTTTTCAGAAAAACATCGCCTTAAAAACTCTAAGAAATGTTAATAAATGATAATATGGATTTGGATTGTATTATTATACCATTATTTTCTTAAGAAACAATAAAATATTAAATGTAGACTATATAAATGTTTCATTTATTAATTTGACAACATATATTTACAACTTTCAAAAGGTTTTAATTCTTTTTCAAAGAGTTACGAACATAACTTTTACATTCTATTCCAATATATTTAATTTATTTAAAATATAAACAATATATAAGTTAAGTAGAAATCTAAATTATTCATCAAATTAATACATTCCCAATCTTCTTAACCCAGATATAGTGCAAGAAAATGATTTCGGTAGGTATGTTATTCTTAATAATGCAAACATTTTTAACACCCCTGTATTCACTAAGGCTCGTAATATGATATAACGTACCATTATGCTATAACAAAGACTTATATACACGATTTTGTATTCATAATACTTCGTTACGTTAAATCGCCTGTAAAATGCATCGTTAAAATAACGTGATGTTTTTGGCCAATTAAACGAATCTTTATATTTGTTGTAGATAATAGTGATTTCTGTTTACTATTTACAGTTCTATTTCTTGAAGTTTTAATTTGTTGGCTTGCATCTTTTCTTCTATAATGGCACACCTTAATTTTGCTTGAAGAATATTTTCATCCAATTGTGCATTTCGAAGTTGTTGTTCTTGAACTTCAATGGCCCAATTCGTACTTTCTTTTTAAATAAATTTGTTCATTTGATTTTTTTTTTCTACTATGAACAATATCATTTAAATTTGCATACGTCACTTGCACTTATTCTATTTTGAAGATACTGTCTTTTTCTGTTTACAGGTAGCTTTGTGGTATTGTTTATATTTTCATATGCACCACTTTATATTAACAATGCTTGTTTATTAGTTTTGTTATTTGAAACGGATGTACTAGGTACGTTATTTTGGGTTTCAAGTGAACTACTTTGTAGTAATTCCGACTCTTTTATATTGGCAAATATATATTCATTATTAACACAATTTGGATTATTTTCTTTACTAATACTGGTTGATTCGCTTAACTCAATGATAGCATCGTTGTCAGCTTCTACTACAATATATAGAGGATCTACAATGACAACTAGTTGAATACACCATAAATATAAACATATAACTTTACCAGACTCTATATTTTTGTGATAGCATGATTCACTGTCAAAGTTATTGGCATCACATTCGAAATGCTTCTTCAACATGCTTTGGAGACGTTCTCCATTTTCTCCTAGAGTCTTTCTAAACGTCCCTCTACCTGTGAGGTACAGATTAGCCTACATTAAATTTATTAAGTAATGAACTTATATTGTGTAATTTACAAAAATTCACCTTATCATCCGCCTGTTCTTTCCAACTTTTTCGCTTAAAATTATCATAGAACACTTTCAATTGTTGTATTGTCCTATGTGGACCGCTATTAGAGCTATTGAAATTACGTGTGATTTCTTCCCATGCTGTTGATTTACCCTTCGATGTGATGGCATCGGTCCTTTTATTCTCAATAACACCGATATGTGATTCTACAATATCCAGCAAGAGACAAATCTCTCTGTCCGAAAAGTGTTTACCTTTAATACGTTTTGACATCTCCATTTTTGCGATTTGCTGTGATTTGATTACAGTGAAGTATGAATATTATCGTGACTTTATAATTATAAATAACATTTAAAAAAATTTGTTCGAATATTGAAGTAATAATTTCCGCACAGTTTTCTTGTGTTGAAAATATTTTTATATAAAACTAGAAAAGAAACAATACTTTTGAACTATTCATGTTCCCACTTTACTCATTATTTTGACATGTAGGTTATGTATTTGCTTTCTTTGGTTATATTGCAAGTAAAACTGAAATTTTGACAATGTTTGCGAAACATGACATTTATATTTTATGATGACAGACGGTTGTTTCCGCGATTGAATATTGACTTTATTTGACTCCGCAGTACTGATTTGAATCATATGCTTCGAATTTGACCTTGAACTGAAAACTTATACTTTATGAACTATACATACTTAGTCTAAGCATTACATATCTATTTCGTTATGTTCTGTAGAATTTTGTTTTAGTTGTTATTTTGATAATTTATTTCAGTTCTTGCTGAACAATATATTGTACATTTTCAATTTCACAAAATTGGTAAGTGGTATAACATATTGACTAACATAGAGTACCGAAATAGATAAAAACTATTTTTCCTGTAAACTGGTTTAAAATTAATGTATTACTACCTTACCGCGAAGCTGGCGCAGCGAAGGAGATGGTCGGGATCAAAAAAAAAAACTGTAGTTGTATCGCACAAAGTATGGGAGCTTCTATTTATTATATATACCCTAGTCAGTGGAAACGGGTGTGAGTGACTAAAATTAAAAGTTAACAGGTAGCGCCACTCAGATATACTTATGTAAGTTCAGACTGAAAACTGAGAAAAGAGATTGCGCGATCTTAGGCGCATGCGCATACAACACGCGGTAGATATAAACTTACTATGTACCTACGTACTATACCAGAAGGCTGCCCAGGATACCTGTAAAGAAATTTCTAAGGGAAGTGCCAAGGCAAAGAAAATACTTGGGAACAAATAATAAGAAGACAACTATTTAATAATTGACATCTTACGGGCGAAAGAGACTTTGTCTGGAGGGCTACCTATCGTTCGAACAGCTAAGCTGCTACGGGAAACGATAAAATACGTATGTAGATGTAGTCCATTAACAACCAGCCAGATGGCGGTAAATACACAAAAAGGTTTTGTTTAAGTATGACAATACGTTAAGCACGTATAAAGCGTTTGTACAATATGAAACAAACATGTAAATAATTTACATATCTGTAACTATGCACATGGACAATACACCTCGTATTTATTTATTTAAATGATACAAATCTTTTTAAGAACAGATTTGTATCTGTATATACATTTACGCTGAAATCGCCTACAACGCCTTGTATTACATTGCTTCACTAGCTTGACTGACGACGCCTATAGATGGCAGAAACACGTGTCTTAAGCAGAAGTAAATGCTGAAAATACGAGGTGTATTGTCCATGTGTACAGTTACAGATATGTATATTGCATGTCTGTTTCATTTGTAACAAATGCGTAATACGTGCATAACGTATTGATATATAACGAATAAGTATTGATATAATTAAACCTTTTGTATATTTACCGCCATCTGGCTCGTGTTAATGGACTACACTTATACGTATTTTTTCGCTTATGTACCAGCATAGCTGGTCAAGCGAAAGGTCGCCTTTTTCGGCATAGTCTCTTTCGTCCGTCAGATGTCACTTATTAAATAGTGCCACCTTATAGGACGAAATTTGCTATATCTTGTAGGCGATTTCAGCGCAAATGTATATACAGATACAAATCTGTTCTTAAAAAGATTTGTATCATTTGTATTACATTGCTTCACTAGCTTGACTGACGACGCCTATAGATGGCAGAAACACGTGTCTTAAGCAGAAGTAAATGCTGAAAATACGAGGTGTATTGTCCATGTGCATAGTTACAGATATGTAAATTATTTACATGTTTGTTTCATATTGTAACAGTACGGTAAATATATTTTGAAAGTAAAAAAAAACACTGATGAAAATAAATAGAAAATTAATTTCAATTACAGATTAAATGATTAAATTCCGTCGTTTTTTTTCTACGGTACCATAGATTCAAACTTACAAAATTTTTATAATTAAAAAGCGGTAGTAAAAATATCTTATACAGATATACCCAACAACGTTATAGAAATTAAGAAAGACGACTAGAAGATCAAAATTTCCAAAGGTGCGATATTGACTTGGAAAAAACGCCGAAACGATCAAAATCTCGTCGAAGTGCCAATCAATATCATAATTAAGAAGAAGCAACAAGCAAGAAAGAAGCAACAAGCAAACAAAGAAGCAACAAACGAACAAACAAACCACACCAACACAGCAACTAACAAAAGAAGTAACAGAAGAAACAACAAAACTTAACAAGAAGAATAAAAAAAAGAATAACACGAAGAACAAACCAGCTAAAATCGAATGAAGATTCTACTAATAATACTGTAAGTAGATTTTAAAATTTTTTACATGCCTACAATTTACTGTAGTGATTGTAAGATGTATTTTTGCTTGTGTTAAAAAAGTATTGAAATACACGACGGAAAGCAAACTGAAACATCAGATTTACCGAAACTAATACCATTGTCAAAAAATCACTATGAATTTTTAAGAATGCCATTTAGTCTTAAAAACAGCCCAGCAACATTTCAAAGAGTAATAAATAATATTTTAAGAGGTCTAACAGTAGACACATGTCATGTATATACCTTGACGATATAATAATATATGCAGCATCACTAGAAGAACATCTACAAAAATTAAAGAAAGTATTTTAACAACGTTTGAACTTTGTAAGAAAATACTTTGCAATGAACCAGTATTACAATACCCAGATTTTAACAAACAATTTTTAGTAACAACAGATGCAAGCAATGTAGCAATAGGAGCAGTATTGTCACAATGAACGATAGGACAAGATAGACCAATATTTTATGCATCAAGAACATTATCGGAAACAGAACAGAAATATTCAACAGTGTAAAAAGAACTGTTAGCAATAGACCACGCAAGTGCTGTCGTCATTTTTGCGGAAGGTCAGGGATCACGTTCCAAACAACCGGCATTTAAATTTTTTTCATGTATTGTATTTGGAACGCGTTGCAAATTTGAAGTGAAAAGTTGTTATTTATAAGTTAATTTTAATTGTTATTGCATGTAAGTATGAACGACGTTGTTTAAAACTGATATTAATAATATTAATTGTTTTATAGCACGGTTATACTTGAGTAACTAAAGTACAAAAGTGAGGTTAGATAGATATACATAATGGTGGTGTGTTTTGCTCTTACTTGCAAGCATTAAGTGAAAAAAAGGGATGCACTATTTTTACTTTTCCTACAGAAAAGGCAGAATTATCGAGGTGGAAAAAGCTTTTTTGCAGTCATTGCTAATATTTTTTTTCAAATAAAAAACACCATTGCCAAATATTTTGTTTTTAATAACTATAATATGTATATTGATATTTTGCTTACATACTTACCAAGTAACAAATGATATTAATATAGGAAGATTAATTAAAACTCGTTTTACCAAGAGTGACTATACGTTTCAAATGGCGCTTTAAATTTGTTTGGAACGTAGACCCTGACCTACCGTACAGAAAATGGCGATTTGACGTCACACTTGCGTGGTCTATTATTTGGGCCCGCAAACAATTTCGACCTTATATATTTGGACAAAAATTTACGATAATCACAGATCATAGACCATTAGTGTGGTTACATAATTTAAAAAAACCAAATTCGAAATTACAACGATGGAAGATAAAATTAAGTATGATTATTAAATCATCTATAAAAAGGAAAAAATTAATAAAAATGCGGATGCATTATCGAGAATCGAATTACATAACCAAGAAGATAATGTAGATGAATTATTACAAGATGATACATCGTCTACAATACCACAAGTTGATAATGAAGAACTTGATAACTTACTACGAAATCTAGAACCACGTGAATTAACCATGGAAGAAATAATACAAAAATCAAGAAATCAGGAATAAATAGATAACATTCTACAAGAACTAGGAAGAATCCTAATAAATAATCCTAATAAACACAAGAAGATGATGGACTCACAGCATAGCAATGTAAATGTAGAACCAGAAACATCAATACCAATAACCGATATGCCAATAGATATACAGAAGATACTAGTATTCATAGAAACGCATATATTTCCGACAACAGTAACATTTGATACGAAAAATGCTAAAGTAATATACTACGCAAAATTGGAGAAGAAAAATCTGAAACAAGAATTGATAGAATTAATAAAAGATATAATGCCTCAAGGAAATTACTACATATACACAACAAATGAAATTTATAAAGAAATGTGTCAAGTTTACATAGAACACTTCAATAACAACAGACCAAAAATTTATAGATGTACTCGAAGGGTAAGAATAATCGAAACACAAGAGGAAAAGATTGAAATCATAATGCAAAACCATGACGGAAAAACCAATCACAGAGGAATCAATGAAACTCTAAAACAGATAAAGAAGAATTATTACTGGAGTCAAATAAAAGATGATATAACGAATTATATTAAAAGTTCCGAAATATGTCAAAGAAACAAATACCATAGAGCACCACCAAAATTACCTTTTCAATTAACGAAATTAATAGAGAAGCCATTTGATAAAATTCACGTTGATACGATATCAATAAATTTACAAAATTTCCTAACTATAATAGACAAGCATATCCAATTCAAGGAAAAACAGCAGTCGAAGTAGTTGATAAATTAATAGAAAACTTTAGTATACACGGTTCACCAAAAGAAATTGTAATGGATAACGGTTTAGAATTTAATAATGCAACATTAAAAGAATTGTTAAAATTATATAGAAACCATAGAAACTTACCATGAAAAATTTTTGAAAAAAAGATAGTTCTGAAATATTCATTTTTTGTAATTATATAGTGTTTTATCAAAATCTAGTGACCTAGAAGTTATTTCCGTTATATAAAACCTATTATCTCCTATAAATCATGTTCTTGGATCAGTTTATGGGAATAATTTTTTCTAAAAGCTTTTTTCAGATTTAGTACCTAGTATATTATTAAATTAATTAGAAAATGGCATATCTTTAAAATTTACTGTAATATCTATATTTCATCTAAAGTTGGATATAACTTGTTTTTGTGTTTATAACACGAATATATAACTATAGCTGAATTACTTTCTTCAGAGATGAGGATAAGGTTTGTCAATTATGTAATTTTCTGATCTATATTGTATTTGTAAGTGATAGACAATGTTCTGTGTGCCCAAAAGTTATTGGTATAATAGTTATATTATTAATTTGAGAATATCCTCTAGAAGTGTTGACAATTATACATCTCAAATGCTTTTGTATCTAAAAACTTAAATAGAAAACCATTTTTTGAGGAATGTCACTTTTACTTATTAAGACATAGACACGTATATTCTGTGTTTTGTAAATACTAACGATAGTTCATACAAGATGTTATGTTTATTATTGCATTTCTTTAATAAATTATTACGAATATCTATGTTTTTTCCCTAATTTCTATTACTACTACTTATAAGTAATAATTAACAGATTTTTTAGTATAGCATATTTAATGTATATAATTGTAAATATGAGGGGGTATTGATATCTAGTTATCCTAGACCGGTTCCGCGGATAAAAAAAATATTGCGATACCATAGCAACGAAAAATGACATATTAGTATCAGTGTAAAGTATCACGTCAAAAAGTCAAACCAAAGTTGCGCAATAAAATTTGAAAAAAAGGATGTCGACCGAAAATGTGTAAACGAAAAATTGGAGTATCGAGCCATCATCAAGTACCTGTATTTGAAGGGGATAATAAGTAAGCAAATTTACGAAGATATGCTTAATACCTTTGGCGATCAATGTCCTTCGTATGCGACCATGAAAAATTGGATTGGAAGCTTCAAAAGGGGTAAATTTTCCATTGAAGATGAACACCGATCAGGATGGGCAGTTTCTGTGTCCGTCTCCGAAAATATTGATGCAGTTCATGACATAATTTTGTCAGATTGTCGAATTGGGCTAAAACGAATATCTGAGACACTGAATATTTCATTGAACACGTCCATAATATAGTTCACGTCGATTTGGACATGAGAAAAATTTCTGCAAAATGGATCCCCCGAATGTCTGAATATTGACCAGAAGCGTGCAAGCGTTTCTACGACCCAGAAACAAAGCAACAATCGATGGAATGGAGACTCTCTGGTTCTCCAAGGCCTAAGAAGTTTCGCGTTCAAAAATCTGCTGGAAAAGTTCTTGCTTCAGTTTTTTGGGATTGCCATGGAGTAATCATGATTTATTTTCTGGACAAAGGTAGAACAATAACTGGGAATTATTATTCGACGTTACTGACCACTCTACGAGAAAAGATTATGGAGAGAAGACGCGGAAAGTTATCCAAAGGTGTTTTGTTTTTGCAGGACAATGCCCCTGCACACAAATCGCATGTTGCCATGCGATTACTCGAACACCCGCCTTATTCACCAGATCTGGCTCCGTCCGACTATCATGTCTTTCCTCAATTGAAAAAAAGTTTAAAAGGTCGTAAATTTTCTTCCAACGAAGAGGTGATAGAAGCTGTGGAGGCCTGGTTTGCAGAGCAAGATAAAAATTTCTTTTTGAAAGGTCTAGAGGCGTTGAAGTATCGCTGTATTGAGTGTATTAATTTAGGAGGAGAGTATGTTCAATAATAAAATATTTTGACTTTCAAATTTTATTTACTTCTATAGTAGGCTAAGAATTTTTCAATACATCCTCGTATCACACAAAACTTGTTCTAAAAATCATCAACAATTTTAGATTAAGCTTTGATTAAAATATTTACGAATATATATATTAAATACACAAAAAATAGTTTTAAAAATATTAAATTTTAAATACCTAGAGAGGCTTTCATCTAAAAGAGTTCCCTCACATATTGTAGGTGTCGCAAAACTTAGTTTTCTTTTGGTATTAAAAGTTCCCTATCTCCTTAGTATATTATCTCTGAGTTGTATGCCTTACTATTTACGGCAGGAACACGTGTCGCCTTCATTGTTTTTATTTTTTAAGAACATTGCTACAGTATTTTGTATGGATTATCATAGTATATGTTGAATATTTTTTCTTATCTCTTTTCTGACTGGTTTTATTTGTTTAGCTTCTGTAGTGTAGAATGCGGCACGCTATACGGACTTCTCAGAAATTCGGCTAATTTAGTTAAGTTTCGAGTCGTCGACTATGGCGTTGGTAGTCCAATTTGAATTAAAATGTAAATTGGCGCGTTTTTTTTCGCCAGTTCTGCTACGTGATTTCGTTGAGCCTCATTTGTGTCTTATCGTATTTGAACGTATCTTTTTTCCGTTTAGTCTTAGCGTTTTCCTGAAGCACTGTTTGTTATTTCTTCAAATTTTTACAATTAATAATGGTGTTTACTTGCGCTGTTCTTATGTGTGTGAATATATAAAATGATGCAGTTGTGCATGTTCTTCAACTTTTAATATACTAGTATTGGATGTGAATCACATATATATGTATATGAATAGATTTATTTTGACAATATTTATCATATTTCAATTATATTTTAGTATATTTATGCAATATCAATATTCTGAAGCTCGATGTATGTTGGATCGAATTCCTTCCACTTCAAAGGAAATTCCTAGATCGGATCTTGATTTTATGAATATAGCAGGATATGCTGATGATTAGAGCAGACCAATTTCCATGCGCGCCATATGCGCCGATGTGAGGATGATTGTATTGCATCAGAACTAATAAAAAGCATTCAGTATGTGTTTGGTACTTGCTTAGACTGCATGTAAGTGTAAGCATACGTAATAAAATGTTGTCGACACATAAATTGAGAAAACGACCGTTGTCAGACGAAGTGAATAGTTTATTATGGATTTCCCGGACTTAATATACGATGGCTCAAAAATTAAATGTTTAGTGTGCAATACATATCTAATGTGTTGGTCAAAAACACATTGTAAAGAACACGTAAGCAGTTCGAAGCACAATAATAACAAAATTAATCGACAACAGTTTATACATGAACTATGTGTAACTATGATTGTGTGTACACTGCCGTATACCTTGTTAAGTAATGATTCATTTATTTCATTTTGGAATAAATACGCTAATCAAACATTACCGAGCACGACAACGTTACGAAGGAATTTACCATCAGTGCGTAAACAGGTTGAAAATAAAATCAAAGCCGAACTGAAAAATAAAAAACTGTGGTTATGTGTAGACGAAACAACTGACAGCAAAAAACAATCTGCAGTTAATGTGATGGCGCGTAATATGGAACCACATCAACCAACGTCTTCAATTTTATTAGCATCCAGACGACTAGAACAATGTAATGCCGAAAAAATTTCAGAGGTGCTATTAGATACTTAGGAAAAATTTATACTTTCGAAAGACCAAGTATTAAAGTTTATGACCGATGGTGCCGCAACCATGTGTTCTGTAGGCCGGTCTCTTAGAAAATATTATCCTAACTTATTACATATTACTTATAAACTCCATGCTCTACACCTTGAGGCAGAACAGGTTCGTAGATGATATCCAGAAGTAGATGCTTTAATATCGAGTACAAAGGCAGTATTCCTGAAATCTCCAAATCTCCATTCGGAAATTTCACGAATTGTGTCCCCATACCCATGAGCCACCACAGCCGATTCTGACACGTTGGGGTACATGGTTACGGGCGGGGTTTTACTATCATGAACATTATGAAAAAATTAAGGACGTGGTTTTATCATTCGATCCGAAAGAAAGTGCATCTATCAATACAAGCCAGAAAAAATTTCAAGATGCCCAGATTAAAATGGATTTACAAAGTATTCGTGAGTATTACTTGGGACTAGAAGAAGCAATAACAAAATTAGAAAATTCGTCGCTGTCGTTAGAGGAATCACTGCAAATCGTTAAAGATGTTCACGCACAACTGTGTGCTGTAGAAGACGCAAAAAAGTGAAAGTGTTCTAATTAAATTTGAAAGTGTTTTAGGCAGAAATGCAGATTTTGACACCTTAACACGTATTTGTGAGGGCACGTCTACAGATGCGTAAACTCTAATGGATCGTTATTAATACAGTTTGGAAGAACGTATTCTAACTACCTATTACAAGTGCGATGCCAATTACGAAGAAATTTGTACGCAGTTTAAATTAAAGTTTCCGAATTCACCAGCACCACGAGGCGAAAATATTTACAAAATGCATAGAAAATTTCCAACAACAGGATCTGTTATTGATAAATCTCGAAGTAGTCGTCCGCGAACTGGGAGAACTTAAGATAACATGCATTACTTAATAGCACAGGCGTTAAGTTTAAAAACAAATAAAATAAAATAATTTGGTCTTCAGTGTTTTCAATTTTAATACTATACGCTATATCTTATTTGTATTATTATAATTTTAAGAAAGGGAGATAAAACTACAGTTCAATTTTTACAAATAGAAAAAAAGTACATACAGGCTCGCTATTATGTACGGAAACAGTCAAATATCTCAAGGACGGTTCGAGATATTTACGTGAAATTTTGTATACGAATATAAGGAAATGTTTTGGTCTTTATGATTATGCTTTCATTCTTTTTCTTATCGCGTATTTAAAATCCAAGGCTTATATTTTTTTTTTAATGGCAACAGTGCATGAGTGTTAAGAAAAAATGGGAAAAAGTGTTAAAAAGAAAGAAGGTTTAGGGCGACCAAGAATTTCAAATCAGCAGCAAGATAAATTTCTATTATATTATTTAAAAGAAAATCTATAAAAAGTGCGAATGTAACAACCAGCCTCGGCATTGAAATAAAACCAAGCATGTTGCATTATTCAAAATGATCTTTTTGATACAATTGTTTTTTAAGAAGTTTCCCTCTCTTTGAGCATATCTGCTGATTAATTGACTTCAATTTCACAATGATACATGTTTAAAAAGAAAATTACTAAAATGATTATTTTCTTACGTCATCTGTAGTGATTTATGTTAACTTCTTTAACCTATTTGTTCATAGCCATTAAAGTTATAATAAAGGAACAAGTATTAAATACCATAACTATAAGTCTGATACAGGCTTACAAATATAAACTGTATTAGTGTAGTGTAAGTTTTGTGAAATATTGTTCTTTAATCTTATATTAACCTTACTTCTTGTGCATCCATAACAGTTCCAACCCCTACAGTTAATGCCTGTTTTGGTACTTTTGAAATATCATTTCCAAAAAACCGAGCATTTGCTTCAAGAGTGTCCTGAGCTAATGTTTTCACTCTAGTTCGTGATACTAATGAAGAGCCAGGTTCATTAAAAGCAATGTGACCATCAGGCCCAATCCCTAAATTAATTATTATTATAATCATCAAAGAAAAGAATGCAAATTAAATATATTACCTCCTATAAATAATTCTATCCCACCAACTTCTGTTATTTTCTTCTCAAAGTTATTACATTCTTCAACCAAATCTGGTGCATTTCCATCTAATATATGTACATTTTTTGGATCTATATCAATATGTTTGAAAAAATTATTCCACATGTAATAATGATAACTTTCCGGATGATCTCTGGGCAAAGTTACATATTCATCCATATTAAATGTTTTCACATATTTAAATGATACTTTTCCTGCTTTGTAATATTCTATTAATTTTTGATACATGCCATAAGGTGTACTTCCTAAAAATTTTCACCACATTAATATCTTTTTATAACTTTATATTTTTTACCTGTTGGAAGACCTAGAACAAAATATTTATCTGCTCCAGGCTTAAAATCATTGATCCTTTTCATTACATATTTTGCAGACCATTCTGCAACTTTTGCGCTTGTGTCCAATATAACTAATCTCATTTTTTCAATAAACGAAAATATGTATTCGATTCAACACCTTCGTATACAGAAAGAAGTAATTACAAATATGACTGAATAGACTGATTGAAAGACCTGTTTATCCTCTTTAGTGCAATGACCCCATCAAGCAACAATATATTTCAAAACCTAGATAACTTATCATTTCTTTACATACCAATAACCGCAATATATACTGTGTTACTAATAAATATTTTCACAAATTCCCAATGGGAACGTCGTTTCACTATTTGAAATTTCTAATAGGCCGCCAATAACCTTTAGACGACAAGTGTAAATGTGTCATAGAATAACGTGTGTATTGCGGTGATTAATACAAATGCACAGATTATCCAAGGTTATAATGACTGTTAAGTAGTAGTATGTGAAGAAATATTTCATTTTTGTGTGAATGACCCAAGCCATGGGTTTTTCAGATAATTGACTATACAATAAAAATTAAATACTGCGCAGCCCAGAATAATAATTCCTTTATTGTATTATTGGCAAAAATCAATTTGTTTTCTTAAATTGGTACCAAGAATATTTTGCGTATAATATTCTTTGATTTATTGTGTAATTTAATTTTTTCAATGTTATATGTATTTGTTTTCTATCTACATGAACTAACAATGAAAAAATTTAATTACATAATAAATGAAAGAATATTATAAACAAAATATTTAATCAAGTATAGCAAGCGCCAATTAAGTTGGCGTGAGGAGGGGTAAGTTCGCGCAGGATTAAAAGTAGTGGGGAGATTTGTATTTGTTTTTACATCAAATGTCAATGTCTAGCCTCTGTTCTAACCTCTGAGCGTGATCCCCTAGCAAAGACATTATATTCCGTCAAACGTCAATGACAAATGTATTCTGACAATTACTTGAGTAGTGGGGGTGGACGTTTTTAAAAACGGCTTCTGCGCACCCCCTCCTCGCGCCAACTTAATTGGCGCTTGCTATAATTGTCAGAATACATTTGTCATTGACGTTTGACGGAACATAATGTCTTTGCTAGGAGATCTTAAAGTGATACACGCTGAGAGGTTAGAATTATCTGACATTTGATGTAAAACCAAATACAAATCTCCCCACTACTTCTAATCCTGCGCGCACTTAACCCTCCTCGCGCCAACTTAATTGGCGTTTGCTATAATTGACTTAATATTTATCGGTAAGTTATTGGAAAACTTTAAATAAATATAATTTTTTTTTTGAAACACGCTGTTGCACGTAAAAAGGCCGCAATACAATTACAATTTAGAGGAGACATAATACTTAAGATTGTTATTTCATTAGAAAATACGCAAGTCAGAATTACCGTCTTTCTATGTAATTTGTGAGTCCCAACAAACAAAATACATAGAAGCAGTGGCGGCTCGTGCTAAAAATTTTAAGGTGTTCTGCAAGTTTTACAAAAAAATTTACCTTGCACGGGCAGTAAGAGGTTGTCTCCCATCGATCTTATCGTGCTTTCTTCGCCTTCCGCACTGAAGTAATGGATTTCTGGAACGATTGTCAATTGTCACACAAAAAAATAAGAGTCACTAAGCACTACTTTACTAACAAATTATTTCTTATAAATTAAATCTATTCTACGTTCTTTTCGATTTGCAAATTTTGTTATCACTTTGTCATTAAAATTGTCTATTTCGGAGATAAACTTTTTTTCGATAGATAGCATGGAAAGAGATGTTAAACGATCTTCGGTCATTGAATTTCTGAGAAACGTCTTAATTCGATTTAGTGTTGAAAAGCATCGTTCGGCCTCTGATGTTGTCATGGGAGTTGTTATTACAATTTCTAATAATTTTCTAGTCTCCTTCAACGTATCTCCCAGATTGTTTTTTATTAAAAATTTTAGAAGAGGTAGTGCGCCTTTTAAAGATCTACAATCAGTTCTTGAGTAAATAACAGACAATTCAGTTCGTAATCTTTCTTTATCAAGGGTGGGATAATAGGAGCATGCGGAAGTGAGTTTGTCCTCAGGAAATTTACTGCAATACTCTCCAAAGCATTCCGAAAAAAAAAGTGATGCCACTACTAGATGCTCTTTAAAATGAAATCGATCTTTTGCACAATTTAGAATAACATCACACACCTCTAAAGCCGAAATTCGATGATTAAATCTGCTGTTATTTGAACGTTTGCGTTTTTCTGGTGGTGGCTCATCGCTTATTAAATCTGATGCTTCACTTATGATGTTGTCAATATTATTTCGAACTTGGCCTATACTGCGTTCAAAATTTTCGATAGCGTCTTTTACTAGAGTGGGTTCAATTTTTCTTTGCTGCAATTGATTAAACAGGATATCTACATGGGGCATTACATGATGGAAAAAAGTCAGCCAAAAATTGAAGATCAGATCATTTAATGTACGGCGAATAGAGGCGGCTGCACTACAGACTGTGTTGTTGGAGAATTGTTCTTCTATTTCTTCCATACACTCAATGAGAGAGGCCCTATTTTCGTACACAACATTAATGGTCCTGATATTAAAATTCCAACGGGTTGTAGCACCGTGGGGGATCCTTCTGTTTACAATCTTGTTTAACACTTCTACTCGTTGGGGTGAATTATTAAAAAAGCCGGGAATGTCTTGTAGATTTCCAAAAAATACACGTACTTGCGAATTTGCAGAAGCAGCTTTAGATATAATTAAATTTAATTGATGGGCATAGCAATGTACATAGTGCGCAAAAGGGTACTTTTTTTTAATCAATGCTTGAACGCCTGCGTGTTGTCCGCTCATCACCGCTGCTCCATCGTAACTCTGTGCAATCAGTTTATTAGGTGAATTTTGAATTAAAGCATCTATGACACTTAAAATTGTTTTGCTAAGTGTTTCTGCATCACATTTTTCAGGAATGACGTAGTTCCAAAAACGTTCAATTGGCTCACCATCACGAACATATCTAAAAATAACTACCATTTGAGTTTTTGCAGCAACATCCGTTGTTTCGTCCGCCATGATCGCCAAAAACGGAGAATTATTAATTTCCTCAATTATTTGTTCTTGGCAGACTTCAAGTATGCACTGCAACAGATCATTCTGTATTTCTTTGGAAGTGCCTTTAAATACCGAACAATTTTTTAGGTGCTCACTTAGAGTTGCATCTAATTTAGCCGAAAAATTAATACAATAATTTTATACAATTAATAATTTTTGATAAAATATAACGATTCTTTGACACATTTTCATTATGTCTCTGTATATTTACCCAATAAGCAGAATCTAGTTGAGCCATAATATTAGTTGACCCTAGTAACGCAAATTCCATACAATTATGAAGATGGCTTTTAGAATTCTCATGTCTTTTTATTTTCAAACTCAAGTGCTCTAGATCCGTGACCCCTATTTCCGTCCAAGCTTTATCGCCACCAAAAAGTTAACAGGGAAAACAATATAAAGCATTTTTTTTGTTGCATCCACAAATCCAATCGTTTTTTGAATAAATATCGCTACTAAATTTACGTGTATAATTTTTCCCTCTACTTACACCAGTTTTTTCAATAGTGATATCTACTAATGGCCTACCTCTTGCTTTTAATTCTAACTTCTCTTCGTATGAATATTTAAAGAATCTCTTCACATTAATTAAATTAAAGACCACCTCCATAATACACAGAGTTTATATAAATTGTCAACAATATACAAAAACAAACAAGCACGCGCACAATATTATTGTTTTTACGTTACACTCGCCGCACAGTAAACAACACGCGTAAATATTAAACACCTATACCGCCGAATCATATGAACGTGCTGGACAGAATGCAGCGAATATGCCTTTATAAAATCACGTATTGATTTCAGACATCCGCGGTGGTAGCGGGGTGCGCGCGGGTGTTTCAAAGAGCTCTGAGAGCCCGTACGTGTGGACCAGATAAGGAACAAGTGAGCGATCGCGCGAATTAGGTTGGTTATTCCACTGGTCGCCTATTGTATATTATTTGATAATATTCTATATATAACCGGTGTTAGTGTTGTAATTTCGCAAGCGAATATCTCGGCATCTACTGATCGGATTTTGATGATTAAGGTGTGAAATTGTAGTATGCAAATTTTTTGATATACAGGGGGAGAATTTTCACAACAATATGTTACGCTTTTATAAACATCAGAAATGTCGGAAAAATTATGTAAAAGAAAACTAGTTTATAACTAATACAGGTTCGCCCGCCCAATTTTTTGGGAGCTCTGCAGCACTGCAGCGCTTACGCGCCAGCCGCCACTGCATAGAAGTATATCAAGTTTATCGCCAACAGGCAGTGCAGTAGGTATAGCAAACGCCAATTAAGTTGGCGCGAGGAGGGGTAAGTTCGCGCAGGATTAGAAGTAGAGGGGAGATTTGTATTTGGTTTTACATCAAATGTCAAATAATTCTAACCTCTGAACGTGCTTTATGATCCCCTAGCAAAGACATTATGTTCCGTCAAACGCCAATGACAAATGTATTCTGACAATTACTTGAGTCGTGGGAGTGGGCGTTTTTAAAAACGGCTTCTGCGCACCCCCTCCTCGCGCCAACTTAATTGGCGCTTGCTATACACTATGCAACATACCGTGAGTTTTTTATATCACTGAAATAAATGTTTGTATGCATGGGAACGTTATGCAACCAACAATGCGAGTGTCATCACTGTAATATGGCAATTTAGTTGTCAGTGTCAACATAGTGTGAAAATAATTTATTTAACATTTAACTTACACAAACAATATTAAAATGAATTTTATGGTAAATTGAAAAAAAGTTTATTTTTATTTATAATTCTTTAACTGTTTCATAAATGTTCGAAATATCCTTCTTCACATTCCATACAACATGCGAGTCGATTATGAAATTCCTGCAGAGTGTGTTAAAAAATTCGATTTGGTTTGTAATTCGTCGCAGGCTGTACTAATGCGTGCTTTTAAATCTTCAATGTTAGTGAAAATTACATTATCATAAATTCTAGATTTAAGGTATCCCCAAAGAAAACTCATTTGGCGATAAATCTGGCGAAGGAACCGGCCAAACCATCGGACCCAATCTCCCTAACCGTCGATCAGGAAGACTTGAATTTAGAAAATTTGTAATTGCTGCAGTTGAATGAATTGGGGCTCAATCCAATTGAAACCATGAACCTTCATTGGCTAAATTTTCAAATTGAGGAATAATACATGTTCGAAGAAAAAGACGCTTCATCAGCGAAAAGTATTTTCTTCAACATATTATGATTTTCATTTAATAAATTAAATAATGGTTTGCAAAAATCAACACATCTTATTCTATCTTCATGAAATAATTGTTGTTAATTAGAAGACTTGTAAGATTTGTATTTGTACTGTTTAAGAATTGTAAATACAGACATCTTCGAAATATTAAATTGTTATGCTATTTTCTTAATGGTGTTATGCATTCTTCAATGTAACATAACACATTTAATTTTAGGTCTTGTGAAAGAATGTGGGGGCTTTTAATGTTCTTTCTGTGTGAATTTATTATGCAGCCATCAGAATCAAATTTCCTAGTAATCGCCTGAATTTTTCCGATAGATGGTATGGGCCTGTCAAGATATTTGTCAAAAAAGTTTTCCGAATATGCCATGGATTAAAGCAGTTATGTTTTAGATTGCTTAAGTGATTTAACCTACATTTCGTACTATTAGTAATAGGTTAAATCGTAACTTGTCAATTTAACTTATGATTATTTACAAATGACACTTCGTCAATTCTCTAAGCTCAGACGTGACTTATATGTCTTTATCTTAGTCGTTCACGGCCTACCTAGGATACAAATTTTGTGGCTCGTATTAGTGTAAGCCAGGCTTATCAAATTTGACATGTCTTATTGTCTTGTCAAATTTGACTTAAGTTATAGGTATTAGCAATGTATGTATAACCTATGAAGTTTGTAAGTGAAAGTATGAATATAGTTGTACAGTTTACGCAACTTAAAAACTCTGCCTTTATGGTCATAAGAGTTCTACGGGCTTTATATGTCGCGCGGTATACGACAATAAGTGGTGGGGCGGCGGTGGTGATACAACCTTCAGTATTACTTCGACTCTGTTTGAGATCTCTTGTATATAGATGTATGCTGCCGTATGTACTATTTCGTAGTTTTACGTTTGTTTTAAAAATGTTGCAGTTATATACGTCCCAAAAACGACCAATGTCGGACACTGTTAAAAACTTTAAAACATAAATGCCGGATTTATATTATGATGACGCGAAAATTCAATGTCTACTTTGTAATATCCCTTTAATGTGTTGATCCAAAAGAGATTGTCATCGTCACGTCAATAGAAAACACCATACTTTGATAAAAAAGTGGCAAACGACCTATGAAAATTTTAAATTGAATTTGTGTTACCTTCATTTTATCCAATCTACCGTTTCATTTACTAGACGACAAAGCATGTGTCTCCTTCTCAAACAAATATGTGAAATGTAAATTACTACAACCAAGTCGGGCATCATTACGAAGTTTAGTACCATCTGCTCGTGAACATATTGAAAAAAAAATGATATCGAAATTGAAAAAACTGTGGTTATGTGTGGACAAAGCAACAGATCTTAAAAAAAATTATGTGGTTAATAAAATGGTATGTACACTGGAACCACTTCGATCGTCACCGTCTATCCTACTCGCTTCCAAGAGTCGAAAATTGTACTGCCGGTGAGATTTTGAAGGTGGTGTTGAACTCATTGAAGAAATTTGGAGTTTTAACCAAGAAACTTTTGATGATGTGATGGGTGCCGCAAACATTCTTTCCTTAGGGTGATCCATGCTTTGAATCTTGTGACACAAACGATTGTACGATGTTATCCATTAATTGTCAGTACAAAGGCAGTGTTTCTAAAGTTCCCAAAACCTAAAGGCTGTGCCCCCAAATGCGTGAACTACCACAATCGATTATTACACGTTGGGGAACATGGTTACAAGCTGCGCTTTACTACAACAAATATTTTGATGATGTAAAGAAGGTCGAACAATTACTTCGGAATTGTGAAGGAAATAGAAAAAAAATGTTTCGATGTCGTTTGACGATTCTCTTCAAATTGTGGATGATGTTCACGTAAAGCTATTCGCTGTAGAAGGCGAAAAAAGTGAGTGTGAAATAGAAAAATTTGGAAGTGTTTTAGACAAAGATTCATTAAGTTGTTTTAAAGATTATTTTAAATATGCAAATATAACATCACTACAAGTAGAACGGTTGTTTTCGGCATTAAAAAACATTTATTCCGCATGTCGTACTAGCTTGACTGAAAGAACTATGGAAACATATCTGATGATTGATATATTTAACAGATGTTATCCACTTTGTTATTTCACGGAAAACTCTATACGATAAATGTTTTAGCACGTTTTATAATTTATTTCTTACCATTTATTTCATGTGTAAATTTTTATGCAGCCCTACATATAAGTACATATTTATTAATTCCTGGTGAGAAAAATAGGACCGAGATATAAAATAAAAATGATTGTGTTTTGTTTTAATATATGTGTAAATTATCTTATGAGAAACTAATATATGGCAAGCCGAACTATTGATTATAACAGAATTAGAATTTTTAATCATACGAGTATATCAGGAAAATATTCGAAATTTTACGCTACTGGCCAGATACAAAAACCAAATCAAAATGTTTTAGCAAAATTAAATCTTCTATTCCATGAATGACTATTTGACTAATGCCGCCTTTGAATACAATGGGCCATTTTGAATCGTATTTAAATTTCTCTAACAAAAAAATTTCGTAATACACAGGAAATTTTAGTATGATTTTTAAAATGACAAAAGTTATTTAGAAAATATTTTTCGCCCCACTTTTGTTTGGACTATAACTAACGAAACAATTTTACATGTGTGTGCTCAATCAATTTCGATCGGTGCATGTGTATATTTCGATTATGCCTTACACAACGTATGAACTGTTATTATTTACATTTATGGTGAAACAGGTGGAAATGCTCGTCAAACTTGGCGTATATATGTATGTGAGCGATTTCCAAATCGTCAAGCACCATCTTATACGTGTGTAATAGATGTCGTGTTCCGATTAAAAGCAACAGGTAGTTCTTTACCAATTTACGAAGGCTACGAGCGTGACAGGCTCCGTAGAGTCTTAAGAGATATTGGATATCGTTGAGAGAAATCCAGTTGTAAGTAAACGAGATGCAGCAAGATAGGTAGGGGTGTCTCCCAATACGGTACACAGCATTTTCAGATGTAATTTATTACACCCGTATCATATTCAGAGTGTACAAAAATTGACTGAAAACGATCGCCCCCTGTGTATTACATTCTGCATCTAGTTTCATCAACGTGTAGCGGAAGATGTAAACTTATGTGCTAAAGTTTTATTCACCGATTAATGCTGCTCTACAAGAAATTGTATTATGAATTATCATAATACACATCATTGGGCTGATGCTAATCCGCATGTGGCAAGACCGCAACAGTTTCGGCATCGCTTGTCGTTGAACATATGGGCAGGCATTGTAGGAGATACTCTTCTAGGAGTTCATGTACTTCCAGAGCAATTACATTGGGCAAGTTACTTAGAATTTTTTGAAAACATTTTGCCGGACTATCTGGGATCCCCACATTTTTCACGATTTTTTTAAATGTTACATATTCTACATGCATTAGATGTAGAGGTCCCAAAACGTGGCCTCCTCGCACCCGGATTTAAATCCACTCGCAACGTATTAGACATGAGGCACCCTTTCATCGGGTTCGTGACAATTATTTACCTTGCATGGAGGCGTTTCTCTGGTCTTGATGTTCCAAGCTGTGCAATGAAAATATTTGAAAAACCAAAAACCTTGGCAAGTAATTAGCTTATTTTAGAGCAAATTTCTCGTTGATTGCTATTACAAAAAAGCATGAAACTTTACTAGAAACACCAGGAGTGGTAAATTCCTTTGATAAAATATACCGCAAAAATAAATGGCCAACTGTATACAATTTAGTTAAAACGTAATTTTGAGAAATTCTAAAAAAGGACCCAGGCTTCCATTATCGCAAAAGTTAACAAAATTTGATACGGCCTTTTTTGTGGGATTGAATTTATATCCAAAAATAATCGCTACATTTAATGTACCCTTTCTTATTTCAATAGATATCTTCTCTATTTATATGCACATTTTAGATGATAGATATTAGTTATTTTTATGTGAAAACTTAAGAAACTGCCAATTGTTACAACTGCTAGTTCTGATGTCAATAAAATTAGAAAATTATTTCTTTTTCCATGTCAATACAGATTTTGTAAATATTTCAATTTTTAACATATACCTACATAGCGTGGATTATCTGCAATAAAATTTTAGATAAATATAATAGTGTGCGATCGAATTAGGACCACTCGTCGTCGTCTTTTATGTAAATACGAGGACTATCCAGGAATTAGATTACGTTTTGGTATAAAAAAGAAAAAAAATCTAGGAAAAAAATTATGTTATGTATATTCATTTGAAAACGACACTTAAATACTACTTTTCAACATAGTCTCCTGTTGTATTTGTAAAGGCAGGAGGTGTAATAAATAAAAGGCGGTTGCAGGTTTTCGAACTAAGTTCGAAAACCTACAACCGCCTTTTATTTTCATTACACCTTTTTCCTTACATACATTTTGAAACAGTGTGTACCACAACCTTTTTTGTACCCTTTCAAATCCCCCAGAAGCTAATCTTACCAACTACCAATGTTTGTGCGCTCAGGATATAACATCTCCATACAAATTTAGACACGTATCATAGCGGCGAACAAGCTTGAAAGTCTTCATTGTTGGAAAAAGGTGGTAGTCGCTGGGTGCAGCGGATGAGGAAACACCTCCCACTTGAAAGCGTCGAAAACATCTCGAGTACGATTTGCCGTGTGTGGTCGGGCGTTGTACAAAAACTAAATTTTTGATCTCAATTTTCCTCTGCGCTTGCTCTAAATTGCTCGTCATAATTTTTCCAAAGTTTAACAATACCTCGCATAATTTATTGTTGTGCCTCGTTCAAGAAAATCGATAAGAAGCACACCTTTTCTGTCCCAAAAAATAGTCGCCATAATCATCCTTGCAGACAACGTCTGCAAGCATTTTCTTGTATTTTTGGAAGGAATTCGTGTGCCCCCACTTCATAGATTGCAATTTGGCCTCGCAGTTCACATATTCCACCCTAGTCTCGTCTTCAGTTACGATTCGATCAAGTAATGAGTCACCATCTTTTTCGTAAGATTACAGAAATGTCAATGATGCAGCCACACGCTGATTCTTGTGGTTTTCTGTCAAGATTTTTGGTACCCATCTTGCACAAAATTTGTGATAGCCTAGCTTATGTGCAACGATTTCATGCAACAAACTTCGTGAATTTGTGGAAAACTAAGCGATAACTCCCATATTGTGAATCGGCGGATTTCGTGAATCTTCTCATCGACTTTTGCGATCAATTCATCAGAGCATAACTTCGGCCATTTTTAAACTAATGCACCATTGCCGCACCTTTAGTGATTACATTGTTTCCGTACACTTTACACGTTGCCGAAAAATTTTAATCGGTTTAGGCTTTTCGCCAACAAAAACCTTATTACTGATTGCACCTCACAACCCGCGAGATTTTCAATTGTTGCACACATTTCAAACTTTTATTGCGAAATAACGGGAAACGACAGGAACCTCGCGTTACCACGGCTGAATGCCAACTGAACGGAAGAGCGCTCGGACACCAAAATAGCCGCGCTAGCCCCGCCGCTTACTGTTACAGACGAAAACGTCATCTAATTCCTGGATAACCCGCGTATTATACAATTTCATAAAAGACTAGTAAAATCTCGTGAGCAAGACTTGCCATCCACCTCTAGCAGTCGTAAGTGTTGTGGCGGATATTCACAAAATTATTAAATGTAAAGATGACTGTTGGCAAGATCTGTGAATTAAAACCAAAAGTGGTTGGCACAGTGGTAATAAGACCAACGCTTACCTATGGCGTAGTTTATTGGTGAAGAAGAACGGAGCTGACATCGACGTTGAGGCTCCTCACGACTCTCCAGCGATAGCCTGAATTGGGAATCACAAAAGCCATGAACAGCACGGGAACCGCCACCATAGAAGCCATTGTGACTCTTCCTCCCCTAGAACTACTTATGAAAACGGAAGCCATGACTGAGATCCTGAGCTTGAAGGCCAAGGACTTAGGGTGTCCTAATAATGTAGTTGGGAGTCATACAGGTATCACAGGAACTGTAGTGGACGAGCCAGTATTACAAATGCCGGAGGACAGTATTGCACCTGAGATTATGTTTACAAGGTATACAGGTGCAAGTATCTGTGGAATATACCCTAAAAGGTAGAGATCACGGAATCTAGGGAAATACATGACGGCTTCCGACGCTGAATTGTTTTAGTAGCCTTCGCCAGAGAAATTTGGAAAGTCGGCTGTGCAAATACAAACATTTACATAATGAACTGATAGTCAAGCGACTATTAGAGCCATTACGAACTCAATTAAGCCAAGGAGGCCTCAAAGGAAAACTTCATAGGATCAGAACCAGTTTGTAGAATCTAATTATGGTTAGAAAGAACAGAAAAATTAATGAAGGCTAACGGAAGGTCAACTCTACACTAAGACACTAACAGAAAATCTGGATACTAGATCTCAGCCAACCTAATTAGAAGTCACAAAAAAGAAATTAAAACTATCACCAGCTTGATAATCGGACATTATCCTTTTAAGAAGCAGCTATACAGCACGGCAGTGGTGAGCCCAGGTGTATGAGACGTGAAAAACAAGAGAACTAGCCTTTATGTAATATGTACTTGTGACTGAAAAATATGTGTAGATAATATAATTATCTAATTCTGATGGCTGCAATTTCTTGACTTACTATTACAAGATTTGTAATAGGTGAACTTCCAACCATAAAATCATGCTGCAACGGAGAAATATATGGCCTTATCTTTGTCACAATAAATCGGTATAGCAAACTCTCGTAAACTTTAGAAAAATGTTACTAAATAGCCACAGGTCTATCATTCTTGACGACCCTTCATGCAAACTGGACATATCCTTTCAACGTGTCGGGAACTTGGAAGCTCAGAAGGATACTACATATACTAAGTACTCTAAAAAATTGAATCGACAACAAACCAAGTAGTGATGTTTGTTACTGATGCCGGCTTATCAATGCTTTCTACGGGACGTTTCCTTAAACATGAGTGTCCCACTTTACTACATGTAACGTGCCTGTTATATGTATTATATCTGGTCGCAGAGACTATTCGACAAAATTATCCAGATGTAGATGGTTAAATAAGCAGCACCAAAAAAGTTTTCCTAAAATCTCCGAAACAAATACGCGAATTTCACAAACACTGTCCTGGCATACGAGAACCACCTCAACAAATTCTTACACGCTGGCTCACACGGCCTACAGTTTCCTAAGCAGTTGCATTATTCTAACCATTTTCACACAATAAAATCTTTAGCATAAAACGTGGGCTCCCGCACGGATGGGACTGCTTCGTTTAAGATTTGATATATACGGAAAAGCGAATAGGTGCGACCGAAATTGTTAGAAGCAGTCTCATCGTTGCGGGAGACCACGTTTTACGTCATCAAGAGCCGCGACTGAGTTTAACCCAAAAAAATCAATAGCCGTCAAAGAAAGCCCGATAAAATTTAATAGTACTGGTGTTCACACGGATTTACAAACTATTCATACGAATTACAATGTACTAGCAAATGCCATAGCAACTTTGCAAAATACTTCATTAGCATTAGTGGATCAATTGAAAGTAGTGGATGATGTGCAAACAGTGCTAGGTATGTACTTTAAATGACGAGATAGGTATTCGTGTATTAGAAAAGTTTCGTAGTATATTACGAAAAAAATCAGTTTTTGCCAGATTAACAGCCGTTTACAGTAATACTTCTTCTTCAGGTTCGTTAAGTCTGTTCAAAGAACATTTTAATTACGCAATAATTACATTAGTAGACACTGAACGATCATTCCCTCTTTACAAGTACATTTAGACACCGCGACGAAAAAAAAAATGTTGTAGATGTTTAGCCATACAAGTCCAGATTGTTAATACTTCTCTCGTGGGTAAGTGCTTAACAATAATAACATAAAATATATTGTTTATTACTTTTTATTCATATTCATTTTGTATGTCTCACGGTGTATGCGGTTTTGACATTGCAACGCCTGATATACGTATACATCCGTACCAGCTTCGCTCGTTGCCCCATGTAAGCTGTCTAAAAGTCGTCGCTTTAGCTACTACATATACCTATTCTTCCGATCAGCTTATAGCCCAGTAACTATAATATTCTCGAGAATCATAGATGAATGGATCAGCTGAGCAGTCTTGTTTTAATATTTTTCATAACCATAGTTTCCTTAAATTCTCCTAACTTTAAACAAATAAGATCTTAGTTACAGAATAAAGCTATTTTAGTATTTAATTCTGGCAATTATTTCTCAGTATCAGAAGTCATGGTTTTTAGAAAATAATTTGCAAAACTAATATTTAAGAAGCAACATCACACCTTACGTTATAATACAAACAGAATCAAATACATGCGTAATTGCTTAATGTATTTATTAAAAAGCCTGCTTATGAAATTACTTGTATAACTTACAAATATTAATGACATTCATATATTAGTCTAATACAAAAAAAACTTGAATGGTCCACAGTAATTCCAAAACAATATATAAATATTTGCTATCACGTGTTCAAAATGGAAATATTAGTATATATATTAATCATTAATACACTAATCAAGTTAATAGTATCACATATATTTGTTTGTTAATAAATTATATATCTTATTCGAAATTGTTTTAAAAAAAATCACATAGGTATTTCCTAAAAAAAAAAATTAACAGTTGCAAGGATGAACAAATATGATTGGAAGAAATCGATAATCTCGTCGATTTCAACAAATCCAGGGTTAATTTAATTTATCACAAACACACTAAAAGAGGTCTATGATCTTGCACTGAACAATCGGGCATTTCTTATTTTCAAGTTTTGAAAAATTTAATTTAACAGGGAGAACATTTGATCTTTACTGATCTAATTGAAGCAGTTAATATTTTAGTCGTTACTTCAATGCTGATCTAGTACACTGCCCGACATATAAAACCCGGACACTTAACATATTATCAATGTAAGTCAGGCTTATAAAATTTAACATGTGTTATTTCACTTACGATATAGGTATTAACAATGTATGTATAACCTAGGAAGTCTATAAATGATAGTATGAATATATTTGTCCCGTTTGCCCAACTAAAAAACTCCAATTTTATACTCATAAGAGTTGTACGGGTTTTATATGTCGCGCGGTGTACATATGGAAAATATGCAAAATATAAAATCAGCATGATCTTAAAAATCTACATGTCATAAACTGGCTGTTATAAAATAATAGCCAAATTGCAGAATAGAACTTACAGAGCACCATACTAAAATTAGCATCAACCGTTAAAGTGCTAAATATGCTAATATAATAATAGCGGATTATATGAACGAATGACTTTATGCACTCTTAAAGCATAGAAAATTGCATTATACAATGCTAGTTGTGTATAGTGACCAAGAAAAACAAGGGTGAAAGGTAGGGGAAGTTGGATCAAAGCGGCCCCTGGGGGCAAAGTGATTTTGTGTAATATTTCCTGCAACATAACGACATCTATAGGTGTCTTCACGTATAGCACTTCCCTTTTGGATGTAGAGCTAATTAGTCTGCATTAGACACGGTTGAGACCGCACGCTTTTTTTCCGGGAAGTAAAAAGTTTCGAACCCACGAGTTTGTAATATTCATCGGTATCTAAAGCAGCAGTTTAGCTGAAAATATAAATTGTTTCTTTAGTATTGTACAAGTTTATAATGACATTATATATATATATATATATATATTTGAGGCGTACATCCAAGCAATCGAACAAAACACGCAATGGTGCGTAAATATATACGCAAAACCCAGCAACATTCTTGGTCGGAGGAGAGTATGATAGCAGCTATACAGGAAGTAAGAAATAATATACTTTCTGCAAAAAAGGCAGCAAGTCAGTACCATTTCCCTTTAACAACACTTCGAAAACGATTCAAATCGAACGAGGACCCAGAGGCAACTTCAAAAAAATATCTAGGGCTATTTAGAGTAACTTGCGGATTTGATCTTAGAAATGAAAAGTCGGCTTTTCGATATTGGCACGCGGGAACTGAGACACCTTGCATTCCAGTTTGCAGAAAAAAATAAGATCGCTCATAATTTGAATGCCACCAAAGGTCTTGCAGGGCGTGATTGGATTTATAGGTTTCTAATCAGAAATAAAAATATTTCTTTAAGACTGCCAGAACATACGTTAGCCGCTAGAACTTTATTTCAATAAATTTAATGTAAGTTCATTCTTTACGCTTCTGGGAGAAATGTTCGAGAAACATAAATTCCCACCCAGTAGAATTTATAACGGCGACGAAACAGGTGTGTCTACAGTACCAAATAAGCCCTCTAGAATATTCTCCAGTAAAGGAAAAAAACAGGTGGGTAGTCTTAGTTCGGCGGAAAGAGGTACCTTAATTACTGCCGAAATTTGCTTCAATTCCGTTGGATTCTACATTCCTCCATTATCAATTTTCCTGCGAATAAGGAAATGCCCAGCCCTTGAGCATGGACTTCCCCCGGAATCGATCGTTGAATATCACCCGAGTGGGTGGATGCAGAGTGAGATCTTTTCGGATGTTTGGTTTGATAATTTCCTTAAATATACCAACCCACCGAGACTGACACGGTGTTATTGATTTGTGATGGCCATGCAACACACGAAAAATTTAAATTAACGTTAGTTGGAAAGGCAAGAGCAAATCACGTGTACATAATTGTAATACCTCCACATACAACCCACCGGCTACAGCCTTTAGATGTTGCCTCTATGTTTCCACTCAATACATATTATGAACAAGAAACGAAGAAATGGCTAATCAATAACACTGGGAAAGTAATAACTTTATATCAAGTCGGAAAACTTTTTGGCAACGCCTTTAAACGGGCAGTAACTACACAAAACGCTATTAATGGCTAAAAAGCGACTGGAATTTATCCATATAATCCGAATGTATTGCCAGAAGAACTATTCAAACCGTCAGAGACTACTGACAGAGTACCAGAGGACGAGCACTTAAAAACTCCCCACGAAATTCTACCTGATGAGAATAGATTTACTGCAATAAGCCAATTTCCACAACCAGGGGCCACTAGAGTTAGAACTAAGTCTCCTGTAGTCCATTCAATGCTAGCTGAAAACTTACAAGCTGTAGATTCTGTTTCAAAGGAAGAAATATCTGCAAACATGTATTATTCACCACAAGACATATTACCATTAGCAAAAGTAAGTGATGCAAGAGCTATCAAAAGAAAATTAAGAAGGGAAAAAACCATGATGCTAACATCAACCCCTAATTATGAAGAGTTGAAGGTTGCAACAAAAACTAAAATATCAAAAAACAAAAAAGAAACGATCAAAAGAAATTTGGTAAAAACCAGAAAGACAAAGGTACAAAAGAAAACAAACACGGGGGAAGATACATCGCCAGACAGTTCAACTGCAGTGGAGTTAGCAAATTCAGGTGATTCAGATAGCGGCTAGAATTTTGTCCTAAGATAAAGGATTTCAATATAGAAGAGGTTGACATAAAAAGCCTATGATGAATTTATATTGACAGAACTAACGTCTGACAAAATTGCAACAAAAAAGTTTCTTGCCCAAATAGTAAACATTGAAAAATCCTCTGAAACTAAGATTAGTGTTTCCTTTTTGCGGCAATATAGACAATCGAGAGATATTTTCGTTTTTCCCGATGTGAAAGACATTAGCGATAATGGTCGAACGTATTGTAGTGTGAGTTGGTTGTGTGCTAAATTTTATATCGGTTTGTAATTGTGTGTGACCAACATTAGCAGACACCCAAAGTGGATTCCGAGAAAATAGAAGTACCCATGATAATGTATTTACACTAAAATAAATTATCAACAGAACTTTGGCAAGATCAAGAACAGCTTACCTAGCATTTTTGGACATGGAACAAGCCTTTGACAAAGTTCCAAGAACAAAATATGGGAATGTCTAAAGGAAAGGAAAGTTAAACCAAAATTGATCAGAATAATTAAGTGCCTATAAAAAAAGAACGACAAACTGTGTAATTAAGGGAAACTTAATCTCTGAGGAGTTTGACACCAGCGAAGGAGGTCCACTGTCGTTTATTACCTTTACGGATGAATTGATCAAAAAGACACAGAAGAGTAAAACCAATGTTTGTGGGTTACAGAAATTTACAGGTGGTTAGTGTCTCTGAATGTGCCTTTCCTACCTGGAAGAGAAAAATAATTACAAGATCACATGAATATTTGGAACGAAGTACAAATAGAAATAGAAGGCGAATTAATAGAACAGGTGTAGAGTTTCTAATACCTGAGGATTACTTTGAACCAAAAAAGGAGACAAGATGTCGAGTTAAACAACAGAATAGAGAAGGCAAACCTAGTTTATTATACAATGAGACAGTGCCTTATAAATAAGAAAGAAGATTCCTCTCAGGCAAAGATACAAGTATACAAATCAATATATAGGCGTATCCTGACGTACGGGTGCGAATAATGGGTGTTGCTAGAGAAAGATAAGAAAATGATTAGAGCAGTAGAAATGAAATTGAAATATAGCCAAGTGTTTTATTCTCAATATTTAATGTTTCACCAAGAAATATCTGCAACATGAATTAATGATATGCAGTTTTATACATTTCTTCATCTACGGAGTAGAAACGTTAGGGAATATATACACAAACGATTATTCCGTTAACGTACAAATAAAAAAATGGCAACTATTGAGTTAGATGGCAAAAGTATCTTTTAAGGGATACCCCAAAAATTTCGCTTTTTCATGCTGCCATACATTTGCTATGGTGAATATTACAAACGTTTGCACACTTTTATAATTGAAGTAAAATCTTTTATATTAGAAATTAATTTTCATTTCAAAATTTGATTGCATATTGATAATGCTAGCAGCCATGCTAACAAATTGAATCATCCAAATTACAAGATTGTCTTTTTCCCTTCGAACTGCATATCATTAATACAACCACTGAACTAACCAGTCATCCAGACCTTCAAAACATATTACATATCCAATTTTTTTCAAATCCTCCTGAAGTATGAAAAGAATTTTCTAATTTAGATTGTGTGTTCTGCTTGTGCAGAACTTAAAACAACATATTGGAAAATTATTTTGCGCCAAGTGGTTGAAAGAGGAAACTATATATCGTCCTCAAACGTACAATAACAACATTGTCTCTTAATTAAATGGCGAAGGGTTTCAAAATGAAATAATTAAAATGTAGGACTCATTCGGGAAGAAACTTTAGATAAAGCAGAATTGATGTAGTAATTTGAAATAAATTGGTAGATAGATAAATATAAAGAATAGAATGCAAATTTAAATAATTTCATAGAAAATACTCCTATAAATCTACGTAGTAGAAAATTTTAAAGTTGCTTAACTACTTATAGAGGTACTTTGATGGAATTACAAAATAAAACCACATTTGAAAACGAAGATAAATATATGCAGCAAAGTCAAAAGGATATTTGGCCCATTAAAAGGAAATATAGTTAGGCCACTAATATTTCACAATGATAATGAATAAGACGCAGAAAGCGCTTGACTTCTTTGTATTTGTTGAACAGTAGTTGTTTAGTTTGTATTTCAATTAATTACTCTTAAATTCAATGTGTAACAAGTATTTATTGCTTTTGAGTCTATAAAATGCAACATAAAATGATTCAATCTTTCTTATATGTACTTACTTCTGATTTAACGGTTTACATATAACACGAATTAATACGATTTGTAGTAGGTACATATATATTTTCGTTTCTTATAACGCGATTTGGTACGAATTAATCGTTTTTATAAAAGGGTTTCCTGTATAGCAAATTTTGTACTGTCTGTATTTAGTAAAATCATCAATTAGGCATTTGAAAATAAAATTTTTAAATATTTTACTAAAATATGATTTGAGGCGCCTAATTTTTAATTACAAAAGCATTTTTTAATAAGGTTCTGAGTATGAAGAAAAAGAACTTGTTTAATAAGCTAAAAATCAAATAATTATATAAGCCAAGGAAACTTAAATATTTAATATTAATAAGGTTTAAATAGGTCTAATTAGAAAGTCATATTATGTTAACGAGACACGTACAAGTTCAAGCACATACGCAGATTGAAATCGATTTCAAGTGAGGTTGTACTATAAAATTCTCTAGATCAGTACAATTTTATGTTACCAGATACCTACCATGAATAATATTCATTGTCATTTTCCTTTTTTGTTTTACTGTTATTTATCTCGCTTTTTTATAAAGACACTTTATCAGTATATCTTCAAATTATTGGTAAATATTACGTGATTTTAAAACAATATTTATAGTATAAACATAAATCTGTCAAAAGCACACGAAAGAATATTTACGCGTGTTTAATAATCTCCACCATCTCCACTCTGATATGTCATGATGTCAAATATTTGAGTGACGTGACCTACACTTGCGATGAATCAGTCCCTAGTAGAATCTACGCCACGGTACTAATATTTAATATGTAAATAGTAAAAATAAAGTATTAAAACATCTATGCGAATCTATTCAGATCGAATTGAATTTAACAAAAGCTATCACACAGCAAGGTTTTATTTTGTGACCCGTAACTAGGGTGACCCGTACTTATTTTAGGACAGTACTTTCTTTTCTACCACTGTCCTACAGTATTTAAAAGATCATTAAGTACATTTAAATGTATTTTCTTTCTTTGAAGGTACAAAAAATTGCAAAATATTTAGTTTTTGTTTAAATAGAAGGCAAAAACTACTTAGCATTGTTTAGATATAAGATTTACGTGCTATTCACTGTGAGTCACCGATCACAGTGCAATAACAACGCTACGATCTGACGTGGTACATACGTACAATCGAGGGATTTTGTAGCGACTCAAACTGCAATAAAATGTAATGAGAGCAGCCCTTCCTTACTTGAATCGTTCTTCAGGTACATATAACTGGGCAATTGCAATAAGCCGTATAACAGCAGGGTACTATTTAAAGGAATTTAAATAAAACGAATTTTGAACGTGCTGCATTTATTTACACTAGCAGGTAAGAAATAAAAGCGGGATTATACTTATTTCTTACAACCCTTAATACTTCTTGAGAAAATTCAATGTAATATAGTAATGTAAAACTACTTATTGTATTTTATGTGCGTATATATAACTTCTGTTTACGAAACGTACTTCAGAATTATAATAAGCATCATTTCTCAATATAAAGAGCAAAGCAAATAGACGATTGTAAATAAAAGTAATTTTAAATTTCTTGTAAATTTTTTACCTAGCTATTTCACAAATGTTTCAAATACGTGCGTAAGGCCATAACGTTTGAATCATGAGTCGCTGCAAAATCCCTCGATTGTACATGCCATACTGGTGCAGTCTGGCTTCAGATATTAAAACGCAACGTCGTTTGATTTTAGTTAGTACTTGTGCATTTGCTTAAACATGGCACCGCCTCGAAGAAAGTGTCATTTTATTTTGGAGTTACAGAAACAATATCCTTTTATGAAAATAAAAAATTAATTAAGTCCCCATATTGTGTACTGCGAAATTTGTGGAAGTGATGTTGGTATTTCCAACACTGGTCGCAGAAATATTAAGGCTCATCTAACCAAAAAAAAGCATGCATTAGCTGCAAATACTAAATCTAAAAGCGCTAAACTAAACACATTTTTCAAAAGTGAAAACTTCAGCTCTGAACATATGTTTATTGCTGCCAAGGAAGGTACGTATCATAATATCAAGTATCAGCAAAGTTTCAGATCTTTAGATTGCACCTCAACGCTAATAGCAAATATATTTGAGCCTAAATTTATGGCAGCTCGATCCAAAACTGAGACCATTGTAAATAATGTTTTGGTTAATGAATCTCATTCGCGATTCTTGATCTCCAAAAAGCACATTTTGTAAGCATCCTGATCAATTCGTCCAACCACAAGGAAATTAACCTACAATTTAGTTGACAAGTGTATTGGATTAGCTGCTGATAATACGAATACAAATTTTGGCGGAATGAAAAGAAAAGGAGTGAACAATCTATTTGCCAAATTAAATTTTTCTCGTGGCAAACCTCTGGTTGGCATTGGTTATGTTGCACACATTTTCAACAATTGCATACAAAATGCTACGGACGTCTTACCAATTGGCGTATAGATTATTGTTGTTAAGCTATCTAAGCATTTCTATATATATACAGTGAGAGTAAATCAACTAAGACAATTCTGACTTTGTTAATGTTGAGTACAAAAGGATGTTATCATTTTCTAAAACAAGTTTTTTAAGCCTGATGCCTGCACTTGAACGAATTCTACAAATGTACGAACCCTTGAAAGCATACCTTTTGTCTATTGAAAATTATCCAACGATTTCTTTTTTGAGAGCCCAGCAAGTGAAATTTGGATGTGGTTTGTACACAACATTGCTTCTATGTTTTACAAAGTCATATTAAAGGTAGAAGGCGCATAGAAATATGCGCAACAGAATCCGCTCTAGAGTATTTCGACCTTCAAAATAAGCTTTAAAATCGTTTGAATGACTCATTTTTGCCGCTTAAAGTGAGAGAATATCTTTTACAACTTGACAATATGGTAAGTAATTTAAACTATCGAGAAGACTTCATCTCACAGGTCAGGTTATTTTATTCAAATTGTGTTATTTAAAGAATTGAAGTACAAATTTAAATAAATTTGAATGGATAATTTTAAGAAAACAAGTTTTATGGAAAATTTTGTATTCATGTGTTGCTTTTAAAGACTATTTTGGTTCGACACCAAATGAGGATGAAGTTAGTCTATTACAAGTTAAACTTTCAGAAGATAAAACTACCGAGTGGAACTCTAAAAATATTGATACTGAAGCGCGATGGGTTGAAGTGTTTAAATCAAATCAAGGGTCCAGGTCAAGTCAAGATTTTAAAAATTGAGATTTTGTCAGTTTATTTTTTGACTTCCAAGGACAAGTACGTCGATTGAACGGCTGCTCTCCAATATTAACAAATATTGGAGTTCAGAAAAATCGCAGATGAAGATATCGACACTAAAAGCTGTGATGTAAGTTTACACAAACTTCAATGAGACTTGCAACAAAATGTTCTAGTTTTTAAAGGCCAGACCGCAAATTTTGAAATCTATCGTAAGTTCCCAAAAACATGATTAGTACAAAGGTGACCCAACCGATGACGTTGCAGGCACGTCAAGATATATAATAATAATAACATTACAAATTTTTACCAAAGAGCGTTTTTTGTTTTTGTGTTATTTTTAATATATTTTATCAAACCATAGTTCGGTTTTATGTTTTGCATTTTGATACTTTTTGACGATGGCACATATAACGACTACATTCAACACCTACATTTAATTTAGTTCATCAAGTTTGTCTGTTTTTACCTACTCCTAATAAAACAAGTGAATTTCAACTTTTTTTGTAGTTATTTTTCTGAAAATAAATATGGCCACCCTACCCATAAATGAGAACACAAGTATTTATACATTTAGTATGTTTAATCGAAGAAATTGTAGTGGTAGTATAAATGTTTTGTTAGTATAAATGCTATCAAATATGCGTAGTTTTCGGCATAAAAAATCACAGCCTATAAAAATTTGAAGAAACAAATAGTTATCTAGATTAACAAATTAATAATTTTAAATTACTTGAATTAATAATTTATGATATATTCAGATATTTTTCACAAGAGACAAGTACAATGAATGCTTTAATGCATATCAAAAATGTCGAACAGTTCAATAATATACTCTTCTTGCTATCTGTCTTGAGTTTTTATCAACAATCACATCTAATGTAATCACAAAAATAATTAAATTATCCCCTACATATATGTTCATCCACTTATTTTAGAAACATTTTAAATAAAATATTAACGACCAATTAATTAAGACTAAGTAAGTAGGTAGCTTAGTAAAAAGTATAGAAAATATATTTAAGCTGCTTTTGACAGTGCTGCTTCTACAATATCAAAATAATAAATGCAAAATACAGTACTGTTGTGTGCAACTATGCGTAAAAATTGACCAGCAATGCCGGCCAATTCTCGTTGTAAAGATGTTAAACCCGAAGGCACTTTTTGCGGATCCGCCGTTGAAGATTCAATTATTTGCAAAAAGAATTCCTTAACTCGCTGGCGGACTAACTGTTTAACTCTGTTATCGGGCTTGGCAATTTGCAAAATTTGTTCCTTCAGCGATAGCAATGCATCATCACTCATTTGTTGAAGATTATATGATTTGCGAGCTTCCTTAACATCATTTATAACTTGTTCCGCAATGTTTGGCAAACATTTCTCCATTTCCCTATTAAAAGCAAAAAATTAATGAAAAGACATAGCAAATTTCTTTTAAAAACATAAAACTCATTAAAAAGTGATGACGAATCTCGACTTACTTTTCAGTTTTTTGTGTCAATAATAGTACAGATGTATGTTCTTTTATTGACTGTTTAAAAGCAGCTATTGACTGCAAACTCAATCCAACATTACTGACTGTTATCAGAAGAACAGATCCTGTTATAATGAGCTTATTGGTACGATTTTGTAAATCTTGCAGCCGAAGTTGATCCAGCATAAATGTCTGAAAAAAAAGAAACACCTGCGCTGAAATCTATTTGTTTATATTCTATTCAAATACAAGTCTTGGTCTGAATTCATTATCATCAACTGATAATTTAATTGTACAACTTTTCGTAAATATTCTCATACTTTATAAGTATTGTAAATGGTGCCGTAGATATTAAATTCTATAACTATATGATTATTATATTAATTAACAAATATGGTTGATTTGATAAATAGGAAAGTACGGACAATGAAATAGAATATGGTGCTGACTGTTTACACAGTAACACCAGCTATAATAAAAACCTACACATAAAACACTAAAATGAGACTTATGGAACCAGCATTACAATAAAAAACTATAGAAAAGGAGATTTTAACAAAAATCTCACGCACGAAAACAAAGCAGTAGAGATATTAAATAATTTGCTAACAGGCAAGGAATTATTGATGAAATTAGAAGAAGGCCTATTCAAAACAGTGATATAGCTCACAATTTCATATGGACCGGAGATTTGGGCGGTAACATATAGATGAGCTAGCAGAAGATAGATTACCGAATAGTATCATAAACATGAAGTCGAAAGGGGCTTGGAAGCGAATTTTCCAATCCCGTTAGAAAATATCACCATTTTAATAAGAAGTGGATGTATATACTTCATGTACGACGGAGTTCTTGTGCATTTGAATGCTCCAGCAGACGAATATTTGAACCTATCACAATAGTCACGTGATATGTATTGAAGGAGCCCAGACATGGCCATCGAGATCCCCATACTTCAACAGTGTGGATTTTTTTCTATGAGGGCACCTTAACGCATTAGTTTAACACTCTAATTCACAATGAAGAGGAGCTGAGAAACTGCATAATAGTTTTCTACAAAACTATTAGAAATACTCCAGGAATGTTTGAAAGAGTAAGTGGGCCAAGGAGGAGGAGGTTAATCTAATTTCTTTCTTTTTTTTTTGTTCACAATAAAGATTTATTATTGTTAGACTTTAAACCATTACTCTTGAAGTAATTTATATTTTTTCAACTTTCACTTTAGTTTGATTTTTTATTATATAGGCATTTATTTTATTTATCAATTAAATACGTATTGTTTAAAGGTAAATAAAAGAATAATCAGATATGGATACATCTTAAAAATAATATTAACTATTAGAAATTGTAAAAAAAATCAAATTGATTCTTATTTGATTTTAAACAAAACTTATTTTTACAAATTTCAGTGTTTAGGAAGTGTTTTAATTTATGTTCATGTAAATATTTAACCATCGAGAGCAAAGAAATATAATGAAGAACGAATGTAATAAACCTAAAATTTTATCATGTATGCCACAAAATTTGTATCCTGGATAGACCATGAACAACTGATAAAGACATATAAGTCACATCTGAGCTTAGAGAATTGACGAAGTGTCATTTGTAAATAATCATAAGTGAAATCGACAAGTTGGACGATATCTTTGCAATTTATTAGCTATTTAATAATGGCTTTTGTATTTAACGGACAACAGAAACGGCACATGATTGAAATTTATTTTAGAATTGGTAGTAAAATTAAATGCCGAATGAGTTTATTCTATCAGAGATGCATATCAGAATTTTTTAGAAGAATTTACAGATATTGCTATCCCATATGATAAATTTTACACATGCATTAGCCGTTTTGTGCAATTATTCAAGAAAACAGGAAACGTGGATCGCAAAAAGAGCAGGGGTAGGCCAACAGTTAGCAATGAGGAAAATGTTGAAGCGGTAAGGCAATTGGTAGAAAAAGTCCTCAACTTTCTGTCCGACATTTACACCAAGAATTAGATCTTTCTTATAGCACTTGCAGACATAAGCATGATCTACATTTACACCCCTATCGCTTGCAAACGACTCATGAGATACTTCCTGTGGACAGACCGAAACGACAGGAATCTTGTCAAAGATTTATTGTCCATTTTATTGTTAATGGTGGAGGCATTGAAAAAGTTGTGTTTTCTGATGAATCCTGGTTTCATCTCTCTGGCTACGTAAATTCTCAAAACATGAGGACGTGGAGCGCAAATAATCCATCCGCGATTTTTTGTGGAAGCAGCACTGCATTCACAGAAAATTGGAGTTTGCGCAGCTGTTTGTCAGAGAAAAATTATTTGACCTACATTTTTTGAAGGTATGTCGATTAAAAATACGAAATTTTAAACAGTAGCCAAAAAATGCTTACACGTTTTAGGAATATTAAACGCTGTGCGTTACAGGCTGGAAATATTGATACTATTTGTAAATATGTTATACGATGATGAAATTACAGCAAGGCTACTTCCAATAAGATGGAGCTCGTGTACATACTACCAATAAAAATATTGTTTTTCTGAGAGAATTTTGGAGATCGAATTATTAGATTAAATACAAACACAATTTGGCCACCTCCTTCCTGCGATTTAACACCATGCGATTTCGTTTTATGGCCGTACTTAAAAAATTATATTTTTGAAACACCTGTTTTTTATTTTAATGACCTGCAACAAGGGATCACTAATAAGATTGTACAAATTAATAATTCACCTTGGATCCTAGAAAATGTGTTTAACTCTGTTAAGCAAAGAACTTTAAGCTGTACAGATGAAGACGGTGGCCATTTTACACACTTTATTATTCTTATGTAATAGATTGTGTTTGTTCTTCTTTTTATTCAAACAATAAGGTAAATGGATCATCACAACCCCACATGACAAACTCCAATGGATAACTTCGCAGATGACAAAGACTAATTTCTCCAATAAAAAAAAAACGTTTCTTTTCAGAACCAACACATTTGTGTTAAAAGAAAAAATTAATGATTGTTTCAATGTCATATTAGCTTGTTTTGTATATTGCAATAATAAATTGCTGTGCTTACTATAATTATTAATTCATCTATATTCTGAATATTATGAGATTTTACATACATAATGTTGTTTAATCTGATTTAGTTTTCGATGTTAGTTTTCAACATTTTTTCATTTTAAAGCAGAGAGCACTCCAAAAACATATTTTATATAATAAATCATTGTAATTTACACATTTCAACAACCAAAACTTTCAATTTTTCCGTAGACTTAAATATTAGGTTAGCTTAATGAATGTCACTTGACAACTTTTATTTAACAATTTAACCTATTACTAGTAGTACGACATGTAGGTTAAATCACTAATCAATCTAAGACATAACTGATTTAATCCATGGCATACTCTGAAAACTATTTTGTAGCTCACTCAATATCTACAAATTAAATGTGATAATTGAGTATCAAAAAATCTAGTTTATTTAATCAATAAAAATTTGAATTTGTAACAATTTCATTACAAACAGAAATCAAAAACTAAAATAGGGGTTAAAAAACTGGCAATTTGAATCTACAAAATATGTATTAATATTAAAATAAACTGCCTATACCAATAAATGTGTATAAATTTACCTGTAAATTAGTAATAACTATAAATAATTACTACTTCTATAAAATTGAAAAACATAATAAACAAATACCTCTGGATAAGGAAGATTTTCATTCCATTCTAATAAATCAATGCAGGCCTCCGTAAATGCTCTTTTTGTAATATTTTTAGTGTAGGATACAGAATCAATTCCAGAAGGTATGGGTACGGAAGTATCCACATGTTGCAGCAGCCATTTTCTGGTATGTTCCAAACCATCTTTATATGAAAGATAATAATAATATATACACATATGATCTAATCAAATTTTACGATTAAAATTTATTAAAGCTTACCAGCTTGTACAGACAAAAAGTCAGCAAATTTTTTCCTCTCAAGTTCTACACTATGAGCAATAATTTCGGGTTTTGCCAGTTCTATGGTGAAATTGGCCATGTCCAGCACCATTAAATCCAAGGTCTATAACAATAAACATAATATTAATATGCAAGAATTTTACGAGCTTCAAAATATTCAAGAATAAATTCTCAAAACCCAAGATTTATATGGAATTTTAACCTTGAATGTAGGTTTCTGTGAGCTATAATAAAATACATTAAGACTGTGTTCAGATTCTAACCAAAATTTTGGACTGGACGTGGATAAAAAGATTTGACTGAGCACTCTTGTGAATGTGTAACACGGTTAGCAGTATTATACCGTGCGCAAAGATCATACAGCTCCCACTATAGAGCGTTTCACGCCCACGATGAAGTATGGGCTCTTATGGAGCATTCTCCTCTTTTATTTTCTTTAAGAAATTGCATCGCGCTATCCTTTTCCACCGCTCGCTATGTCGAAAATTTATATTAATTTTTATTGGGAATTTTTAATTCGGGCAGATAACCAGACTGTTACAGTACAGTAGTTTGTTCACTTTGTTATCTTGTCAAGTGTCAAATTTCCTTTCCGTATTTTTATTAAATATTATTTGTTGTTCTTCGTTCTTGTTATATTGTTATAGTGTTATTATATTATATATCTTATATTCTTATTATTATATATTATATTCTCTCTCTCTTTATTATATTCTCCCGTTGTTGTTTACAAAAGTTTGTGGTAAGTTGGAATGTGAAGGAAATGTGCTCGTAAATAAAAACATTACCGTTACAGAGTCTAAACTTCAGTAATGGAGCCTGGAGAGAAAAAATCACGAAGGGGTGAATGTTTTAGTCGAAGAGAAAAGCAGATGATACTAAATGTTTTTAATCATTTTCTTAAAAAACCTATGACTGTTACTGCTGCTGCTGCTGAAGCAAGTGAAGCACTACATTGTTCAGTACACAGCATATACAACATGAGAAAGGAACAAGAAAAAGGGCCGTTGTTGAGTCCAAAAAAAAAACAAGCAGAAGAGAAAAGGGGTACAAGTAAATGCTCGTCTACACCGTTATGATGAAAATATACACGCACTTGTACGACAACAAGTTCATAGATTTTTCATGCAAAACATACCACCCACTGTGAATACAGTTCTTGCTACCATCAACAATGACAATGATCTCCCTACTTTTACACGATCAACATTATATAGACTTTTGAAAGATATTGGTTTTGAATTTCAAACTGTAAAACGGAAAAGCATACTCATTGAACGAGATGATATTATAAGATGGAGACACAAGTATCTGCGAGATATCAAGACATTTCGAAATGAAGGTAAAGTTTCTTTGTTCTTTATATAAAAGCATATACCTATAATAATATTTGTTCCAGGTAGGTGTATAGTTTACACAGATGAGTCGTGGGTTAATGTAGGACACACAGTAAGTAAAGTCTGGCAAGATACTACAATAAAAAGTACTCGAGAAGCATTTGTTTGAGGATTGAGTACAGGATTAAAATCTCCGAGTGGTTTTGGTCCTCGCTTTGCATTAGTACATGCTGGCAATGAAAATTGCTTACTTCCTGGTGCCGAATTAACATTTCTATGCAAGAAAAATACAGCTGATGCACATAATGAGACGGATGCAGATACGTTTGAAAAGTGGTTCATTGAGCATTTATTGCCAAATACTCCTGAAAATGCTGTAATTGTTCTAGACAATGCATCGTACCACAGCAGAAAGGTTGAGAAGATACCTACAAATGCATGGAGAAAAGAAAATATAATTGACTGGCTGACTGAAAAAAATATATCCGTTGAAGATAATATGTTAAAAAGAGATTTGTTGTTTAGTGTATCACAAGTAAAATATCAATATGACAAATATAAGCTTGATATGTTGGCGAAAGATGCTGGCCGAGAAGTTCTACGTTTACCACCTTACCATTGTGAGCTGAATCCAATAGAGATGGTTTGGGCCCAAGTGAAAAATCACATAAAGATGCACAACACTACGTTCAAAGTAAAAGATATGGCACCATTAATTACGAGTGCCTATAGTAATGTGACAGCTGACAATTGGAAGAATTATATTCAGCATGTAAAAAAAATTGAAGTAGAAATGTGGATTGTCAATGGATTGCAAGATGATGTTGAGGAGTTTATCATCCATGTGGGAGACTCAGGTTCAACTGATGATATAGAAGACGATTTATTTACTGACCCTGTCGGCTATTCTAATGCTGCTTCAACATCCAGTGGATTGTAGGTCTGTTCCAAGAACGAATCTCTGACAGTTTGCATCTCTTTTAGCCAATTGGTAGGCAGTATTATAGTACACGATGATGGCTGTAAAACAGATTTAAATTCCGATTCACTAAAAATAATAGGGATTCTTCTCGGAACAAACCTATAACTAATGTTACTACAGCAGTCAAGTTTTAATTTAATTTAAAAAATAAAGTTTTTAAGATGTTGATATTTTTATGTTATTAGTTAAATATATCTATATTGCAGTATTTTTTGTATGTTTATGGTCTACACACTTGTATTCTAATAGACAAATCAAACTATTTTTTATAATAAAGGAAACCAATATGTATATATAAAATAATTGTTTTAATTCAAAACAAACCTTGAGTATACAAATGGTGTGTTGGTTAAACCAAATTATAACTTAAACATACAATTTTAAGTAGTTTGTTAATATAATGATTTACTTTTCATATACATACATTAACTAGAATGATATTTCACTCTTATTTACTTTTTCTTGGCATCGAATATATTATAAACAGATGCAAACTAAGAGTAATTATTTTAAAATTTTGTTCATTATAAATACAATTAAGGTTATGTCAATACAATACTATTGACAGCAGGCCTGATTAACAGCAATATAGGTATGTTGGTAGGAATGAGTTCGCGACTTGGCAACTATGTACGCTATCTCCATATGGCCTGTACTTCATCATAGGCGTGAAACGCTCTATAGAGCGAGAACCGTTTTCAATATTTAAAATGACGTTTAGTGTACAAGAATAGAGTGCAATCATCCATTTTCGTCACTTGCGTGAAGTAACACCCATCGACATTCATCGTGAATTGAATGAAAAAAAATGTGAGTTCGTGGGTGTAACAGCCGAAACAAGATCAGCGTCATATAACAACGTACCCAAGAAACCCTGACCATGAACCAGGCAAATCGGCAACATGATTGAGCGTGTAGAGCAAGTTATGGAGGACCGCCAATTTGGTATGAGTGATATCACCTCCAAAATTGGCATTTTTGTGATATCTGTGCACAACATAGTGCATAAAGGCCTGGAAATGTTAAAAGTTTCAAGGTTGGTGCCTGAAATACCGACCAACACAAGGTTGAGCGGGTGGCAATTTGTCAGGCGAGGTTGACGTGATGGCTAATGAATGACATGGCCGTCATTTTTCAATCCTGAAACGAAACGGCAGTCAGCGTAATGGAAGCACATCAACTCACTGCTACCAAAAAAATTTCTCGGGTTACCACCAACGTGGAAACGTCACTCATTGTGTTTCGAATTATAATAAACATGTTAGGACGCTTTAGTTAATATAATACTTTTGTTACGTTTCATTAATATTGTTAAGCAATATTTACTTATAATTACATACCTCCAGAATGCCTTTAAATACTTCCACAACGTCGTTTTTTTCAGACAATTCTTTAATTCGTTCATCTCTTACTGGAGCACACAGTTTTGACATAACTGACAAAACGTACTGAGCATATTTCTGAAACAAAGTATGTATATATATAATCCACGAAGTTCACAAAAATTAGGTGTTCTATATTTAAGTTTTTTTTTTGTTCACAAGTTCTAATGAACATAGGCGTCGTTATAACACAATAGATAATAAAAATAATATATACAAATAAATAAACACACGTATATAAATATGTACAAATAAAAAACATAACAAGCAAAAATAATTGTAAACAACATAAAATTACATGAAAGAACAAACCAGCATGTTCTATTACGTACAAGAAAAGCTGTTAAAATATCGAGTAACCCCTAAAATATGGACCTTCTCAAAATAAAGCTGTTCTGTATCCTTGTACTTTTAGATTATGCAAATTTCTGGTAACCATGCTACTATTCGAAACAAAGTTTTGTTCATTTTTCCTGTACAGTGACATAATTTTATGAGCATATAATGAACACAATGATAGATATTGATAGAACACATAACTTCCTAAACAGTCACCTATAGGGTGTTAGGGCGACCCCCATCATAGATCTGAAAATCTTCTTTTGCCAAAAACAAATTACGGGCCCGTTCAGAAAAACTCCAGAACAATAGTATGAAAAGTAAAAGTGATATCAACACGGTATCTAATCTTACGGATGCTGTAGATGTAGTATTCAATCATTTACACTGCTCGTCCTATTTAATGTTGGAATCTGCCGTAACTCCCAAGAAACTTATCGACATTCCTCGATTTATTCCTCCGGGAGTGTAACGTATGGCTTGTACGCATATTCAAAACTAATAAAGATGACTATATAAGAGTTAAAAACAGAAATACTATCAGAGGAATAAAGGAGTGAAGCAAGATGTTGGACTACATGTCACACTATTTAATATTGCATTAGAAGTCTAAAAACAAATGGAATAAAAGGAACGCTAATTGCAAAATCATAGCAAGTGATCGCATATACTGATAATTTAACGCAAACTTCAACTATTTAGAAGCTATAACCAACTGTAAAAACGGGAATGGGAGGACCATTCACCAGTCACCAATGACAGTAGGATTGAGATATCCTCAATCAGTGCGTCTATTCTCAACAAACGAGCTAATTGTGCACCTTCAACACTCTGTGTGTGGAGGAAAAACTTATCTAAATCCGTAATAACTCTGCAGGCCAGTACCTGAGCAAATACGCTGCTCACTCGGTGAGGGAAAAACACATCTAGCTCACATGGACTTTCAATCACTGTCCGCGCGAGTTCACCTCAAACGGTGAAACCCAGAGAAGAATCTTTGATCGGCTCTCAACCCGACACTACCAATCATAACCGTCACAGATGAGACGATACGATATGGTTGCATATCATCAATTTCACTGCCTGCCAGCTGTGGCTTGGTAGGTTTAGCTCGTTGCCCAAAAGCAATACTATGATACCACAGCGAATAGTCAGGAGATAGGGCATACTATAAATATAAAATAATGTGAATATTGTAATGCTTTTGTCTTTCTGCGGGTTCTAAATAAAACGGTAATTTAAACACACACACTATATTGACAATAAAAACGGTATACACTAAATAAACAACTTAAAACTACAACTAACTAAACAATATTTATTTACACAGAATTTATATCCATGTTTATTTATTACAATATCAACTCGACTCGGCGACTACCCGTTGACTGGATTAAATCCCTCACGAGTGTTACTTATATATACGGGAAAACTTCTAGCATATGTCTAGATTTTCCCCGATGCATCGACATCTTTCGAGATGATGCCGGGCCTGACGCATCGTCGGATGATTCATCACAATATGGTGAAGAATAGAATAAGACCAGTCCAAATAAAGAAATGCGAATGTATGCAGCAGCCATACGATCTGTTGCGATCTATGGCGGAAAGGTAACGTACCCCGCAAAGAAAGATGTAGAGAATTTAAAAAATTTGAAAGGAAGATGATAAGGAAAATTCATGGGCCGAAGTAGATAGCAAAAAAATATAAAGAATAAGATTAAAAAAATATTAAAAAGAGAATAGTGAAAATAATAAAAGCTGTAAGAATTAGATGATGCGAACACATTAATAAAAAAGAGGAAAAACAACGTTCAGAAGAAATATAAAATAGAAAGCAAGATATTGAAGCAGGGGCAGCAAGAGAGAAAGATCAAGATTACTTTGGGAAAATTAAGGAATACTCAAAACTTAAGAATAATAGAAATAAAGGGATGAAGAATGTAAATGCTTTATAGAAAAAAATGGAGAATAGTGAAAACGGCAAAAATACAGAATAACACACAATAATCTCTGGGCGATCTACAATAGAAACTTAGCGCTAATTTTTTAATTTGTGGCTCCAGCTGTGAGAGGACAAATACAAATCTTATGGCACCATGAGAGTTGCAATTTATTAAATTATTCTCTATATGCTCGCACCTTACTCGAGTTATTCTGTGACCAAACACAGGTTTACAACTGATCACTACCATTTAAAGATATGTATATATCTACCACCAGGAGTCGTTACAATGTAGTAGACTACAATAGGTTTGGCAATTTTTATAATTGGTTAAACAACCGTTAATCACATGTGATGACTTCTATCAATAGATATACAGTCGTATGAATAATAATAATAATACATTATTTTGCCCAACCGAATATTCCATTAACGGGGCAACACTATATGACACAAAATGGTAAAAAATTATTAAAAAAACTACTAATAAAAATAATTAAAAGAAGAAGTAAATATTCAATTGACAAAATCGTAAAAAAAACATAACATATTTGCATGTACAGCATTATAAGTTGGCGAAGGGTGGGAGTGAGTTCGCGCAGATAGAGGAAGGGTAGATTCGTTCTGAAATACAACGTTCGCGTATCAGTGGCCACAAGATGCGCGCTTGGATAGGAATTATGAATCCTAAAATTTTGTAGTTCCTGTTATAAACCAACGTGGCGCTCGTATCGATATATATCTAGTGACTTTAAAAATTCAGAAATGTGTATGTTACGTGCCTTAATTCCAAATTTTGTTGGTAGTGTTATTAAACTGTCCTGTATTGCAATTGTTTTTGCGTGTTGTAATGTGCCATTTTGTGTGAAAAACATATAATTTTTATATATATAGTCTGTTTTATATTTAGAGTATTTTATTTATCAGACTTTTGTTTATACATGTATATTTACAGGAAAAGTGCATTTAGGTTAAAGCATTGTTATCGGACAATTTGAAGAACGCCAGTTTTACAGAATTACTAGAATTTTCAAAACAAAGAAAGCTACAGTACTCCAATTATAGTTTTTTTTTGCAGTATGGAATTTATGTACATTTTGTGTATGATATTATTGCCATAAATTTGTTTTAAAAAAGACATTTACAAAATACTGTATGCAACAATTTCAAATGAAATTCGTTTTGAATACTTAATAAAGTGCAATAGCCACAAGGAGCAAGGAACAAGGAGTTTATTAAATTAATTATTTTCAATTATTTGAAGGGAGAGCTTCCCGTTTTTTATATTTTTTCGAAAGTGTAAGAATAAATATTTAAAATCAAAAAAGAAATAATTTCACATTCATGTTTGATAATTTCTTATAAAATCGGTCCTTAATGTAATAATTATTTGTACTAATTAATTGAAAACTGCCTGTTTTTCAATCCATATATTTATGTATTCAGATGTTTGATTCGATTAGATTTTTAATTTGTTAAGGGCTGATAAGCCCTTGAAAGATTCATTTACAACAGTAATGTAGGCTTTTCTCAGTTCTTGTTAGCTTAAGCAATCTGTTAATAAAATTAAAACTCATATTGTACAAACAATTACTTAAGAAAATTATTTTTATTTGTGATATATATTTTGTGACAATGCCTGAATTTTTACATTTTTGATTTTAATTTAAAGATTATTGTTTTTTTAATTACAACGATGTATTTTATCATTATAAAAACTTTTAGTTCATTATGTATGAGTATTTTTTAATACCTATCTGTACTAAAATCTCTTCAAATGTCTTAATTATACTAATCAAAGTTTAATCCATGTATTTATGAAAATATCAATAAATCTATAAACATATTTAATTGTATTTTCAGAAATTCAATGAAAGACAAAAGTGCTATAATATACTTTTCATTAAACTTATTTTCTAAATTATCATACAGCTGATGTAATTTGCAAAGTATACAAATAAATTTCGGCTGTATGTCTCCATTTCCGAGCTTTGTTCCTTTGTTCTTTTTTAAGGTATACATGAATTAAAAGTGATAAAAACTTGTTGAAAGGTTTGTTCGAGACGTCTACAGCTTCTACATTATTCCACGCCGGTGTAGTATGTGTACCGTCAAACATATATGCTATACATATTACAACGGTGAAGAATAGTGTAGACTGTAGAGGCTACGAACAAGCCTTTAAAATACTATAATTAATATATTACTAAATTTAAAAACCGCGCTTTTTTTTTCAATCGACTGTGGTTCTAACTACAGTTATAACAGGAACTATAAATAAACAGGGTACCACTTTTTAACGTTAAGTTTCCCTTATCCTCCTTATCTCTGTCAGTGGCTATGCAGTAACTGAATCAGACAGGTGGGTGGTACGCTTCCTAAATATGTTTACGGCGCATCACCACCGCTCGCCAACTTATACTGCGAAAGCTGTACATATTACTATGAATAGTGGGTTGATAATTTAGCACGCCACCATCCACAACTAGGTTTTCTCAGCCGGTGAATTTTCAAATCTGAGACCTCTAACTTCTCGGGTTCCACTTAGGAAAGACGTGTCTAAAATATGAGTTGAGCGCCAGTACACTTGTACACAAAAATTTATTTATCTATTTTATATAAGTTAAATTTGAACTAATCTCTCTTTAGGTTTCTTTTAAATATATTCTTTTATATAGGTATTAATTAATTAACAATATTGGAATGAGTAAATAAAACAAACGCAGGTTAAAAATTAAAATAAATATTCTATATTTTAATACAAAAATAAAAAAATATATCTTTACAAAGTATAAAGATGCTGTATCATATAACAAAGATACAGGAGATAAAAACATTCATTGACAATTGACCGCTAAATGAATGGAAAACGTCCTCCTTAATGACTCCGAACAAAACTTATCTAAAATAATCAAGTTTAATATTAAATTCTCCCCAGAAAACCACACTGTATATTCAGATTCTGAACCACGAACAAAAACTACGCATGTGCTTTACCATGCACAAAAAACCCTGACTCCACTCGGACAAACTTTTCATTTATAATTTTTAACAAAGAATTTTTAATACTAAACTGTATTATTTGTATGTTTAAAATTTAAATCTCTTATCTACTTGTTTTAATACAATAGAACTATAATTCTGATAATTATGATGTCATAAAAATTTTATTTTACTTACAAGATTAATATGGAGACTCTCACGAAAAGGCTCTTAATAAAATTAAACATCAATAAAACGAGAATTTAACTCTATAAATATCGGGAATTTATATCTCTAAACATCAACTATAAAATACTTTCAATCAAACAAGACCCGAACTAATTAAATATATATATATATATATATATATATATAATATATATCACGAAGCAAGCAACCTTTTCGTTCAATAGATAGAATTCGTCTCCTAGATTGACCTCGACTTTCACATCAAATCCACACCGGATAACCAGTTTTTCTACTTTCTTTTCTAGTTAACCTTCGAAACATTACAAATATTCAACGCAAAATTTATCATATACTTTTAGTATACAGTCATTTCACATATAAATGTACATTTTTAAACATTCAAATATATCGCGTAATTTTCAGTATTTTTCTGATGAAAAATCCACAGCAATATGTTCATAAAAAGACAAACGGTATAAATATAACAACGCTTTTTACTTGTTTTCGATTGCCAGTCTTAGTAAAGTTCTTATGGAATAGTAAGGTTAACAAGATTGTACTAATTTGTATTTTGAAATGCTTAAATATTCTACCATAGTCATAGGGAATATATACAATACCGTGCAATAGAATTAAGACCATTTGTCTATTATGTAAATATTTTCTACGAATTTTTATGTATTAAAAATTTCTATTTATAATCGAGTAATAATATGTGGTAGAGTAAAATCATTTTCGGATGAGACTGGCGCAGAAACACATTTTAGTAATTAGAAAGACAGCCACCTCATAAATGAGAGAAACAGCTAGTAGTATAAATCCGTGTACTATACGAGCCACAAACGTTTATCGATTATTTGTCAGTCGGTACCAGGCATTTGATCGGTGTGTTTCGTAGTGGTGTTGTACGTACATTGAGAGTTTTCCTATTTGTAATATTATTGTTGTGTTTTATCTATTAATTAATTTTTTTTCAAAGCTATTCAAGAGTAAGAATGCATCCTCATGTAAGTAGAAATATACTTATCATAAAATTCCTGAAAATTTAGTTGTATTTATTTACACAGGGTAAAATGTCTGATATGGCAACAAACTCTGTCCTGGAGGAAGTGAGCTCTTGTTCGAAAAAGAGAAAAGTTATTCTTGAACAATCTCGTGAAATAATTTTTAATGTATATAACTATTTTAAAAAACAAGGTGTCACAGGTAAATATATTTACAAATTAGGTGGATACATAATACTTAACCTGTAATAATATTACTTTTTTTAAATCAAATTCAAAATTATAATTTATGTTGTTCATCATTTATAGGTCAGCTGCTAGATACAGTTGCAGAAGCAACAGGTATTTCTAGGAGCACTGTAGGTCGAATAATTAAAGAAGGTCATGCTGTTGAAACAAGAAAAGTAAATTCATTCTTATCGACAAAAATAAAACCACCAAACCATCACCAAAATGATTTCTACGATTTTTCAAGCGATGAAGACTGAAGATTTTAAATGTTTCAAAATATATTATATTAATTTTGTCATCAGCGAAAATAAATATTTGATTATACATTGTATGTAGGTATGTATATTTGTTTTAATAAATACAAAAATTTTTCTAGGCACATGCTTGTGTATTTATCTTCTTTTAATGTCTCTAAAGTGATATTTTGGTTAGGAGTAAAATTATAATGAGAAAAAACAAAATTAAGGTTAATGAAAACCATATTACAAAATATGGATTAATATAATAATAATTTGTAAATACAAAGACTTAAATGTGAAAGCACTATAAAAATCAATATTTCATTGTAAAATACAATTTATAAAAAATTTGTTACATAATACCAATTGATTTAATAATTATTTTATTCTTCGCGAAGTAATAAGTTTATTTAAAATCGACAACAAAACATAATTATTATGGTTTAATATAACTAAATATTATTTAAATTTAAAACTGCCGCCTATATTGTCAAGACTGCTCAATGTTTTTAAGGTGTTCAGTATTTTTGTAACGTCATCGCTCGCGCATCTTCAGTCTCATCCGAAAGTAATTTTACTCCTAACCGACACGCCCTTACCGCAGATGCGTCTTACATTAGGTTGCATTGGACAGTCATTTTATCGTCAGTTACTCAATAACTATTGCCATCTCTTTTATTATATGTGCGCATATTTTAACAAGAGTGTTTCTATTGCGATTCCATTATTTTTGGAACTCTTTAAAAAATATTCTTACGCGAATAAAAGATTTTTAATGTGCGCAAAACAAAAGACATTGCTAGCGATGAGCAAACTCGAATTAAAGTTCTCTTAGAGACTGGCCAATATTCATATAAAGAAATTGCGAGAAAAGAAGAATTGTCTCGTGAAACTGTCGGTAGATTGACGAAGTTTCTTGAGAAAGCGTTGTCATCCACCTAGAGTGTACACGTTGTCGTGGTATCCATAAAACGACTAAACTTAAAAATAGATTAATTATTTGAAGAGTATTACAAACCAGACTATTATAAATCAAGCAATTACGGCGAACACTTAATGACAGAATTGAATATTAAAAGACCGGTAAAGAAAAACCTAGGCTCTACGCTAAAATAAAAAGGCTTGACTGTAATGGGATAAACAACACCGCTTTCTGTAAATGAATGGAAAAATGGAACATTATTATAGGTAAATAAAAACTAAATTTTAAAAAACTATGTATATTAATAAAATTTTTTTTGTTTTGAAAAGAGATGCTAGGCGACGAAACACATTCAGAGGCCGTCAGCGAAATTTTGCATTTTGTGCAGAGACGTTCAACGTTATCTTGAAACTGCCATTGTGAAAACAGTAAACCAGCCACTCGCTATAATGATTTGGTCGTACATATCAAGCAAACTCTCGAGCCGCTTTAATTTGTTCATGTAACAACGAATTAATTGTAGTTAGCTCATGTGACCTTTACTTGATGAAAGTTCATTGTAAAATTAAATATGAAATAGAATTGCGTGATGTTCACAAATACTTGATTATACTCGTAAGACATTTGTTTCACCAACACTGTAGTTTCTGCAGAATAACTAATAGTTAATTATTTTGAAGAAGCCAGTGTTGGTATAATAAAATATTTGTGAAAGTCACACAATTATATTTCATATTTAATCAAGTGTAGTATAACAAAGTTTTTGAAAGTAATTTAGTGCTATACCTGAATACTTTAAATACTGAAAACGACTCTTATACGCAGGCTCGCGCCGTAATTGCGTGCACGTGTGCAAGGCACACAGGTGACCACAGCAAAAGGCGGCGAAAATTATTCGACATTACTAGAGGCCCTGGTCATTAATCAATAGGTTAAGATAATACTAACGTGTATTTTAAAAAACACGCTAACCTATCAAGAGAAAGAATTTAAGTGGGTGACCGGTTATGTTTACTTTAAACAAACATACCATCGATAACACACTTCTTCTAATCGTTATATTTTGTGTGTGTGTATAGAATTTAAAGGGTATCAAGCATTAAACTTGTTAGTGTTTAGAGAGTGATTTGTATTACGGGGCTTTTTATCACTTAACGGCGACTGGGGAAAATTTATGGTTGCGATAAGAAAATATAGCACTGTTTGGTTTACCCTAATATATTTTGGCAAGCGTTTACAATTTTATGATGCATCAGCAAGCATGTGTGTCAGGCTCTAAGCTTGTTAGTGTTGAAAATATTATATTACGAACGCATCAATTACTAATATTTATATCAGTGATATGAAAACATAGCAGGGTAAATTTTCGTTTTTTTTTTGCACAATATTTCGTATTTTATACAGAGTGGTGAAAAAGTACTGTATATCGCTTGTAACTTTTGAATGAGCAATTTAATTAAAAAATTTCTTATACAAAAGATGGTTCGTATAATATTTGGCATCAACTGATAGCATTAGTTTTTTTTGAGTTCACCGTTTTAATGCAAGGCCAACTAACTTTTTTTTCTTAAATAGCGTCATGTATTTTTTTTACATATTTAAAAGACTTTTTCTCGTGAATATAATGCTATGCAATTTATAGGGGTCTGTTTAAGAAAATTTTCAAGAAAATGGTCAAAACCTTTATGATTCTTAGTGACAGCTCAGTTAACTTGATTTAATAAATTATTCTGTTTTTAAATGTCAACATGACATAATAAAAATTTTGACATTTATTCGGTTGTAAAACGTTAATTTAAGAAAAAAAATTGAGAAAATGATCACAAAAAGAACGAATTGAAGTTTTGATTATGGTTAATTACGGTAGTAGGAAACGTACGCAAGCTGAGGTACGTGATTTATTTAATAATAAGTATTCTGAGCGGATGTGGATTAACCAAAAAAACTTTAAGTCGTATTGCAAAACGGTTTCATGTGACGGGTACCGTTAAACACGCTCCAAAAACCGGCTGACCAAAAAAAAATAACTGACTGAGATAAGGCTCTGAACGTATTATTAGATGTTGCGGAGAATCCCAAAATTTCAACCCGAACTCTAATTTCAAATAATGATGTGCTCCACCTAATTATGGAGCAGTAGTAAAAGAGTACATAAATGAGGTGTTTCTTGGCAGGTGAATTGGTAGAAGAGGTCCTATTGAATAGCCTGCTAGGTCTCCAGATTTAAATCCTTTGGATTTTTTTGTGAGGTCATTTAAAAACTGAAGTTTACCGAAATCGACCCAATAATCTCGAGGATTTACAGCTGAGAATTCAGACTGATGTCAATAGGCTTTCATCAATTGCACATTAAAATGTTTTGCAGGGGCATCGAGACCGACTAGCTCATTGTTTGGCAGTAAATGGTGGTTAATTTTGTTAAGTTCTTTTTTTTATAGTTTTAAAATTAACACCATTTTTGTTTGTACGACTTACAATAACACTTCATCTTAACACAGGCGGCTAAAAGTACGGCGCGGCGCTGCTTATACGTTTATTCAAGACGGCGCTTCATGCCACCGAATGAAATCTAACAAGAACGTATTTAATAGAAAAAAAATTAAAATATTGCCATGGCTAAGCAATTTACCAGATCAAAATTTTAATTTCAAAACGTCTGGAATACCTTCAAAAATATCATATATAAACTAAACAATCTAAAAAACAGCTAAAATTCTAAAGAAAAATATTGAAGATACATACTTGAAAAATTGCTGCGTTTTATATTTCACAAAACTTTTCTTTCTAAAAAAATACAATTTTATGCAGTGGTCTTAATTCGATTCCACAGTATTGTAATATACAACAAGAAATGGTTCAATATTATTATAAAATATTGATATTATATCTTTATAAATTATAATAAATTGAAGTTTACAGTTTACTCAAATCACCATTTTTAATATTTTCAATAATTTCGTGGCCACAGTATCACCTAAGGCAAAAATATGGCATTGAAAATCATCTGATCTTTACACTGTTAAACTATGTTATGAATTATAATAAGGCAATGCATTATATTAAAGAATTTAAAAATATTTTATAATCAATGTCCTACAAAGTACATCTACAACAGCTGTCAAAGATCCTCAAAATAAAAAAATAATGAATGTAATGATGGCACATATTTCAAACATGATTTATATGAAATTAAAAAGCATCTCTGTATGTTTGATTCCAAGAAATAAATTGTATTCTGCATGTCTATAAAATACCAAAAACAAAATATATGTTTTGTCTGTATAATAATTCCTCCCATTGATTAGCTGTCATGTGAATGGCTGATTCAGTCGAAACATGATTTGAAACAGATACTACACATTATAATTAATTAATTAATATATTAAATAATTACTTACGGGAAAATCTAAAATTCCTTGATTAGCTTGTTGTTTTATTAGATCTGAATCTAAAATATCTGATATTTGTTGCTTTATCTTTGTATGTTGAGGTAGTAGTACTGAAAATAACCTTGACTTTATATCTTCTAACAAAGTAAATGCCTAAAAACATTATAGAATCACTTTATTTTCAAGGCTATAATTTAATAATAAATTTACCTGTGTATAGTTGGGCGGATCTTCTGCTAATTCTTGTTTTAGTATTTCCCAAAAGGCTTTATGCATATTATCTTTAACAAATCTATACCAAGTATTTGATTCTGGTTCAATTCTTTCTAATTTAAAATCTTTGTCTACAACAATTTGATGAACTAATGCCATGTCCTTCATCCCATTTGCTGCTTGTATTATTTCTTCAAGTGATACAAATTTTGGAGGTGAAGCTGCAGTCATACTTCCTGATACCAAAAATGTTTGTGATGGAATGTGCTGACTAAAAGATATATAATTAATAAAATAATAATTAATTAAAATTATTTTTACTATACCGTTTTCCAGCTTCTGTATTATTTTCATCATCACTTGCTGACCCTTCGCTATCAACTCTTATTCTAGGGACAGCACCTTTTACATCTGTAGGATTACTCTTTTTATTTGCATTAGCATCGGAGCTCATTATTAAAAAATCGCACTTTCAATCTGCACAGCTAAAATACAACTGGATGATGTTCTAGTAAACTTAAAATAATGAGATGAGAAAAGAGGTCAACAAGAACTATTAAAAGATACTGTTGAGTAACATTAAAACCAGGAAGACATTCTCGAAGGTTATGACGCAATTAATACAACGTTTAAGAACGACATATACTTTTATGAATTAAATAAAATGTGATTATAATTGTCTTACCCAATTTGTAATAAATACAAAAAATTTTCTTAAAAACAAATACGGCCAAACGTCAAATGTATCAGCTGATTTTTTTTTGTTTACCAACAAAATGTTTCACAAAAATTGTATAGTTGTCTGTCTGGGGATTTCAACATTCCAAATGTGGTTAAAACCGTTTAAACCAGTCAAAATAATGGAACACGTAAGAGGTGAAAAAACAAAAACATGATATGGATTTGTCAATAATCCAATGAATCATCTACATTCTACTGTGTTCATTGTCTAGATCGTACCTTTTGTGTATCAAACAATGAATCCACAGGTAATATACACAGATGACACGTTTAAAATAATTTTTAGATAGTATTTTAAATGAACAATGGAGCTTATTTTATTCGAAATACAAATATTAAACATAAATATTTGAAGCCCTAGATTTTTCCACAATAAAAATTTAAAAAAAGATCGAGTTTTTAAAGGGAATAGGTACAGTTGTGTGCAGAAAAAAGTAGGACAAGTGTTTAGTTGTGTGAACCTATACCACTATTGACACATTTCCAAAAAAAAGTCGTACACTCATATCAATGTCACCTGAATTATAGCATTATATGCCAATATATGAGTAAAACTCCTTTTATATGTTGAAGTAAAGAGACGAATTTCAATAAAATGAATTAACTTTAATAAAATTAACAGTCATACTCATAACATTTTAAAGAATCTACAAATAAACCATATAATATATATAAACTAATATTTCGTCATGACACCATCTGCATTTAATATATTGGTCAATCGCAAGGGAATAGACGAATACAAGTTTCTTATAAGATTTTCGTTTTCTGTTATTTCTTGCCATGCTTCAATTATTGCATTCCACAGCTCTTCTCTGTTATTTGGTCTAAAATGACGCTCATACATTTTTTTAACAATAATACCTCAGATATTCTCAATTATGTTTACATCCGGGCATTTGGAGGGCCAAATCAAAGTTTCGATGTTATTAGTTTGTAACCACTGAGTTATTATTCCTGCCGTGTGTACTGAACAATTATCTTGCTGGAGAATAAAATTATTATTTGGGTGATGTTCACGAAATAATGGTATTATATTCTCCAAAATATTTAGATATGCCAAAGCATTGAATCTACCATCAATTCTCCAACAGATAGCTAGTCCATTAGCAGTTATAGCAGCCCATACATTAACAGAGAAACGTTGCGACTGACCTGCATTAGATACGTATGATTCTTCATATCTGTATTTCTCGGTCTATACACTTTAATGTGTCCATTGTAGGTCGATTGAAACGTCTTTTCGTCAGTAAAAATTAGGTACTTTATTCCAGAATTCAATATCTTTGTACAAATAATTTAGTGCAAAGATTATTCTGCCCTGTTTATGGCGTTCCGACAAAATACTTTTTTTGGCTGCAATACAATTTTTAATGTCTAACATTTGAATTCTTCTGCAGGCTGTTGACCGAGAACCCGGGAAATTTGTTGCTGCAACAGCATCTAATGCACAAGAAAACGGACGTTTTCTTAAGAAATTCACTAAAGCGGTATCATGATGTTCTAAAGAAATCCTTCTTCTACCGCTTCCTTGTTTTCTGTTAATTGTTTGTTCTTGCTCCCAACGGTTTTTGACATTTTGTACGGTGCTTTTATTAACTCCGAAAGTAAACGCTACTTCTCTAATTGTTGGTCCTTTTTGAAGCTCGGAAATGATTTGAATTTTTTGTTGATTACACAATTGTCTTGGCATTATAATAAAACTCTCACTTTGACAACTCAATTTGACACTTAAGTGACAATTCAAATTTAAGTATGGGTGAACCAGATTTACATAGAAAAAATAGCTTGTCCGAGTTTTTTCTGCACACAACTGTAGTTACTTGTAACCTAATTTCAATTTGATTTCAATTAATTTGCTTTAGTGTTTTATATATTAATTTTAACGTAATATTTTTCTAATCTTTTTAACTTCTCCTTTATATTTTATACTCTATAAGAATATTCTATTTTTAACGTGAGATTTTCTTCCCTGTAACTGTTTTTTTTGTACGAACATCTGTACTTTGCCGTCGCCTAGTATAAACAAAAAAAAACTGTCTGATTGTGTGCTTTGGCACTTATTATAATTTAGATTTATTTGATTTAAAAATTCATTAAAATATACGTAAGACGAGTTTATTATGTATATAATTACACTAATTACTATATCTCTGTGAAGTTTTATCTTGGATCCAAAAAAAGGCTAATTTAATTAATCTGTAATCTAGACCTGATGTCATTTTGTTATTTTAATTTTTGCGAAATAATTCATAATTCATTATGAAGATTTATCTTAATTCTTTTGTACTCATATTATTGTAAGCTTAGTTTCATTACATTTAAATCACCCTTTTACGTTTAGGGTAGTATGTTTAATATATCATATTTTTACATATACACAGTGTGACACATATACAGAGTGTATGTATGTTTTATTTTACTTTGAACAAAATTTTTGTTCTATTATTTACATTTTCTTTACATGATGCGGTAAATTGTTATATACGAATTAACTGTTTTCGAGCCTTTTCTTTATCTTTGTTTTTTTCTCTCTTTAGCAAGTTGGAGTTTGAGCGTATATTATCAGGTTGCAGATATCCTGTGCAGCATTTTACCGTTTCGTCTTTGTAGTCTGTATGGACATGCGCCTAAGATCGCGCAATCCTTTTTCAACGTTTTCAGATCTGAGCTTCCGTAAGGAAAACCGAGTGACGCTACCTACCATCTTTTAATTTAGTTGTCCACAGCCGTCTCCACTGACTAAGGGCATACACCATAAATAGAAGCTCCCAGACTATTCTGCGATACGACTACCGATTTCGTTTTGATTTTGACCATCTTCAGATGCCATCGCTGCGCCTGCGCACGCCATAGGTAGCAAGGCTGATATAGATATAGCAAGCGCCAATTAAGTTGGCGCGAGGAGGGGGTGCGTAGAAGCCGTTTTTAAAAACGTCCACCCCTACTACTCAAGTAATTGTCAGAATACATTTGTCATTGACGTTTGGCGGAACATAATGTCTTTGCTGGAGATCATACAGTGATGCACGCTCAGAGGTTAGAATTATCTGACATTTGATGTAAAATCAAATACAAATCTCCCCACTATTTCTAATCCTGCGCGAACTTACCCCTCCTCGCGCCAACTTAATTGGCGTTTGCTATACTTGTGTAAAAGACTGCTGCAGGGTGTTTAATAATAAGAACAATATTACATGAATAAAATATAATTCGCATTGTGTTGGAAATGACTTCACATTGGATTGCATCCATAGATCGTTTAATTTAGGGCACGTAGAACATGTGTCTGTTGAAGATTTCACAATGAACACCTTACTAGAGTACGACCAACGAAGCGTGACCCTTCAAGCAGCACTGTCGGTTTGTTGTGTACATTCCCAGAAAAAAACTGAACGCGCCAGTATTTGAATCAGTCGTATCGTTCATGTCAAATGTTAATGTAAAGATTGCAGTTAAAAAAAGGTAGAATGTTATAATATTAATATGCATACACATTTTTAAAACATTTTGGAGGAAACAACAAGAATATATATGATTTATTCAAAAATAGTAAAGTAATACAAGAAATAATTAATATAGCATTATAAATACACTACAAAATTCTTATTCATCATCCGATTGTAACCAATCCGTTTCTGAATCTGATTCGCATAATCTAATAATAAATTCTTCGTGTATATCCATTAATTGATCCCTTTTGATATATTCTTTTTCTATTTTGTGAACATGTCTGCATTCTGCTTGCCATAAATTTGGAGTAATTTCACTAAAAGCCTGCAAAATTAAACCCTCAACATCGCAACTACCATCAATATTTCTAGAGGCCACCTTCCTTTTCACCATGCTCCAAATCATTTCGATTGGGTTAAGATCGCAGAGATATGGCGGTAATCTTAACACCGAATGACCTAATGTTGCTGCATAATTGTCTATTTCATATTCAGGTTCTGGTTTATTACGTCTCACTAATTTAAGCAATTCACACTTTAACATCTCAGGGTGATATTGTATATTCTTCACGTAACTCTCATCAAGATATACCAGGGGTCCCTTGTTTTCACCAAGACTATCGTTATACATTTTAAGTCGTAAATATCGTGCTTGCCAGGCCACAATATCTTGTCGTTCCATTAATACTTTTCTGTTCGATTCACATTTTTTGTACTTGTAACCCATACCAATAATAATTTTCCGTAAAGTTTCTTTGCTGCCAGGGAATTTTGTTTCAGATTTCATATATGAATGTAAACTTTGTAAAGTAGGTACAGTCTTACTGACAGTGTACATAGATGTGATCTTGTTCCGCAATACAGATCTAAGATTTAAATTGAAATAAATATAAAGTACGTTAAATATTTATATTGATATATTACTTGTCCGCATCATCTAATATAATTTTGGACTTTTCTCCTTTCTTGGCTGTATATGGATAGTAGAAGATGAAGGTTGGTCCTCCAAACTCTTGCGTAAATTGGTTTTGATACGCTTAATACTTTTTTCTGATTTTCCTGTCATTGCAGCTACTCTTCTAATGACTTGCTCTACAGGAAAAGCATAGTGGCCTGTTCGTTTCTCTTCCTCACAAAACTCGATAACTGTCTCCAGTATAGTCAAAACGTCATCTTTCTCCGATTATCGTTTAGCCATAATGATGATGGATAATCTACAACATATTTGTAACATAAGTAAACGCGTAAAAATAATTGAGGTTATATTATTACTTACCTTTAGCTAACAACAGAAAATGAAATACTTTTAAGAAAAACTGTTCGGATATTCAAAAAGAAGCAAAAAATAATAGAAACGAGTAAGAACGCAAGAGAATATGAAAACAACGATTTAATAAACAAGTAAACGAGCACTGTAAATGACGGAGCATGAACGGGACTGTACACAGCTGTCGAACGTGTAAAGTGTGGGTTAGAGGGTGTGCGGAGCCAGACGTTGGTAAATTAGTTCGCATATTTTCCGGGGGTCAGATTTACTTGGTCGTAGTCTAGCTGTGCCCTTGTAATTTTACAAAATGACTGGACTTTCAACCATGTTTAGTTGGTACTTTACAGGGAATATTGCAACAATCAACTGCACCAAAGACAACAGGATTATTTTAAATTTTCTAAAAACTATTGTAATTCTGATAAGATTAAAAACAAAACTAAACTAGCGTTATTATGTTGGTCGGAAAGTAAAAAGCGCAACACTACCTTCTCAATTATGAAACCTTTGTTCGTATGGTCACATGATGGTCAGGTATGGTATTCATGTTAGTACCTCTGTATTTAATGCCAAACATGTCCATTTTAACAAAGTGTAATAAATTCATTTGTTTTATTGACTAGATAAATAATAATTTAAAATGCAACGTACCTTTGAGAACGAAGAATCAATTCGAAGTAAAATTTGTAGTGAAATAAGTTTTAAAATAAAGGAAATTAATAACACACAAAATGATTAAATTGATTATATGGTAAAGGTAAATGAACAAAAAGACACACAAAAAAAAATCCAGCAGCAAAATATAACCAAAATTCTGCAATAATAGTTTAATCTAAGAGTTAAATGTGGTTAAAATAGCGCGAACCAGTTCACGCATGCTCAAGACAGTCTAGAATTTCAAATACATACTTGGCCTCTGCTGAGAACTGTGAGAACGGTTCTAGAATTTTAAATCCTTGGAAGTTCGAACAGAATACTAATAGTTCGCGGAATTTGTAATTCCTGAACTACCTGGTTCGAACGTTTAAAGGTGCAGTTGCCATGCGCATTGGTTCTAGAACTACTAGAATTGCAGGTTCGAACAAACCTGATACACCTAAGTGTACATCTACATAAAAATAAATTTTGAATTTTTAACGAAATAACTGTTAGTTCCATTCCCCACTTGCAAATGGCGCAAATATGTTCTTTAGCTATGATGTAGTTTACACCTATTACAAACAGTGTCGCCAACAGTTGATCATTGTTTCCCGCTAGATTGCATTTTTAAAATTTATCCTTAAAACAACATCAAATAATTTTTAAAGATATTTATTAGAATTTTTAAAAATACACTGCAATACACTATATAAATTTATCTATACAAGTATATACAAGTGTCCCGAATCGTTATGTTCAAATTTTAGGAGTGTAAAGTAGACTTCATTTCAAGTAACAAAAACGCAAAACTTATGTATCCATTTTTATTTGTTTCAAAGTTACAGATTTATGAATGTGATTGTCAGATCATGAAAAAAAAATGTAACCCTAAAGTCAATACAAACTGATTTTATTTAAAAAAAGTTATACGATTCAATAACAGGCCTGTGATTGTTAACGTCCCATAATAAAATGTTATCCTAAAATAAATAAACACGTGTTGTAGTGAATACAGTAATTTCTTGGAGATCTACAAAGAAGAGTAATGGTAATTGATTTATGATAAAGAAGGTTCTTACTTATTTCGTAAGTGCTGAACCATGAATATCACACAATAAACAAATGTTCAGATGACTGTTAACGTTGCATTTTTTAATAAAGGATTACATTACGTTTCAGTTCATACAACAGCTTATTAGTGAGTGGACACGTTTTCTTTATTCAAAATGCTTTACCGATTTTCTCCTCAAGAGTATGCGGACATGCATTTTGTGTATGGCTACTGTAACGGCTATGCACGTCAAGCAGTTATTGAATACCGACATCGGTTTCCCGATAGGCGCATTCCTCATTACAGAACGTTTCTGGAAGTACAGACAATTTCGGGAATGCGGACTGCGTGATTATCTTTTCGACCGAGGAGTAAATTTGCCAGCAGACTTAGAGGAACAAGCAGTAGCTATTGTTAGACGCTAGACAACTAGGAGTGCCTCGAACTACGGTTTGGCGAATTATAAACGTGAGGACTTATATCTATATCACTGTCGCAGGGGACACGGTTTTCTTGAGGACACCACAATGCTCGTCTAGTTTATTCTACCTGGATATTAGGACAGTCACGGCTTCATTTTAATTTCTGTAGAACAGTCCTCTGGACAGATGAATCTAGGTTCCCGAGAAGTGGTGTTACAAATCTGAGAAACCTGCACAAGTGGTCATCAGAAAATCCCAAAGCTATACGCCCATCTAAATTTCAACATGAATTTTCTATTAACGTTTGGGCGGCCCTAATCGATGACTTGTTGATTGGTCCTGTCGTTCTTCCTGGGAGGTTAAATGCGGACAATTACCTTCAATTTTTTATTGACAAACTGCCAGGTCTTTTAGAGGATCTCCCACTGAATGTTCGACGAGACATGTAGTTTCACATGGATGGGGTACCACCACATTTCGCAATTGCTGTCCGAAATTGGGTTAACGTCAATTATCCAAGATGGATTGGTCGAGGTGGTCCTGTTGCATGGCCACCCAAATCACCAGATCACCCGATCTTAATCCCCTTGACTTTTATTTATGGGGGTACATGAAAAATTTAGTCTACGCGCGAGTTTCGAACACGAGAGAAGAGTTGTTGGATCGTATTTACCTGGCTGCCGAGCAAATCCGACAAAACAAGTATGAAATTCGGATAAGTACTTCTTCTGTTGCCTTACGGGCACAAGCCTGCATTCAACAAGGAGGTGGACATTTCGAAAATATTATTAATTGAACTTTCTTAAATAAAATCAGTTTTATTGACTTTAGGCTTACATTTTTTTTTCATGATTTGACAAACACATTCATAGATCTGTAACTTTGAAATAAATAAAAATGGATATATAGTTTTGCGTTTTTGTTACTTGAAATGAAGTCTACTTTAGTCTCCTAAAATTTGAACATAACGATACGGGACACTTGTATATTTCAATTGCATGCCTGCATATATATTGTGATGACTCATCCAACGATGTGTCGCACGTCATACGTCTGGCGTTTTCTGGATGCATGCAGAACGCTCGAGAAGAATATTCACCGCGATATATAAGTCGTCGAGGAAGGGATTGAGGATATTCAATACCAGAGCCTCGCGGAGTGAACATAAATATAAATACATAAATGTGCTTATTGTTAGTAATTAGTTTTTATATTGTTATTCGTTTTATTATTAATATAGTGTGTGTCTAAAGTTATCGTTAGTTTTATTTAAGAACCCGAAAAGACAAACTTTACAGTGGTGCAGGTGTGTGGTTTAGTAAATAACAGACTAAGTGGACAATTAAGCGTTAATTATATATCTGTTTAAATAAATATACAGTGCGAAAAGACGTTATTTTAAATATCGTGATGGCTAATAGAATGAAACTGACGGAATTAAAAGTGACTGATTTAAAACGAGAATTACGAGGTGCATTCAAGTTCTAAGGCCTCCGATTTTTTTTTGTCCAGACTGGAAAGAGATAGAAGCATGTGCATTGTTTTAAAATGAGCGTGCGTTCGTTGTCAATACGTCACAGAGATGGCAGCACTGTATGGCAGATGTAATTGTAGCGGCAGCGTCGAGAATGAGAACTGTTTTAGATACTTAAAATGGCTACGTTTTCCTTACTTGAACAGCCTGCAATCATTCGTTTTCTGAATTTGCGTGGTGTGACACCAATAGAAATTCATCGATAGTTGAAGGAGACATGTGGTGATGGAGTTATGGATGTGTCGAAAGTGCGTTCGTGGGTGCGACAGTTTAATGAAGGCAGAACATCGTGTGACAACAAACCGAAACAACCTCGGGCTCGCACATGCCGGTCTGACATGATCGAGGAAGAGGAGAGACTTGTTTTGGGGGATCGCCGAATGACAGTTGAACAGATCGCCTCCAGTGTTAGCATTTTCGTGGGTTCTGTGCACACAATCCTGCATGACGACCTGAAAATGCGAAAAGTGTCCTCCAGGTGGGTGCCACGAATGCTGACGGATGACCATAAGGCTGCTCGTGTGGCATATTACCAAGCAATGTTGACGCGCAACCAAGGCATGAATGGGACTTTCTTTTCGTCGATTGTGACAATGGATGAGACGTGGATGCCATTTTTCAATCCAGAAACAAAGCGCCAGTCAGCTCAATGGAAGCACACAGATTCACCGCCACCAAAAAAATTTCGGGTGACCGCCAGTGCTGAAAAAATGATGGTGTCCATGTTCTGGAACAGTGAGGGCGTAATCCTTACCCATTGTGTTCCAAAGGGCACTACGGTGACAGGTGCATCCTACGAAAATGTTTTTAAGAACAAGTTCCTTCCTGCACTGCAACAAAAACGTCCAGGAAAGGCTGCGCGTGTGCTGTTTCACCAAGACAACGCACCTGCACATCGGGCTAACGTTACGCAACAGTTTCTTCGTGAAAACAACTTTGAAGTGATTTCTCATGCTCTCTACTCACCTGACCTGACTCCTAGTGACTTTTGGCCGTTTCCAACAATGAAAGACACTGTCCGTGGCCGCACATTCACCAGCCGTGCTGCTATTGCTTCAGCGATTTTCCAGTGGTCGAAACAGACTCCTAAAGAAGCCATCGCCTCGGCCATGGAATCATGGCGTTGACGTTGTGAAAAATATGTACGTCTGCAGGGAGATTACGTCGAGAAGTAACACCAGTTTCATAGTTTTCGGGTGAGTAGTTAGTTAGAAAAAAAATCGTAGGCCTTAGAACTTGAATGCACATCGTAGAGGAGAGGGATGAGGATACAACCGGCAAAAAGGCAATTCTCCAGCAACGGCTTCGAAATGTGTTGATCCAAGAAGGCGAGGATCCAGAGAATTATGTCTTTCAACTTCCAGGTGGAGATGCTGACGTGAATTCGCTGTTGATGAAAATGGAACAACGTCTGATAGACAATTCAGAAACCTTGGAACAGCATCTAATAGATTCACAAACTAAAATGGAGCAGAAGAGCCTGGAAACTTAGCAAAAACCCTAGAACAAACGGAGCAGAAGAATCTGGACAGTGTAAAAGCTTTGGAGCAACGTCTAATAGATTCGCAAGCCCAGACGGAACACAGAAACTTAGAAACCGCTAGAATCCTCGAGAAAAATCTGGAAAAGTAATTACTAGAAAATTCTAGAAGCTTCGAAAAAAGTCTGGAAATAATAGAAAAAAAGAATTCTGAAAATTCGAGAGCTTTGGAGAAAGTTGTAGAACAGCGACTAGTGGAAAACTCAGAAGCGTTAAAGGAAGAGAAAATTGGAGAACATTCTAAACTTTTAGATGCAATAATTACTCAGATGAAATTACCCGTTACCATGAGTCATTCTGATCCCAAGCATGTCAACGAAGAAGTTATACCATGGTCCATCTAATTAAAAGAAGAACCTATGGCTATTTCGAAGACCAGAATCAAACCACCAACCTTTGATGGAAAGACGTCATGGGCGACTTACCTGACGCAATTCGAAGCAGCTGCAGAAGCAAACGCATGGTCTTCTGTCGAAAAGGCTACTGCTTTAATCATAGCATGGAGGGGTGATGCTAGTGATATTTTGCAGACATTGCCTCCTGAGGAACGTAAAGATTATTCCCAACTCATTAAGCGGTTGGAGATGAGATATGGCCATGCACATTTGGAGCAAGTATACCATACCCAACTGAAGAATCGATCACAGAAGAAAGGCGAGAATCTTCAGGAATTTGAGGCAGATATTGCTCGTCTAGTTCGACTTGCATATCCGATGCGACAGATAATTTCATGGAACACCTAGCTGTTCAGACGTTCATAGATGGTCTCTGGGATGTTGATGCGCAGCAAGCATTAAGGTTGGCACGACCGAAAACCTTGATCGATGCTTTGGCGCACGCGCTTGAGTTTGAGACTGCAAAACAAGCCTCTCGGAACCATTCTCGTGTCTGCACTGTTGACAAACAGGAAAATGAAGAGTTCATGGAGCAGGTGGTTAGTAGAGTTCTAAACCAGATCAAATCAAATAAAAGAGTACTGCGATGCTGGAATTGTGGAGAAATTGGTCACGTTCGGAGTAAATGTGGTAAGGTGGCCAAGAAGGCATCGTCTGAGCAGCAGGAAAACTAAAGCGGGTCGATGAACGGGGGCAATCATCGATCCAGCATCAGAAAGCCCCAAGGACGCCTGGCCAAGTCGCATCCTTGCAACATCAAACCAACGGCCTGTATGTGGACGCTGTTATGGAAAAAAAGGACCTACGCTTGCTTGCTAGATACTGGATCGACGAAAACAATCGTGCGACCCGATTTAATTCCCAGAAATAAAAAGTTATTTTCTAGCAAATGGAGACTTAGGACAGCAACAGGAGAAGCAGCTTCTGTGGCAGGTGAAGTAGATGTCAACCTTATCATAGGACCAACATCAATCCGACATCGTGTTCTCGTAGCCGACATAGAAGAAGAAATAATCTTGGGATTAGACATCATGAACACCTACGGCTTCCAGTTAAACAAGAAAGAAGGCACTTTAAAAATAAATGAGGAATTGTTTCTTCATGGGAAAGATTGTGGGAATGTACAAGTAATTACTGCAGAGAATGTTGTTCTGGATGCAAGAAGTGAGACATTTTTGACGGCGTGTATGGAAGGTGATTATTTGGATGGAAAATTACAATGTTGGAACCAAAGACCGATGATGACGAGGTATTCGGGAGAGAACTCCGATTGCCCTGTGATTTAAAGTTTGGGAGCAAGCCTGGTGAAGATCTTGCCGGAAAAGATTATGTCAGTACGCTCAGACGACGACTAGATAATATCCATGAACAAGTCAGACATAATATACAAGATCCTAGTGACATAATGAAGGAGAGCTACGATATCAACGCCGAGAAGAGTGGTTACCATGAAGGCGACCGGGTTTGGTTATATAATCCACAACGTCGACGGGGCCTATCTCCAAAACTTCAAAAGAATTGGGAGGTGTTGAAGCGTATTAACGATGTAATATACCGCACCAGGCGAATACCTCATACTAAGCCAAGAGTCGTACATTTTAATCGGTTAGCCCCATACTCTGGAGACAATAATGACGAAGCCGCTGACTTGCGCCAATTGGATAGCCAATACCAGGAACTAGCCTTCGAAGACTTTATGGAAGAGTATTCTGATTCGAGAAAAGCTCGATTTGGGGTGACCATCGAGAAACAGCAAAATTTGTTTACGGTGCCGCCATACTACGCGCTTGCTCATTGCGTAGCCCGAGATCTGCGAATGGCCAAAGGAATTGCCAGGGAATTTAAAGAGAGATTTGGCAGAATCGAAAAATTAAGGCAGCAGGGACCAGCAATTGGGAAGAGTCTCCAAATAATAAATGAAGAACAGCCCATATTTTATTTGGTCACGAAAGAACTGTAAAACCTGAAGCCAACCTATCGTGCCTTATGGGAAGCCCTGGCCCACTTACGCGAACAAATGTTACAACAAGACGTTTTGAAATTAGCAGTTCCAAAATTGAGTTGTGGATTGGACCGCCTGGACTGGAGAATTGTACGGAGCATGTTAGAAGTAATATTCCAACATACTGGTATGGAAATTCTGGTATGCAGTTACCGGCTTGAATATTCCTATACATCCAGGCAAGATAAGACCGTGAACTGTTATTTCGATATGACGTCACAATGTAACAAAGGCCCTACCTGTCGATATCGCCATCGTTTGAGGGAACCAAAGCATGACATGTTTCGGGACGAAACTTCATTTTTAAGAAGGCGGCAATGTGATGACTCATCCAACGATGCGTCGCGCGTCATACCCCTGGCGTTTTCTGGATGCATGCAGAACGCTCGAGAAGAATATTCACCGCGATATTATAAGTTGTCGAGGAAGGGATTGAGAATATTCAATACCAGAACCTCGCGGAGTGAACATAAATATAAATACATAATTGTGCTTATTGTTAGTAATTAGTTTTTTCCACGGTCTGGAGTAGAAATCAGTTTCTATGACATCAAAATTAAAGCAGAAGTAGTCGATTATTCCCAAGGGAGTATAATGCTCCCAAGGGAGTTTACATTATGGAGAACGTTTGTGATTCATGCAAAAAAAAAAGATAACATTGAAATTATTTATTGACATTTAAATTAAATGTTACATTTGTACAATTTTCAAAATTAATATTGAAGGAATATTACTTTCGCTTATATTTACAGTTTTTGTGATTGCCCTAGTAGTGGTACCTACTAAAACCTGATTAGCAATTTTGGTCTTATTTTCAATGGAGTTCTCGACATAACCCTCAGCGACTGTCGTTGATTTCCAACCAGCATGACGCTTTATTGTCGTGATATCCACACCAGCATCTGCCAGTAATGTCGCTGAAGATCTTCGTAAGCAGTGACCAGTATAACATGCAGCATCAGGTAATTTTAAATACGAAGCTACTACACTCGGAATTTTTCCCATGGTATCCTTGCCAACTGGCTGCGAACTACATTTTCCTGCTTTGTAGTACAAAAAAAGGCGCTTATGCTTGACGTGGGGAGGACGAAGGGACAGGTATTTTCGAAACAACTCAAGCATATTTTCCACATCGGTAACCAAAAAGGTTCGTGGAATCTTTGTCTTAGTGTTTGGAATTTTTACAATCAAGGAAGAGCCTACATCCTCAATATCATCTACAGTTAAATTGACTAGTTCATCAGTTCGACAAGCTCCGGCAATCCCCAGAATTAATCCAACCTATAAAAAATCAAAATACTTAATAATTGAAATACCTAACAACAAAAGTAATCTTACCTTAATCATTAAGAATTCTTTGTCATCTGCACTTGATAGAAAACGGTCGATTTCACCCTTTCTCAATATTTTCGATTTTTTCGCTTGATATCCGTCACCGGTTCTTTTCAAAAATGCGATCAGCTTGGGGAATTTGCTTATATCTATGTTGTCGTAAATTATCAAGCACGACTTAACCATAGAATATTGCGCCCATAATGTGGAAGACTTGTAATTCTTTGCATTTTCACTGAAGTATGCCAACAAAACATTCTCGCTGTATACTTTTTCTCGGCGCACCACTTTTTGAACCGATTGTAGGCTATATCGTATAAAGATCTTGACTTCGTAGGCAGCAAATTGCTTATTGCAATATATGCAGCCTCCACAATCTCTTCCGACTCACAATTATTCATTGTGCACTAAACAAACTTTAAACTAAACCAAACTAGCACCTTAATTTGACAATTCTTTTTGTTTGTTTATTTTGTAGTTATGACAATAACTCAACGACTACTAAATAAATGCTCAAATCCGAATACAATAATTCTGGTGCTACTTACTTCATAACGACAAAATATGTGTTTTTAAGTTAATGAGACCGTGGAAAAAATAGTATATACCAGAGAGATGGGAGAGATGCTATTTTGTCCTCGGTGCATTGTAGCCCTCGGGCTTCAAATTGCACCTCTGCCAAAATAACGCACTTCTCTCCCTTATAGTATAATATACTATTTATATTGTTATTCGTTTTATTATTAATATAGCGTGTGTCTAAAGTTATCATTAGTTTTATTTAAGAACCCGAAAAGACAAACTTTACAATATTTCTATTAAAAAACTATTATTGTTTCTGTATTATTCCAATATCTTTTCTGTATGTATTTTTAATATACAAAGATAATATGTACAGTATTTGAAAGTCTGTGTTGTATAGCGGTCTGCACTTTGAAAAGCCGGTAAAATTTTCGGATTAAAACCGCCAGAAAATCCGCTAGCCGCCAAATTGAATACTTTCCTTACAAACCGCTAGGTTGGCAAATCTAGTTACAGAGTGCTGTAAGAAAACTAAAATACAAAGGAATGGATTGGTAATGAGAATGTTTTGAATAACCTTTCACGAAAAAGATGTGATAAATTGATAAAAATATTTGTTTTATGTGATTATTTTTTTTTAATGTAGGAAGAGAGCATTCTTATTTATTTTTTGTTTGATATGTATTATTTAATCATCAATTTTTGTATTAAAATCTCGTTTCGGATATATTTAAAGAAAGCATTAAATGGTTATATCAATAAACAGCCACTTTAATTTTTGGTTACGATAGTATCTTTAATTGCATTTAAGTAGACTCGCCATTATGATCACTTTAACTTATTTCCTTCCTCATTTTATTATGTTGTATTTTAAAGAAAATAAATACAAACAAATTATATTATTAAGATCTTGAAAGCAAGGTCATTATGTTCGTCAAGGCACTCTTGAGTAGGCCGTGCAAAATAAACAACAGCAAAAGAACATTCTTGATATATAAATTAACCAACATGTATAGATGTGATTACATAACGTTATTGCAGCTATTTGTTAAATTATTACTAAACTGTTATCATATATTTTTATATGCTTCTATCTAGCAACTACTTTCTTTCTCACTATCACTGCTAGTAACTTACAACGATGGTTTTAAATTAACGTATATATTTAAGAAAATAACTTGTACAAATTTTCTTACAAACTGTCAACATCAACTACGCCATTACGCTTCTATCAGATAAGTATAATACATCTAATCTATCAAAACATCTAAATTTAAAAACTTCAGCTGGCAATTCTCCTAACATTCGGCCATCCTGGAATCGATCTCGTCCTCGAGATGGTAATCCTTCAAGTAGGTCGGCATTCTTTTTCTTCGGCTAGATTTCTCTTGGATACCTTCGGTATATTGTTGACTTCTTTTTCCATCTTCAACTTTGTGAACTTCTTCTTCTTCAGTTATCTTCTCGTCTTCGCTCTCTTCTGGCAATTGGTGGGGCTCGTCTTGCATCTCTTCGTCTTTAGTAGTATTCTTCCACAACCTTAATTGACTAACATGGGCAGTACTAGCATATATTCGGTTACTATATTTGTGTCTCAAGTCCGTCACTCGATAGGTGTCGCCTGGTAATATCTGAGTAACAACCAACGGTCCTCGATACTTCGGCTGTAGTTTTGTTGACTCACCAGTGGCTTTTGGAATAGTTTTCATGTATACTATGTCATCCATATTGTAATGCATATTTGTATACCTCTTCTTATCATATGTTTCTTTGTATTTCTTCTGTTCTTCTTAAATTTTACCTGAAGCCACTTCTCGTAATTCACTTGGTGGTACGTAACTTTCAGCTTCTAATGTCAAATGTCTTAAAAGGCCGTCCTCGAATCTTGGAATGTATCCATACAATAACTGTAAAGGACTCTTCCCTGTGGTCTTATTTACTGATATATTCAGGTCTCTTTGCACTTGTTTAATTTTCTTGTCCCAATCCTTGTATTCTGGATCTTTGATTGTTGTTTGTATTAATGGAATAATACTACGATGCACTCTCTCTACTTGGCCCTTTGCTTGAGCATGTCGTGGTGAATTCAAAATATGTCTAATTCCTTGTCTGTCACAGAAAGTTGCGAATAACTGTGATGTAAAACACGTCCCTCTGTCACTAATGATTCTCTCTGGTGCGCCCAAATCATTTACAAACTCTTCTAATTTCTTCACTACTGCATTCGCGTCGGTGGTTCTTACTGTCTCCAATTTTACAAACTTAGTTAAATTATCTACCATAACCAAAATATGTTTATTCCCTTTTGTACTAGTGACGAAAGGTCCCAAATGGTCCAAATGGATCGTAGCAAAAGGTCTATGGAGGAATTGGATGTAATTCGCCATGTCCTTTCCCGTAATTCCCCTTGTTTAGAATACACGGTAAGCACATTCTTATATGGTTCTTAACGTAAGCACTCATTTTCGGAAAATGATAAAATGAACTCATCTTCCTTACAGTTTTCTCGACTCCAAAGTGTCCTTGCAAATCATGATATTTGTTGTTAATTGTCAAACTCTTTCTCATGGCACTCGGTACTGCATAAAGTGTTTTATCTTCTTTTATTTTATATAATATTCCTTGCTTTAGTATATAATCCCTAACTTCTGATTGTTCGGATGCTGTCAGTCTGGGTTTCTTTAACAATTCAATTTTTCGTCTTAACCTCTCATCTGAATATTTAAATAATGTTACTTCGTCTTCTAGGTTTGTAATTACAAATACAGTTGCTCTATCTATCAAATTCTCTTCATCCTGATTTTCTTCATCTACTGGGGCTCTACTCAATGCATCTACATGTGACAACTGCTCTCCTGGTTTGTACTTTATATTAAAGTCAAATTCACTCAGTAGGCTATGCCATCTGATAACTTGTGGGTTTTTGGTCTTCATTGTATTTAAATAAATTAAAGCTCGACAATCAGTCACTACAGTGAAATTTATATTGATCAAGAAAGTTCTTAATCTGTTCACCGCCCAAACTATGGCAATCAATTCTAATTTACTAGAATGATAACTCCTCTCTGCTTCTGATGTCTGTCTACTAATAGGATATACCAAATGAAATCTATTATCTTGCTTTCTCTGCAAAAGTAATGCACCCAATCCTTTCGAAGAAGCATCTGTGATCAACTGAGTCTCTGTTGCGCCAGGATCAAACACTTTTAGCACTGGCTCGCTTGTCAAAACTTTCTTAATATCTTCATATGCATGTTGTTGCCTCGTGGTCCACTCAAAACTGGTATTTTTCTTAAGCAAATCATACAATGGGTTAGCTCTCTGTGCGAAGTTTATCACGAATCTTCTAAAGAAAGATGATAATCCCAGAAAACGTCTGACTTCATGTACATTTCCCGGAACGGGATAATTTTCTATAGCTCTAGTTTTTCGTAATCCTGGTTTGATGCCTCCTTCTATTAATAAAAATCCAAGGTATTCTACTTCCTTTTTCATGAAAACACACTTTTAAAGCTTGATAGTCAAATTAGCTTTCCGTAGAGCATCAAATACTAGTATTAACCTATCCCTCATATCAATCCAATTCACTGCTGGCACTAATATATCATCTAAATAGTATAAGACTGTTCGGCCTTGCAACGGTCCTAACACCTTGTTCATTACTTTCGAAAAATAAAAGGGCGCGTTCGTCAAACCAAAAATCATACGTTGAAATTCCCCTGTTTCGTAGAGTGTTATGAAGGCAGTTTTTTCTCGTGCTTCTTCACCAAGAGGTATCTGTAAGTAACCATGAGCCAAATCTAAAACAGAATAAAACTTAGAATTACATAGGACTGAAATGTGATCATCAAGGTTTGGCAAAGGAAAGTTCATTCTAACTGTCTGGTTGTTCAATCGGCGGTAATCAACCACAAGTCTCGATTCACCAGTTTTCTTTTTCACTAAAAGTCCTGGACTAGCATATGGCGACGTCGTCTCGGTTACTATTCCTACGTCTTTCTATTCTTTCACAATCTCTTTTATTTCATTTCTTTCCCGTTCGCTGGCTCGATATGGCTTGCTCCATACTGGTGTGCTCCCTTCCTTTTCTACAATATCCATTTTCACTACGTTCGTGCATCCTAATTCTCTAATATTCATTGCCACACAGTCTCTGTATTCAGTCAATAAATTGAACAAATCTTCCCTTTCCTGTACTGTTACTTCTTCTCCCACTTTAACCATCTCTTCTCTAATTTCTCCTCTCATTCCCTGTATTTCCGGTAATTCTGTTACTTCGCCCTTGAATACACTCTTTCCTTCTCTTAAAAGTATATTCTTATCTGTTAAATTCAGAACAGGCAATCTTAATTCAGAACATTCATTCACAGCAATGAAATTCACTGTATTTGGAGATAGTTCTACATCTCCACTCATAACAAAGTTAGTGCAGGCTGGTTCTTTTTGCAGCAATGGCAGGTGTAATTCATCCCTATTTTGGAATCATAGTATGTCATCAACTTTAAAATAAGCTACATATGGTAATTCTGTAAAGGTTCTACCAATTATGATATCAATCGGTTGCACATCATCAGGCACTACTCTCATAATAATATCTTTGCCTTCAACATTGTCTAAATTAATTGTTGCTTTTACTATGCCACAAGATTTGACTGTGTATGAACTTGGGCGAAATCCCTTTAGTTCACTTGCCTTACGATCTATATTGAAATTACTCTCAATGGCTGTTGTTGCTCGAATTGTACAATCAGAGCTGCCACAGTCAATCAATGCATTGAAATATTTATTGTTTATATTAATTTGTTTGATATATTTTTGGGAACTGCTCTTACCTGTCTTATTGTTTATAATATTCACAGCACCTTGTTTTGGCTTCTTACAATCCCTGGCTAAATGTCCTTTTTCTGAACAGTTGTAACATAAGAACTCTCTCTTCAGTTCTAGGCAGTCTTGTGCCAAAAGGCCAAACTTTTGACAATTAAAGCACCTACTTTCGGACTTTTCCCTTTTAACATGTCTAGTATTCATCCTGCTGGTTGTCTCACAAAGAGTTCCTTCTGGCTTACTCTTAATGTCATTCAAAATTTCATTCCTTCTATTTTCTTTGTTGTTTCCCTCAATTCTCTCCTGCCTTGCACTGTTTATTCTCTCATACTGTATTATGTCTGGATACAGATCATCAATATCTAAATGGTTTTTTGTCATTATTATATTACTTAACTCTCCTGACCACAATCCTATTGCTACTTGTTCTTTTATTTCGTCAAACTTTAAATTTAAATTTACATAATTTCACTCTGTCATGAAAGTACATACTTACATTTTCTTTTTGTATTTGTACTCTTGCCTGCATTTGTTTCCAACAATCTGCTATACTACTTTTGTAGCAAAAAGTTTTCTGAAAGACATTCTTAAAATCAGCCCAACATTTTATTTCGCTGTATCTTCCATCATACCAATGTTTCACAGCACCTACTAATTTAATGCGTGCTGTCTGCAGTATAAAAGTATCTGGCCAAGAATGTAGATTTGCTGTATTTTGTATATTGTCTAATCATAAACTTGCTTCAATGGGTCCTTTTTCTCCTGTAAATACCTCAATGCTTTTTGATAAATCAGGCATCTTCCATCATACCAATGTTTCGCAGCACCTACTAATTTCATGCGTGCTGTCTGCAGTATAAAAGTATCTGGCCAAGAATGTAGATTTGCTGTATTTTGTATATTGTCTAATCATAAACTTGCTTCACTGGGTCCTTTTCCTCCTGTAAATACCTCAATGCTTTTTGATAAATCAGGCAACACATTAAAATTTTTGAAACTATTTGAAGACATACTCTGTTGCTGTATCATCTGTAACATACCTGCATTCTGTTGTAATAATAACTGCATTGTTGCTAAAATATCATTCACATTTGTTGATGTATCACTGTAGGTACCTGTATTTCTTCCTATCTCTGGGTTCACCTGTGCATTATTTCCGTCAACATTCACACTATTACTTCCGCTTGAGTCCATCCCTTGATTCTGTTTTTCTAGTACATCATGAAATTCATCGAATTCTCGTTCAGTCATATTGGGTATTGTCCTTCGCTTTCTGGTCCTTTCACAAATTTTCTTTAATCTCCTAATCTATCACAACTATCTATCTATTTCTTTAATCCCACTTTCTGAAGTGTTATCATATATTTTTATATGCTTCTATCTAGCAACTACTTTCTTTCTCACTATCACTGCTAATAACTTACAACGATGGTTTTAAATTAACGTATATATTTAAGAAAATAACTTGTACAAACTTTCTTACAAACTGTCAACATCAACTACGCCATTACGCTTCTATCAGATAAGTATAATACATCTAATCTATCAAAACATTAAATTTAAAAACTTCAGCTGGCAATTCTCCTAACAAAACATTTAATTAATAAGTTATAACTGATATAACTCTATGTATGCATGTTTGCTGATTTATATCTCAAGAATGTTCTTTTATTGTTGTTTTGCACGACCCACTCAAGAGTTAAATTAGTGCCTTGACGAACATAATCACCTTACTTTTAAGAGCTTAATAATATAACTTGTTGATATTTATTTTCTTTAAAATACAATATAATCAAATGGGGAAGAAAATAAGTTGAAGTTACCATTATGGCGAGTTTACTTAAAGGCAATTAAAGATACTATCGTTTCAACCAATGAAACATAAATTACTTATAGCCCATTGTACATATTGCTATGGTTTCTTCCCCAATAAATATTAAAAATTTATTTATTTATCTATGTACTATTATTTTGGACTTCTATGTATATTTCATGTCATGCGCCTTGTGGTGTGATGCCACTACGTTAGATGTGTATGATTTGACCTTTAGACACAAGTTAACAGTTAGACGAGAAGTACGTTCTTTTATTTAGAAAATAGATAATTATCTATATGATGTAATTTCGGTTTGAATTTGATTTAATTAGTTGATGGTGTTGTATTTTCAATTACCGAATATTTCTACGAGTTTTTATTCTCGTTATATTTGATTTATTAACGCTTTCTTGTCTACGTGTCTCTTATATTTCTTATGTCAGTAAAAAATTTTATATCTTTAATATAGGTCGACTTATTAGTTTGAAAGATTTGAATATTGTATTTCTATATTCAGATTTAGTCTTAATTAATTGAGTTAGATGACAAAGAGGATTTTTAACATTTCTAAGTAAAAAACAGTAACTGTAAAATTTTGCACGTTTGGATTTCAAGGGCATTTTTTTTGGACATGTGAGTGCGCATGTTTTAGATTGTTGATCGAGCTGTCAAGTCTGTTTATTTATATTGTTCTCTGGGGAGAAATTAAAAATATTCTTTGTGATTTAGTTTATCTTTTAAAGTTGTTCGGTATTCATTGAGGTTTTTGAATGCACGTAGCTGTCATTTTCCGTGCATTCTTTTTACCTTTTTTAAAATATTGTTTAATGATGCAATATTAATCTTTATACTCTATAAAGATTGATTTTTTTTTTTTTTGTATTAAATTTTCATTTTATTTTTATACTGTGCTTATCATTTAATTATCGTTTCAACACAAATTTAATAAGTGACTTAAAGAAGTATTATTTTAACATTTCTCAAAAATTTTGAGTGGCGCCTAATATACGTTTTTTTATTCCACGTTTCCGATTGGAACCCTGAGAAGAAAGCAGTCCCATTTTTTGGAAATAAACAGACTGAATATCCTAGTTGGGTAGATTTGTCGTGAACGGTGGTACAGTAAATATCAAAACCACAGTTCATAGCATATTTTTGGCGAGACCAAGCGTGGGGCGAACAGAAATAGCATATATAATTTTGGCTAGGCCAACGTTGGAACAGTAGCAGTATTGGTTGAAAGAAAAAACAGAGCACAAATAAAAATGGAAGCAATCATGAAATTAGGAGGAGAATGGAGGCAGCCGAGTCAAGTAGCTGGAAGTCAAGAATCTTTGGATGAAGCAAGGGCAGTATTAGGTCAAGTCAAAACAATTACCATACATGAAGAGGGGCACGAAGGAGTAAACAGGGATAAGATAATAATGGACATATTAATAGAAATGCAAGTAAGACAGAGAAAAATGGAAGAGAAAATGGATGTAATGATGGGTAAAATAATGGCATTAAGTAATTCAAGCCAAGAAGAAGGTATAATAAGGGGCATGGACTCGTTGGAATTATCAAATGAACAAAATATGGAAGAAAATATTATGGTTTTAAATAGTAAACTGTCAGAAGAAGTGGAAAAAAGAGAGTTTGCAGAACTACAAATGAAATATATGGAAAAACAATTAAGAAAGGAAATAGAAGAAGTAAGAAAAGAAAAAAATGAAGTAAATGTACCCACATATATTCCTGTTCCTGTACAAAGTGAAGTGCTACCTAAATTTTATGGGATGTCAAACACAAATCCCATGTGTTTCTTAAAGAAAATCAAAGCCAGTTTGGAAGATGTGCCAGGGGATGAGAAAAAGTTGCAAAAGATCGGAAACTGTCTGAAGGATGACGCTATGGTATGGTGGGAGATGGTGTCAGACGAGGTAACAACTATGGACGAAGCCAGGTTCACAAATCAATTCTGGGGACGAAACAAGCAGACTAGGGTAAGACAAGAATTATTATTTGGTAGATATAATGTCGGATATAATGAACCGAGAGAAACTTATGTTATGAAAAGGTACTCGGTATTAAAATATTTAACCCCTAGAATAAGTGAAGTAGATATGGTTTCACAATTAAGTAGACACTTTGATTCTCAAGTCAGTCAGGCAGTAGCAATACACAATATCAATGATATGCCACAGTTTAGCGAATTATTAAAGAAGTTAGATGATGCGGAGCGTGGTAATAGATATAACAATAATTATTTAGATAGAAATATTAAAATCCGAGATCAGAAAGACCTATGGTAAATAATAATACTCAAATTAATAGAAATAGAATGGCTTTCCCAAATAGAATAAGAAATAATTCACTAAGGCAAGTCAATAAGACAGCGAACCTTTTTGCTGATATTACCAGCCGAAAAATTTCTCGGCCAGTCCCATCTGTTGAAAAGATTGATTCAATTGGCCGCATGATTAGACTTAAAAGCAGCAATTAATAACAAAAGTCCCAGTAAGCCAAGCCATTAATTTCAACAACTTTTGTGTCTCTGTATTCTGTGCGATTTTGATTGTCTGCCTTTTTACGAAATTCTTGAATTTTTAAATTTGTATAATACACAATGATATCTAGTATATCTTGTGAGAAAATTTGCTGCCATGCTTTCAGCGCTTCAATTGTTGGTAAAGCGTTTTTATTTCCTGGCAACTTTAATATATTGTCGGCTGGCGTTCTTACATTCCGGGTTGGTTCAGTGGCAGGCCATTTGCATCTGTTTTTACCGTAGAAATATTTTTTACCTGCTTATATCACTGTCCTCTTCAGTTTCAATCACCTGCATCTCATCTTGGTCATCAGATTCATTGCCAGACAACTCACTCGCTGTTTCGTGATCATTTGCAATAGCATTTTCGATAGAAATGCTGCTCTCAGAATCGCCATCTTGGTCTGAAAACTCTATGTCACTTTCTTCAAACCATCTTAGCACACATTCCTCAAAGTTGGGATCTGTCACTTTAACTGTTTAACTTGTAAAAATATGAAAGTTATTAAATACTTCATACTTGCTAGAGTCCCAGGGCCAGTTAAGGGTTAATTGAAATTTTCAGCAAATTTGTTTGTCCCCTGCAAAGGTACTGCGCAAATATGTCTTTATTCTTTTTAAACACGAAAAGCTACATTCTGCAGAAGCACTGGTAGAGGGAATAGTCAATATTAAAGAAAAGAGTCTGTGTGACGTAAAACGTCAGTATCCCCACAGATAGCTTTGAAAAAGGATTGGGGTTTAGCTTTTCGATATTGTTTGGTACCATAAATTAATTGTAATTCAGCTCTTAACTTTGCAGTTGCACATCAAAAAATTAGTAGGATGGTATTCTTTTAAATTGTTTAAAGCATCTATCGGAAACTCTTTGGAAAAGTTTTCAAATGTTGAAACCTCTATTAATCTAACAAATTTTATTTTATTTACATCTTCAAAACGGATATTAATTTGCATTAAAATTGTATCTAATATCTCGAAGTACAAAACTTTGTATTTTTCAAAAACTTAATATTGTGTGTGACCTTCTGCGATCCTCGTGGTGATCAGTTCTTGATAAAGTCGTTTCAAACAATTTCATAAACGCATTTCTAGTTCTTTTATTATCTAAAAATTTCTTAACATTTGTGATTTGCGAAACGCAATAAACAATGTCTAATGATTTCTTTTGGAGAACATCATAAATAACATCTGTAATTACGAAAATGTCACAAAAAATAATCACCAAGAGTGCCAAATTCAAAATCATTAAATTCTTTGAGGAAACCCTTGTCTTGCCTAACTGAAGTTTGATCGTTTATTATTTCAGTAAATACTTGTTTTAAAGATTCCCAGTCATTATTTACAACATTTAAAATGTTCGAATTTGAAGTCCATTTTGTTGAAGCGGCAGTCGTCTACCCATAACTGTGTCAGCTACGTTAGTGCGTTTTGCAGAATGATTACAACCATTAACGGTTGCAAAAAAGATGCAACATTTTGAAGTTGAGTTACAACTTTGCTGTAATACCAAAATTACGATGTGCCATACAATGAACAAAAACTGTTTGTGGAGCCACTTGTTTGATTTTTGCCTGGAGACCATTTATATGACCAGACATGACGCTTGCCCCGTCATAACATTGCGCAACAAGTTTCGACTTATATTCATGTTTCCCAAGGCAACTGGTAACAAAATTAAATAAATAAAGTATCAGCACTTCGATTTAAGCTTAAATCAAAAAATTTTTTGGGGGATTTTTGACCAATATCTGTAGTATCATCCACGTGAATAGAAAAGAATTCGCATTCTTTAATTTCTTTGTCGATATGCTCATCAATATACTCGGAAATGCAGCTAATTAATTCATTCTAAATTGTGACGTAATATTTCCTTATAGAAGTGAGTAGTTTATCATTTAACATTACTATCTTACAACTTATTTTGAATTAAAAAAAACTTTCGGTTTTAACAAATATGATCAAATTTATTGGTAAGCTAAAAACAATTCTAAAATAAATATAGTTTGATCTATTTCAATCTCCAGGAGATTAATTTTTTTTAGTGAGTTCTCAATTTTCTTCAACAACTCTCTTTCAGGGGGTGTTAACATCTCTTCAATCTATAAAAACAAAGAATACATATATAACTTACTTAAATAGAAGTAAATTTAAGTACACACATCTAAAAGTTGTTCTTCCGAAGCCCCTTGACTTCTCATACTCAAAAGTATTGTGTCGATGCGTTGCTTCTTATCAATGATGCGTTTGTTTTGATATTTGAAATAAGTCCTTCTGGTCATTATGTTAAACAGAGATTTATAAGATATTTCTAAAGCTGTTCTAACCAATGAATTTAATTGAATATGAAACAAAATAAAAGATTTATTTGGCCCTGTATTATTGGATGAAGATACCTTTTTTAACTCTTGTATTTGGAAAAAATTTTCTTCAACTAATTGGTAAGAAAGTCTCTTAGCTTCCTTAGCTGGTATCATCGCAAGCTTTTGTATTTGATCAGGTTCAATGTAAGACTTATTTTTTACTAAACGAAATATTCTGGCAGCCTTGGAATCGAATTTTTCCAACACAATATGTTCACATATTTCCCATGAAAGAATCGTGAAAATTTTGCCCATACGCAACTGAAAAGACCCGCCACTGGCTTCTCCAATTTTGTGTATGAAATTGCTGCTGTCTTGTTCTGAAAAATAAAATAAATAATCGGTACAAATAATTGCAGATTTCCTTTTTTTATTTGATAAGATGTATTGATTAACTTTGATAGGTAATAGCGTGCTTCACAGGCACGAATAGGGAGTTAGACGTCATAAACAACATTCACCCTAATATTAAATTTACGACGGAAATTCTAGGCCTGACCATAACAAAATCCAACAATACACATGAATTTCCGATTTACTATAAACCCACACACACTGATTCTATAATAAATAACAAATCCCTTCCCCACCAACCCCCCACTCCAATCAACATAAACTAGCGGCATTTCGTAACATGTTACACAGGCTAATAACTATACCCCTCAGCACGAAAAATTTCGAAACTGAATTAAATTTAATTAAACAAATAGCAGTGAATAACCATTTTTTAACAGACTGCAAACCTTACTTCACCTACACATAACAAAGAAAACAAATTACAGATCTATGACTTAACTAGGTCCTAGTTCGAAGAAAATCAGCACACTGGTAAAAAAGAAAAAAGGGAAACTAAACATAAACATTTCAGTAATTGTTGGGGCAACTAGTGGATTTTGTCGTCGCTCCTATGTTGACTCACCGCGCACGGGTTGTAAGGCCGTATACGCACTAATTTTTTAATCTTCGCTGACAGTTATTAATGAAATGCGGCACATCCAATTTAACACCTTTATTTACATATTTACATTACTTCATACATAAAATTTGTTGTATAATGAAAGACGGTTGTCTTTTGATAAAATATGAGACTGGTGTCTCTTGATATTAAAAGTCGATTGCTGTCTTGAACATTGTTCTTACGACTGTTTGTCTAGAACGTTATTATGTTAAGACTTGCGACTGTTAGTAATTTATGTAGACTGTTGTCTTGAACATTGTTCTTACGAGTATTGTAAGAACGTTGTTCTGTGGCGAATTGCTACTGGCGACTTGTCTTAGTGACTTGCGTTCGCGACTTATTTTAGCGACTTGCTTTAGCGACTTGCCTTAGCGAATTGCAACTGTTGTCATCGCGCGCTGAACTATTTAAAAACTTTTTAAACATTGTAAACAAAATTTACCCTTCCCTTCAATTAACAAAATAGGCCACATGCGGCTAAATGACGAACAAAAGGTCGGCAAGTTACAAAGAAACGCCTTGCTTGTGTAAATTGTGCCTACAAAACCAGCAAACGTTGCATCTAGTTTTTGAATCTAACTGTATACATGTGGCGGCACGTTCACTAAATAAAATAATATAATTTGAAACGTATCTAAAAAAATATAATTTGAATTTTTTATTTTAAATGGCAACATATATATTTTTGGCTATATTCGGATTGTATTTTTTTTCTGAATTCAACGATGTATAACATGTTTATTTTTGATAAACGTTTCTTGCAAAAAAAAAAAACTATAAATTTCATCTTTATCTTCCATTATTTATAAATATTCGAATGTGTCATGAAACATTTGAAATGTAAGTATTATAAATATTATTATAAGAAACAAAACACTTTACAATAAATGTTGAAATTGCCCGCCACCTTGTTTAACACATATCGCACATCTCCTAATAATAATAAATAAAAAAAAAACTTTATAAATTTCATCTTTCATTATAGTAGACTTGGCCCAGTCCACTAGCATTATGTCAATGTGCCTTAAGTGTCAGTTTGACTTTATTAAGTTTTCTGTATTATCCTGTTTGAACGTTTTGCCGCAACAAAAAGCGTATTTTCGTTAAAAATGAATAACAATGAATTAAAGGACATGTTACAAGTGTTCTTTGAATGTAATAAAAATCGCCTTCAAGCAGTTCGTCGGTACAGTGCTCGTTTTCCGGACAGAGAAGTTCCAAGTTCGAAAATATTTCAGAGAATTGAAAAGAATTTAAGAAATTATGGATCATTTACCAAACCAAAAACACAAAAACGGAAATTCTCCGAAGATAAGGAATTAGATGTTCTTCTTGCAGTACAGCAAAATTCACGAACTTCGATTCGCGAAATTGCACATAATATTGGGGTATCAAAAACTACAGTTCATGGTATTTTAAGAAAACACAAACTTAAACCGTACATAGCTCGAAAAGTTCATGCATTAGAATAAAATGATCCTGGCCGAAGAATCCAGTTTTGTCGTTTTTATTTAAATGCATTAGAACAAGACCCGAATTTTTACAGAAGGATAATTTGGTCTGATGAATGCACTTTTAGCAACAACGGTTTTTTTAATAGAAACATACATCGACAGTGGAGTGCAGACAATCCGAGATTTGTAATTGAAAATTATTTTCAAAGACGTTTCAACGTAAATGTTTGGTGTGGCATTTTAGGTGATCAATTAATTGGGCCATTTTTCATAGATGGTTGCTTAAATCAAGAAAAATACTACACTTTATTACACGAAAATCTCCAAAACTTTTTAGATGAATTACCTTTGGCAAATTTAAATAGAATATTTTTTCAACAAGATGGGGCTCCCGCGCACAACGCCAGAGTAAATACTGATTTGTTGAACACCCAATTTGGAAATAGGTGGATAGGAACATCCGGTCCTATCGAGTGGCCTGCGCGTTCACCGGATCTTACGCCCCTCGATTTTTGGTTGTGGGCTTATCTACAAGATCGAGTTTATTTAACAACTCCAGAAAATGTTGACATTTTAAGACAAAGAATTATTAACACTTGTCAAGAAGTACCTGCCGCTTGTCTTTTAAATGCGACCTTTGGAGTAATTAGGAGATGTGCGATATGTGTTGAACAAGGTGGCGGGCAATTTCAACATTTATTGTAAAGTGTTTTGTTTCTTATAATAATATTTATAATACTTACATTTCCAATGTTTCATGACACATTCGAATATTTATAAATAATGGAAGACAAAGATAAAATTTATAAAGTTTTTTTTTTGCAATAAACGTTTATCAAAAATAAACATGTTATACATCGTTGAATTCAGAGAAAAAAAATACAATCCGAATATAGCCAAAAATATATATGTTGCCATTTAAAATAAAAAACTTGACTGTCGTTTGACATTAATGAAAACAATTGAAAACAAATAAAACACTGCTATCTTATAGTGTTTTTGATGCTATTAAATTTACTTTTTGTTTAAATAAAACCGGACAATAAATAACGGAATTATGAATGTTGGCGTTTTTTACGGGACAGTCTGTATATATATATATATATATATATATATATATATATATATATATATATATATATATATAATAAAAAATTAATTTAAATTCGGGTAAGCGGTCTGTCAATTAAAAAACTTCTTTATTAAATAACCCTATATTTCGCAACAGAATTTGTTATCATTTTTATTTTTTGTACGTCAATTTTATTATTTTTCAACTCTACATTTTTTTCCCCAGAAGAAGCAACAAATTCTGTTGCGAAATATAGGGTTATTTAATAAAGGAGTTTTTTAATTGACAGACCGCTTACCCGAATTTAAATTACTTTTTATAAAATATATCACGGTCGATAATTTCGTTTCAATTATATATATATATATATATATATATATATATATATATATATATGTAGGATCGGCAATACTCGGCGAGGTATCGTCGCCCGAGTAACAAGTCTCACGCGAGAGTCGAAGCACAGACTAGAACAGACCAGTAACAAGGTTTAAAAATTAATCCGTGAACTATCCTTGTTTAACAAATGCAACAGCAATTTGTAACTATCTTTGTCACATACTTGATGAGGCATTAGTGAGAGGCGCTGATAAACGCAAATCATACGCATGCGCAACGCGTCATATAAAATTTGAAATTAACATATGGTTTCTTTGAGCGGCAATTGAGGCCATTTTGGATTTTATAATTGCAAGCGTCTGTCGAGGTAGTTTGAAGTAGTTTTTTATATTATTCTTATCTTATGTAGTTATTGGTTTTAAGTACAGCGTATATATTTAAAGTTACAGTTTCAGTGTAGTGTAGGATAAACTTTAGAGTAATTATTTGTTAAATATATCGAATTTGAAGCACTGGCATTGGTAAGTGGAAACATGCAGAGTTATGTAAAAACAATCCTTTTTATATAAAATTTGTTTGTAGGTGATATAGAAAAATGGATTTCAAATGTATTGTTTGTAGTTATGGGGAGGACGAAGTAGATAAATTGCGTTACTTTCCCAACAATCTAGAAAAGTGAGTATTTGCTTATTTTTTTTAATACTTATATAGTCTACTATACGGTTTTTTTCTGTTGTATATTTGTAATACGTTTACTGTTGACTGACATATTTTGTTGAATGTAGGTCAAGAATTTGGAAAGAGGCAATGGGAATTATCTCAACTGATTCACTCCGCAACCATAGAATTTGCAGTTGATAGTTTATGTCTGATTCCTATCAAAGCTCGCTTTTGATCTGAAACGTGATGCAGTTCCAATATTTTATTTGATGACTACTTCATCCCCAGCTCTATCACAAGTCTCTGCTAATATTACAGAAGAACTTGCGGGAGCAGATTTATCTGTAGCCTTAACATCTTCAGCTTCTGATAACCGCAGAGAGGTATTTGAAGAAATGCAACCCGGATCATCCAAACAACCAGATGAACTACTGTCCTTTATCAGATGAATCAGCATCAAAGTAATGTTCTCTTTATAAATTGCTATTTAAACACAATAATCTTAGTAAGAATTATTTATTTAAAGATGGGCTTTATTTCAAAGCTGAAGCTAGATAATATATCAAGAGCATACAAAATTTAATTATACAGAAATTATATATATATATATATATATATATATATATATATATATATATTATATATATATATATATATATATATATATATATATATATATATATATTTTAACTTACCTTTGATATATTGATATAATTCCAATATTGACTATTCAACCTTTATCATACTTGAATTTATCAATATGCAACATATAAGAAAAGAAACTTGTTTGTAAAACATTTTACTAAAATTAAAATATCATTGTTTTTATATCTAAAGTATATCATAATATGGCAGCTGCTTGAACACAATAAGCCGTTGGCTAGTGTATGAAGGAACTATAAAAAGACTTTTGCACAACATTGTTTAAAATTATGTTTCTTTGTAGGATATTCATTGAAAGAACTGGTGGTCTGAAAATAACAGCCAGGGAAAAGATACTCTTTAACATTATAAAGAAAAAAGAAGATCACCTAAGAAAATTGAAGAAACGGTAGACGCCGTGCGAGGAACATGAAGGATTTATGCAATCTTGATAATTCTGATATAATAAAAAAACTGTTTAGAGGCATGCCATTGTCCACAGTGAACTTTTTGATTGCTCAAGTTCGTTGTGCAAAACGTAATCCTAAAGGCAGAAGGTGGACACTTGATGATAAAGTTATGGCTTTAGCATTACAAAAACGAAGTCCAAAGTGTTATAGTCTGCTCCGGAAATTTGTAGCTCTACCCTCGAGAAGAACACTTACAAGCTTACTGGAAAAAATTCAATTTGAAGCCGGAATCAATCCTCATTTATTTAGGCATATTGATCTTTGCCTGAAATCTGCAAAGGAGGAGGACAGAATTTGTATAATATCCTTTGATGAGATGGATTTAAAACAACATATCCAATATGATGCTGCTGTCGACCGTATAAGGGGGTTTGAAGACTTTGGACATGAAAAATCCAAGAAGTTTGCGACCAAAGCCTTGACTTTTATGGTACAAGGTCTACATCGAAAATGGAAGCAGCCGCTTGCATTTTATTTCTTAAGTGGCAGCTCTCCAGCGGAAACATTACAAAAACTTATCCTTGAAGTTCTACATGCTGCCAAAAATATTTCAAATTTAAATGTTGTTGCTACAGTTTGTGACATGGGCACAAATAATGTGAAAGCATTAAAATCTATGCAGTCTTCTGTAGGAAAACCATATATAGAAGTCAGTGGACAAAAGGTATATACAATATTTGATCCACCACATCTGCTAAAATGTACTGCAGCTCTTTTTCGGAAACACAATATTAGCTTGCCAGTTGAAGTTGCATCAGAAGAAAATGTTATGGAAGCGAAATTTTCAGATATTATCAAAGCATACAAAATAGACCAGCAGTGTCCATTAATTTTTCGAAGTATGCATAAATTAAAGGAAATACATTCAAATCCAAAAATGCGAGCAGCAATGAAAGTAAAGATTGCAGCTCAGGTCATGAATATAACTGTTGCTTCATTTGTATTTTCACTGATTAGTAGAGGTAGGTTTTGATAAAAGACTTACTTAATAGTATTTCTAAATAAACTTTTGTTCTAGGTGTGCTTTCACAGCATGCAGTTGCCACAGCTACAGTTTTGCATAAAGTAGATGAGCTGTTTGACAGTTTTAATGGCAATTCCAAGTCTGCACCAGATGGTAAAGAACTCAGGTCATGGGTAACTGAAGATACTTTACATATGCAGTACTGGGAAAAGGCTTTCAACACTGTGAAGAAATGGAATTTTAATCGCATTACAAAAACTGGACGATTGTTGAAAGAGAAACGCCATCACAAGTAGGATGGCTAACCTCAATTCGAGCCATTCAAGCAGTTTGGAACTATGTCAGAGCAAGAAAGTTTACGTACCTTCGCCCTCGGTCTTTGAATCAAGACTGTTTGGAAAACTTATTCGGTGCAATAAGATCAAGTTGTGGTTCCAACGACAATCCGACTGTATCGCAGTTTATAAGTGGCCTAAAAACACAATTGATAAATGGCTTATCAAATACAAATTTAGAAGGGGCCAACTGTGAAGAAGATGATAGTTCATTACTAAGTAATTTGAAATCTTTTTTAAATGTGGAATCGTTGCAGACCATTGATGTGACCACAATGTCTCCAGAACACTCATATGCATCAACTGTTAAACAAAATACAACAATTATGGCTAACGATATTTCCACTGCAGTTGCAATTGGAAGTGTGGAAATTTTATCTACTGCTTATGTAAGTGGTTACATTGCACATCGCATTCTAAATGAAAATATGCCATGTGTCAATTGTTCCGCTGCAATTACAGCTGATGCTGAGCTACTTTGCCATCAATTTATTCAACTTAAAGAATATTCCGAAGATAAGAAGAAACTAACATACCCTTCAGAAAATCTGGTAATTGCAGTAGGACAATGCATAACAGAATTAGAAGCTCTGATAAGTGAATTATCTGCCACAAAAGCAATCGAAGAAAGAGCAATAAATCACCTACGAAATACTATCGACTTTTCTTGGGTGTCTTGTAGTACCCACCAACAAGTTGTAGAAGAAGCCATTATAAAAGGCGTATGTCGTATTGGGATTCCGTGGTATTGCAAAAGAAAAAATCAAGAAAATAAAATGATTAAAGGCGACCGCGGTGACTCACAACGGAAACTACAAAAATTGATGCATTTGTAATAGTCTTAAATGTGCTTTATGGTGTATTCTCAATTCAATTGAATCTAATTGATAATTATAAATTTTGTCCATGATTTACAAATTTATATTTAGTTATTACTCATTGCACTCCATTTAGAAAGCACAACAGTTGTTGAATATTCCTATGCATACAAGCTTTAAAGTAAGAAACACACGATGTTTAAAATTATTCTTGTAATACTTTTACTTACTACATTATTTCGGGATTTTAATTAAGTATATAAAATAATGAGTATTAAAGTTATTGAATTTCCAATTTTATATATTCCAAAAAGCGGTTTGTTGAAGAAGAAATCAGTCAAGAAGGAAGCAACGATTCTATTTGTTCACAGCAATTGACTAGTCTTTTTATCGATACCATTGTACCAATTAACTGCCAATGTTGTATTTTGGTCAAAAGTAATGGTGAGTTTACAACACCAAAGCACCCGTTCTCTCCACTGTCATTAGTGGTTTCAGTGTTACTCTTTGGCGTTACAGTATACAAGACATATTATTGACAAGTAATTTTATGTAAAGTTATGAATATATAATTCGCCTATTGTAAATAAATTAGCTTGCATAAGTATATTATTCATAGGAATATTAATTTAAACAGAAGGTAGTATGTTTTGGATATTTGTATTGTACTTATATTATTGCAAAAACAAATTGTTGTATAAGATAAAAATATTTTGAAAAAATGTTTGTGTACTTTATATGTACCTGTTATATATTACTTTATTGCATTATGTATTGTAACTTTTAACAAAGTAAATAACTTAATATTATGTTATCTACACATGTAAACAATATTTTTAATTAATTAAAATTCTCAAATTACAATTAACTATCAGAATAATTGAAACATACATGAGTAGGTAAACCCCACCAGTTTTGTATAATACAAAGGTATTTTTAATAATATAAAATATTATTAAAAATCTGGTGTGAAGAACACAAATGCAGGTTCACTATTAATATTTTTTGTGAACGTGTCCGAATATATCCTATCCCCAGAGACGTAGATACGTATTTCACCTTTCTACAGGCTCATCGGTACGCCCCTGCTGGAGAAAGGATATTTCCAGACACATTCACAAAAAAGAACCACATCGCCCTATCACCGTAATTATCCAGACCGGGCGCAGAAGTAAATTTGGAAGGGCGTCGTTACTTCACATTAATTATGTGGACGGTATGCGAGTTACTTCGGCTGTCTGACAACAGGCAGCGCCGAATTTACTTCTGCGCCCGGTCTGGATAATTACGGTGATAGGCCGATGTGGTTCTTTTTTGTGAATGTGTCTGGGAATATCCTTTCTCCAGCAGGGGCGTACCGATGAGCCTGTAGAAAGGTGAAATACGTATCTACGTCTCTGGGGATAGGATATATTCGGACACGTTCACAAAAAATATTAATAGTGAACCTGCATTTGTGTTCTTCACACCAGATTTTTAATAATATTTTATATTATTAAAAATACCTTTGTATTACAATTAACTAGTTTAACTGTAAATAAGTAGCGTATGCTATATAAAAAAATATGTATAACACTGTAATTAATTTCATACAAACTGGTTAAAATGATAGTAATTCTTCTTATCATTTTTCCAGTTTGTATGAAATTTTCTGCTAAATTAATTACGTGTTATACGAATTTTATATTTTAATTTACATAGTACCTATTTATTTAAATTTAGCGCCTAAATGTCGATAGTGCTGCCTCTCACTGATGCCTTATCATGTGACAAGGATATAACTATCTCTGTCTATAGTTTCGGATTCTTTTTTTCCATGTAGTTGCCGGTTTGTTCTAGTCTGTGATGACGGTGAAAAACAGAATGACGTAAATGGATTAATCCAAAATGAGGGTGACAACGAAGACGAAAATGCAAATTTAAATGAAGTAAACGATGCTAGTGGGATTAGCATAGTAGAATCTCATTCGCGCTCTCACAATATGACGCCAAAATTTATGATGACTTTTAAAGATGTTGAGGAGACAGTAGCCACTTATGACGGAGGAAGTACCTATCCAATTAATAGATGGATTTCTGAGTTCGAGGAAATCGCCACATTGATGGATTGGAACGACGTTGAGAAATTGATTTACGGAAAAAGGCTATTGAAAGGCGAAGCGTTACTTTTTATGCGTTCTGAGAGAGGAATAACATCGTGGGAAATATTAAAAACTAAATTAAGAAATGAATTTAGCAGATCTGTAAACAGCGCTAGGCTTCACAAGATGTTATTAACTAGGAAGAAACGAAGAGATGAAACCTTACAACAATACCTACTGAACATAAGAGAAATAGCAGCACAAGGAAATATTGAAGAAGATGCACTGATTAACTATGTAGTAGATGGCATTATTGATGAAGAAATTAACAAAACTGTTTTATACGGTGCAAAATCCATCGAAGAACTCAAGGAAAAGTTGAAGCATTACGAAAAGCTAAAAGAAAAGCAGTCCAAAAAATTCAAAGAAAAGAGACCAGTGAAGGAAAATAAACGAAGGCAAGCCACAAGCAAACATGGAGAAGATAAAGTTATCAGATGTTTCAATTGCGGAAAAATAGGTCATCAATCCAAAAATTGTTACAATAGAGATAAGGGTATAAAATGTTTTGCGTGTAACGAATATGGTCACATATCCAAAAACTGTCAAAGACAAAACAGAAGCCAACAAAGAACAGATGAAGAACACGAGGAAGTTGGACGATCGTACGTTATTGAAAAGCGAAAGGAAGAATTACCAGGTTATTCGAAAATAGTTTTAAATGATCAGTTTCACTTGAATGGTTTGGTCCATACCGAAAGTGATTTAAATATACTAAATGCTAGTACATTTCTGCAAATCGGAGCACCGAAATTCCATGAATCACATTTATCAATAAAGGGCATTGGCAATAGTTGCATTAAGACATTAGGGAGATTCACGACCAAAATCACAATCGATGAATGTAATTTGACGTTAATCATAGATTCAGAAAGCATCAAAGTGGTGCAAAAGAGTGAAGAAGTGGTTACGAAAAATACAAATGAAACTAACGAACTACCTGACTTGGTTCTGATTGATGTAGGGAACAATCTGGATGTTGTAAAATCAGAATACTTGAGGGAAATAGAAAACATGATCAGTAAATACCATCCAAAAGAACCAAAAGAAACGAAAGTAATTACCAAAATCATTTTGACTGATGAAATACCTGTTTACCAACAGCCGAGAAGACTTTCTCATTCAGAAAAGGCAGAAGTTGACAAGCAGATTACAGAATGGCTTCAAAAAGGTATTATACGTCCAGACGTTTCCGATTATGCAAGCCCAATTGTTTTGGTCAAAAAGAAGAATGGAAGCACACGCATATGTGTTGATTATAGGCGATTGAATAGAAAGGTGGTCAGGGATAGATATCCTTTGCCCATCATCGTAGACCAAATAGATAAATTGTCGAAAGCAAAAATATTCACAACGTTAGATTTGAAAAATGGTTTTTTTCATGTGCCTGTAACGGAAGAGAGCATAAAATAAACATCCTTTGTAACGCCGAATGGACAGTTTGAATTTTTGAAAACACCATTTGGGTACTGCAATTCGCCAAGCGTATTCCAAAGATACATAAACGATGTGTTCAGACAACTTATGCTAAAAGGAATTTTATTATCTTACATGGATGATATTATAATTCCAGCGGAAAACATAGATGAGGCTTTTCAAAGATTAAAACTTACGTTAGATACTGCCCAAGAAAACGGTCTAGAAATAAATTGGGAAAAGTGTCAATTTATGAAGACAAACGTAGAATATCTTGGGCACGAGATTGAAAACGGAATGGTAAAACCATCCTTTAAAAAGATTGCAGCCGTTGTAAATTTTCCAGAACCAACTTCCATCAAGAATGTCCAAAGTTTCCTGGGACTGACGGGCTATTTCAGAAAATATGTAAAAGATTATGCTTTGATAGTTAAACCTTTGACAGATCTACTGAAAGGTAAAAGAAATTTTCAAATGGAAAATGAAGAAAGAACTTCGTTCAAACTACTAAAAGAAAGGTTAGCCACCGAACCTGTACTTAAAATATTTATCATTTATCATGAATACGAAACGGAGTTACATGTCGACGCATCTCAGGAAGGTTTTGGAGGCGTTCTTTTACAAAAGAATCCTGAAGACGGGAACTTACATCCTGTTTATTTTTGGAGTAGAAAAACAAACGACGACCAAAAGAAATATCACAGTTATGAACTTGAAGTGTTGGCTGTGATCGAAGCAATTAAGAAGTTCAGAGTATACCTTTTAGGAACAAAATTCAAAATTTTGACCGATTGCGCTGCTTTTGCCGCTACGATGAATAAAAAAGAATTGTGCACAAGAGTTGCCAGATGGGCATTATTATTAGAGGAATTTGACTACACGATCGAACACAGACCTGGAGACCGCATGAAACATTGTGATGCTTTGAGTAGAAATCCTTATAGATGATTGTGCAGAATGAATTTCTCGAAAAAATAATGAAAGCACAACGAGAAGATGAGCATCTTAAAGCTATCATGAAAATACTAGAATGTCAATCCTATGAAGACTACGAAGTCGACAAGAATATTTTATATAAACAAGGAAATGGAGAAAAATTATTTGTTGTGCCGGCGAGTATGCAACATCAAATAATCAAAAATGCGCATGAGAATGGTCACTTTTCTGTTAAGAAAACCAAAGAACTAATCATAAGAGATTACTATATTCCAAGTTTGGATGAAAAAATAAAAAACGTTATATTGAACTGTATACCTTGCATATTAGCTGAACGAAAATCAGGCAAACAAGAAAGTCTACCAAATCCTATTGAAAAGGGAGAAGTACCACTTCAAATGTACCATGTTGACCATCTAGGACCTATGACACAAACTGGAAAGGGGTATAAATACTTATTCGTTGTAGTGGATGCATTTTCTTAATTTGTATGGCTATACCCCACAAAAACCACTTCCACTAAAGAAGTATTAGAAAAGTTGGAGATGCAGAAACCAATTTTTGGGAATCCTGAAACTATAATATCAGATAGAGGAACACACAATATTGTGTAAAATCTTTAGACTTTACGTCTAAAGATTTTACACAATATTGTGATAACGAAAAGATAGCTCACATTAATTATTACCACAGGTGTACCCAGAGGAGAGAAGAAAACCGAAGGACATTTAACAAAAAGAGGAAAAAAAAGAAGAATATATCAAGCAGGGGACATGGTCGCAATTCGCAGAACTCAATTCCAAAGTGAATCCAAGTTGTTGCCCAAGTTCCTTGGTCCGTATCGTGTGAACAGAAGAATTGGTCCAGACAGATACGAAGTCGAGAAATTGGGGCAGCATATGGGTACGAAGAGAAGAAATTCCAGCGCCGATTTCATGAAGCCATGGTCTCAGGATAGTGGTGAGGATCCATTCGAGGCGAATGGATGGCAGGAAGGCCGAAATGTAGGATCGGCAATACTCGGCGAGGTATCGTCGCCCGAGTAACAAGTCTCACGCGAGAGTCGAAGTAAGTAAGACGGTAAAAGGCATACGACGTATTTAAAACAATAAATATTAAGACATGTTATTTTTTTCTAGAACGATCGCCCTAGACAAGAGCCGAGACGAACATTAATTAATATTCATTTTTATATTGTTACATTACGTTAAAATAATAAAAAAAACAGTGAAAAAGCCAGTGTATGTGTTTTGCCTGTACTTAATGAACCTTAATCCCACATATATATAATGAATAATTAATTTTTGAGCATGTTAAAATAGATTTTGACAAAATCTATTTTAACATGTTTAGTGACGTCCACTGCTAATTTTTAACTCTGTTTTTTCTCCTGAAGAAGTAGCAAATGGCTACTAAATATAGAGCTTAAAATAAATGAGTTTTTAGTTAGCAGACCGCTTACCCGAAAATTAATTATTTATTATTACAGTACGGTCGATAATACTTACAAGTCTATATATAAATATATATGTACAGTTGCGAGCGCAGAAAACGGGACACTTATTTTATTTAGATAGTGTCTATCTTTAAATGACAGTTCTAAAGTTATATATCTGAGTTTAGGTTATTACATTCTAATAAAAATTTCCTACATAACACAACGGTAATATTTATAATTAGGTACACCAACTTTTATTTTATATTTATATTGCGTTATAGCTCCATTTCCAGCAATAACTAACTCCAGTCTATGTGGTATAGATTCATATAGCCTGTCAATATAATCGTTTGATATTTCTTTACATGCTGTGTTCACGATTTCCAATATTTTGCTTCTATTTCAAGGTCGAACGTGCTATTTTTGAATGTTCTTCATTAGCAAACCCCATACATTCTCGATAATGTTTAAATCCGGGCTATTACTCAGTCAGTTGAGAACATAAATGTTATTTTCAGCGAACCAATCAGTCACTATACAAGAACTATGCACAGGACAATTGTCCTTGTTGGTATTTATAGTTGCCTTCCGGGAATAATTGTGAAACATCTTGCAGTATATTCATATATTCAGCACTATTGAATCTGTCTTCTATATGCCATAGAATAATAGCCATAGATGCCATAGATAACCATCCTCAAATATTAACCGAAAACTTTTGTTTTGTTTATTTACGTATTTTTCCTCACATCAAGTATTTCTGCGCCTATAAACTCTAATCCTGTCACTGAGTAAATTGAAATTTTTTTTCGTCCGTGAAAACAACGTTATTCCAAAACTGTTGATCTCTGGCAATAAATTCTAGAGCAAATTATACGCGTTCTTCTTTATGTCGATCATTTAACAATTTTTTTTGCAGTTGCCGAATTTCTTAAACCACTTTGTTTCAATTGATACCTTCCAGTGTGGATCGAACCGGGAAAGTTTGTTACCTCAGTTGCTTTAATAGCCAATATAAAAGGATGTTCGATTACTTCGTGAACTAATAACACATCTTGTTCTACAGTAGATATCCTTTTCGGAGCAGTACCCTTTTTTCTTTCAATTATACCTTCCCGATTTCATTTTATTACTATTCTTGAAACAGTACATTTACCAATTCTAAACTCTTTTGCAACTTGCCTTCTCGGCCATCCCTTTGCAACTCTTTCTAAAATTTTAATTCTCTCCGACAAGGTGATATGTGGCATTTCGAATGTGAGGCGAATGTGTAATGACAATACACTCAATAGTAGTAATTGACTGCACATAGCGAAAATTCCGGTATTTTGGTATTAAGGCATGGCCCGTTTTCCATGCTTGTGACTGTACATATTTTTTAGATTATCAGATCCAATCTGAAATTTCTTAACTTAAATGAATATAATTTTTATGTAAATATTTATTTTATGTATTACAAATATAATTCAAGTAATAAAATACATATTAAAACTATTGCCATTTATTTTTAAACTGTAATGCAGTTTAGTTAAATATCAAAGTGAAAATAGCAAGTGCTACTACATTTCATTATTTTATCATTTATATTTACCGCCAAAATTGCTGTCAGTTAAATATGCGTAATCTAATGCGGGTTGAGGCGGTTTGTCTCTCTTTAAAAAACAGTATAGTATGAAATAAAGTATAAAGAAATGTCGTGTGATATATCAATTAATTGTGCTATAACTATATTTTTATTTAGGAATTATTTAGTGTAGCCATAATATTGAATCAAATCAATGTTTTTTCTCGAAAAGTTAAAGCTATGTCAAACATTTGAAAATATAAACCAAATTTTTTTTTTAAGGGGATTTTTTATACCAATAAAAGTTCCAAAGGCCACACTATGCTTAAGAAAAACAAGTAGGTATATTAGTACTCCTCCAAATATAGTCATTATATTATTTCCTTGATGGCAGAAATCTGTTCTAAATGTGCAGTTAAAAAGTGTGTTCTTTAATTGAGCAGTTTGCTTCTTTGTCAAACTTCTAAAAATATTTATTTGAATAAGGTTATCAACTATGGATAGCATAATTCATGTTAAATTTGGATGAATGTTGCCAAAATTCAAAAACATTTTCAATAAAAATAAATCACTACTTATTTTTGAAATAAATAATTTCAATAAATTTACCTATATATTTGATTTAATTACTAACTTAGATAATTTGTTAATTTACACACACCTTGTATAAATAACATCCAAGAATACTTACCTAATACTGCAACATACTGGTCAAAATAAGCAACTAATTGAGGATGCATATTCATTTTCTTGGCAATTTCTTTAACCTCTATTATTGGTACAGGATTTGAAATTTCTGCCCAAGGTTCGGTTCTTATGTACATTTGTTGTATTAAAAGTCTAACTAGTTCTGCAGCATTAACATCAAATTTATTTGCAAAGGCAGATACAATAAAGTCATCTCTCAAATCTTGATGAAATCTGTCAGGATTAAGAGTCCAAAAGCATCCTTTACTACAGTTGTTTTCATTTTTTACTTCATCTTCTTTGATACTGAAATTAGGAAAATTTACCAAATACTTAGCAATTATTAAAGAATTCAATTTTTCTTTAAGGGACGACAAAGTTATTGTTTCGCTAGTTTTTTTTAAACGTTCTTGTGTTATTGTTAGCAAATCATTTTCATTGACATATCCTTTTTGTAAAATTTCTTCGAGAAGTAGTTCTGCTTCTCCACCGAATTTTCTTTTTATTAGTTTTATGTATGTAGGATATCTTAACATCCACAACACTCTTTTAAAGTCTATTGAATATAAATAAATATTGTGAGGACGTTTAAGGGATGTCAAACTGTATTTTAACAATACAGACAATACTTCTTTTATCTAAAATAAAGTATTATTTAAATTTAAAGATTTAGGAAATTGCAAATAAAATACTTTAGACAAAGGCAAATCCATTTGTTTCTTAATGTGTAGTAACGAACAAGGGCCATATTTAAATAAAAAAATTCCAATATTTTCAACTAATTCTCCAAACCTTTCTCGTAATATTAGGGAAACAACTTTACCAGTTTGATAAGACATATCTTTACGTATATCGCAGTATAGAGATACATTTATAAAAAAGAATACCAAACAAAAATATTGCAGGTTATGAATTGTATTCTTCTTTTCAAGGTTGTGACACTCTGGGTCTATGCTCTGGGTTGTGATCATAGTTGTGATGTGGTGATATAGCGGATGTTCTTGAAATAAAAGAGAACGTATGAAAAATTGAAAGATGTAATTCTATAAAATATAAATCCAAAATATTTTCCTAAAATTCCGTCCCATAAGCGAGAAAAAAATGACAATGATATTAAAAAAATTCGTCTTCGATTGTTACCAAATAGTTTCATGTTCTTTTAATAAAAATTTACAAGCAAGTAACGGGTGTTCAGAAACATTCGAAGTCAAGTGGGCTCTGAACAAAAAATCGTATATCTTTACTTAAGGCAAACGCCAATTAAGTTGGCGCGAGGAGGCAGTGACGCGCCGTCCATATGGGCAAGGTCATGCAGCGCACAACGGCGCCAAGGCCTTAAAGGCGCCTACGGCCACTTGTGATAAGTTAAATATTAAAAACATTTTTTGAAAGTTTACAACAAATTTACATAAAACAATTATTACAATTATTTTAGCATTGACAGCAATAATTTTATTGTTACTTCAAAGAGTGTACTTGATATTTGCACATACACTGTTTTGTGTATAAATTTAAGTTAATTAATGTTATTTAATAATTAAAAAAGGTGAAAGGGGTATCTTAAGCATTTCAATAGAAGCTAATAATCATACTGTAACATTACAATAAATAACTTAACCCACTCATTCCCAAACATTACAATTGCATTACGTATATTGTTAACTATACCAATTTCTGTAGCTACAGCCGAAAGATCATTTTCTAAATTAGAGTTAATTAAGGATTACTTACGACCTAGAATGGGCCAGGAGCGGCTAGAAAATCTTGCTATCATTTCTATAGAGTCTGACTTTTTAAAGCAGCTGAATATTGAAAATCTTATTAATGAATTTGCCAAAAGTAAAGCTAGAAAAGTCCAATTTTTATAAGACATTTCCGTTGTTTTCCTTCACGTTTATCTATTTAAAAACGCGGGCACTCTAAAAATATTTTATTTGACCTTTTGTTTTTTAATAATTTGGAATACTGTTTTTTATTTTGTTACTGTTGTTTCAGCGTGCAATAAAAATTTTAATAATATTTTTTTGTATGTGAACCTATTGTTTGCCTCAAATAAACAATACCTACCAGTACTAACAAGTCTAAAGAGTTCATCATAAATTTCAATGTTGAACTGTGGGAGAGTGGTTGGTAATTTTGGCTCAATACATATAGGGTAAAGGCGCCTATCTGGCCTGTGTAACGTAAATGACCAAGGTCATATCTTTGGTTTAATTTTGACTAGAGCCTAAGGATGACTCTTGCAGTTCAATAAAACGGAACCTTTGTCTCTTATTGCCACAGATCTTATAGCTATAGGACTTGATTATAAATTTGTATATAGTTTTGTATTTTATAAATTTATATATATATATATCTAAGAGGTAATTAGCTTGCTTTTAAAAGTCAGATTATACTAATACATATGTGTTTAATTTCAGGATATTTCTTATTTTATTTTTTCTATATTTTCACTAATAGAAGTGTGTATATATTAGCAGGTAATAGATACATATTGTTGATACTGTGATAATGGTGTTCTACTGTTGTGTACCAGGGTGTTCAAATACCAACAAAATGGTGAAAATGCATATGTTTCCCAAAGATGAAAAGGTAAATATTAGATATTTACATTTTATTAGTTAAGTATAACATTCATGTTTTCAGTTGTATTCTTCATGGTTGCAAGCAGTTCAAATTCAAAATTATATCCTGAAACTATTGGTAAGGTGAGGAATAACTATAGAGTTTGCGATAATCATTTCCGAGATGAAGATAGAATAAGTGCTGGTCGTCGCAATGCAAATATAAAGTATGACTCAGTTCCGTCACTTCATTTGCCAAATATAGATCATAACATTCAAGAAATTGGAGCAATAGGTATATTATAGATGAATAAAAGTAATGCTAATTATTTAATATATAGTAGTGATATGTTTACATTTGTCATTTTCAAATCAGAATATATGATAAACATGACCAATAAGTTATTTTTTGTTCCATAGAAAGACCCCATGCTGTTCCGCAAGTTTCTGCTCATTATTCAGGAGATTCTTGTTTTCCATCGGAGAGTAGAACAGAAGTATCTACAGCTGCACAAGTTACAGAAAATTTTGCACAAACACCAGATGCTAAATCTGTAAAACAGCAATTACAAGGTCAGTACTGCAGTAGCTGACTTGATACCAGAATTAAGTTAGAAAGTTAAAAACAACACATTGGACACCATTTTTCTTTATACTAGCTTTCAGAACCTGCTACTATAAGTGCTTGTTATAGTAGTGCATTAGACATTTAATTAGTTTCTTCATTATACCTTCATAAATGTGTTAAAATTATTAATAACGCGTTTGAGCATTGCAATAAATTGTTCTCATTTTTAGGTCGACCTAAGAAGCCTTTTGTTTTGAGGAACATAGGTATCAAATCCATATCCAGTTTAACACCGAAAGCAAGAAAACTACACAATGTTATAACTAATTTGAAAAAAGTCAACAGAAGGTTATTCAGTCAGCAAGCTAAGTTTTCAACAAGATTAAAAACAGCTGAAAAATTTTCTAATTCTGTAGATTATTTAAAATTTCATTTAAACCCAATGGCGTTCGACTTCGTCAGTTCACAAATAAATTTACAAAAGGAAACTCCGAAGCTTCGACGATACACCTTAAAGCAGAAACTATTTTCTTTGGCACTAATGAAGCAAAGTCCCAAAGGGTACAGATTTTTGTCCAAGGTTTTCGCTTTACCCAGTCGAAAAACTTTGTTAAATATTATGCAAAGAGTACCTCTTCATACAGGAATAAATAGAATTGTTATGGAAGGCTTAAAAAGTAACATCGATAAAATGGACGTATTTAACAAATACTGTGTAATACTTTTTGACGAAATTGCTCTTGAACCATCTCTATTATACAATAGAAGCACTCTCTCCATTGATGGGTTTCAAGATAATGGATCTGGCAATAGAACAAAAGTATTTGCGAATAAAGCAATGGTGTTCATGGCAAGAGGTGTAACAAAAAAATGGAAATTGCCATTAGCTTATTACTTTAATGCGGGTGGTATGAAGGCAGACTATATTGTAGTTTGCTTGAAAGATATTATTCGCGAAGCGAGACGAGCAGGTTTGAAAGTTGTTGGGACAGTTTGTAACCAAGCTAGTGCGAACGTCAAAGCAATCCGATCCTTATATGAAGAAACGAGAAGGATTTTTATGTTGTCTGACCAAGAGAATCGAAATTTTGGGTTTTTAATAGATGATGAGGAAGTTGTTCCTCTTTATGACTCGCCCCATTTACTTAAGGGTATACGAAATAATCTATTTGAAAATGATTGTCGTTTTAAGTGGCGAAATAATAAAACGGAGGTTGCGTCTTGGAAAGATATTCGTACTATGTACAATTTGAAAGAGGCAGGAGATGACTATAGAATGTGTAATAAGCTTACAGATATCCACGTCAATAATTCAAAGAAGATGAAAGTAAGCATAGCAGCCCAGGTACTCAGCCATCAAGTAGCTGCATTAATGCGGGGTCTGGCTAGACTAGGTAATAAAATTTTATGATTATATATTTTTAATTTAAGTTAAAAACTATCAAATGTTATCTTATAAACATCACTTTCAGGTCCTCAGAGTATGCCTAGCAGTGGCTTAGAGGCTGCCGAGTTTCTGTTTTTTATGGATCGCGTGTTCGACAGCGTGAATGGAACAAATATAAATCCGAGTCAAGGAAAACCTCTGAAGTGTGCGGTATCACCAACTTCAAACCATAGGGAATTTTGGCAGGAAGCAATTGGAGTTTTTGAATCAATGCAGTTTTTTAATGTAAAACGCAATAAAATAGTCCCACCATCAGTGATAAACTGGATTCATACTCTAAAAGGCTTCATTTATATATGGGGCAAATTACAGCAATGTGGGTTTAAATTTCTTTCCTTGAGAAACTTTAATCAAGACCCATTGGAAAACTACTTCGGCCAAATAAGAAGCCATGGTGTAAGGAACAACAATCCTTCCTGTCAAGCTTTTGCTGCTTCATTTAAATCACTTTTAATATGTCATTTTTCATCATGGTCATCTGACGCTGCCAATTGTGAAGATGATAGGTCGTTCACCTTAGATGTATTAACTAGTTTTTTTTCTGAAGATGTAATGTTACATCGAATTCCTACAGAAGTAATATATATTCAGATCTGTCTACCAAGTGACTTAAATTATTCATTGGTAAAAGTAGGAACACTATCATATGTAGCAGGATATATTATAAGAAAAATATTGAGAGCGATAAATAATTGTGAAGATTGTAAAAACAATATAAAAGAAGATGTAAGTGGTTTATCTGACAAAGAGGCATTTGTTATACAAAATAGGGATTATGGTAGAAACTCATTGCTTTCGCCTCTTAGTAATTTTAATCAAGCATTTTACAAAAGTATTTATATACTACAGCATGTATTACCAGATCGTTGTTATAAAATAGGCGTTATTTATTTCTTAAAACAAGTAATTAAATCGAATGTTAATTTAGACTTTCTTCAATGCAAATTACATAATACCACCAACATTTTTCTGAGTTTTTCAGAGTATGTTGTACAATTTCATGTTTTAACGTGGACAAAAAACATAAACAAAATACTTAAAGGCAGATTACAAGTTAGTGATACAAAAGATCCAATAAAAAAACTGGCAAAAGAAGTGCACATTATACACAAAAGATTTTCTGCAAAAATTTAAGGTACTTAATTTTTGTTTATTTATATTGAAGAAACCAGCCTTATAACTTGGTAAAATAGCTGTATAGATTTATAATAATAATAATAAAGTATTGTATCCATAGTTTAATATGCTAGTAAATTATAATCTTCATAGCGTGTTTCTCTTAATTATTTGGATAATATGTAGTAATACATTTGTTAGATTTTAGAAATTTACTTTCTACTTTTTATTGCATTCGATAAAAAGTAGAAAGTCAATTTCTGACAATCGTTGATATTAAATAATTATTTAAAAAAGAGCGCTTTGTTAGTATTTCATGACTAGAGACTTGGCGCGTTACTGCGAGGAGGGGTAAGTTCGCGCAGGATTAAAAGTAGTGGGGAGATTTGTATTTGGTTTTACATCAAATGTCAGATAATTCTAACCTCTGAGCGTGTATCATTTTATGATCCCCTAGCAAAGATATTATGTTCCGTCAAACGTCAATGACAAATGTATTCTGACAATTACTTGAGTAGTGGGGGTGGACGTTTTTAAAAACGGCTTCTGCGCACCCCCTCCTCGCGCCAACTTAATTGGCGCTTGCTTATCTGATTTGTAATAATTATTAAATGTCAACTGTTCTCTGTCAAAAATTGTCAGAATCTATACTCAAATCGCTGACCAGATTCAGTAATAACGTTGGGTTCACGTGATCACGCCAAAACCGTATGCACACAGGCACATGGAATCATTCAAAGATCAATGTCGGTAAAATAGTTATCGCCGTAGTATTTGACATAAGAAATTGTGCATATTCAAATGTTTTCTATTAAAACGTTTTACAATTGTATTGTCTCTATAAATTAACACGTAGTAATCCCCAATATGAACGAATAAACTATTTTGCAGATGAAAAAACTGTTATTTTAAATAATTTTTCTGTTTAAAAACGATAAAAACATATGGACACTCAAAGTGGCTATAATCATAAAACAAATTCAAGTATGTTAAATAAATGAAATATTTTTATCATTGATGAGAACTTTTACACAATTGTATTGTCTCTATAAATTAACACGTAGTAATCCTCAATATGAACGAATAAACTATTTTGCACATGAAAAACTGATTTTAAATAATTTTCTCAGTTGTTTAAAAACATATGAACACTCAAAGTGACTATAATCATAAAACAAATTCAAGTACGTTAAATAAATGAAATATTTTTATTATTGATGAGAACTTTTACATTTTATAAGTATAAATATAGTAATATCAGTAAAATTAGGTAGATTCGTCTTCATCTGACGATGTCGATGAAGCATCACTTCCAGTGATTATTATGGCTTCTATATGCTTATCGATTATATAATCCAGTTTCCACATTTCTTTTTCTCTCCAAGGACATGCTTCACTGCATTTTTCTAATTTTTTGGTGAAGTATTAACGATAGCCTGTTGGAATAAGCTTTTCACATCTAATAACTTAAATGTCGTATTGTTTCTAGCGACATATCCCTTTACTTGTGCCCATATTAACTCAATAGGATTCATTTCACAGTGACATGGTGGAAGTCTGAGAATCTTTCTGTTGCTATTGAGTATTAACTCATCCACAGCATATCTTTCAGCTCCAGTTGATTTTTCTTTAACTAGTACTAAAAGTTCTGCTTTAACCATATCTTCCTCATATGGGATATTGTTTTTCTTGAGCCACTCTTGTATTTCCTTTTTCTTTAGTACTACCTGTAGGTCGTTTGTTTAGTTTCCGACTATGGTAGGGAGTATTGTCTAAAACGATTACTGATTCTTCTCTTAAATTAGGGAGTATTTGTTGCAACCACTCTTCAAATTTTGCCGCATTCATATCCTCGTGATAATCGCCAGTCCTTTTTAATTCAAAGAGTAGTAATCCGTTATTTACAAATCCTTTGTCTGATCCTATATGGCCAATAATGTCGTTTTCCTTTTGTGGAGGGGTTTTTAAGGCCTGTAGACAACCCTTCTATGAATGCTTGCCTTGCAGTCAGAACAGATTTATCAGTCCATACTTTGCTTACAGTATGCCCAGCATTCACCCATGTTTCATCTAAATAATATATAGGCCTTTCTTCTATACAAAATTGAATAATTTGATGTAGGTATCTTCTTCTCCAAGCAATAATTTCTTCTTTTTCTTTCAAGATGCTATTGCGCTTTCTCTTTTCATACCTAGAAATGTAACATCAACTACTATGAAACATGTAATACCTAATATAAATAATATTTATGTAGTAAAGTTCAGGTTACAGAACATTTACAGCTGCGAGAATTTTTTGCACACTTGGTGGTTCGTTTTTAAAATAGAATGAATAAACAATTCTATGAATTCTGTTTTTCGTTTTCTTCATCAACAGTACCCGGTAAAACTGCAGTTTACGGCTCCCATCCGAATTGCCCGCCACTAGCATACTGAATCAGCTGCAACGTTGACAAATTTCGGTGACTTGGCATTTTGTCATTGAAACGTGTTTTTGATACTTATTATTGATTTGTATTAATTCGTTATTTTTTCATAATTTCTATTAAAATGGCAGGTAGAGGAGGTATTGCAGGACACACCATAGATTTTCATTATACACATTCACATATTTTAAACAATTTTAGCGAAATCCGCTTAAAGTGAAAACGGCAATATTTGTTATTGACGTTTGGTTTGGCAATGCTGCCATACTTTATTGAGTTATGCGCATGCGTATTAGAGTCCGATGTGTCAGTTTAAATGGGAGCCGTAAACTGCAGTTTTACCCAGTACCCAAAACACCCCTTTCCCTCTGATATTTTTTGGGTGGATTAAATTATTGCTCAGTGTTATGTTCTTTTAATATATTATAAACACTGCGAGTGGTAATTCCTATAAATATGATAAAAATAATATCAGTTTGTTATTTCTTATAACAAAAATAATGGCTACCTGCCGCTTTTGCAGTCGTTTCTACACTATCAACTTTTGATGTACCTGGCTGGTCAAGACTGGTTTTAAATATATTCAAAACCACGTTTTTTTCTTCCACTGAGAAGTGTTTTGCTGGCCTCTTTCTTGGAGGTGAATATTCCATAGCTTAACACGTATAACTTAGCTCGAAACAAAGAAATTGAAGTAATATTTTGATTCCTGTCGAATTCTAACCTAGAAGATAGAATTACTTATAATTCGTTACATTTCGGTTTACTAGTTACATACGTGCGTATTTAAAAATACTGATCAAAATATCCAAAAGAAAACAGAATAAATGCAGACAAAACAGAATTAACGCAAACAGAAACGAAAAAATATAAATAAAAATCTGCCATCTGTGATTGATCTGTGATACTGTGACAAACAATTTAGTTTGCCGAATCGCCTAATGTAAACGGTCGTGGTTGCCGACCAATAGAATGCATTTTTGTCTTGCTCTCGAGGTGATCACGCACTTTTATTACTGAATCCCATGAATCCGTTCAGCGATTCTAGTTTCTAACAGCATGAGCATTAAGCATATCGCAAATGAAATAAATGTTGATAAAAACACGACAAAAGTGAATAATATATTGCCCATGTCAATACTTTTTAAATAATTAATACCTTTTGCCACCTACTTGTTTTGCTTTTACATATTTAATATTCACATCTTTCCGTGGTTGTTAAGAGCTTCCATCTTGAAAAATCCAGATTTCATCGAGAAAAATAAACTGGAATGCATTTTCATTTTAAAAACGCATATATTATTGCAAAAACGTTATTTGAATTATTCCATTTTTAAAATTTTTATTTTATACGCCACTGACTTTAAGTTAGGTGACATTTTATAAACTTCAATATTAAGACCATGTTACAAAGCCAACATTTATTATTTGTCAAACTGTCTTAAGTCTGTGGGCCGCAACTGTGCATACCATCGCATAGTTAATTTTAGAATAATTTTTTTCTTGTTTGTTATAAACGCAATATTATTTTATTAAAAGAACTGACTTTAGCATTAGATGTGGATATAGGTCATGCTGACAAAAAATTATAGCATAAACTAACTGTTTGAGTTTACAAACGAACTTTAATAAAATTAGTAAAAGTAGTATGAATTAAAGAAAAAAGTTAATAAATGTGATGAAATACTCAATCGAGTTTTGGTATTTATATTAAATAATGCACTAAAGAAATTGTATTGATCAAAACTATAATTTCTTTTACTTATAGAATCAGCCTATAACTATATAAATACATACATTTAATTTAATGCTGGCGTAAAATAATAATCTCGAGAATATAATCAAATGGAAAAATGTTAAATAAAATAAATCTTATACCGGTAATTTTTCCTGGATTGTAGCAAGCAAGCACCTTTTATTATAATTTTAGTAAAAGTATTTATATAAACATATATACTGCTGATTTAGAAGAATATTAGAATATTTAAATGCAATCTCTTAACTTTTAGCATTAAGTTGAACAATTTCAGAAGTTACATACTTTTGTGGATTACTATACTCTATTTTTAAAGTAGAGAGACGAATTTCTGAACAGACCACTTTGACAGTGAAATCTCATTAGTTGAAAGCAATTTGGCCTTGCTTTCAACCAATGACATTTCACTGTCAAAGTGGTCTGTTCAGAAATTCGTCTCTCTACTTTAAAAATAGAGTATAGGATGGCAAACTAGTTGAAGCTATAGTCTATTTTTAAACTAAGAGGAGCGTTTTAAATTAATCGCGCCAAAATTACTATGCGTGATTGGTTGCTTCAGAGGTAGGATTACGTTATGCAAAAATTGCGTGTTGATCTATCGATGTCAAACGCTTGTCAAATTTCGTTTTCTGTTGTGTTCCCGTTGTTCTATTCAGTTGTATTGTTGTATTAACGTAAATAAATCCGTTCTTTTTAGAATTTGCGAAACCTTTAAGATACCCTTCTGTAGTTATCGATAATTATTCAATATTCATATAAATATGGATACTGTTGCAACAAGTTCAGCATCATTTTCACCTCCGAAAAAACGCAAACGTTTAGATATAGGGCATTTATCTGTTGCTAAAAAGCAATGTGTTTTAAATATGTATAAACAGCTGCGAACTAATGAACCGAATCTTAAAAAAACTGTTATTGTTTCTAAAATTAGTAACACCGTGGGTAAGTTTTCATGGATTGAACAATGTAACCAATTTGATAATGTTCTGCTTTTAGGCGTTGCACAATCGACAGTATATCGCACCATAAAAGAGTATAATGAGACTGGTACAGTTACTGCATCTAAACACTATGGAGGACGACCTGGTAATATTGCTGCATACGATGAAGTAGTCTGTGCGGCAAATAGTGCATGCTTTCTTTTATAAAAACGAATTACCTACGTTGGACAAAATTTTGATGGAAATAAAGAAACGTCCAGATTTACCACAAATGTCCCGTTCGTCATTGTACAAATTTATGAAGCAAATTAACTTCAAGTACATGAAAAGAAACCGTAAAAGTATTCTTATCGAACGGGATGATATCATTACATGGAGAAGAAAATACTTACTTAAAATGAAGGAATTTAGGAGAGAAGGTAGACCAATTTATTATTTAGATGAGACGTGGGTTAATGAAGGTCATACAAAAGAAAAAGTATGGATAGATAAGAGTATAAGAGATCGGCGTCAAACATTCATCGAAGGGCTATCTACAGGACTAAAAAACCCGTCAGGAAAAGGGAGGAGGCTTATTGTGTTACATATTGGATCCGAACATGGCTTTGTTGATGGAGGGTTATTGCTTTTCGAAGGTAAGAAAACAGGAGATTATCATGAAGAAATGAATGCAGCCGTTTTTGAGACATGGTTTAATAATGTGTTATCAAAATTACCTGACAACGCTGTTATCGTCATGGACAACGCGTCTTACCACAGCCGTAGAATGGAGAAAATTCCTACAGCAGGATCAAAGAAAAAAGATATGCAAGAGTGGTTGCGAAATAAGCAGATTGAATTCAGAGAAGAGATGGTACGAGCTGAACTTCTGAATTTAATCAAAATAAATAAAGAACAATATAATTTGTATGTGATTGATGAAATGGCAAAACGTAATAATAAAGTTCTATTAAGGTTGCCACCGTACCATTGTGAACTCAATCCAATAGAGTTGATATGGGCAAAAATAAAGAATGAAGTAGCATCGAAGAACATCACATTTAAATTGACAGAAGTGAGCTGTTATTGCAAGCTATCGAAAATGTTCAAAATGTTAATTGGAAAAGTTGTGTTGAGCATATAATTAAGGAAGAAATAAAAATGGCCACACTAGATGGCATCGTAGATGATCTAATCGAAGCGTTTATTATTTCTATTGGTGCTGATAGTGACAGTGATACTTTCTCAGATTTAGAATAGATTATTTTGTTTAATTTTTGCAAGTAACAAGTAGTTAACGGAGCCTTTGATTTCTTTAAATCCTTTATTTATGTTATTTTTGTGTTTAATGTAAATAATTTTTAATAAATGTTTAATTACGTTGTGACTTTATTGATGTAGAGTTTATATTCAAAATTAAGCGGGAAATAACGCTAAATTAAATGTTGCCTTTGAGCTCAATGAATAAAGAAAAACTAATAAAATACGAAAATTTAAAAAAACATTCAGAATGTCATTGATTTGGTAACTTTCACAGTGTAAATGTGGCTTTTCCATTTACTCCTCTTATTTTAAAAATAGACTATAGTAAATGCAAATAAAACAATTAATCTCATAAGTTTATTTATTTGTGCTTACACTAAAATCAACAACATTGCTTACTTTTAATTCCTGATGTGGTGCTTTAATTCTAGATCATTCTTTTTGTACTTTCTTCGCACACACTATTAGTTTCGATTTCCATAATTTCATAAAAATGACCTTGCTTAAATGCCATGCCCTTATCAGTTATGATTTTATCAGGCATGTCTGCTGTATCTGGTATATCAAGAGTCTCTTCAAAATTAAGACCTAATCTTCTTAGTAACTGCCCTTTTTGAATTTTATAATTTTCAATTATACCATTTTGTTCAGCTATTTGTTCTTCTAGATATTCAACAGTTTGATCTTTAGTATAAGTACATTGATATTCAGAATTTATATTGACATTATATTCTCCAGTGTGTTTAATTACAGCTCCAACATAAGTCCGCGGACAAATTTTAACATAAGTTTTAGCTTGAGCATGCTTAGACAATTCTTTAATATGTTCTATAGTGTTTTCTAAAGCTTTTCGTTTATTTTCTGCTTCTTGTATCCAATTATCAACTTCTTGAAGATTACCGGTGGTTATTGTTGAAAATTGATGCCATTTTTCAGAATTTTTTTTATATATTGCCAATAAATCATTCATGGTTTTAAATATATATATATATATATATATACGTTGTCACGTAATTAAATTTGTTTCAGAATTTGTATGTTTTTTATCTATAAGAAATAGTCAAATTGAGGTATTAAAAACACGGATATTTAATTGTTTTTTTAGGTTACGTACAGGACAGCACAGACTAGAACTGTCCGGTAACATCATATAGATAAAACATATATAAAGGGGAAGCTATCCTTGTTTATAGACGTACATAATAGCGCTAAAGTGCTGGGGTCGCGAACTATCAAATAGGCGGCAAATTAAAATCTTGATATATACCTAGTAGATTTAATTTTATAAACCATTTCGGATATTTCATAGAAAAAGGCGTATAAACTATTTGTGGTCATTAGTTAGTACGCCTTTTCCTACGAAATACTCGATTAATCTCAATACTGTAATTAATAGTTAAGTTTAATGTGAATATTTGAAAATTTTAAATTGTATTTGCTACTTTTGATTTGATATTTCTAGAACATAACGATATTATATGAATGAAGCTAGAATACATTTATATTTCTAGACAAAAACACAAGTTAACACATAGCATCAATGCAATGGTTTTTTTCAATGATCAATAAAAGACTTAAACGAATTCAATCCTTTTTTTATTAGAATGGGAAAAGTATCAAACAAACAGTAAAATACATATACAAAAAGGTTTTGTTTGAGTATGACAATACGTTAAGCACGTATAAAGCGTTTGTACAATATGAAACAAACATGTAAATAATTTGCATATCTGTAACTATGTACATGGACAATACACCTCGTATTTTCAGCATTTACTTCTGCTTAATACATATGTTTCTGCCATCTAGGCGTCCTCAGTTAAGCTAGTGAAGCAATGTATACAAATTAATACAAACCTGTTATAAACAACTGGTTTGTATCTGTATTTAAATTTACTGAAATAGCCCGCATAGATCAAGCAAGTTCCGTCCTATAAGAAGGCAACTATTTAATAATTGACATGTTACGGGCGAAAGAGACTTTGTCTGGAGGGCTACCTATCGTTCGAACAGCTAAGCTGCTACGGGAAACGATAAAATACGTATGTAGATGTAGTCCATTAACAACCAGCCAGATGGCGGTAAATATACAAAAAGGTTTTGTTTGAGTATGACAATACGTTAAGCACGTATAAAGCGTTTGTACAATATGAAACAAACATGTAAATAATTTGCATATCTGTAACTATGTACATGGACAATACACCTCGTATTTTCAGCATTTACTTCTGCTTAATACATATGTTTCTGCCATCTAGGCGTCCTCAGTTAAGCTAGTGAAGCAATGTATACAAATTAATACAAACCTGTTATAAACAACTGGTTTGTATCTGTATTTAAATTTACTGAAATAGCCCGCATAGATCAAGCAAGTTCCGTCCTATAAGAAGGCAACTATTTAATAATTGACATGTTACGGGCGAAACATTATGTAACATGTCAATTATTAAATAGTTGCCTTCTTATAGGACGGAACTTGCTTGATCTATGCGGGCTATTTCAGTAAATTTAAATACAGATACAAACCAGTTGTTTATAACAGGTTTGTATTAATTTGTATACATTGCTTCACTAGCTTAACTGAGGACGCCTAGATGGCAGAAACATATGTATTAAGCAGAAGTAATTGCTGAAAATACGAGGTGTATTGTCCATGTACATAGTTACAGATATGCAAATTATTTACATGGTTGTTTCATATTGTAGTAAAATACATATTGCAAAATATTTTATTAAAATAAAATGTATCTAAATTCCATTAATTCTAGAATTAGAACTCTATTAAAAATTAAATTAATTGTTTACTTTGTTTCAAAGCTTCTCTAAGTTTAACATATTTTAAATGCCTTTCATGTGCAGCTTTTTTAAGAAGATCTTTAAAATTTTGCCTTCTATCGCGCCCTTTCAAAACTTTATTTATATTGCTAGTGTAAGTACTAATATAAAACTTCAGAATATAATCTATTAAAATATTTTTAAGATCATGAGCCTTACAAGTAAAATGAAATTGTACATTGTCCATTACATATTTCTAACTTTTTATTTAATGTCCTTCTTGATGGCATAGCAAATGATCTTTGAAGCAATCTGTAACTGCGAGGACTCAATTTCATTAATGATAGAGCAAATACTTTGTTCTTAAAAGTAAAACGTCTTGCATATGGTTTAACTTTTTGAAGTTTTAACTGAGACATAATAAAATTATATGTTGTTTCATTTACTGTTGCTTTAACATATTCTGGAGAATTGAGATATTTATTGGCTGCCATTAATCTTTGAACAAGATCTGTACGTTCTTCATCTAATCTTCATGATATTCTTAAGAGATAACTGTACTCGCCTTTCAACGTTTACTGCACGAAGCAAGTTCTGCCTTCTTCTTATATCTAAAACCCTCTAAATCAATAATAAGGATATAAAATATAAATCATTTATATTTTATATCCTTGATAAAGGCATCACTGCCGAAACATGTAGGGTTGTTTTAAATATACATATATACTTTAAAGTAAAGCCAGACTTTTAATCGCCAACTGATTGAAATTACTATATAGGTATATATATATATATATATATATATATATATATATATATATATATACATATATATGATATGTACAGTTTGGTCATAAAGTTTGGAACCAAGCTTATAACCGCATTATTTTACATTTTTAGGAAAAACGCTCGGACAGGTAAATTTTCTTTTTTAAAACGCCATCTTTTGACATACAATTTTTTTCTATGACGTCATTGGTTTTCGAGTGATGACGTTATCAACACTTTCTTTAAATGGCAACCATATTTTTTTTTTCTCGTTTTTGGTAGATCTTTATATCCACCAAATAGTGATATAAAACAATTGGTATGTTGCATCACAATTTTTTTGAAAAAATGATATAAATTTAGAAAAAAATACGAAAATTTTATTTTTGTACAAAATTACAATTAAATTTAAAAAAATACATCTGAACTTAAATTTATTGTAACAGTTAACGTAAATTTTCAAAATGGACCCCACCAACCAACTGACACTGCCCCAGCCGAGTGTAAATGCTTTGCGATCAATAGTAATCTGCGTTATTCGCTCCAGGTCAAAAGAAATTCGTCTTCCCAATTGGCCAATTACTTATTAAAAAATCTTATTTAACATTAAATAGTTTCACAAAAAAGGGCCAAAGAAGTTTAATTTATTTAAAAAATTGACGTGATGTGGCAGACCATTTCTTAATTAAAATTATCGCCCAAAAATTGAAGATTTCAAAAACTAATTAAGCTTACAAAAAATTTACTGAAATATGTAAGTAAGTTTTTTTCACACTTCTGTCTTGTGTGAGGACTTAAATATTCTTCTTGAACAAACCGGATCGTCAAAAGCACATGTACTCATGTTACTATGCAAAAAATTTACAAAAACAAAAACACGCACTTTTTTGCAAGATATTTCTTTATGACATTCTTGCTTCTTTTTATACAATTTATGTACAAAAATTTTAGTTTGAAATTGTTTCTATGGCGACAACATTGTTAAATTATTTACTTCTATTTTTGACGTTAAATTTTTGAGATATTGCGTAAAAATTGTTCATTTTCGCTAATATAAAAAATGGCACATTTATCTGAGCGAGAAAGAATCGAAATTTTAATTATGGTTGGGTATGGGGACAGACAAAGAAAGAACGCATGCAGAAACATGCGAATTGTTTAACCATGAACACCCTGATAGACCTCCAATTACCAGGTCTACGGTGACAAAACTAGTTGGAAAGTTTACCGAAACTGGACCCGTAAAAGATCGACCACGGCAAGGTAGACCTCAAGTAGGAGAAGATGTGAAATTAAATGTGCTTCTAGAAGCAGAAGAAAGGCATCATGTTTCAACCAGACAACTTGCGTTAGCCAATCAGGTGGCTCACTCATTTGTCGTCAACTTATTTAAAAAAGAACACTATCGTCCTTACAAAGTTCAACTTGTACAGGAATTACATGAGGATGACGAAGATCGTCGACTGCAGTTCTGTGAAGACGTAATGTTACGTTGTGACCAAAATCCAAATTTCTTGGAAAACATCGTCTTCTCAGATGAAGCTACGTTCTGCCTAAATGGATCTGTTCACCGCCATAATTGCAGATATTAGTCGCAGAACAATCCGCATTGGACTCAAGCGTGTCATACTCAGCGCAGAGGAAAAGTTAACGTATGGGTTGGAATGATTGGACGACGCATTTTAGGACCATATTTTTTTAAGGAAATTTGACTGCTGTGCAATATTTAGAATTTTTAAGATTTTAACTGGTTCCAGCGCTCGCTGTTATTTTCCCAAATCACGAGGATGGTGATGTACCCCATCCAAATATTTGGTTTCAACAAGATGGGGCGCCTCCCCATTATGGTGTAGAGGTTCGCCACTATCTTGACGAAATATTTCCCAATAAATGGATTGGACGGAGAAGCGCCATAGAATGGCCACCTCGTTCTCCTGACCTGACTACGTTAGACTTTTTTGTGGGGTTATTTGAAATTGAAAGTGTATTTTAACAAACCGAACAATTTAGAAGATTTAAAAGAACGAATTCGCGTAGAACTTACACAAATATCCCCAGACATAATTGAGGCGAGTATACGAAGTGTTTACACTCGGCTGGGACAGTGTCAGTTGGTTGGTGGGGTCCATTTTGAAAATTTACGTTAACTGTTACAATAAATTTAAGTTCAGATGTATTTTTTTTAATTTAATTTTAATTTTGTACAAAAATAAAAGTTTCGTATTTTTTTCTAAATTTATATCATTTATTCAAAAAAATTGTGATGCAACATACCAATTGTTTTATATCACTATTTGGTGGATATAAAGATCTACCAAAAACGAGAAAAAAATAATATGGTTGCCATTTAAAGAAAGTGTTGATAACGTCATCACTCGAAAACCAATGACGTCATAGAAAAAAATTGTATGTCAAAAGATGGCGTTTTAAAAAAGAAAATTTACCTGTCCGAGCGTTTTTCCTAAAAATGTAAAATAATGCGGTTATAAGCTTGGTTCCAAACTTTATGACCACACTGTATATATATATATATATATATATATATATATATATATATATATATATAATAACTTCGTGACCTTGGTATGATATGGTAAACCTAATCAGTAGGCGATTAAAGGTCTGTATACTACTTCAAAATATATGTATTTAAAAAACTCTACATGTTTCGGCTGTATACGCCTTTTTCAAGAGAATACAAAATATGAATGACAGTTATTGACACTTATATCCTGTCATTCATATTTTGTATTCTCTTGAAAAAGGCGTATACAGCCGAAACATGTAGAGTTTTTTAAATACATATATTTTGAAGTAGTATACAGACCTTTAATCGCCTACTGATTAGGTTTACTATATATATATATATATATATATATATATATATATATATATATATATATATAAACATATATATGTTTTATAGTATCGTACAGTGAATACTAATATAATAATTTGTGTTTTAATTCTAGCATAATAGTAAATATTCTACTAAAATTATAAAAAAAAACAATATTATTTTACAGCCACACATTAATTTAATTGCTTAGGTATATATTTTTATTGCTAGAATAAGTGAGTGATTTAGCCTGATTTCGATTTAGGATATTGTATATTTTTAAAAATATGCGTAGTAATAAACAGTGAAATAAACTTAAAAAAGTGATCATATACACACTGTATATACGTGGTCACCTTGTAAAGTACTGTGAGATTCTTGATGTTAGCATGGTGTTAGCTTTACGGTGCCCTATGTTCAACACTACTTTCTGAGATGTTAACCAATATTTTTTTCTTTTTATGAGATCCTCTAAATCAGCGATGCACATACCGCGGCCCACTGTCGATATTTATGCGGCCCGCCAACGAATTTTAAAAATTGTTCGAAAAATTACAAAAGTGGGTAAAAATCAATTCAAATCAATATTTTTTAACTTTTTATTTTATTCTAACTTTTGTAATTGTTAGTAAGATATGTATCTTTAAGTACCTACTACTTTCTTGTTCAGGTTTACTACGTAGGACAGGTATGCTCCTCGTCGTTCCAAGCATATTGTTACGAAACTAGAAATCTGTCGAACCAACTAGATTAACACGTCGGTATTATCCCCGAACAATGTGGTAGGTTCTCGATGCTAGGTAACTTGTATAAATACAACGCATCGCCCGCTATCGGGCCAGTTAAGTTTTAACTACGGACAAGCAAAATTTTGATATGGATAAACCAGGCCCCAGTAAAAAACGTAGTCGTAAGGTTGAAGATGAAAATCGACAGCTTCAAGATATTTGAACCGAAAAATACTTTTTTATTTCATCGGATAACAAAAGTGTCTGTTTAATATGCAATAGTAGCGTTTCTATTCCGAAGGAATATAATGTGAAAAGGCATTATGAAACCCAGCATCATACTTTTACCAAATTAACCGGCGAAAATCGAACGCAAAAAATTTCCACTTTACAAAGGGAACTAATAGGCCAGCAAGCTATGTTTGCAAAACCAATTCAAGATGCTGAAACAGCTACTGAAGTTAGCTTTGAAATATCTCGAATAATAGCGAAAACTTGTCGGCCTTTTAAAGATGGTGAGTTTGTTAAGCAGTGTTTAGATATCGCCGCAAAAAAATGTGTCCGAAAGATGCAAAGAGGTTTGAGAAAATTCAACTAAATCGGATGACTGTTCAAAGAAGACTTACCACATTAGCAGCTAATATAGAAGAGCAATTAGCTACGAAATCGAAAAGTTTTGAGTATTTCTCTATAGCACTAGACGAATCTACAGATATAAGTTCCACTGCTCAACTCTTAATATTTTTACGAGGTGTAACGCAAAATTTTGAAGTGAATGAAGAACTGATTGGTATGAGTTCTTTGACAAGTCAAACCAAGGGGAGTGACATGCTCAAAGCTCTTCTGGAAAAATGTTCTATAATGGATTTGGATTTAACAAAATTATCTGGAATTACGACTGACGGAGCGCCTTCAATGGTTAGAAGTAAATCTGGGATAATAACTATGTTAAAAGAGTATTTACAAACTAAAAACATACCAAGGAATTAATGCAGTTTCATTGCTATATCCATCATTCAAAATTATTGGGATTTGAAAATGTGATGAAAGTTGTAGTACCTACTGTAAACTTTATAAAATCACGAGGTCTCAATCACCGACAATTCACACAATTTCTCGAGGATATTGAAAGCGAATATGGTGATCTCCTGTTTTACACTGAAGTAGGGTGGCTAAGTCGTGGGTTGTCACTAGAGCGGTTTCTTAACTTGATTGAAGAAATCAAAATATTTCTGGCGTAAAAGAAAAAGGACGACTTCGAACTCGACAACCCTGATTGGCTGTGTGACTTAGCGTTTCTTGTAGACATCACAAATCACTTGAATGTCTTAAATACGCGACTCCAAGGCAAAGATCAATTGATTTCGCAATTATACTCTCATGTTTCGTCCTTTCAATGCAAATTGAGTCTTTTCAGGACATACATCAATTCAGCCAATTACAGCCATTTTCCGAACTACAAAAAAATTATGGAGAAATTCAATAAAACTGATGTCAATTTCGCTTATGTTGAAAAAATTGATATTTTAATATAAGCTTTTCATGATCGTTTTCTAGACTTCAAAAAACTTAAACCTCTATTAGACATTTTCAGCAATCCTTTCAACATTTCACCCGAAAATGCACCGGAATCAATACAACTGGAATTGATAGACATGCAAAATGATGATAATTTACGAAACAAGTTTAATGAAGGTAATTTACTCAACTTTTACCGTTGCGTTAACAAAACCGCTTATAAAGAGTTGCGAATAAATGCATTGAAATGCGCAAGCTTATTTGGATCGACGTATATTTGTGAGCAAACGTTTTCAGTGATGAAACTTGACAAAACAAAAAATCGAAACCGTCTGGCGAATGAAAATCTGGAAGCAATTTTACGTGTGGCGACAAGTAATGTGGAGCCAAACATAAACAAAATTGTTATGTCAATGCAATGTCATGCATCAAAATAATAAACCATGAAATATTTCATTGTAATGATTAGACTACATTACGATTACATAATTTCAACAAACATTTTTGAATGTTATTTTATTTTTATCATTTGTAGTAATTCATACTATTTAAAAATAAAAATATTTGTGTTAATAAGTATTCTTTGTAGTGGCCCGTCCTTGGCTTATAATTTTCCCGAGTGGCCCCTGTTCCCTATAAGTCTGTGCATCCCTGCTTTAATACATTACATATAAACGTTTCGCGACAGCATGTAACAACAGGTAAAGTGTAAACTAATAAAATGATGTTGACTGTTGACATGTTTACCTTCATCATTGTATTTGATGACACTTTACTTGCTACAGGTATGCTGTTGTAAAACCTTTCCTCACCTTAGTTCAATTTGTAAGTATATTTTTATCACATAGATATTATAATATCTTGTATTTGGTACGACTTAATTACGGTTGCTTTACCCGCATGATACACATTAATTAAGTGGTGAAAATTTTCTAAAAATAGATAATCTAAAGAGTATTTTCAATTTTCCCCGAACAAATTTCTATCCGAGACTCTAGATCTTATCAAATCTAATGATATTTTTGATCCTATTGCGTATCGTATTTGTCTATGTTACACTTTTGTATTTATTTGAAAATATGTCATTTTTTTTTTAATCACTACAGTTGCGATATTTCGCCCATACAATAGAATCGGATTAGGCGTCTCGTTTACGCCTTCGGACTAATTCAAACATGCGAAGTAAAAAATATAAACAGCTACTTATGCGTTAATACTTTATAAATAGAGATTATATTTATACAATAAATACGGGAGAATGAGAGCATATTTAAACAAATGCCGTAGATCAAATTATATGTACATTCACGTAGCGGTGGTTGCGTTCGACTCTTAAGATTCACAACTCTAATAATTACTGGTAAACATAATTACCTTATTTGAAATTTATTTATTTATAATAAATTAAATTGGCTGCATATTCTGTAAATCTAAATTATATAATTATACAAGTAAATTGGATTGCTAAATTCTTTGTTTATATTTGACATGTCTATGTTTAAGAAGTATTCTATAGGTAATCAATGAATATGATATCTTGTACCCATAGATTTATACTATATAATATACGATTGTAACGTTTGTAGGAACGTAACGATATATACAATCAATAGTAATCGAATACGATTGTAACGAAATGTACAAAAAACAGTCAAATACGAATGTAACGATTATATTTTCAAATAGGTAATCGTTACTTCGGGTACGCTCTGCGGGGCAATTATGCTGCAAAAAAAAACTTTTTTCACAAATGCTCATAAAGAGCAACGAGTTAGTTTTGTGTTTCAGTTTCTCCAAGAAGAACATCTTTGGAATAATATGGTGTTTTCAGACGAGAAAACATTTCAATCAAATTATGATGGCGGGGTGAAGGTGTATAGGCCAATAAATACCCGTTTTGTAGAAAGATACACGCAGCAAACTAATTCATCTGGCCGCTTTTCTGTTAATGTCTGGGCATGGATCAGTACGAGATGACTGGGAGCGTTATGTATTGTGGAGGACAGACTCAAGTTGATTCAACTTTAATACTTACACCACAATTCCTGAAGAAGTTATGCTTCCATCGGTCGGTGAAGTCTTTCCTCTAAATAACTTTGTTTTCCAGCAAGATAATTGCTCGATCCACACGGACTTAAGTTGATTCAACTCTAATACTTACACCACAATTCCTGAAGAAGTTATGCTTGCATCGGTCGGTGAAGTCTTTCCTCTAAATAACTTTGTTTTCCAGCAAGATAATTGCTCGATCCACACATCAGCTCTTGCATAAAACTGGCTCAGCGTCAACAATATTATTGTATTGTCATGGCCATCCAAAAGCCCTGATGTTAACTCCATTAAAAATGTATGTAAAATGCTTGATGGTGAAAAAAAGTTTCAAGAAAATTTGCTCCCTCAAAACCGTCAAGATCTGATAAATGCAATAATAGGTGAGTGGCATATTGTCAAAGCCTAATTAATTCAATACCTAGGCGTCTGCATTTGGTTATTGAAAGAAACGGAGCTCTGATTGATGATCGTCAATTTGTTAATTTGTTTTTAGATTATTGACCTTATTGAATATACGTTAGTATTTACTTTTGGTGATTTTGCTCTCGATTTTATGCAACGCGACGATAATTAACATTATATTTACCATTCGATTTCAAAAACTAGCGGCTCACATAATTTAATCCCTGCGCCAAAGTTGTCGAGTTTATTTTTGGTTCTAACATAACCTTTTAGAAATAAGCCATTTTCAAACTGGAAAAATATAAAAATTTGACATTTTTATTCCATGGCATTTTTTTTTTAAACCAACTGTAACAAATATATGCACATAATATTTAAAACATGACAATTTGTGTTCATCGCTAAACTTGAAATTGATTATATTTATAGATATAAAAAATCTGAAACAATACTTGTGTTTTACATCAACAGCCTATTCTGAACTTTTTTTTATTTTATAGCAACTTTAAATATGAATAATGCATAATTTGTAGAATTACTAATAATAATTCTACAAATTTTGTATTATTATCATATTACAAATAAAATAAAAATATTAAAAATATATATCAAAGTTAGACTGCCAGCTAAACAATCTCCTCTTTACTCCACTCGTTTATTGCCGGCATATTTTGTGTTCCTCTTTAATTTGAGAGTTACTTTGTTGTTACATAACCTCAAAAAATACAATAACATGTAAACAAAGTAAAATTTATTAGTATAAATTGTCGTATAAATAAGTTATTAAATGTTAAATAGTTGGTTTATAGAAGCTTTTGTCTCATTCTTAATTAAAGCATTTTAAAATTTAACATATTACTAAAGCATGACACATTTACCTCAAACTCGGGTAAGAACAATAATGAAGACAGCAGATGGGGCGGACAATATAAGCAAAGAAGCAGTGCTTTTGAGTACAAGAGCTACAGTATGTATAAAAGAATATTTATCAAGTAATATACATCCAATTTTGTTTCATTTTAGGAAATGTTCATTAAACTCTTGGTTAAAGAAGGATATCTAAACACGAATCATGCAAAAAAATTAAATTATAATAATTTAGTTAATGTTATTCATAACACATCACGTTATGAATTTTTGGAAATTGTTATTCCGAAAAAAATAACAGTTCGGCAATATAAGCAACTTATGGCGAAGAATAAAGATCCACACACAGAAAAGACATCTTCTAGTGAAGAACATAGTGATGAAAGTAGTAATTCAGATGTAGTATCTGATTAATTACAGAGTTACTTAATGAGTATTACAAATTGTAGTTAAATCCAATTTTTGTAATTATTTGGAAGCATTAAAATATAATTATTTTTGTTTATTGTTATTTGGTGTCGGTAAAATAGGAAAGCCATAATAATATTTGCAGAAACATTCGAAGTCAAAGTAGTCCTTGAAAATATGAAGTCATGTCTGAGATAGATTGATTTTTGGCAGACAACAGTTGACATTTAATAATTATTACAAATCAGATACTTAAGTAAAGATATACGATTTTTTGTTCAGAGCCCACTTGACTTCGAATGTTTCTGAACACCCGTTACATGCAGCAATAATTCTGAAAGGTATAAGACGCGCAAGTGTAAATTGTAAGTAAAATAATTAATATAAAATTTGTGGTACAGATTAAAAATTTAAATATATACTTTTTAAATAGCTTTAAAAGATTTCTAAGGTACAATTACTATAATGTTTTTAGAGACTGTGGTTAAGTAAAAACTTAAAAAAGGTATACAGACTGTCCCGTAAAAAACGCCAACATTCATAATTCCGTTATTTATTGTCCGGTTTTATTTAAACAAAAAGTAAATTTAATAGCATCAAAAACACTATAAGATAGCAGTGTTTTATTTGTTTTCAATTGTTTTCATTAATGTCAAACGACAGTCAAGTTTTTTATTTTAAATGGCAACATATATATTTTTGGCTATATTCGGATTGTATTTTTTTTTCTGAATTCAACGATGTATAACATGTTTATTTTTGATAAACGTTTATTGCAAAAAAAAAAACTTTATAAATTTCATCTTTGTCTTCCATTATTTATAAATATTCGAATGTGTCATGAAACATTGGAAATGTAAGTATTATAAATATTATTATAAGAAACAAAACACTTTACAATAAATGTTGAAATTGCCCGCCACCTTGTTCAACACATATCGCACATCTCCTAATTACTCCAAAGGTCGCATTTAAAAGACAAGCGGCAGGTACTTCTTGACAAGTGTTAATAATTCTTTGTCTTAAAATGTCAACATTTTCTGGAGTTGTTAAATAAACTCGATCTTGTAGATAAGCCCACAACCAAAAATCGAGGGGCGTAAGATCCGGTGAACGCGCAGGCCACTCGATGGGACCGGATGTTCCTATCCACCTATTTCCAAATTGGGTGTTCAACAAATCAGTATTTACTCTGGCGTTGTGCGCGGGAGCCCCATCTTGTTGAAAAAATATTCTATTTAAATTTGCCAAAGGTAATTCATCTAAAAAGTTTTGGAGATTTTCGTGTAATAAAGTGTAGTATTTTTCTTGATTTAAGCAACCATCTATGAAAAATGGCCCAATTAATTGATCACCTAAAATGCCACACCAAACATTTACGTTGAAACGTCTTTGAAAATTATTTTCAATTACAAATCTCGGATTGTCTGCACTCCACTGTCGATGTATGTTTCTATTAAAAATACCGTTGTTGCTAAAAGTGCATTCATCAGACCAAATTATCCTTCTGTAAAAATTCGGGTCTTGTTCTAATGCATTTAAATAAACAACATAATTTGAAACATACTTGAGTGGGTACAACCCACCAATTTTGTATAATACAAAAGTATTTTTAATAATATAAAATATTATTAAAAATGTAGAAATGTGAAATACGTATCTGCGTCTTTGGAGAAGATACATTCACAAATATGTGAACTTGTATTGTGTTCTTCACACCCCCATTTTTAATAATATTTTATATTATTAAAAATACTTTTGCATTTAAATAAAAACGACAAAACTGGATTCTTCGGCCAGGATCATTTTGTTCTAATGCATGAACTTTTCGAGCTATGTACGGTTTAAGTTTGTGTTTTCTTAAAATACCATGAACTGTAGTTTTTGATACCCCAATATTATGTGCAATTTCGCGAATCGAAGTTCGTGAATTTTGCTGTACTGCAAGAAGAACATCTAATTACGCTTTTTGTTGCGGCAAAACGTTCAAACAGGATAATACAGAAAACTTAATAAAGTCAAACTGACACTTAAGGCACATTGACATAATGCTAACCTTGTTGAAATTGCCCGCCGGCAATTTCAACATTTATTGTAAAGTGTTTTGTTTTTTATAATAATATTTATAATACTTACATTTCAAATGTTTCATGACACATTCGAATATTTATAAATAATGGAAGACAAAGATGAAGTTTATAAAGTTTTTTTTTTTTGCAATAAACGTTTATCAAAAATAAACATGTTATACATCGTTGAATTCAGAAAAAAAAATACAATCCGAATATAGCCAAAAATATATATGTTGCCATTTAAAATAAAAAACTTGACTGTCGTTTGTCATTAATGAAAACAAATAAAACATTGCTATCTTATAGTGTTTTTGATGCTATTAAATTTACTTTTTGTTTAAATAAAACCGGACAATAAATAACCGAATTATGAATGTTGGCGTTTTTTACGGGACAGTCTGTATAACTCGTTACGACAATTAATACTCGTATTCTATGGGATCCATTGAATACATGTATTAATTGTAGTAAATGGTTTTATACCTTTTTAAGTTACTAATTACTAGAGAGATTCATTCGAGTAACATCGCACGAGCGCGCATATATATATTTTGTCAGTCGCCGCCTGAAAACGTTGAGCGCACTTTACTCGTGGGATGTTACTCGAATGAACCAATCTGCTAATTACTATCTACATAATAATGTTTTAACTTTGACTGAGGGCTTTCCGGTAAAAATAGTGTTTTTTTCCAGTGTTGAAAATTTATACATTTATATTTTTTTAAATTTAAGTAATATTTATAAATAAAATTTGTTGAATATTAATATTTAAAATTTGAATCAAAAAATACTTTTTCAGTCATCAACACGCGTAATATATTTTTCCAGTACTATAAAATGTTTGTATTTATATTTAAACATAGAGTTGTATATTTCACAAATTAAACATATTTCTAGTTTCACTATACAAGATTCTTTTTTTATCATTATACGTACAGTTAAGCTCACATAAAGAAAGACAAACCAAATTTTTTAAATAATTTAGAAAACAAATAAACTAATACTCAATTGATCCGCCATTCGCATCAATTACTGCCCTTAACCTTCTAGGTACAGAATCAATAAGACTTCTTAAAAAATTCGGTTTTTCAACAATGCTTTCCCAGATATTTTCAATAGATTCCCATAGTTGTTCCCTATTAGTAAATTTTATACGAGATCTATGAATTTGCTTTGTATTTTTTTTATTTTCTCAAATATTCAAACAAATTGTGATCTACACCAGTTGATATTCTTTTAAAACTAGTTTCCCGTTTGCGATATATACCGCCTTCATTTTCACATCTTTTTTTTAACTTGTAGTACTATAGATTTGTTCAAATGAAATTCTGCGACTTGTTTAATGGTGCGACTTTCTTTTACTTAAGAAAATTTGTGCTTTATCTGCCGGAGTCAGTTTTTTTGCTGTTTTGGATATCAAAAAGTGACAAATGTCATTTTGACGTTACAAGAATGAATTACAACAAAACAAAAATTCAAAAATGGTCTATACTATGAGCTTAACTGTGCATTTCCCTGTGTAATTAAAAAAAGAATTACTAATGCATTAGTGTGGCATAGTAGGCAATCAATTATACCAGTGAAGTATTTTCCTATTGCTTAATCCTTAAATTAGTTTGCCATGGAGAGATAACAAAAAAATTAATGTCAAATATTTCTGAATTTTTATTCATACACGAATCTTAAATTAAATACATTTGATTGAAAAATAGATAATTTATTTAAAACACGAATAAATACTGTAATGACTCATCCGCTGACGCGAGATGCGTCATCCCTCTGGATGTTTTCGCGAGGCCTACGTGAAGGCTCTAGAAGGAGTATTCACCGATATAAAAGCCGCGTCGAAGAAGGGATGAACATTCATTGAATCCTACAGTCTCGCGAAGTACACATAAATATAGTTACATAAATATAGAATACATAAATGTACTTATTGTTGTTAATAGTTAGTTTTATATTGTTATACGTTTTAAATATTAATATAGTGTGTGTGTCTAAAGTTATTGTTAGTTTTATTTAAGGACCCGAAAAGACAAACGTTACAGTGGTATTCAGGTGTGGACTAATTAATAAATAATAAACTAAGTAGACAATTAAGTGTTAATTAAGTATTCGTTTAAATAAATATACAGTGCGGAAAGACGTTATTTTAAATATCGTGATGGCCAACAGAATGAAACTGGCGGAATTAAAAGTGTCCGAGTTAAAACGAGAATTAGAAGAGAGGGATGAGGATACAACTGGCAAAAAGTCGATCCTCCAGCAACGGCTTCGCAATGTGTTGATCCAAGAAGGCGAGGATCCAGAGAAGTATGTCTTTCAAGTTCCAGGCGGAGATGCTGACGTGAATTCGCTGTTTATGAAACTAGAACAAATGGAGCAGAAGAACCTGGAAACTTCTGGAAACTTAGCGAAAACTCTAGAACAAAGACTAATAGATAATTCGCAAACCTTGGAACAGCGTCTAATAGATTCACAAACTCAAATGCAACAAATAGAGCAGAAGAACCTGGAAACTTCTGGAAACTTAGCGAAAACTCTAGAACAAATGGAACAGAAGAATCTGGATAGCGCTAAAAATATGGAACAAAGACTAATAGATAATTCGCAAACCTTGGAACAGCGTCTAATAGAGTCACAAACTCAAATGCAACAAATGGAGCAGAAGAACCTGGAAACTTCTGGAAACTTAGCGAAAACTCTAGAACAAATGGAACAGAAGAATCTGGACAGTGTGAAAAGTTTGGAACAACGATTGATAGACAATTCGCAAACTTTGGAACAGCGTCTAATAGATTCGCAAGCACAGATGGAAGAAAGAAACCTAGAAACCGCTAGAATTCTCGAGAAAAATCTGGAAAAGAAATTACTAGAAAATTCTAGAAACTTCGAAAAAGTTCTAGAACAGCGACTAGCGGAAAAATCAGAAGCGTTAAAAGAAGAGGTTTTCACAGCTGTAGAAGAGAAAATTGGAGAACATTCCAGACTTTTAGAGGCAATAATGATTGAGATGAAATTACCCGCTGCCATGAGTCATTCTGATCCCAGGCAGGTCAACGAAGAAGTCATACCGCGGCCCATCGAAATAAAAGAAGAACTTGTGGCTATTTCAAGGACCAGAATCAAGCCACCAACCTTTGATGGAAAGACGTCATGGGCAACTTACCTGACGCAATTCGAAGCGGCCACAGAAGCAAACGCATGGTCTTCTGCCGAGAAGGCGACTGCTTTAGTCATAGCATTGAGGGGTGATGCTAGTGATATTTTGCAGACATTGCCTCCTGAGGAACGTAAAGATTATTCTCAACTCATTAAACGCTTGGAGATGAGATATGGCCATGCGCATTTGGAGCAAGTATACCATACCCAACTGAAGAATCGATCACAGAAGAAAGGCGAGAATCTTCAGGAATTTGAGGCAGATATTGCTCGTCTAGTTCGACTTGCATATCCGATGGCACCAGATAATTTCATGGAACACCTAGCGGTCCAGACATTCATAGATGGTCTCCGGGATATTGATACGCAGCAAGCATTAAGGTTGGCAAGACCGAAAACCTTGATCGATGCTTTGGCGCACGCGCTTGAGTTTGAGACTGCAAAGCAAGCCTCTCGGAACCATGCTCGTGTCTGCACTGTTGACAAGCAGGAAAATGAGGAGTTCATGGAGCAGGTGGTTAGTAGAGTTCTAAACCAGATCAAATCAAATAAAAGAGTACTGCGATGCTGGAATTGTGGAGAGATTGGTCACGTTCGGAGTAAATGTGGTAAGGTGGCCAAGAAAGCATTGTCTGAGCAGCAGGAAAACTAAAGCGGGTCGATGAGCGAGGGCAATCATCGATCCAGCATCAGGAAGCCCCAAAGACGCCTGGCCAAGTCGCATCCCTGCAACATCAAACCAAGGGCCTGTATGTGGACGCTGTTATGGAAAGAAAGACCTATGCTTGCTTGCTAGATACTGGATCGACGAAAACCATCGTGCGACCCGATTTAATTCCCAGAAATAAGAAGTTATTTTCTACCAAATGGAGACTTAGGACAGCAACAGGAAGAGCAGCTTCTGTGGCAGGTGAAGTAGATGTCAACTTTATCATAGGACCAACATCAGTCCGACATCGTGTTCTCGTAGCCGACATAGAAGAACAAATAATCTTGGGATTAGACATTATGAACACCTACGGCTTCCAGTTAAACATGAAAGAAGGCACTTTAAAAATAAATAATGAGGAATTGTTTCTTCATGGGAAAAATTGTGGGAATGTACAAGTAATTACTGCAGAGAATGTTGTTCTGGATGCAAGAAGTGAGACATTTTTGACGGCGTGTATGGAAGGTAATTATTTGGACGGAAATGTTACAATGTTGGAACCAAAGGCTGATGATGACGAGGTGGGCCGAGGAATAGTAGTTGCCAAAATGCTGGTTAAGACTCAGAAGACTGTACCGATAAGGGTAATGAATGTGAACCATTACCCTGTTTCATTAAAGAAGGGTACTATTCTGGGGTGGTGTTCGCCAGTGTCGGCCGTCGTTCATTGCATAGAGGCGAAGAAGAATGGATTCGTGCAGGTTCCTGAGAAATTGTCCAAGATAATCGACTCCGCCTGTCAAGGATTGAGCAAGAAGGAACAAAATCAAGTTAAGGACCTAATCAAACATTATGAAGACGTCTTCGAAACTGAGACTGGTACGAAAGGTAAAACCAATATTGTAATGCACAAAATAAATACCGGCGATGCAAGTCCAATTCGACAAGGACCAAGAAGGTTACCACTGGCAAAACGTGAGGAAGCCAAGCAAATTATACAAGATATGGAAGGCCAAGGAGTAATTGAACCATCGAATAGTCCATGGGCTTCACCGGTGGTCCTTGTCAGGAAGAAGGATGGATCTACCAGATTCTGTGTGGACTATCGTCGTTTGAATAGTGTGACCAAAAAGGACAGCTATCCTCTCCCAAGAATAGACGATACGCTAGACACCTTGGCAGGAGCAAAATGGTTCTCCACTCTCGACTTAAAGAGCGGTTATTGGCAAGTGGGAATGGATCCCAATGACAAAGAGAAGACTGCCTTCAGTTTAGGTACAGGACTCTGGCAATTTACAGTCATGCCATTTGGACTGTGTAACGCCCCAGCTACTTTTGAGCGACTCATGGACACTGTACTGAGGGGATTGTCTTGGAATACCTGCCTGGTATATCTCGATGATGTGATTGTGGTAGGGAAGACCTTTGAAGATCACATGAAAAATTTGGAAGTAGTATTCCAGAGGTTGCGAGATGCCAACCTGAGATTAAGTCCAAAGAAGTGTCACCTTTTCCGCAAGGAGGTAAATTACCTTGGACATGTGGTTTCCGGAAAAGGAATTGCTGTGGATCCAGAAAAAGTAAAAGCTGTGGAAAAATGGCCGGTACCCAAAGACAAACATCAGCTAAGAAGCTTTTTGGGATTATGCACATATTATCGACGCTACGTTCCTGGATTCTCCAACATTGCAAAACCACTTACTCGCCTAACAGAAAATCGAGCATTCATTTGGAACAACGAATGCCAAGCGGCTTTTGAGTTGTTAAAAGGTACGTTGATCAGTGCACCCGTTTTGAACTATCCGCTGCCATCTGGGAGGTTTGTTTTGGATACGGATGCCAGTAACGTCGGGATTGCTCTCTCAAATCCAAGATGGACAAGAAAAGGTCATTGGATACTTCAGCAAGACCCTGTCCAAACCAGAGAGGAACTACTGCGTAACCAGGAGAGAACTATTGGCAGTAGTTAAGACCATTGAGCACTTTTACAAGTACCTGTATGGGCAGAAGTTCCTGATCCGCACTAATCATGCCGCCTTAAAGTGGCTCTTGCAATTTAAGAATCCAGAGGGTCAAGTAGCTAGATGGATTGAGAGGTTACAGGAGTACGACTTTGTCATTGAACACAGAGCAGGCCTCAAACATCAAAATGCAGATGCCCTTTCCAGAAGGCCCTGTCCAGAAGACTGTCGACATTGCAACAGAATCGAAGACAAATCGACCAACGCTCTTCGAACCACCGTTGTTGATGACCAATGGCAACCTGACAATTTGCGCGCGGATCAAGAAGCTGATCCGGATCTTGCAGTCCTCAGGGCTTGGAAAAGAAATGGACAAAGACCGACCTGGCAAGAAATTGCTCCCCATTCACGAGAATTGAAGTCATACTGGGCACAATGGGATTCTTTAACCATAGAAGACGATCTCCTGAGACGTGAGGTCGAAAATCACGATGGAAGCGAGCTGAAGATGCAAATGGTGGTTCCCAAGAAAAGAATACCAGAGGTATTGCGAGAACTCCATAATGGTGCTTCTGGGGGACATTTTGGAGTCCATAAAACACTGGAGAAGGTTCGCCAGAGATTTTACTGGGTGAATTGTTCACGAGATGTGAAAGAATGGTGCCGAAAGTGTGCTAATTGCGCCGGAAGCAATGGTCCCCAGAGGCGTCGACGTGCACCCATGCGCCAATACAATGTAGGAAGCCCATTTGAAAGGATCGCCATAGACGCCGCCGGTCCTTTTCCAGAAAGCAGCAAAGGAAATAAATACATAATAGTGGTCATGGATTACTTTACCAAATGGGTTGAAGCATATGCTCTACCAAATCAAGAAGCTGGAACTGTAGCAGACGTGATTGTGAAGGAGTTCGTCAGCCGTTTTGGTGTACCCTTGGAACTTCATTCCGATCAAGGGCGAAATTTTGAGTCCAGTCTATTCGAAAAGATGTGTGGACTTTTGGGCATACGGAAGACGAGAACAACTCCCTTGCATCCACAATCAGATGGGATGGTAGAGCGAATGAACAAGACCATGATCAGACACTTATCCAAAGTGGTCTCCGAACACCAGAGAGATTGGGACGAACATTTACCATTATTTCTAATGGCGTATCGGGCCTCCGTTCAAGAGACAACAGGCCAATCACCAGCCAACGTGCTATTCGGGAGGGAACTCCGATTGCCCTGTGATTTAAAGTTTGGGAGCAAGCCTGGTGATGATCTTGCCGGAGAAGATTATGTCAGCACGCTCAGACGACGACTAGATAATATCCATGAACAAGTCAGACATAATATCCAAGATGCTAGTGACAGAATGAAAGAGAGCTATGACATCAACGCCGAGAAGAGTGGTTACCATGAAGGCGATCGGGTTTGGTTGTATAATCCACAACGTCGACGGGGCCTATCTCCAAAACTTCAAAAGAATTGGGAGGGGCCATACGAGGTGTTGAAGCGGATCAACGATGTAATATACCGCATCAGGCGAACACCTCACACTAAGCCAAGAGTCGTACATTTTAATCGATTAGCCCCATACTCTGGAGACAATGACGAAACCGTTGACTTGCGCCGATTGGATAGCCAATACCATGAACTAACCTTCGAAGACTTTATGCAAGAGTATTCTGGTTCGAGAAAAGCTCGATTTGGGGTAACCATCGAGAAACAGCAGGATTTGTTCACGGTGCCGCCAGACTACGCGCTTGCTCATTGCGTAGCCCGAGATCTACGAATGGCCAAAGGAATTGCCTGGGAATTTAAAGAGAGATTTGGCAGAATCGAAAGGCTAAGGCAGCAGGGACCAGCAATTGGGAAGAGTCTCCAAATAATAAATGAAGGACAGCCCATATTTTATTTGGTCACGAAAGAACTGTCGAGCCTAAAGCCAACCTATCGAGCCTTATGGGAGGCCCTGACCCACTTACGCGAACAAATGTTACAGCAAGACATTCTGAAATTAGCAGTTCCAAAATTGGGTTGTGGATTGGACCGCCTGGACAGGAGAATTGTAAGGAGCATGTTGGAAGTAATCTTCCGACATACTGGTATGGAAATTCTGGTATGCAGTTACCAGCTTGAATATTCCTGTCCATCCAGGCAAGATAAGACCGTGGACTGTTATTTCGATATGACGTCGCAATGTAACAAAGGCCCTACCTGTCGATTTCGTCATCGTTTGAGGAGACCAAAGCATGACATGTTTCGGGACGAAACTTCATTTTTAAGAAGGGGGCAATGTAATGACTCATCCGCTGACGCGAGATGCGTCATCCCTCTGGATGTTTTCGCGAGGCCTACGTGAAGGCTCTAGAAGGAGTATTCACCGATATAAAAGCCGCGTCGAGGAAGGGATGAACATTCATTGAATCCTACAGTCTCGCGAAGTACACATAAATATAGTTACATAAATATAGAATACATAAATGTACTTATTGTTGTTAATAGTTAGTTTTATATTGTTATACGTTTTAAATATTAATATAGTGTGTGTGTCTAAAGTTATTGTTAGTTTTATTTAAGGACCCGAAAAGACAAACGTTACAATACTATAAAGATGAAAAGGGAGGAATGATAATGTGGTAACAGAAGAATAATAGTTTAAGAACGGTCAGACACATGTTTTCCGTTAATTATTCCATTGTGCGAAAACAATTTTAATATTTTCAACAAATTCAAAGAAGATTGTTGTTTTCTAAATTCCTACACAAAAAAAAATAAAACCAATCACGTGTTAACAGAACACAAGAAGCTGAATATCCTGTGTTATGTAGGATCGCTTTTAGATGTAGCCAGGCATTTTGGAGTATTGTAAAGTTCGGTGTTCAAAATCCTGAAGGAATTCAAATATAGGCCATACAAGATATCAAACCATCAAATCGATTGTGTAAATCGAGGATTTACACAATCCCAAAACTATCGATATTTTTCAGGTACTATCGATAGTATTTCTTTAAGTATGAAATATATCTAAAATCAAAAAAGTAAAAAATATAAAAGCGTTGATAACAAAAAGGTACAAATAGATTTTACCGTTTTATGAGATTGTAGAACGTTCTCACGTTATATCATACTTATACGAATTACCGAACGTAACCCACCTATATAAAATAATGTATACGTTAAACAAATAATACCTCATGTTATCTTATGAATTAGTAATTTTATAAGATGTAGAAATTTATCTTAAAAAGCAGTAGTAGTAAATAATGGTATGTAGTCTAAAAAAGTTTTAAACAGTATGATGTACACTGCGCGACATATAAAACTCGTACAACACTTATAAGTAGAGAACGGATGCAATTTCCATAAAACGCAATCGGCAATTGGAATTGTGTATAACGTCGCTCAGTACATCCCGGCGTAATTCAATGAAGTATTTGTTTGACTTACTCGGCCACCTGGTCTCGCTGCGATAACAATGGACAACCCAGCTATTGTATTCGGAGAATATAGTGTTTTTCAGTGGTGTCGTGTACGTAGATAAAATAAATAAGTTTATCGTATTTCGTAAGAGAAATAGCATGTACATTCCTTTTCTTTTCATTTAAGCAACTTCTTCCAATTATTTTCACGTAAGTGTGCATAAAATTTCGTTATTTAATTTCGTTTATTTGGATCTAGAATATTCTTACTTTTTCAGACAATGGAAGAGCGTCGAGAATGGCATCGTGAAACAATGGCGAGTTGGATTGAGGGCCATACTGATTGTATGTACATTGCCAGTGATTCCGAAATTTATTGTGAAGTGTGTGAAACGTTATTGAAAAATTGCAATAAATCAACCGTAAAACGTCACGTAGAATCGTTAAAGCACGAAAAAAAAATTGAACCCGTTGGAATCTGACAATTTTAACGAAGAACTCTGTGAAACTTTTATGGCAGCTAATATTCCATTATTTAAATTGAACAATCCAATTTTGAAGACATTTCTGAAAAAATATACTGGTCGAAATGTTCCTGATGAATCAACTTTACGCAAATATTATGTTTCTAGGTGCTATACGAGAACAGTAGAACGCATTAGAAGCCATCTTTTAAATCAATACATATGGATAAGCGCCGACGAAACGGTGGATATGTTAGGACGCTGTGTGGTAAATGTTGCGGCTGGTGTACTACGATACATCGAACTATAATAGCAACAATAGCAACAATAATAGCAACAAGTGTTATAAATAGAGTTGATGCGGAAACAGTTGCTGAAACCATTAAGGAGAATATGCAAAAAATGCTTCATTCGGACGCCACGTACAAAGAAAAAATACTTTTATTTGTCAGTGATAGTGCTGCGTATATGTTAAAAACAGGCAGACTATTGAAGAAAACATATCCTAATATGCTGCATATTACTTGTGTAGCACATGCTCTCCACAGAATCTGTGAATATATCAGAGACACTTTGCCGGAAGTTGATAGACTTATATCAGCTTTTAAAAAAGTTTTCAGAAAATCACCATTGAGAGTAGCTCTTTTCAGGGAAAAATTTCCATCTCTGTCACTGCCTCCCACTCCAGTAATAACTAGATGGGGAACATGGCTGGAAGCTACTAGTTATTATGCTGAGAATTTCGATAGTCTAAAACATTTCGTAACACTGCTAAAGGAGGATGCTAGAAGTATTGGTGAGTGCAAGGAGCTCACACAAATCCCAAATTTAAAAAATCAGTTGTACTTTCTTCACGAACACTTTGGAAAATTGCCAAAACTAATAACATATTTTGAAAATCGAAATATCAAATTAAATGACGGATTAACCACATTAGATGTGGCTGTTAATAATTTGAAAAGTATTCCAAGTGACTTCGGATGTGGCCTTCGGCAAGACATAGTTTTTAATAGAAATCCAGATTTAATTACATTGCAGCAATTATGTATGGAGACAATTCCACAAAATCTAACGGCTAAATATGAAGAAATAAAAGAATATTTCCAGTATGCACCTATAACCAGTTGCGATGTAGAAAGGACGTTTTCTATTTATAAGGATGTACTTAATTCAAAGAGAACAAAATTGACAGAAGAAAACCTTGAGAAACTATTGCTAGTCAATATTAATACTCCTTTACTCAACTTGAAGGACAAAATAAACAAATAAAAATGTTCCAATTATAGAAATAAAATTAAAAACTTTAAAAATACAACTTTTCAACAAATACATATGTATTTCGTAATTTTATAGATCACCACCCGTTTGTTTTCCAATTATATAAATAAAATTAATTAATAAATATGTATTTCGTAATTTTATAGATCACCACCCGTTCGTTTTCCAATTATATAAATAAAATTAAATATTTTAGAAATACAGCCTTTCGCCGGCACTGCACTGGGCTTTGCGTCATGTGGTAAGCGTGTTCGTTCTCTACTTATAAGCACAAAATCAGAGATGTTTAGTTACATAAACGGGACATCTATATTCACACTGTCACTTATAGACGTCATAGATCATACATACATTGGTAACACACACACACACACACACACATACACCCACACGCACACGCACACGCACACGCACACGCACACGCACACGCACACGCACACGCACACGCACACGCACACGCACACGCACACGCACACGCACACGCACACGCACACGCACACGCACACGCACACGCACACGCACAAGCACACGCACACGCACACGCACACGCACACGCACACGCACACGCACACGCACACGCACACGCACACGCACACGCACACGCACACGCACACGCACACGCACACGCGCACCCACACACACACACACACACACACACACACACACACACACACACACACACACACACACACACACACACACACACACACACACACACACACACACACACACACACACACACACACACACACACACACACACACACACACACACACACACACACACACACACACACACACACACACACACACACACACACACTCATTCACTCACACACTCACTCACCCACCCAGACCTGATACTTTTACACTATTTGAGTCGCTTGCCATCTACCCTGTAACAAAGAAAAGTATTGAAAGTATTATGTCTACATTTCCAAACAAATTTACTGCTGGTGATGATCAAATTCCAGGTTTTATGGTTAGAGACTTTTGCTCCATTCTTTCACAGCCGCTCACCAAAATAATTAATCTTGCTGTCAGAATGTCAACTTTTCCCGATATGTGGAAACGTGCGCGCATAGTTCGGATGTATGTAATTGTAATTACAGATCTAAACTTTTAAATTTTGCCAAAAATTTTTGAGCAAGTTACATCTATCCTTTTGTTTGTGCCCATATATCACCTGTCCAACATGGTTTTATGACAGGGCTCGACTACTACTAAACTTGTGAGTTTTACTCAATACGTCTGTGAGGAGTTGGATTGCCAGCGACAGGTTGACGTTATTTATATAGATTGCTCCAAGGCTTTTGATACAATTAATCATAAACTTCTTATACAGAAACTTTATTGTTTTGGTCTGAATGTTGCTTTTTGTAAGTTAATCAACCTTACCTTACCTGTCCAATAGATATGGATATGTTTTATATAATGGTTTTAAGTCATTGGAATTTATTGCATCATCTGCAGTTCCACAAGAATAGAGTTTGGGTCCTTTGCTTTTTAATATGTACATCAATGATTTGTTTCCATTAATGTCTTGTCAGATGACGTTAAGCTCTTTCATTGCATACATAATCAACGCGATATTGACATGCTTCAAGATAACTTGAGTGTACTAGTCAATTGGTCCGAAAGGAATAAGCTTGTTTTAAACGCTAACGAATGTTATGCTATGACTTTCACTAGGAAAAACCGTCTATACTTGTCCTCCTACTCAATTTATGCTGTTCCACTCACCAGCATGAGTGAAATTAGGGGTCTTGGTGTGTCATTTCATTCATCTTTATCATTTAATAGTCACATTAAAAAAATTGAAATTCTTGACTTTCAAAAATACTGGAGTGTACTCGGACAGAAATATTTCCTACGATGAACTAAGGCTACATTTTGGGTTCCGGACACTCACTGATCGGAGGTTTGAACAAAGTGCTCGTTACATATTTAAACGTGTCACCAATAGTAGGGGAACCTGTTGTACCTCGGACACTTTTTTACTAAATTGATGTTTTTGGAATTGTTAAAACCAATAAATTTATCTAACCTACTGTAATATAATGTTAAACTATTAACGAAGAATATATTTCTTGTTGGACGTTTAGATACTAGTATTTAGAAAGGTCTGTACATTTGAAAAGATAGTAGACAATATGTCCGAGGTACAAGATGGGTGTTGTATCTTGAACACAAGGAGGTTGTACCTTGGACACTAGGTACGATAATTATAAAAAAAAAACATTTTACTTCTACAAACTTTTATGGAACCATAAATACAAAACTAAACACACACATATTAATAAAAAATCAAACTGTAATTGTGCCTTTAAACCCATTTCGAAAATTTTGACATCTCTGGGACTTCATAAACTTCCCTTGTGCAACTAATTTTTTTTGGAGGTTTAATTTTCTGCTTAATATCAGATGCCGAGTATAAGTTTCGATCCTCTCTCTCAGGCCATTTCCAATTTTTGAGCGATTTTTCCATAGATTTTATTAAGAATTCTTGTTCTTTAATATCAACAATTTGTCCGGGAAAATAATCATTTTCGTAAACAAAAATTACGAAATTACGAAACTGATATTTTAGAAATTCTGAATCATTGTTTGGATTTTCAATTCCTTCATCATAAATTTCAAATGAAATTTCAGACACATCAGATTCTCGTAACGAAAAATTATCATCTGATATAGAGGATTCAGAATCGGAAACGATTTTTCTTTTAACATGCCTTTTCTTGTATTTGGCTTTCGCTGTATCTTTTAGAGAAGGTTTAACATTTTCTTTTCTGTTTTTTTTTATTAGATTAACCATCTTTAACATTTCAATTCTGGTTTTCTCTGGCGTGTCTGTTAAAATACAAGATTTTCCTTTTTGCCTGCACTTTCTATTGTTTTTTCTCGGCGAAGCTTTAGGATGAGGTCTGATCATAGTTGGTGTAACAACATTTGCAAACGCAGAAGTGGATGGAATGGATGATTGGAATGAAATGTTAGCCTCTGGAACTGATTGAGTTAAAATGTCAGTATTGACAGCGGTATCTCCATTTTTATCGGAAGTAACGGCATAGGGACGATCAGTTACCTGTGAGATAAATAATCCGAGTCGTCGAAAGTGTTTTCGTTAAGTGGATGCATTCCCGTGGCTTTAAATCCTTGCATAATATTATTGGGAGTAAAAGCTAGTGGAAACGCTTTCCCAACTAATGTAGCCACATTGTAAATTGTTATTGGCTTACCCACATGTCCAGGAGTAATCATCAGTTCATTTGCTGCAGTACTATAATATTTTTTGAATGGTCCAAATACCCCTTTGTCTAGTGGCTGTAGCTTGTGGCTTGTATGTGGACGAAAAGTCACTAAAATAATACAATTTCGCTTGGCTAGATCTATAACAGGGACCCTCATATGGCTTTCATGATTATCCAACAGCACAATGCACGGTGAGTCAGTGGAGGGCCTTACGTGTTTAATAAAATGGTCTATGAACTGAAAAAACAAGTTTTCATTCGACCATCCTGATGGATTTGCACCTCCAGTGGTACCAGGAGGAGCATTTGTTATCATAAAGTCCTTATAGTTGACACGTGGGAATATTAGCATAGGGGGTATGAAACCTCCGTCAGCATTAATGGCGCAGATCATTGTAACAGTAGAACCTCTCTCAGCACTTGTCATTGAACCGATTTGCTTAGCGCCTTTAGGTCCTAAGATTCTTGGTGGAACATGTACAGTAGAGAGCCCAGTCTCATCAATATTCCATATATTAGAAGGTAAAATATCGGAACACTTTGTCAATGCAGCCTTATAATTCGTAAATACTGAAGCAACATTGGTTTTATTAAACGCAGTCGAACGAGCTAAACTCGTGGCTTCTGATTTACGTAAGCTAAGTTGTGGATGTCTTTTGCGAAAGATGCGTAGCCAGTAATTTCCCGCCATTTTGTACTCATCCCAAGATTTAGGATACCTACTTTTTGTTGTTATGCTTTGCAAACTGATAGGCCAAAATTTGAACGTTTTTTAAGGTTAATCTGTATTGTAAATCTGCAGCTTCTTTTATATATTCACACAATATTAGCTCTTCTTCATCTATGAAGACTTTATGTTCCGCTAAATTATTGTGTAAGATACTTATTTCTTTCTCTGTTTCAATACAATGTTGAAAATAACGCCTAAGGGTAATTCTACTAATATCAAAATGTTTGGCTGCCTCAAATAAAGACATTTTCTTTTCTTTTAAAAACTTAATGGCCTGTCGCAACTTTTCTTTATCAAGTGGAGTTCGTTTTATGCCTTGTTTGCTGCGCGGCTTATTTTCTAGAGTCTGTAATTGTAAAAAAATTATATTATAATTTAGGTACAAATATAAAAACCAATTTTTTATTTACATTAAATCAAGAGGTTGTACCTAGGACATGTCCTAGGTACAACTAGTGTGTTGTGTCCGAAGTACAACTACCTTACCAAATTTAGTAAACGTGGCAACACCCTAAAACTTTTACTAACAGCATCCTAACCTTCATACAATTACAAGCTAATCAAGTGATCTCTTCGTCTAAATACTTATTTAAAAAAAAAACTAAATATAAAGGTTTTACGAACAATTTAAAGCTTATCTAAGAAACTTACTTTTTAAATGGAAATATATAAAATTTCCTTAAAATCAAAACACATTTTGTTGAACACCCTATCACTACGCCACGTTATACACTACTTAGACGAGCTGTTAGCAACGTTGCCAATTGATTATCAAACTAACAGAAATACTGAAAAGTTTGTTGTGACCGAGGTACAACATTGTCCAAGGTACACCACGTTCTCCTATTGACTGCGCTGGGATATTAGCTGCTGTTCGATTTAATGTATATTCAGTTAATACTCGCTATACGAGTACATTCAACTTGAGCACCCCGAGGACAAACTTACTAATGCATACCTGTGTAATAAACCTGCTCTCGTTAATTAGATATAAGTATGTATTTTAATAACCACCTTAATGTATTTAATATAAGTTTAGTTTAAGATTTTCTTAAGTATTAATTATAACAAACTTTAACATATTAGCCTTAGTATCTATGTATTCAGATATTAGGATACCTTCTAAATTCGTCATGTCACAGTAAATCATTATTTCCGGTTGTCAACTATATGTTATTCACTAAATGCCGAGTACATACAAATATCTTTCTATTCATGAACAAAGTGATTTATCTGAAGACATATTTACTGGTTGAATACGTCGTATTTCTTATAAATTGTTTTCTGTTTATTTTTCTGTAAACCAATATCATAAGTGCATTTAAATGAATTCAGAGTTATAATAACTTATAATACTCGACATATTATGCAGAGACATATGTTTAGTCTCGTGTTTACGTAATATCTACGTTCTCAGGCAAGAGGGTAAAATTCCACATGTTAAAACATCGATAACGTCTACCCCAAAGGCGCCCACCTACGAGGGCGGAGACTTATAGTAAACATGTTTAAGATATACATTTTTGTAAGATGAAGAGTAGTTATAGTTTAGTTGTTACCGAACCACCGTCAGAATAATATTATAATCAAACTAATATAATTATATATTTTTATGTGAAATTTAACCATTAACAGTTTGAATGTGTAAAATAAAGCAGTTTAAGAAGAAGTGTTGACTTTCATTTTCCGAGGTTCACTACACCTGCATACCATATGATGTGGAATGCAGAAGCAATCTACAGCGATATATTTACTGGTGAAATTATTATAGAAGTTTATGTATGTATTTCATGACTGTCACATAATTTGTTAATGAATACTTTTTATTTATTTATGTCTATCTGTAAATTAACTTTTACCATATTTTTCTTTGTTTCTGTTTTGTCATATGTATGTATGTATTACACAGTTTTTGCCCTATTACTGGGTATGAACCTGTTGGGCAAATAAACAATTATTATTTTTATTATTATTAATAACCTCGTACAAAACTGTATGTGAAATTTGAGGGAAAAATGCAATAAACTGTAAAGATTGTGATGCCATATATATCGAGAAAGAAATAAAACAACAGGATTTTCAAAACTTACTTAATTCTGGAAACTTCTATACTTCTCGGTGCCTAGTTATATTTTAGTTGAGTCTTCAGGTATGTTCTTTCATTTTCCTTCCACTTTTTGCTGACACAAGTTAACCCTTTTACATCTTCCCACTTTACTCTTCATTTTTCAGCTACTACTCTTCACGTTTTTCTTGATCTGCCTCTCTTCTTTTTTTCCTCTTTCTTTTCTCCAATTCTTGTCTGATCAGTTTGGTTTCTTCTCCTCTCATTACATGACCTAACCACCTTAATTAACACTATATTCTGTTGTTGTTTCAACAGGAGCTAAGATAAAATTGCTGCACGAAAAACTTGTTTAAATTTTTTAAAACATTTTAAACAAGATGATATGTACTACACAGGTCTATATAATGATATCTAATTAATATTATTTCATTTACTTTCCAATATTTTTTTTTCAAAACTTGACGGCCAGAATAAATTTCTTGTTAATACTATTGTTAGAACTATAAAAAAAACGAAAATTGTAGTTTCTAAAGAAAAATTATATTGAAATAAAACCGTAATGCGCATGTTCTGCATGTTCTCTTTCTCTCTTAAACATGTGCTACAGTCCAGCTTACATTCCTTAATTACTATCTATTTCAGTTGCAACTTGCATTTAATATAAGATAAAAATACATGCGCTGGACCATGTACGAGTTTCATAATTTGGGTTACTGACATATATACTGTGGTAGTAGATAGTAGTTTGGTAATGGAAATACCGAAATAATGTCAGAAAAAGTAAAATAAAACATAGTGAACTTATCAAGTGTAACTATAATTTGTATTAAATATATATACACAATGTTTCATCAAAAACCGTCTGCAACATCCATTAACAAGAAATCTTGAAGTTTGTGAGGGCATATGGAGTTGACCTATGGACCATCGCTAGGGGCGCTAGCAATTTTAATATGGAGATTCTGCAAAGATTCCATAATAAAACAATAAAGTCAACCTAGTACATACAATACTCGGCGCCACTGTAGTATACGCTCTACCTTCGTTACCCCACTGTAGTGTGCACTCTACCAACAAATAAGAATACGAAATAAGACAATGGGAGTTATAAGAATAATTTTTAATTTTACACATTACAATAACTACTGACAAAAAGCTTATCTATATACAATTCGAATATCCTGTAAGAAAGTTAGAAATAGGTCAGGTCTGTTTCGCCGCTATTTCCAACAGAAATAGTCTAAGTGTGACTGTAAATGATGTGATGGCACGCCTCTCATCTTTTGCTGAATTAGAGTTTTCACTTCGTCATAATCTCTTTATACGTTGGATGTTAACTAGAGTGTGTGGGTCTACATAATTCAGTTGATAGGTTACAGTATGATGAATAAAACCCCTTTGATTTAAAATGCTATATGTGGGCACATGACAACAATATGGTAAAAACTAATAACGGGTGTTCAGAAACATTCGAAGTCAAGTGGGCTCTGAACAAAAAATCGTATATCTTTACTTAAGTATAGCAAACGCCAATTAAGTTGGCGCGTGGAGGGGTAAGTTCGCGCAGGATTAAAAGTAGTGGGGAGATTTGTATTTGGTTTTACATCAAATGTCAGATAATTCTAACCTCAGAGCGTGTGTCACTTTATGATCTCCTAGCAAAGACATTATGTTCCGTCAAACGTCAATGACAAATGTATTCTGACAATTACTTGAGTAGTGGGGGGTGGACGTTTTTAAAAACGGCTTCTGCGCACCCCCTCCTCGCGCCATCTTAATTGGCGCTTGCTATATCTGATTTGTAATAATTATTAAATGTCAACTGTTGTCTGCCAAAAATTGTCAGAATCTAATATCGAAGATACTAATTTATATTTTTTAATTTTGAAAATGGTATTTACTAACGTACACAAAGCTTTCATGGTTGAAGCATATTTTCGAAATGGTCAAAAGATCGATGGCCAGTGGAAGTATTCAATTCAAGCTTGTTTGGAAGAATTTCGAGATGAATTTCCCAACCTTGCTTTTGATTATAATACTTTTCAGTGTACACTAATCAGAATTGTTCCAGTTTTTCGACAAACTGGTAGTGTTGGACGCCAAGAGGGTGGTGGGCGACCAAAAGTCCGGACAGAAGAAGTGATTGGGAATGTTAGAGAAATAATGACTGATGCCCCTAAAACTTCAGTAAGATCTCTTGCTCAACAAACCGGGTTGTCAGTTGGTTCTGGCCATAAAGTTTTAAAAGAAGATTTACAGTTATTCCCATATCGTATAACTTGTTTGCAAGAAATCCTCGATATTGATTATCCGCGACGAGTAGTATTTTGCGAATGGTTTATAAATAATTTTAATGATGATGTCCTAGACAAAACTTTCTTTTCAGACGAAGCATGGTTTCATGTTAGTGGATATGTTAACTCGCAAAACATGAGAATGTGGAGTGATACAAAGCCCAATAATTTTTATGTTGAAGCTCCTTTACATCCTCAGAAAGTTGGTGTTTGGTGCGCTATAAGTAGAAGAAGGATTATTGGTCCAATTTTTTTTAATAGTACCTTGACTGCAGAAAGATATCGCCAGGAAATAATATTGCCTTTCTTTAATCAACTTCGCGATGATGAACTAGCTTTGGGATACTTTCAACAAGATGGTGCTAGAGCTCACACTGCGGGGGAAACAATGAATATGTTACAAGAAGTGTTTGGAAATCGTTTAATTAGTTTGAACAGCGATCATGAATTTCCTCCAAGATCTTGTGATCTTACACCGTGTGATTACTATTTATGGCCTTTTTTAAAAAATTCAATTTATCTAGTACCAGTGCAAGATTATATAGATCTCCAAGACATAATTATAAATAAAATTAGTGAAATTAGAAATAGTCCCATACTGCAAAATGTATTTAGTAGCATTCGGAGGAGGTGCGTAAAATGCTTGGAAGAAGGTGGTGGACATTTTCAACATCTTATAATTATGGTCATTATTGTTGGTAATTTATACAACTACAATTTAAGATATTTATTATAAGGTTGTAATCTAAGGACTCTACAAACAATTTATTTGTTTCAAATTTATTTTAAGCCATTTCTTACAATAATTTGTTGAATGTTAATATATTAAACTAGTACGATAACTAGATACTATTGTCACTATAAGATGAATAAAACCTTTACTTGTAAAGTTATTTCCTCTTAATTCTGCATTGTCTTTTTACATGTTACTACAGATTAGATGAGCTTTATTACACAAGAATGAATAGCATATTAATCGGATTATGTAATTTTTTCCAGTTATTGCATGAAGAGGTGCTATTGTTCAGCAAGAATTCTCTAAAATATCAAAATACTTAATTTGAAATTTGCAAATTAATTACTGTTACCTTCTAAAATCATTATTTGACTAGTTTATACATATTAATTAATATGGCATATTAAAGTAATATATTTCGACATTAACTGACATTTGCGTGTATGATAACCTATAAAATTGTCTTAAGTAAATGTATCAATCTATATCAGACATGACTTCATATTTTCAAGGACTACTTTGACTTCGAATGTTTCTGAACACTCGTTATAAACAATAAAAACGGCTGACGGACAAATGAGAAATTAGCGCAAAATATTCGAAAATAGTCACAATATTTTTACAACGGCTACTTCATATCTCCGTCTCTTTTCAATTATATATAATTACCTCTTTATTATTGGTCAAAACGCGTATATGCGCAAATGTCAGTGGAAAACGTGCGGACTCTATCACCTTGTAGCATTCGCCCTCGATGGTATTTTCTTCTGCCAGAAAAATCTTCGCCTATCTGTACCGGGCGTATCCATTAGCGGGCCTAGTCCGTTTACTGATACAAACTCGGTGCACACTTCTCGACATATATTGTACCAATCATTTATGGTGTGTTCTGCCTTGCCTGTCAAACAAGTGGCGGCTGTGGCATAAGGCACTTCCATAATAAACACCACCAACTCTAGGATTTGGCACAAAAGCAGGTTGCAACTAACGCTATTAGTATTTAAATTTGTGTAATGGAAAAATTCGTTTTCTATTCGGACGCTTCTTGTCGTTTGACATCTTTTTCTGGGACAGCGAAACGCAGGTGTAGCTTCTCTATTTCTTAATTTCCTTTGCTTCCGCTGCATTACAGAAGCACATTTGTGGCAGGGGTCCGTTTTGAACATCTCTATTTATAAGACGATGTTGCTGCAAAAAATTTACGGCACTATCTTTTGAATTTGCAACTGTAGTGTAAAACTCTTTTAACAACATTTTGTCTCAAAGCACAGATTTCAAAAAACGACTTCATATTATACCATATATGTATACCGATAGGACCAGCTCTCAACGGGCCATACCGAGCAATAAGTGGCAACAGCTAATCCCCTCTACGCGCAATAGCTTACATTACCATACATTGCAGAGTTATGAATTTAGTAAGACTTAAACCGCGCAAGGATATAGTCGTTTGCATATTCGTTCTGTATACGTAATTTGCCCATTTGTTTCAGATATAAAAAGGTCGTTATATCTTCAAGTTATTATTATTGTATTCTTAGCTGCTACGGAAAAGTAATTTTAAGTAATAAAAAAACAATAACGTTTTCTAAAAGATAAAAGTAAAAAAAATCAATAATTCTGCAGAATAAATTTTAATTCTAAGAAAGTCACTAAATATAGGATTCGAAAATACCGCCCTCTCTCCCCAAACAATAGCCGAGCCTATTGTAAAACTCCCGCCTCACTCCCTCGAGATTTCTAGGGGTTATTGTCTCGAAAATTCTAAACAGTTGAACTTGCAACTGTTGCAACCTTTACATTTGCACAGCTAGATACGAATGACGGGCAATCTATTGCTCTCGATCATCGGACTTATGTATGCGCACGCGGAGTGGCGTCGTACATACGTTGCCACATCGCATTACGTTCCATACGTATATTGTTCCGTATGGCCCGTTGCGGGCTGGACCTATCGGTATATACCTATTTATAAACCTATCAGAATTATGTGCTTCCGATAATGTGCTTCAGATAATGTGCTTCCGGAACACACTAATATAGAATAGTTGATATTTTAATATTATCTACTCAGTCTACTTTCTTTTTTAACGTAATGTATAAGACAGGAAATGGGCTAACATTTGCTACATATTTACTTCGTCTCAAAGACACAAAAAATACACAATTAAATCTATTATTCTTTTTTTAATATTTTAAATGTTGGGGGGAGAACTTATATTTTGTTTGAACAATTTTTCAGAGAACTAAAACTCGACTCTTGCTTGAAGACTCTTGCTTGAAGAAGTAATTGCAAAGTAAGGGGGGGTGTAAACATTGCTGTCTACAAATTACAAAGCAAATCTTACGAAATTTTTAATTGAAAAAATGTCTATGTTGGGACTCGAACCCAAGTCTACAGCTTGCCGGGTTGTCGTCATTACCACTAGTGGTAATGACGACAGCCCGGCAAGCTGTAGACTTGGGTTCGAGTCCCAACATAGACATTTTTTCAATTAAAAATTTCGTATGATTTGCTTTGTAATTTGTCGTCATTACCACTAGTGGTAATGACGACAGCCCGGCAAGCTGTAGACTTGGGTTCGAGTCCCAACATAGACATTTTTTCAATTAAAAATTTCGTATGATTTGCTTTGTAATTTGTCGTCATTACCACTAGTGGTAATGACGACAGCCCAGCAAGCTGTAGACTTGGGTTCGAATCCCAACATAGACATTTTTTCAATTAAAAATTTCGTATGATTTGCTTTGTAATTTGTAGACAGCAATGTTTACATCCCCCCTTACTTTGCAATTACATACATACTAACTATACTACCATACATACTACTATACTATTTGTAAATATTTCATATAAAGGCCGAAAACCTCCAATAATTTATCAAATGTTATATATATATATATATATATATATATATATATATATGTATATATATATATATATATAGTATTTTCGTGACCTTGGTATGGTAAGGTAAACTTAATTAAAAATGAGACGCTCCACGGGCGCATACGTAATAATAACTCATGTCTTGCCTTTTCTCGTTTTCGTTTTTTGTTTTGCTGATGTGGTCCTCTACTGGGTTGTAGCCTAGCATATGCGCTACAAAACTCTAGGGGGGTCTGCCCGATGGGCGGTCAGGTGCCATTCCGCCTTTCCAGCATGAGTGAGGAACCAAGCTACGCCGCGCAAACCTCGGCGCCGTGCATTGCACACACCACTAGGACCGGTCCTGGGCGGCAACCTGGCTAGGCTGCCGTTAACAGCACACACACGTTCGACGTGTGTGCATTGCCCCCGCTTTTCCGGTAAACGTTAAGATGGCACATTGTGTGACCGTCGTTCACCGAGGTAGCCACTAAGAGTGTTCCCTCGGTTGCGATGAGCGACCCCGTGCAGGGTGCGCTTCGCTGGTCTGCGCCTTGCCTCGTTGGGGCAGGGGTCGGGCCGTCGAAGTACTGCACGTAAAAGTAAAGAAGTTGTCGGGAAAGGGTTGGCGGCCCTACGCACCGGCTGGTTATCCGATCTCTCTAATTTACGTGACCGGTCACTTAACACACGCACGAGCGCACCATCATACAAAACCCTATACTTACGCTCTTACACAAACATAAAATCACACACCCAAAGACACGCAAGCTGCCAGCAGCAACCAACACACAAATTCATACCCAGAAAAAGACACAAGCTGCTAGCAGCGAACAACACATCTGTTCTCACCTTGCTATCTATTTTTTGAATACTAAGGCATGATTTATTATTACTATTTGAATGTATCTTTGAATAATTTAAACCATAGCAACTCAATTACTTGACATTTATATTCTGTCATTTATATTTTTTATATCCTTGACAAAGGCATCATTGCCGAAACATGTAGGATTATTTTAAATATATACACTTTGAAGTAATAACCAGACCTTTAATCGCCGACTAATTAAGTTTACCTTATATATATATATATATATATATATATATATATATATATATATTTATTAATTATACAAGCTAACATTTATAGCACACCATCCACCTGCTACAGAAGTAATATTTGCAAATAAAACCCGCATCATACAATAAATACATATTCAACAGACTTTTTCTCATCAGTTTGCTTCATTGCATCTCATGGGTATTTAGAAACAGCATTCAAAAAATGATAATAAACCGCCTTATGCATAGTCGCGAAGTTAATAGGGTGTTAGTACGCTATTAGTTAGTAGCTACTAAGAGCGTACTAAGATGCTTTTATCTTTTCGTATTCATAGTCGCGTATTTCATCATACTTAGTGGCTACTAACTAATAGGATCTTAATAAAAAAAAATATGTGGCAACCGTGAAAACGGAGTTCGCAGGCATCCGCATTTTGCATGAAGGAGACATTTAAAATAGTTTACCTATTGGAATTGTAGGTTATTTTAAATAATCTTATTTGTTTTAATAAATTTTATGATTTTATGCTTCTAAATTTGATATAAGAAAAATGTAAGTGTAATATATAATCTTACTTAAAATTTGTATTACTGAAATTATATAATTTTGAAAGTATGGAAGATCTAGTTGATATACAAGCTGAGTTGCAAGAAGTTGAGGAAGCACGGGTAGATATCATACGAAATCCCAAAGCTTATGGTGATGATATAGGTATATACATATTTAACTGGCTTTGTAACATATTTATTACTGAATTTATTTTAGCGGAACAACATGGATTCACATGACAATATCCACAGCAATTTATTCCGACAACAATTATATATGAAGATATTTTAATTAGTAGACTTTAACAATGTTAATACATAATTTATTATTTATTGAAATACTTTAGGGATATTTTGATATAATTTTTATTAGTATTAAATATAATATATACATTTATAATTATAAGTATCCACATGTAACAAATATTCATACCTACTTTATACATGATGCAGTATTTACACGTAACTTAGATATAATTATACCTACTTTATTCTATATTTTAAATTACATCATATCATCCTATTGTCATACTTATCTAATATCACATAATAAACATATTCAATTATCATTTTCACTCAATAACTTCAGCTCCAGTTTCAAGTAAACTTTTTCCAATACTGACTGATATTTTTCGGTGCTTGCATCTGCATCTGTTGCCAATGTTCTCGAAGACGCTTTGAATCTTTAACAAATCCTGTAATAAATATATCATATTACTTCCCTTAAGATAAATGATTCATTTATAGCCAACAAAGTGACATATATATATATATATATATTACATAAATACATTTATATCACACCATCCACCTGCTACAGAACTAATATTTGCAAATAAAATTTGTAAATAAATCATACCATAAATACATATTAAACAGACTTTTTCTCATCAGTTTGCTTCATTGCATCTCATGGGTACTTGGAAACAGCATTCAAAAAATAATAATTAAAATTGATTAAAATTTTGTTGATAATGAAATTATAATGAGACACCATGCACTTCCATTATTATTAAAATTGCTGTATGCCGATTATCCGTATACTTACAGTTAATGAATTCATTGTTATGATTTTTCCTCTCAATTTTGTATCATTTCGTTGTTTTGACAGTTTGCGCTTTTTCTTTTTGTAGTTTAGCTTTAATAGACACTTTAAACACGGTCTCAAACGCTATTAAGAATTTAGTAGCCTACTAACGTTAAAACGTTGTTAGTACGCATGAAACGCGACTATGAATACGGAAATTCTTAGTAGGATGTTAAAATGGTCTTAGTAGCGTGTTAGTAGCCACTAAAACGACTATGCATAAGGCTAAAAATGATTAAAATTTTGTTGATAATGAAATTATAATGAGACACCATGCACTTCCATTATTATTAAAATTGCTGTATGCCGATTATCCGTATACTTACAGTTAATGAATTCATTGTTATGCTTTTTACTCTCAATTTTGTATCATTTCATTATGTTTTGGCAGTTTGCGCTTTTTCTTTTTGTAGGTTAGCTTTAATAGACACTTTAAACACGGTCTCAAACGCTATTAGGGATTTAGTAGCCTACTAACGTTAAAACGTTGTTAGTACGCATCAAACGCGACTATGAATACGGGAATTCTTAGTAGGATGTTAAAATGGTCTTGGTAGCGTGTTAGTAGCCACTAAAACGACTATACATAAGGCTGCTTTGGCTTTTACATGTAGAGCAAACATTACAGAACAATACGATGTAAGTAGATCACCGTGGCACCCCATATTCTGTAAGACTTATTAGTAGCGACCGGACATGAGAGGCCCACGGGCGTACTATTGACAATTTGTATTTTTAAAGAGTTTTTAATTTTATTTATATAAGTGGAAAACAAACGAGTGGTAATCTATAAAATACAAAATACATTTTTATTTGTTCATTTTGTAGTTCAACTTGAGTAAAGGAGTATTAATATTAACTAGCAGTATTTTCTCAAGGTTCTCTTCTGTAAAATTTGTTCTCTTTGAATGAAATATATCCTCGTAGATAGAAAACGTCATTTCTACATCGCAACTGGTTATAGGTGCACACTGGAAATATTCTTTTATTTCAGCGTATTTAGCAGTTTGATTTTGAGGCATTGTCCCCATACACAACTGCCACAACGTTATTAAGTCTGGATTTCTATTAAAAACTGCGTCTAACTTTTGCCGAAGGCCACATCCGAAGTCACTTGGAATATTTTTCAAATTATTAATAGCCACATCTAGTGTGGTTAATCCATCATTTAATTTGAGATTTTAATTTTCAAAATAAGTGATTAGTTTTGGCAAATTTGCAAAGTGTTCCTGAAGAAAGTACAACTGATTTTTTTAAATATGGAATTTGTATTAGTTCCTTGCACTCAGAAATACTTCGAGCATCGTCATTTAAACATGTAACGAAATTTTGTAAACGATCGAAATTCCTGTATAAAAACTAGTAGCTTCCAACCATGTTCCCCGGCTAGTTATTACTGGAGAGAGAGGCAGTGAGAAAGATGGATGTTTTTCCCTGTAAAGAGCTACTCTCAATGGTTCTTTTCTGAAAACATTTTTAAAAGCGGATACAAGTCTATCAACTCCGGATAGGTGTTTCTAATATATTCACAGATTCTGTGGAGAGTATGTGCTACACAAGTAAATATGCTGCATATTAGGATATGTTTTCTTGAATAGTCTGCCTGTTTTTAACATATATGCAGCACTGTCACTGACAAATAAAAGTATATGTTCTTTGTACCTGTCGTCCGAATGAAGCATTTGGTGCATATTCTCCTAAATGGTTTTAGCTACTGTTTCCGCATCAACTCTATTTATAACTTCTGTTGCTATTACATATGCGTTATATGGAATAGTTGGATGTAGTACACCAGCTACAACATTTACCACACAGCGTCTTAATATATCGACAGTTTCGTCGGCACTTATCCATAGGTACTGATTTGAAAGATGGCTTCTAATGCCTTCCACTGCTTTCGTGTAGCACTCAGAAACATAATATTTGCGTAAGGTGGATTCATCAGGAACATTGTTGTTAAGTTGTTAAGTTTATTTAATGGAATATTTGCCGCCATTAAAGTTCCACAGAGTTTTTCGTTAAAATTGTCAGATTCCAACAGCTCTAATTTCTGTGTATGTGTTTGCGATGCTAAGTGACGTTTCACGTGCGCTTTCTTGGAATTTTTTAACGATATTTTGCAGACTCTGCAATAAATTTCTGAATCACTGGCAATGGACATACAATCAGTATGACCTTAATCCAACTCGCCATTGTTTCACGATGCCATTCTTGACGTTCCATATCAAATTAGAAAAAGTAACTTAAACAATGTTCTAGATCTAAATAGAAAACTAACTCACCGTACTTTATTTGTCTTACGGAATATAAACTAATAAATAAAATAAATTATAGAAACTCCTCACCCATCAAGGAAAGGAATTTTACTGTAAAATTGAAGTTATTACGTCGCAATTCAACGACAAAAAAATCAGATGGGCGGTTAACCGAATGAAGAGTGCTATTCAATAACTGCGTGTTGTACTTAGCAATGTTATAGACTATTTATATGGTCCATCGTATTTTCAGCCTGATGCGTCCGGTCTCTACTTATTAGAGTCATCAGTTGAAGAAGATATAAAACGGTCAAGTGAATATATGTGAATCCAAATGTGTTAGCAGTTAAACTTCTAAATAATAAAAGAATAAAAGTAAAGTGCGGCGACTTAAACGGTTTAAACCAACGGATTTTAATACTAAATTTTAGACTTATTGCTAGTTTAAAATAAAAGTATCCATGTTTTATAGACACATTTATTTAAGTTTAAGTTGTAGGCATTTCGCAATGGTTAAAATCATTTCAGTTTTCAAGTTATTAATGGGAGTAATCAAAAAATGTAATAAATAAATTGTGCAATATATTTTTAGACATATTGTGTATCACAAATACAAATAGTAAATTTGTAACGATAAAATAAAAAATGTGATATATTTAAATTTTCTTGTTTATTTTTAAATTATGAAAATTACAAAAAAACTCACTGTATCGCTTTCCCTATTCTAGACAAGTGTCCACTCTATTTTTAAGCTGAACAATTTTAAATTGTTTTGGTTTTTATACTCGTTACGATAAATTAAACGATGAATAATACTTGACAATGAGAAGTGATAAAAATTTATCAGTTTGGAAGGTCACTATTATTGCGAGGATTTGTGTATACAGTTCATAGTGTTTCTTTGCAGTTCGTACTGCCCAAGTGTGAACCGCAAATTGTACTTTATCTCTTTCTAACACACATAAATACGCGCTGTAATACTACACACGTTAGTCATTTTAAGGTATTTTTATGACTTAAATTTGGCAAATTATGTCACGTGACTGCAAAGAAATACTTTATAAACTATATTAGGTGGGGCGGTATGATTATGTCAGAAAATATTTTAGTACATAATTGTATTTGATATAGTAATTTAGAAGTTTCGTATTTTATTTGACTTTCGAAAATAACCCTATAAAACATTCGATTTTGATTTATAACTGAATACAATTTTGCAGAAATGATCCTGATTCTATTACTAATTTTGGTGGTCACCTTGTTGTATTGGAAATTATCAAACCATTATAATTATTTTACCAGGAATGGAATAAAGCAGAGAAAACAAATATATTTTCTTGGAGACCATAAAGACATTATGCTTAAAAAGAAATCCATTTTTGATGCAGTAATTGATATGTACAACGCTTTTCCAGAGGAAAGGTAAGTCAAAATCAACTTTAAGTTTCTTGTAGTTAAAGAAATAATTCTTAAGAATCTTTTATGAGTTAACAATTGCACTAAAATTTTGTGTATGCTCAACGATTGCAGTTTTATTTCATTAAATGAAACATTTGAGTATAGTATATAATTATTATAATTAGATTAATTTTTTCTATTCTTTGTCTTTAATAATTAGTTGAATATATAATAATATGCAGAAATGTATCTCTAAAAGAGATCTCTTTTGAACAAAATTTGAATCGATTTTTTTCGATATACTTGGCTATACGAGGGCGGGTTGATTAATTCGTGCGATCGTACAGAAACAAAGGAATAATTTAAATAATCAAACTTTATTTTCTACATAATCTGTACTTAATTCGATATATTTTGTCCATCTGTGTTAAAGATTCTTTATTCCGCCTCTTCTAACCCTGCAAAATAATCGTCTACTGTTGAAGTTAGCTCTACGTTTGTACAGAATTTTTTGCCTCTGAGAAAGTCCATTAATTTAGAGAATAGATGAAAGTCAGATGATGCTAGGCCTGGCAAATATAGAGGATGCGGTATTAATTCGAACCTTAATTCTTCAATGTTTTTTGCAGCAACCGTACTGAAATGCATAGGTGCATTATCATGGTGAAAAAGCTCTTTCTTCTTAGTAATTCCTGGGCGTTTTTCAGCGATAGCTGTCTTCAAGCGATCTAGAAGATTTGCGCAATATTCGCCGTTTATGGTCTTGCCCTTTTGAAGATAGTCTATCTATCAACAATATTCATTTTGCATCCCGAAATACCAATATCTTTCCCGCCGATAAATCTGTCTTGGCCTTGCTGTTTAGATTCGGGTGTATAATAATGAACCCATGTTTCGTCACAAGTAACAAATCGGTGCAAAAATCTATTGTGTGTTTAAAAATTTCTAAATTATTCATCGATATTTGACAGCGAACATATCTTTGTTCTGTCGTCAACGTGACATTCATCTTGCCAAAAGTTTTCTCATATCAAGTTCTTCGTGCAAAATATAAAGCACCCGTTCCTTTGAAAAGCCTACTGCCTCTGCTATTTCTAACACTTTCAATCGTCGGTCACTTAGCAACAAATCATGGACTTTATCCATCATTTCTGGACTTGTAGGCGTTTTCGCTCGTCCACTGCGGTTATCATCTTCTAAGCTGCTCCTGCACGTATAAATTCATTTCTTATGTGTACGTTTACGGGTCTGATTCGTCTCTGAATTTCTTTTTATTTCCTTATTAAAAAAAAACGTAATATTTCGGAATCTCGTAAACAATTTGCAAGAAGTATAGTATGTAATTGAAGATGCAATTGCGAATGTGTAATTTATTACGTCGAGTTCAGTATTGTTAACAAGCTGGAGACCAGCATTTTGAGCATTTTCTTTGAATAATTCTCTTTGTACATAATTGTATTATTTGTAATATAATATACAAGGTGGCGCAAAATTAATCATCCAATTTAGTTTTTGAATAACTTTTTTAGTAAATTAAAAAAAATTTTTTTGAGTGGTGAAAATCTTTATTTGGACCTTTACAATTTTTTCTGTTAATTGGAAAATATGATATCCGCCAAGTGGCTGCCGCCAGTATTGATACACATTTGTGCCCGTTTTATCGCATCTTCCATAACTTTCCGCACGATTTCTGGTGATAACTGTTCGCATTCCTGTCGAATATTCTCCTTAAGGGCTGCGATTGTCTGAGGCTTGTTGGCATAAACCCGCGACTTCAAGAAGCCCCAAAGAAAGAAGTCTGGGATGGTTAAATCGGGCGATCTTGCTGGCCATGCCAAATCGCCAAAACGGGAGATTACGCGACCAGGAAATGCTTCCTTCACAATATCCATTGTGGCTCCTGCTGTGTGTGCGGTTGCACCGTCTTGTTGAAACCACATGTTCACCAAGCCCCGCTCATTCAATTCTGGCAGTAAGAAGTCGTTTATCATGGCCCTGTAGCGTTCGCCATTAACAGTAACCGTATTGCCGATGGCGTCCTCAAAAAAATACGGTCCAATCACTCCTCCCGCGTGAACACCGCACCACACAGTAGCCTTGAGTGGATGTAACGGCTTTTCGTGCATCACACGCGGATTTTCAATGCCCCAGAAACGAAGATTTTGCTTATTGACGTAACCGCTTAAATGAAAATGCGCCTCGTCGCTCATGATGATTTTCGACTGAAAATCCTTCACTTCGTTGTTGAGATTGAGGATGGCTCTACAGTAATGCACACGCGACTGAAGGTCAGCAGGCATTAACTGATGCACTGTTTGCACTTTGTATGGGAACATGTGTAAGTCTTTCACTTAAAATTCGCTGTAGGGTCCGTCTGCTGACGCCCAATTGCGTGGCACGTCGTCTGGTTGATGTTTCTTCGTTCTCAGCAACATCAGCAGCCACAGCCGCGATATTCTCGACAGAACGACCAGTCCGGTGGCGGCCACGCCCTGGAAGATCTCTTGTGGTTCCAGTCTGTTCGAGTCGAACAGCTAAGCGGCGTAATGTTTGTCCAGTTGGCGCCACACGATTAGGAAATCGACGACGAAATTCACGTTGCGCTAACACCACCGACCGATTATTGGTAGAAAAAATCGACACAATTATTCCACGCTCTTGCGGAGTATAGCACTCCATTGTTTGTCTGTTTGTATTCTGCAGCTGTCTAGTTCACAAATGTCAAATATGATTGACGTACGACGCCATTTGCAAAAGTTATAACATCTTCCGACAGGGTGATTAATTTTGCGCCACCTAGTATAATAATAAGTATATTAAAATACAAATTTCATAAGGCACCATTTTGTCGCACGAGTTCAGTTTAGGAAACGTGAGTTTTCTAAAGAACGAGTGCGGCAAAAGGCCTTATGAAACCAGTATTTTATACTATTTTTTCTATTTTGCATTTTTTAGATTAATAAATTGTAAATATTTAATTTGAAAGTTCAGAGTTTTATTTTTATATAAAGTATGCAGTTAGTCACATTGATATTTCACATTTTCAAATTTAAATCTTACTATTCGCGAAGTATATTATATTACATATTATTTATTAATTTTCGTTAACATTTCTTGATATTTTATTTAAAAAATTAAACATGAGTGACATAGAAACTAATATATCTTGTTATCAATTGTATACAATATACGTTGTTTGTGAAGTCTACGTACATATATGATATATGTGAAATGTAGTTAAATTCTTAAAATTAAATGACAGCAATGATATTTATTTCTGTCTTCGAACAACGCCGACATTGGATTACGTTCGATAATGTTTTGGGTTTCATCATGAGTTTATTACGAATGCAAAATAGAACAAATTTGTTTCAACTATCGTTTTGTATAAATCTCACTCCTGACACCAGTTAATATTGATTTACTAGTAATTCTAACCATGTGTCATCCATATTTATATAAAATATTTTCACCCAGAAAGGCAAATGTAAAGCGAATGACCAGGTAAACCAATTTCTCAGGGTTGCCAAATTAAATATTTGCTTCAATTATTTATAGTCACTCGATATTCAAAAAAAAGTTAACGAATAATTCATAATATTTCAAAAATGTAATGTCGCTAATTTACAAGTATTAAAATATTCTAATCTAGAACGTAACCAACTGTGGTTAGTTGAAGTAGCTCACGATGTATTACCACATTTACGAGCATATAGTTTTACATTTTGAAATTTACTTCTTTGTTTTTCTATTAGGTACATGGGTGTATATCAGATGACATTGCCTACATTACTTTTTAGAGATCCAGAACTTATAAAGCAAATAACTGTGAAAGATTTTGATCACTTCATCAATCATCGAGCTTTTATTCCAGAAGGGGTGGATCCGCTATGGAATAAAAATTTATTTGCTTTGAAAGGTACGTTGGATTGAATACACTACTATTTTGGGAAAAAAAACACTTTTTATTGAAAAATTAATAGTATACCGTGCGTTCAATTAAATTCTTATTTAGAGCAGCCTTCGATTTTTTTTTAATATACAGCTCGTTACATAATGATATTTTTGAAGTAAAAGTTTGATAGTTGTTATTCTAAAGTTAATTAATCAATATTTGAATTCTCAAGTAGAATGTATTTATTATAATTACAGTACAAAGTTGTTATTCTTGAAAGTTAGTTTCAAACAGGGAGATTAGAAAATGGACGTTTCGTAAAATAGTCAAAATTTCAAAAATATCTTACCAATTTTATACCGAGCGCGGCATAAGTTAGGCAACATTATACGCACTCTTCACTATTCTCAAAGGTCGCCATTAAGCCGGTAGCGGCACGGCATCATTTCATTGTTGTATCATTCTTATAGTGTCATTGGATTCGAGCGTGTACTCATCGTTAAACTCTAATGGATCGTTATAAATACAGTTTGGAAGAACGTGTTTTTTTGGTAACTGCCAAATGCAATGCCGATTACGAAGAAATTTGTACGCTGTTTAGAGAAAGTGTTTAAAAAATGCATAGAATATTTCAAACAACAGAATCTGTTATTGATCAATTTTGAAATAGTCGGTCGAAGTCTGTGAGTCTGAATAATTTCGGCTAGATATTAACGTAGTTATGTTTGTTTTGAATGTGTCTCTTCTCCATCAGGGGCGTACCGACGAACATGTAGAAATGTGAAATACGTATCTACGTCTTTGGAGAAGATACATTCAAAAATACATAAATGAACTTGTATTGTGTTCTTCACACCCCATTTTTAATAATATTTTTTATATTATTAAAAATACTTTTCTATTATACAAATTTAGTGAGGTTTTACCACTCAAGTAGGTTTCAAATTATGTTGTCATAAACTAAGAATGCTCAAAGTGCAGATTATTTTGTTTAAGAAAAACTATTTAGCGTGCAAACCACCGCCAACATTTGAATTTTGCAAATATTTTTCGAGATCGTACAACGGGTTTTCCCGAATAGCATTTAGTGAATATCCAGCAATAATAAGTTGACAATAAACATATCTGAGAGGTGGCGTAACAAATACAAAAACGCAATACTGAGGGGAAATACTTGATTTTAAATATTGTAAGATTTTTGTATTTCTGGGCCCCTTTTAAATAAAACTAACTGTAATTTAAAACACACACTATATTAATAATAAAGACGAAATACACTATATAACACTTAAAAACTAATAACTAACAATAAGAGCATTTATTTTACAATAAGTATTTACTTACATTTATATCACAATATTAGCCTGACGATTATTAGTTCAATGGGTTAAATCCATAGACAAATCCCTAACTTTATGATAAATAATTGAGACAGCGTTTAGCCCTATCTACTAAAATAGAGCTGACCTACCTCAACTTATATTTTGAATTTTTTGTATAAGAATTTACTAAATTTGTATTCTTCTTGTTATAAGTATAAAAATAAAATGAAATATAAATCTGGTTATATTAAATATTGCATTTTATTTTTATACCTATAACAAGAAGAATAAAAATTAGTGTTAAATATATGTAGATTATAAAGTAATAATTAATTGCTTCTTTGATTTATGTATATATAGACGATAAATTAAAAAAAACAGCTTTATTTTTTACACATTGGTTATATTTCAGAAGTCTAGCCAACGACAAAAAAATTCATACATTGTAAAAGCATTACAAATTATATACAAAAATAATAAATAAAAAAATACCTACTCATAAAAAATATCTTTACCTGTTAATATAATACTTTCCTTCTTAATTAATATTGGAGCAAGGGATTTCTGATACAACTGTTACAACTATATTAGTAGAACAAATAACTGCTTCCTCTGAAATATCTTCTATGGCATATTGATGTAGTTGGAACAGTATGAATGTCATCTAATATCAGATTTGTTAGTTTATAGGCAGCAGATACGTTAACTGATTCTAAATTACAAAAAAACAACATATATTAATAGATCAGTTAAATATGTTGCAAAGGATTACCTACCTGGGAAATAAAGTGTTGGTATGGCCTTTGATATTAGTTCTTCCTTGTTAAATATTGTGCCTCAAAATGCTCAAAATAGTTTCTATAAATAGTAAGTGAATATCGTCTATTCTAAATGAACATTCTTGTGGGATTAATTAACTGTTGAAATCTGTATGATGTTGCTTTTGGTAACTCATGAAGTATAGACTCTTCTTGTATACAATTTGCTATGTAACACCATGTCACGTTGAATAATTCTAAAAATAAAAATTTATATATTATATACGTGTATTTAACTATTTGTTTACTATTTAATAATATTCACATACGCTGCGCATTAAGTAATATAATAAAATAGTAAGCATCGTTTGATTACCTTAAAATAGGCTCAAATCTTGCAACTTTCAACAAGTTCCACCACGTGTTCACTTTATCTAAAAACTTCAATTTACTGGTGCTTCGCTCCTAACCGCTTGTAATTTATCGGCAAATTTCTGTATCTAGTACCATCTTGAAGTCATATCCTAACATTAAAACACTATCTCAATACTTCCCATTTAACATTATACCCCCTGATTAAATCCCTCTTGAGTGCTATTTATATTCAAGGGAAAACTCTCGTATGTTCGATTTTCTCGATCCATCTGCATCGACGTTTTTTCTAGACGGTGCTAGGTCTTGTGATACCTCTTGAATGACGTATCGTCGAATAACTCATCACAATATAACGTAATCGTGCGAACTTATTAAAAATGATGCAAGAAAGAAAGAACATTTTCGAGTGTAACAAACAGGCAGAGTAACTCCATATAATTAGTATTCATAGACTCTAATGGAAAATAAACGTAGGCAGCCAATCTAAAAGAAAAAAAAAATGGTAAAAAAAATCAATAATGATTCCGGATGAGAAAGTGTATTACCATGCAACGATTGCTAAATGCTTAATATTCAAGGTGAATACAATGAATGCGATACTTTGTTTCTGAATCGTATTGTGATGACTCATCCAACGATACGCCACGCCCCTGGCGCCTTCTCGCCAGATCTAGAAACGGAAAGATCGAGACTAAAGAAAACACGACAGGCTCGGTGGCCGATATATAAGCCGTCGAGGAAGGGATTTGAATTCATTCGATACCAAATCATTGCCGAGTGAACTTACATAAATATAAATACATAAATGTGCTTATTGTTAGTAATTAGTTTTTAAATTGTTATTCGTTTTTATTATTAATATAGTGTGTGTCTACGTTACCGTTAGTTATATTTAAGAACCCGAAAAGACAAACTTTACAGTGGTGTCCAGTGTGAGTTAATTAATAAATAACGAACTAAGTGGACAATTAAGTGTTAATTAAGTATTCGTTTAAATAAATATACAGTGCGAAAAGACGTTTATTTTAAATATCGAGATGGCGATTAGAGTGAAACTCACGGAATTAAAAGTGACTGATTTAAAACGAGAATTAGAGGAGAGGGATGAGGATACAACCGACAAAAAGGAAATTCTCCAGCAACGGCTTCGAAAGGTGTTGATCCAAGAAGGCGAGGATCCAGAGAATTATGTCTTTCAAGTTCCAGGTGGAGATGCTAACGTGAATTCGCTGTTGATGAAAATGGAACAACGGCTGATAGACAATTCGCAAACCTTGGAACAGCGTCTAATAGATTCACAAACTCAAATGGAGCAAAAGAATCTGGACTGTGTGGAAACCCTGGAACAGCGTCTAATAGATTCACAAACTCAAATGGAGCAGAAGAATCTGGTTAGTGCGAAAAATATGGAACAACAATTAATAGAAAATGCGCAAATTCAAATGCAACAAATGGAGCAGAAGAATCTGGACAGTGTGAAAAGTTTGGAACAATGACTAATAGACAATTCGCAAACCTTGGAGCAGCGTCTAATAGATTCACAAACTCACATGCAACAAATGGAACAAAGAAATCTAGAATCCTGGAGAAAAATCTGGGAAAGAAATTACTAGAAAATTCTAGAAGCTTCGGAAAAAGTCTTGAACAAGTGGAGAAAGTTTTAGAACAGCGATTAGCGGAAAAATCAGAAGCGTTAAAGGAAGAAGTTTTTATAGCTGTAGAGGAGAAAATTGGAGAACATTCTAGACTTTTAGAGGAAATAATGAGTCAGATGAAATTACCCGTTACTACGAGTCATTTTGATCCCAAGCAGGTCAACGAAAAAGTTATACCACGGCCCATCGAAATAAAAGAAGAACTTGTGGCTATTTCGAAGACTAGAATCAAGCCACCAACCTTTGATAGAAAGACGTCATGGGCGACTTACCTGACGCAATTCGAAGCAAATGCATGGTCTTCTGTCGAGAAGGCTACTGCTTTAATCATAGCATTGAGGGGTGATGCTAGTGATATTTTGCAGACATTGCCTACTGAGGAACTTAAAGATTATTCTCAACTCATGCAAAACGCTTGGAGATGAGATATGGCCATGCGCATTTGGAGCAAGTATACCATACCCAACTGAAGAATCGATCACAGAAGAAAGGCGAGAATCTTCAGGAATTCGAAGCAGATATTGCTTGTCTGGTTCGGCTTGCGTATCCGATGGCGCCAGATAATTTCATGGAACACTTGGCTGTCCAGACGTTCATAGATGGTCTACGGGATGTTGATACGCAGCAAACATTAAGGTTAGCACGACAAAAGACTTTGATCGATGCTTTGGCGTACGCACTTGAGTTTGAGACTGCAAAACAAGCCTCCCGGAACCAAGCTCGTGGCTGTTCTGTTGACAAACAGGAAAATGAGGAACTCATGGAGCAGGTGGTTAGTCGAGTCCTAAATCAGATTCAACCAAATAAAAGTGCGCGGCCATGCGGGAATTGTAGAAGAAACGGTCACATTCAGAATAAATGTGGTAAGAGGACCAAGAAAGAATCCAAGCCCCAAGGACTGCCCAAATCGCATCCTTGCAACATCGAACCAATGGCCTGTATGTGGACACTATTATAGAAAGAAGGACCTATGCTTGCTTGCTAGATACTGGATCGACGAAAACTGCGGCCCGATTTGATTTCCAGGAATAAAGAATTATTTTCTACCAAATGGAGACTTAAGACAGCAATAGGAGAAGCAGCTTCTGTGGCAGGTGAAGTAGATGTCAATTTTATCATAGGACCAACATCAATCCGACATCGTGTTCTCGCAGCCGACATAGAAGAAGAAATAATCTTGGGATTAGACATCATGAACACCTACGGCTTCCAGTTAAACATGAAACATGGCACTTTAAAAATAAATAATGAGGAATTGTTTCTTCATGGGAGAAATTGTGGGAATGTACAAGTAATTACAGCAGATAATGTTGTGCTGGATGACATTTTTGACGGCGTGTATGGAAGATGATTATTTGGACGGAAATGTTGGAGTAGTTGCCAAAATTGTGCTTAAGACTCAGAAGACTGTGCCGATAAGGGTAATGAATGTGAACTATTACCCTGTTTCATTGAAGAAGGGTACTATTCTGGGATGGTGTTCGCCAGTGTCGGCCGTTGTTCATCGTGTAGAGGCGAAGAAGAATGAATTCGTGCAGGTTCCTGAGAAATTGTCCAAGATAATTGACTCAGCCTGTCAAGGATTGAGCAAGAAAGAACAAAGCCGAGTTAAGGATCTAATCAAACATTCTGAAGACGTCTTTGAAACTGAAAGTGGTACGAAAGGAAGAACCAATATTGTCATGCACAAAATAAATACCGGCGATGCAAGACCAATACGACAAGGACCAAGAAGGTTACCACTGGCAAAGCGTGAGGAAGCCAAGCAGATTATACAGGATATGGAAAGCCAAGGAGTAATTGAACCATCGAATAGTTCATGGGCTTCACTAGTGGTCCTCGTCAGGAAGAAGGATGGATCTACCAGATTCTGTGTGCACTATCGTCGTTTGAATAGTGTGGCCAAAAAGGACAGCTATCCTCTCCCAAGAATAAACGATACGATAGACATCTTGGCAGGAGCAAAATAGTTCTCCACTCCAATGACAAAGAGAAGACTGCCTTCAGTTTGCAGGACTCTGGCAGTTTACAGTCATTCGATTTTGACTATGTAACGCCCCAGCTACTTTTGAGCGACTTATGGACACTGTACTGAGGGGACTGTCTTGGAATACCTGCTTAGTATATCTCTATGACGTGATTGTGGTAGGGAACACCTTTGAAGATCACATGGAAAATTTTGAGTCCAGTCTATTCGAAAAGATGTGTGGATTTTTGGGCATACGAAAGACGAGAACAACTCCCTTACACCCACAATCAGATGGGATGGTAGAGCGAATGCACAAGACCATGATCAGACACTTATCCAAAGTGGAGTGGTCTCCGAACACCAGAGAGATTGGAACGAATATTTACCATTATTCCTAATGGCGTATCGGGCATTTGTTCAAAAGACAACTGGCCAAGTACCAGCAAACATGCTATTCGGGAGAGAACTCTGATTGCCCTGTGATTTAAAGTTTAGGAGCAAGCCTGGTGAAGATCTTGTCGAAGAAGCACTCTCAGACGAAGACTAGATAATATCCATGATCGAGTAAGACATAATATCCAAGATGCTAGTGACAGAATGAAGGAGAGCTACGACATCAACACCGAGAATGGTGGTTACTATGAAGGCGATCGAGTTTGGTTATATAATCCACAGCGCCGACGGGGCCTATCTCCAAAACTTCAAAAGAATTGGGAGGGGCCATACGAGGTGTTGAAGCGGATTAACGATGTAATATACCGCATAAGGCGAACACCTCATACTAAGCCAAGAGTAGTACATTTTAATCGATTAGCCCCATACTCTGGAGACAATAATGACGAAGCGGCTGACTTGCGCCAATTAGATAGCTACCATAGGGAACTAACATTCGAAGATTTTATGGAGGAGTATTCTGGTTCGAGGAAAGCTCGATTTGGGGTGACCATCGAGAAACAGCAAGATTTATTCACGGTGCCGCCAGACTAGGCGCTTGTTCATTGCGTAGCCCGAGATCTGCGAATGGCCAAAGGAATTGCCAGAGAATTTAAAGAGAGATTTGGCAGAATCGAAAAATTAAGGCAGCAGCGACCAGCAATTGGGAAGAGTCTCCAAATAACAAATGACGAACAGCCCATATTTTATTTGGTCACGAAAGAACTGTGAAGCCTGAAGCCAACCTATCGTGCCTTATGGGAGGCCCTGGTCTATTTACGTGAACAAATGTTACAATAAGACATTTTGAAATTAGCAGTTCCAAAATTAGGTTGTGGATTGGACGGCTTGAGCTGGAGAATTGTAAGGAGCATGTTAGAAGTAATCTTCCAACATACTGGTATGGAAATTCTGGTATGCAGTTACCGGCTTGAATATTCCTGTACATCCAGGCAAGATAAGACCGTGGACTGTTACTTCGATATGACGTCACAATGTAACAAAGGCCCTACCTGTCGATTTCGGCATCGTTTGAGGGAACCAAAGGATAACATGTTTCGGGACGAAACTTCATTTTTAAGAAGGGGGCAATGTGATGACTCATTCAACGATACGTCGCGCCCCTGGCGCCTTCTCGACAGATCTAGAAACGGATAGATCGAGACTAAAAAAACACGAGAGGCTCGTTGGCCGACATATAAGCCGTCGAGGAAGGGATTTGAATTTATTCGATACCAAATCATCGCCGAGTGAACTTACATAAATATAAATACATAAATGAGCTTATTGTTAGTAGTTTTTAAATTATTATTCGTTTTTATTATTAATATAGTGTGTGTCTACATTACCGTTAGTTTTATTTAAGAACCCGAAAAGACAAACTTTCCAGTATGAACATAACGTCTCGTCAACAGTTAAACAATCGTGGTTTAATAAGATTTTGTCTCTTCGAGTTTCTTTAATGTCTTTGCTATGTTTAATTCGGTAAAATTTCTGGTCATCCGTCAATCGCTGCGGCACAAACTTTGATTTTAGTTGCCGAGGGCCAATATTTTCGGTTATTGGGTATTTAAATTTCTTTTAAGTTCACTAAAAATTTTTTCGAAACGTTCACAAAATCATGCTCTTTTTTGACGTTTGCCACCCGCATCCTATCTGAATGGTTGATGCCAGTCAAAACTTGTATTTAAAGTAAATAATCCTCCATAAAGGATTTTAAGCATATGGAGCGTTTTCGTAGCGCCTTTTCCGTTTTTAACACATAACTTAATGTGAATTCTTTATATTTTAGTCATTTTTTTTGACCAAACTATTGTCACTTAAATGTGTTATATGGTGCCAGTGCCACCGCTAATTTCGTTAGCATAGAGCAATTTTGGTAATTTCCAGTATATGATTAATTGGTATATTTGGTGTTTATGTTAATTAGATTAATGATAAAAGATGAAAAAATTTACTATACTCGTACCTATATATAAACGGTGTAGTTTTTCTATTTAGATTTTGTAACTGCACCTTTTTGCCAGCAGTCATCTACAATGTGCACATTAGAGAATTATAAATCGACAATAAATTTAGAAAGCTGTATTAAGTCATTTGCATCAGTTTTCAATTTATATTACTTAATTTATATTTGTTGCGTTACTTTTATTTAGATACACAATGGCGTGACATGAGGTCAACATTAAGTCCAAGTTTTACATCTAGTAAAATGAAAATGATGTTCTCGTTGATTTCCGAATGTGCCGACGAATATATTAATTATTTCCTAAAAAAAGAAGAGGGACAAGTATTGGAAATGAAAGATACATTCACAAGATATACAAATGATGTTATTGCCAGCGTTGCTTTCGGAATTAAATGTGATTCAATTAATGACAGAGATAATAAATTTTATGTATTGGGAGGAAAAGCAACCGAATTTGGGACTTCAGCGGGTATGAAATTGTTCTTATACCTCATAGCACCGAAACTATGTAAGGTAAGTTTATCTGTATTAACAATTTGTATTTACCTAGGTTAGGAAATGATCTGATCGCCATTGGAGGTACAGTTACATTACATATTTGGGAATCAGTGAATCAGTCATTTTAAGTTCACATATAAGTGTAGAGGTAACGAGCCATCGAAAAAATTCATAATTGAAGTAGACTGTGAAATTGGGTTGGTACCTTAACCACTTCCACATAATGACACATTACTTGATGCTTGACAGTTTCATTTGGTTTCATTGTAAAAAAAGGTTATGGCATTGAAATGATACTACAACAAAAAACAAAACAAATAATTTATTTAATATCGAAATCATAATCAAAATTTACATATATGTAGCTACAGAAGTTGTTGAAAATGTTGTCCATTTACATCTAAACCCAAACAATTTTCTTAATAAGAGTTTTGAAAAATTTGACACAAACTTATAGTTTCAATGTCAAATAATAAATGCCATTATGTGGAAGTGGTTAAAGTATCAACCCAATTTCACAGTCTACTCCAATTATGAATTTTTTCGATGGCTCGTTATAACTTAATTTCCGGAATACACCCGCTGGATATGTTACATTAAAACACTTACTCCGTTTACAAAATTTTTATAATTTTGGGTGCAGCTCTTTTTTATAAGAATATCAGCGGTGGCAAACCGTGCGTGCTATACAGCGAGCGATATAGAACAAAGTAAATTTCTTTAAAATAATTCTTATTTTTGGTAGTTTATTAGTATTATTGTTTTGTGTTTATAGTTATATTAATTTAGATTTATTTATAAAAATGTTTTTTCTTGCTTTATGTTTTACGATAATATCTATTGATTTACCTAATTACATTTATTTATTAATAATATTTTGTATTATTAAAAATACCTTTGTATTATAAAAAACTGGTGTCGTTTTACTCACTCATGTATGTTTAAATTATTCTGTTACATTTATTTCTATGCTATATTCTAAATTATTTAATCCTTAAGCGGCGTAGTGCGGTCATGGTGACCGCCAGCAATATTAAATTGTAGGCAAACTTCTCCTACTTTACTATTCTTGTAGCTTCAAATGACATATGTACTTAGAATAGTATCGACGCACACGTATATGTACTTATTTGTTTTTAACCAAACAGACATCGAAGTTTTGAGAGGTCACGGGGACCGCAATACGACTTTTACGCAGTGGCGGCTCGGGGTGGTTCACATAGCGAGTGCATAATTTCAAAATTAAAAAGTGTAATACAAAAACGCTTACCCAATCCTTATAAATTTCACCGACGTACTGTTCCAGACAGGTACTGTTCATTGTAGAGTTTGTTTTGAGGGAATAGTAAATATTACACTACACAGTTTAATTACATCTTTGCCATTTTTTTTCACAAGATAACATAGTAAGGGCATTTAATCTCTCTTCTTTCATTGTATTTCTCAGGAAAGTTTTTATTCTCTTCAGCCGTGAAAACTGGCGTTCCGCTTCGGACGTTGTCATTGGGATTGTAATGATAATTTTTGAAAGCTTAACAACTTCATTAAAGGTGTCGCTTAATCCATCCAACAGAAGATCTAGCAGACCTACAGCACCGACTTCTATATTTTGCCTAAATTCTTCTCTAGAATATAGAACGCTTAATTCAGTTCGTAGTCTGCTTTCATTGAGGCATGGATAAAATTTTACTGCTTCTTTAAGGCAATCTTCGGGAAATTTTTTTTTTTAAGAGGAGAACTGTTTAAAAGAAATTAAGTTTGCTAATATTAAGTGCCCTGTATACCGAAATCTAGTTTTTATTTCTAGCAAAATAATATCGCACACTTCAATAGTTTCCCTCCTTCTTTGGCTACCATCAATTCGCCGCTTTGATGGTCGAGGTGTCAGTTCTGGGTCATTTTGTTTAACCAACTGATTATCTGTGTCAACGATTTCAGTTCGAATTTTTCCAATAGCGCGTTCAAAATTATCTAAATTATTCTTGATTTTTAATGCATCTGTATTGACATTTTGTAATTGATTAAGCAATATGTCCACATGTGGCATAATTTTATGAAAGAAAGTTAACCAATAGATAAAATTTTCCTCCTCTAAAATTCGCAAATTGGCACCAGCTTGATGAATGGTAGTTTGTAAATTAGCTTCTCCCTCCATTTGTTCTAGAGCTTCAATTATTTCTTCTCGGTGCTCATATATTGTATTCACTGTCCTAGAATTGAAGTTCCATCTTATTTTTGAAGAACGAGGTAAGCTTTTTCTCTTAAGGAATTCTTCCAATCTTGCAGCTCGTTGTGGTGAAGTAGAGAAAAATGTACATAATCCCGTCAGATTGGAAAAAAAAATTCTGCAATTAGTACTGCTCGATGTAGCATGTGACATAATTAGATTTGTCTGATGTGCATAACAATGTACAAAATTAGCCCTTGGATACTGGTCTTGGACATATCTTTGCACGCCGTTAATAGCACCACTCATGACTGCTGCCCAATCATAGCTCTGTGCAATCAGTTTTTCTGGGTCATAAACAAGCAAACTAATTTCGTTAAGAATGGAGGCAGATAAAGAATTAGCATCATGTCCACTAGGCAGAAGAAATTTCCAAAATCTTTCGACCGGTCTCGCGTCCACAATATATCTTAAAACAACCACCAACAGAAACTGATTGGACACATCTGTGGTTTCATCAGCTATCACAGATATGAAGTCGGTTGCTTTAATTTCACTGGCAGTTGGCAGCAACTTGTTCATGATACACGTTCAACATTGCATCAAGCAGTTCATTCTATATCGTTTTTGATAATCCCTTAAAAACCGGTGCCGCTTCGATGTGATCTCTGAGCGATTTATCCAATTCTGCCGTAAAATTTATCAATTCCCGAAAAATGCCCTTGTTATTCGACGTTTGCTGTTCATCATGACCCCGAAGTGCCAGTTCAAACGCGCCACAAAATCTAATGCAATTTATTATTAAATTTAACACATGCCTATTTTTTGTTACCTTTTCATTGTGTTATTGAATTGCTTTTCTATATGATGAATCTAAAACATTCTGAATGTTATTTTTTCCTAACATTCTTAGACTAAATATGTTTTTCAAATGCCCTTCGGAATTTTCATGTTTAATAATTTTAGCATTAAGATGAATTAAGTCTCTTATTCCGTTCTTTGACCAAGACGGTTCACCACCAAACAAAAGACACGGAAAACAAAACGAAGTATTTTTAATTTCACACCCACAGATCCAGTCATTTTTCTGATAAATATTCATTTTGAATTTCCTTATAACGTCTTTAACAGATTGTTTATTTTCTAAACATAATTGAGGCATCGGCCGTTTGAGATTTTTTACTGCGATTTTTTCATCATACGTTAACCGCGAAAACGCGTTGTTCTCTAAAGCAGAGACGGAATTCATTTTACAACGGCCGTGAGCAGACTGGACCACTTGCTCAGACGTTATGTATTATACGACATTGAAGTAGGGCAAAATACAGTTCTCCCCACCTTCAATGTAATGTTAATGGCTTAACGGAGCAACAGTTGGGCTTTGCTCATTATATCTGTGACGACGATCGGTGCATGTACGTTGTTAGCGTGCCACGTTCGTCGTCAATAACTATGAATACATAATATACATAATAAATAAATACTTTCACAGTTAGTCGCCGTTTGGTTTGTTTTGTTTCATAATTCCAAGGGGTGCAATTGCTCACTTGCTCTCATTAAAGAGCCGCCACTGCTTTTACGTTATTTTTTGTGGCGTGTAAAAGCCGCTTTACAGTTTTCGTTGCATGCAATTTTTCTTGCACGCATGCGCAATCCAATCATTTTCGTCAGCTGATTGCAATTTTTCTTGCATTGCAAGTAATAGAACATGTTCTATTTTTATTGTAAGCTAGCTGCAATTCTAGTGTTTTTTTTAAAGAGATTTTATCATAGACAACACATGAAAATGTCTTTTTACAAAAATAACTTGCATTTGGTGTATTGTCCTGGGTTGTGATAGCACATATTTTCCAAACAAAAAACAATAATATTTGAATTGTCCCCCTGAAATATTTGAAGAAAACATGACGAGTTGTTCGAAAGAGTAATTATTAAATTATGGATTTTGTATGTGTTAAATATTTGTGTTGGTCAATTTGATTGACAAAAATAATTTCCAGGATTTGCACGTAAAAATTGCAGTTGCTTAGCGTGCAAGAAAAATTGCGCGCAATCAAAATTGCATGAACGAAAATTGCACTGTAAGATACTGTAAGAAACTGTAAGAAAATAAATAATAATCTTGGACCATCAAAATGAGTGTGTTAAAATGACCCATAGTTTGAAAAGACTTCTTAAATGATTTGAAGAGTGTGATGATTATAACGATGGAGAGGAAGTCGATGAAAGTTATTGCGAAATAAGTGAGCATAACACTAATTCAGAAGAAGAGGATCATGAAAACGAACTTGAAGATGAAATTGAACAGGAAGAACCTAAAGAAGACAAAACGGAAGAAAATGGAGGTGTACGTGAATATAACTTAATTGAAGCTAAAAGCTATTATGGCAAAAACAGATACAAATGATCGCCTTAAAGTTTTTTCACACGTGTAGTAGAACACAGAAACACACTATTGTTATACAACCACGAGGTCTGAAGCCTTCAGCGCTGAATTAGGGCCAACTACAGATCCTATTTCTGTACCGAGTTTATTGTTCTCAGAAGATATTTTGCAAATAGTACTATTGTGGACAAATACGAAATTTTAATCGATGAGAGCAAAATACAAAAATACATCAAGATCTGAACTCGTAGACATGGACATGGATGAACTAAAAGCTTTTATTTGTCTATTATTTTATACAGCCCTATTTATTTCAAGACATTAAAAAGTAGAGAGAATGTTTGCTAGAGATGACACTGGACGTGAAATATTCAGGTGTGTGATGAGTAGAAATCGATTTGGCTTTTTACTTGTATGTTTGCGTTTCGACAACACCTTAGGTAGAATACAAAGACAACAAACCAATCCACTAGCGCGTATTTCCGAAATATCTAATAAGTTTGTGTCACAATGTCAATTAATATATACTTCTGTCGTCGACATGTGCATTGATGAGATGCTTGTTTCCTTCAGAGGCAAATGTAGACACAAAATGTATACATGCCAAACAAGCCATGTAAAAAATATGTGCATGACGGATGCTTGAACGCAATATTTCTACAGTTCTACATTTACGTTGATAAGAATTCTGATGGAATAAGCCTTGAAGACAATGATAAGAAGTTATTGAGCAGTACTAAGATTAATTCAGCTAGTTCAAAATAAAAATCGGAATGTTACACCCGATAACTGGTTTACGTCTATGGAGTTAGTGGAAATAGAAAAAAGAAACTAACATATGTAGAAACTATCAAGAAAAGCAAAAGGGAAATTCCACAACAGTTCCTAGCCAACAAAAATCGAACACTTGAAACGGCTCTATGTGACTTCACTAAAAATATAACACTTGTTTCGCATGTAGTACCAAAAAAAGCAAAAAGCTGCGCCTTCTTCTATGCACTATCTGAAATCATATGATAATCACTCAGGCAAACCTGAGATTATAACATACTATAATGCAAGTAAAGGAGTAGACGAAAAATGCGCTATCAAAAATATTTTCCCAAAATTCCCTCTCATAAGCGAGAAAAAAGATGACAAGATATTAAAAAAATTTTGTTACGCCACTATGCAATTATAAAAAGTATCAGAGACGATATCTTAAAGTTGGCCGACAATAACAAAAAGAATAGTTTTGTTATTGACCATCTCATCCAGCTGTTACGTATGTAAACATACGCTATAGCGTATGTGTGGGTGTGAGGAATTTATTATTTATACACATTGTCAATATTTTTAATTCATAAGTAATATAATAAGTAATTCGTAATACAATTTTCAGGGTATTTTTAGTTTCGAGGTTCGCGTCGTAATTGACTCACAATATTTTGGATTTATATTCTATATACATAATTATAGCAAGCGCCAAATAAGATGGCGAGAGGAGGGGGTGCGCAGAAACTATTTTTATAAACGTCCACGTTATATATTTGACTCTAATAAATTATTAATTTATTAAATGATAGATGTGTAGTTTACGCCACCTATGGTGTCTTGCAAATTAATGTAAAACTAAATCTCCCCAATACTTCTAATCCTGCGCGAATTTACCCCTCCGCTCGCCAACTTATCTGGCGCTTGCTATACATCTTTTCATTTATCATATATCTTTATATCAAGGACAGCCTGTATAAATATAAAGAATATATGTAATCTGGAATAATAATGTAATTAAACAAAAACAGACACAAGTTAATAATATTAATTAAATCGGTCGATAGCGTAGTAGTAAACGCACTGACTTATGCCGGGGGTTCCGGGATTGGATCAGGGGCTCGGGTGTCTGAGAAGATTGTCGTGGTTTTTCTTTTCGTTTAAGGTGAATGCCGACAGCTAAACATTTACTAAATCACTACGGGTGCGGGCGTAATAATAATTAATGGCCTGCCAGTGTCCCCTGTAATTGGTTAATTTAATTTATATATATATATATATATATATATATATATATATATATATAACATGGTATAAATATAGTAATTTATAATATAACCTTTGTGTGACGAAACAGTACTACACCATTTCAGCTCGCTTCTGTTTAATTTGGTATACCAAAATTGTTGCACAACATTCAATAATTTTATCTTGTAACGAGGTTTTACATCTTAATTACAGTTCAGTACAATCCTTTACAGTTTTCCAATGATTTTTAATTGGACGACATTTCACGCTTGCGCTTGCTTACAACTATTTACACTACTTCTTTTTCTTCTCGTTTTCGAAACTTTAACCCATTCTACTGTATCATACCTACCGAGCATCCTAGCAGGCCAGAAATTTGTCTATGGGATTTACTGACAAATATCTTTAAGCGCGCATTTTTACAGACCCTGTTAATTCATAAAAATAACATTAATAAATTAATGATTTTCTTAACGTTTATCAGTGGTACAGGCATTTAATTAAGTTAATTGTTTAATTATTTTCTTCCACCTCTTTTTATCCTTTAGTCTATCCCTCCAGTCCTAAATTCTAATCTCTTCTATTTTTTTTTTACCTTTTGCAGACATTTTTTCTTCGAACAACCTCTTTTCCTTTTTCGGTCCTCTCCCACATGCAGCACCCTTTTCATCAATCTCTGTTCCGGCACTCGGATATGTTCTAACCACCAAACTGGATAAATAGGAAGAGTGAAACGTATATGCCTGAAAATGGTATTTTATGTGAACTAACTACGAACATTTTTTTTTCAATCTTCCACTCCTTTTTACATAGATATAGCAAGCGCCAATTACGTTGGCGCTAGGAGGGGGTGCGTAGAAGCCGTTTTTAAAAATGTCCACCCCCGCTACTCAAGTAATTGTCAGAATACATTTGTCATTGACGTTTGACGGAACATAATGTCTTTGCTAGGGGATCATAAAGTGATACACGCTCAGAGGTTAGAATTATCTGACATTTGATGTAAAACCAAATACAAATCACCCCACTACTTCTAATCCTGCGCGAACTTACCCCTCTTTGCGCAAACTTAATTGGCGTTTGCTATAGTTAGATATAAAAAATATAGTTTGTACTTATGTGGATAGGTCTCTAAGAGACAGATTTTGTATTATCAAGTTAAGATGTTTTCTTGTTGATAATGATGTTTTGTCGCAACATTTCGCAAGGTTCCCTCGTTAGAAATACTCAATGTATGAAATCAAATCCTAACTTACATATATTAAAGACATCAGCAATATAATACATAATATATCCGAAAATTATATGATGTGCTGTAATAGTTTTAATTGCATTTAAGCCATTGTATAAAGTAATGATTCTGTTAGAATTTATAAAGATAGCTTATAGTTTTGGAAATTCATATTTAATTTTTCAAATACAATTGTGATAAAAGGTATAAGTTCTCTAGCATTCAATTCTTTTAAATTATTATTGAGATGTTTAGTAATTAAAAGAAAACGCTAAAGAGCTTCTGAAAAATAATGATGCATGTTATAGTTTGCATTCCTTAAATGCATTAGAAGTGACTGAAATTAATATAGGATAATTTCAAAATAATTTGGAATCCATATCATATTTATTAAATAGAAAATAAGAACTTTGCTATATCAGCTTCTGCATTGGTATTACAAATTGTTAATGTTAGTAAAATTGTGATTGGTACAAATAATTTTTGTAATTTATATTTTTTATATGATAGCAATTTATTTCAATACATATTCATATAACTAAGTATTAAATATTTTGTACTGTAATTATAAATGATACTATAAACATAAAATGTCTTTTATTTTTCGCAAGTAACGAAACTTCGAATGGAGCAAGCTTCAGAGACACCGTTAGTTAATGGGATTAATGGAAGGGCGCAGAGCAATAAAATCTTAATAATTTCCCTTTGTAGAATTTTATAACACAAAGAATAGAACATGAAACCACCATCTCTAATGTATTTATCCTCAACTAGGCTTTAATTTAACTTGTGACGTTTATTGTACCCATGCGATAAAATTTTGTGTTCGGTTGGGTAAAACTCCAACTGAAACTTTTGAAATGATTAAAACTGCATACCCTGATGATAGTTTATCACGATGTAGAGTGTTTGAGTGGCATAAGAAATTCAAAAACGGTCGTAATTCAGTGAAAGATTAATCTCGGCGCGGGCGACCACCAACTGCACGGATTGATTCTAAAATTGCTGAAATTAACGACTTGATCCAAAATGATCGTCGGATTGGCATATATCGAATTCCGACATTGTTAATTTGTCTTACGGTTCCACTCAGAAAATTATTCACAAAGATTTAGGGTACCGAAAGGTCGCGGCAAAATAGATTCCAAAAGTGATGAGTGATGACCGTTGAATAAAAAGTCAATCGAGTGACAATTTCTCGGCAACTGCAACAGAATCCACAGTTTTTAAACAATGTTGTTACATGTGACGAGAGTTGATTGTATCATTACGACCCTGAATTAAAGTCTCAAAGTATGCAATGAAAGCACAAAGGCAGCACAAGACCGCAGAAGGCGAAAACTGAAAAGCGCCTGTAAAGGGATGCACTTAATTTTTTTTTGATAAACGGTGCGTTATATATTATCACATTGTACCTAAAGAACATACAGTAACTGGAGAGGACTATTCTAATATACTTCGAGGAACTCTAAAGGCAAAATTAAAGAAAAAACGGCGGCTTTATCAAGATATCGGTTAGATCCTGCATCACGACAATGCACAGATCAGCGATTTGCCAACGAACTCTTAAACAATTTGGAGTGGAAATTATGGTTCGCCCTCCCTACTCACCTGACCTTGCTCCATGCGACATCCATTTGTTTCCTGAAGTCAAAAAAGAATTGAAAGGTCCAAAATTTCAGTCGAATTTAGAGCTCAACAACGGTGATGGGTATACTAAATGGGATCTCAAAAAATGGTTACTCAGAAGCTCATGACAAGTGGACAAAACGATGGAACAAGTATGTTGCACAGAATGGAGAGTACTTTAAAGTATAGTTGAAGTTTTCTAAATAAATGTTTAATTTTTACACTACAGTACCAGTCTCGTTATTTTCATATATTTCCTGGTACATATTTTTGTATGCCTTCTTCAGCTTCGAGAAAGAAAATATCACAGGGAGTCGGATCAATTCGACCAATTTAGCGATTATAATTGTAGACGAAGAAGGTGGTGTACTATTATGGTGAAACAACACTTTTTTCTCCGTCAAATGTGGTCTTTGCAAGCATCGAAATTATCCAATAAATTAGTATAATACGGTTCTGGATCGTTCTCATCCCCTTTTCCAAATAATCGATATTGGCTGAGTTTAGCTCGAGACGTTCAAACTGCTTGAAAACTAGGATTGCCAGGCTGCTTAGAATTTGCAAGATAGTAAACGGTTTGACCAAATTAATTACATGTGCTAGCTTCACTATGCAATATTTAAAATTACCAAGAAATTGTTTTTTTTTAATATCCCTGTAATTAGACATAATCTTTACAAACGTAAAGACGATAAAGCGAAGAATATAATAGCAATATGATTGACAAACGCATCATTTAAAAATTGGCATCAAAATGTGTAAAAGTAAGTTTACACCACTGCCAACGTATGTCATAAATAGTATTAAAATTGTAATAAATGCTTGTTTTTTCAATCGGTTTGGAATCAATGACAATTCGAATTTTTCAAGCTCATAATATAAACAGTTTGCCTATTTTGAAGCGGTTTGAGTCAAGATGCTTCAAATTTACAAAATAAACATTGTCACAAGTTTTGCTGTAACACGTTACTCATACTCTTGCCTTCTTTGGTGCTGGCCAACGAAAGTTGTGATTGTCCTTTCGTTTCTGGAGCGAAGTGATGGATCCATCTTCCATCAGTACAACTCGCCCTAACTAAATTTCTTATTCATTAATCAACAATCAGTATTGTTCCTTAATACTGAACATATTTATATCTTATATAGATATAGCAGTAGGTGTTGGTATAATACGACTCGATAACATCGATACATCGATGTTTCTTTTTAGATATTTTTTGAACATCGATATTCATTTTATCGATGCTAAATATCAATAACATCGATGTTTTCCAACCATGTCCCAACTCTAGTGAGCACTATCTCTGGGTAACTGCCAATGAGACCACAAATATCTTAGGGCGGTGTATGATTAATGTTATAGGGTATCTTACATTCGAGCAAGACTATCCAGCCGTATGTATTGCCATACAATTTTATTGTAAAGTGAATGTGGAAGCTTTGACCAAAATCGTCGAGAGTGGCCTAGAAAACATTAAGGTATCACCCGATAAAATTCTATTATTCGCGACAGATAGAGCGGCTTATATGTTAAATGCTGAACTACAGTTGAAAAAACTGTACACATATATACTCTGTTATCAATTGCTTTGCTCATGGATTATACAGGGCTTCTCAAAAGTCCCCTCCCCCCCTCGTATCTTTGGAACGATTATACATACACATGCGAAATTTGGAAACTGAATATTATAGGTTATAAACTTCCCTACTAGTGATGATAGATGACGAAATCGTCATAGATGACGTCACAAGGCCATTGTGACCAATAATTTTAAATGGAACGCTACGGCAAGCGACACCTCTTTTAAAAGGTATCGAAAAAACCTATTCAATGATACTAATTTTGTTTGTGTTTGAGGCAGTTTTAATGGCTCATTAGTAAACATGAAAATTTAAATTCCATTCAGTATGATATTAAATACAGATTTAAGAAACAGTATGTACTTAAAGAAATTGTTCGAAGTGACCTCCATTTACTTCCTGACAGTAAAATATCCTATTTTTAAACTCTTCTCGTACTTATTCAAATGTGTCTGCGGAAACAGCCTCACATTCTGCAACAATACGTTGTTTTAAAACGTCAAATTGTCAAGTTAATACTAAAATTCCAAATTCAAGCTCCGCCTATGGTTAGTTGTCAAATAATCTGACGTTTTTGTTAGTCTCCAATATTCGACGTTTTTGTAATTGTCCAAGTTTTTGTACATTTAATAATTTGTGTATTGTTGATCGAACGTCTCAGTTTTTAAAGCTTATGGTACTTTTAATATTTTTGTACATTTTAATAATTTGTTAAACTGTTGTGAGTCGAAAGTTTAAGTGCTTCAAGAAGCGAAATGGTACGTGCTTTAGGTGATAAAGTAGCAGCGGTCCTAATTCTTGGTGAAACTAGACAAAATATTCATGCAGCAGAACGCATTTTTAATGAGAGGTTTCACGATCGCCCCATTTCGAGGACTTATTTAAGGGAGCTTCTTCGTAAGTTTGAAACAACGGGTAGTATTAATGATGCGAAACGATCTGAAAAAATCTGAAAAAAAAATTGATATACTGGCAGAAGTAAGAGTTAATCTTACTTCTTCAACAACTCAAGTTGCATCTACGTGTGAAATTAGTCGAAGTACAGTACACAGGTTGTTGAAAAAATACAAATTTCATCCATACAAATTAAAAATGGTTCATCAACTCTCAGACGACGACCCAGACCGAAGACTAGAATTTTGTGAAAATATGGAAAATAAAATTAACCAACAGCCAGACTACGTCAAAACAATTTGTTTTAGTGACGAAACTACTTTCTATCTAAATGGAAATGTAAATACACAGAATGTGAGGTATTGGAGTGACGCAAATCCTCACCTGTTTTGTGAAACACATACCCAATTTCCCCAGAAGGTGAATGTTTGGGCAGGTATCCTGGGAAACCACATCGTTGGGCCTCTTTTTTTAAATACTAATTTAACTGGTGAGGTTTATCTGGAGATGGTGCAAAACGCAATAGAACCGTTAATCCTTGAAATTTTGGAAGATAATCCAGATGAATTCGGCAATTTGGAAATAACATTCCAACAGGATGGTGCTCCTCCACACTATTACGGTGCAGTAAGACGGTATTTGCATGAGGAGTATCCTGGTAGATGGATTGGACGACGAGGTTCAACGGAATGGCCAGCTCGATCACCGGACCTCACACCTTTGGATTTTTTTCTGTGGGGGTACCTTAAATCGAAGGTTTACGCCACTGAACTTGACAATATTGACGTTTTAAAACAAAGTATTGTTGGAAGAATGTGAGGCTGTTTCCGCAGACACATTTGAAGAAGTACGAGAAGAGTTTTATAATAGGATATTTTACTGTCAGGAAGTAAATGGAGGTCACCTCGAGCAATTTCTTTAAGTACATACTGTTTCTTAAAAATGTATTTAATATCATACTGAATGGAATTTAAATTTTCATGTTTACTAATGTGCCATTAAAACTGCCTCAAACACAAACAAAATTAGAATCATTGAATAGGTTTTTTCGATACCTTTTAAAAGAGGTGTCGCTTGCCGTAGCGTTACATTTAAAATTATTGGTCACAATGGCCTTGTGAAGTCATCTATGACGATTTCGTCATCTATCATCACTAGTAGGAAAGTTTATAACCTATAATATTCAGTTTCCAAATTTCACTTGTGTATGTATAATCGTTCCAAAGATAAGAGGGGGGGGGGGGGGGGGGACTTTTGAGAAGCACTGTATATCGGTTCTGTGAAGTTATCACAAATGAAATATCTGACGTGGACAGATTAATTATTACATGCAAACAGATTTTTCGCAAGATTACAAGGTATAGAAATTTGCATTTAGCGCCAAACAACGGAGCTTACACGATGAAGAATGTGAATAAACGCCGCCTGTTAACTTTTCTCAAAACTTTACTTCCACTAAAAATGTAGTTTCCCATAAAGTAGTGATGCTCACAGCATTATTGAATGCGAAGAATTTTTAGAGAAGCAATAGTTTCTTGAACAGTTCTAATTTAGTTTAATAAAATGCTGTCCATTATAGAATATTTTCAGAAAAGAAACGTTGAATAAATAAGAAGCTTAATACTTTGACAGCGTTATTAAACGACTCGAAATTATTCCTCCTTTGGCAATCGTTTTAACACTTTCGCGGCCGAGGTAATTTCGAAAAAAAGTTCCAGTTATAATTTTTCTTTTAAATTGTATTTATTAGTTCACATACATTGACATATGCACCTATTTTTGTTTTATATGTCTTTTATAAAGAGGAAAATCGCAGCGGTCACTAATGACCGCTGCGATTTTGCAGGAAACATATTCCCGTCCATAAGCAGCGGGCAGTACAGCGGTTATACTTTCGTGTTGAGACTTGTATCGGCACCTATAATATTGCTAGTTGCCATTATTAGTGTTCAGTAGTTTGTTGTCTGTTAGAGTGTGTGGTTACCTGTGAATGAAACTGCAATAGATTTATGAAAAATCTGTGATTCTCAATATGAATAACCGTACTAGACGTATTTTAGAGTTAGAAACGAAAAATTTTAATGCAAGTGACGGTAAGTCGGTTTCTTTAAAAATATTTTTGTTTCTTTGAAACCAAATTTTGCAGATTCTAGCGATGAATCTAGTTTAGAAAATAATGAGACACCATCTAGTGATATAGAACCCTTTGTAAATTCAGGCTCAGACGATGAAGATCCTACATATATTCCAGAAAGTGACTCAGAATTATCTGAGCCTTCTCCATCAATTAAAACACAGTGTGATCCTTCACATTCAGGAAACAATTACACAAATTTAGAAAATAATGAAGATGAAATGAATAATTGCGAAAATAATCCAAATCTTTTGAATCAAACAGAAATAGAGGGTGCAAATTTGGTTGAAGGTCAAAGCACTGAATCCAAAGATTATTCTCTAGAAAATGTTGTGTGGAGTGAACCTCTAGAGGAAATCATATGGATTTTCCTTATGAACAAGAATCCGGGATCAAGCCCGAATATGCGGCAGCACTGGTAGATGCTGATCCACTAGCTGTCTATTTATTATTTATAGATGAAGAGATATTTGAGACCATGGTAACACAAACTAATTTGTATGCCAGTCAATTACTTCTCGCTTCCGAAGACGTAGCACCAAATTCCCGACTTCGAGATTGGTCTCCAACCTGTCAAATCGAAATGAAACATTTTTTGGGACTACTAGGTTATATGGGCCTGGTTAAAATGCCAACTATGCGACATTATTGGAGCAAACATCCACTTTTCAAGAATGCCCTTATATCCAAAATAATGAGTAGAAATAGGTTCGAGCTTTTGTTAAAAATGTGGCATTTTAGTAATAATGATGATTGTCCAGTAGGAGACAGAGTTTATAAAATTGAACCACTTATCAACTTGTTTTTGACAAAATGTCAGGATGTTTATGTACCGGGAAAAGTAGTTTGTATCGATGAATCACTTATACCATTTCGTGGTCGTTTGCTGATGAAACAGTATATACCTAATAAAACCCATAAGTATGGGCTAAAGATGTTCAAACTTTGCAGTGATAATGGTTTCACATGGAATATGAAGTTATATTCAGGGCAAGAGAAAGACCCATCCGTATCTGTTCCCACAAAAACTGTCCTCTTTCTAGCTAAGAATTTACTAGATACTGGAAGGACTATAATTACTGACAACTACTATACAAGTATTGAACTAGCAAATCAGTTGTTGGACAAAAATACACATCTGTTAGGAACTCTTAGGGCCAATCGCAGAGGTAATCCAAAAGAAGTAGTTAATAAAAAATTAAAAGTAGGAGAAATCATCGTGAAAGAAAATAGTAGAGGTATTTGTGTAGGAAAATGGCGTGATAAGCGTGACGTGAATTTTCTCTCGACCCTACATAGTAGTGAAATGGTAGAAGTTAGACAACGATCTGGAGGAACTGTTCAAAAACCGCAGGCTATTTTAGAATATAATTCTGGAAAATCTTCAATAGATGTTTCGGATCAGATGGCTAGTTATAATACTGCACTTCGTAAATCAATCAAATGGTATCGAAAAATAGCCCACGAAGTCTTACTGGGTACCGCAGTAGTAAACGCATATATTTTGTACAAGAAAATCAATAATCAAAATAGTACAATATCCGAGTTCAGAACAAAAATTATAATGGGTTTGTTGGAAACTACCGATAATATTGAAGAGGAAGAAGAAATGAATACGCCTACAACATCAAGAAAAATATATATGAAAATGAACACACACACTTTTGCAAAAAGAGATGGACCAGCAGCTAAATCTAGGAAATACTGTAGAGGCTGTTATGACAGAAAAAGATTACTAAATTTTGATAAAAGTAAGGTGAAAAAGGTTACGACTTATTGCGTGCAGTGCGACGATCAACCTCACTATTGTTTAGACTGCTTCACAGCAAAACATAAGTAAATTACAAATAACATTTATAACTAAACAGAAAATATTTTATTTTATTTTTAATATTTTCCTTTGTAATATATAATAAGAAATAAAGTGTTATTTAGATAGATATGTGTCTCATATGTCTCACATACTTCGCAAAAATATGTTTCCACCCTATATCTATTTGTCCAAAACTGTAGCGCAAAATTTAAAAACTCGACTAACTGTAGTGTCCAGGAAGGCCACAGCGGTCATGTGCACACTACAGAATCAATGTACTCTCGGTCATAAGTGCCAGAAAAACCGTATGTATTGAGAGATACGAAGCGGTCCCAAGTGAACGCCCTGGCTTAATGGGAACATTACCCATCGGTCATTAATGACCGTTCTGGCCGCGAAAGTGTTAATAAAAAATCGAAATCCAGGTCTTCATATTTTAAACTAGGTATGGTATCTTTGGAAAATTGCATAAAATATTTTACTTTGAAGTTATATTTTCATTATGCCCCTCTTAGCAACTGCGTTGTAGGATTACCTTTTTTTCTGCTTTTAAGGCATATTAATCTGTAAGCGAACGCATTTTACTAACAAGGAAATTCCCCTAACTCAAAGACACCAATTTGAAAGACATTTAGTAGTTAAGTATGTAGCTTTATAAAAACAATGTAGGAAATCGTTTTCAGTTGTCATAAAGGCGTTTCAAGGGGCGAAAAGAGACTTTGAAATTCGGTCCATTTTTGCTTAAAAAAAAGATTAATATAGGCATATAGCTTTTTAGGTGAGTCATCGAAATACTTGATATCTAGTTAGTCCTTGCCATTTTCCTTGAACAAAACAAAATATTGTTATAATGGCAGGAAATAACGATATTTTAAAAGTATCACTGTAAAAACTTACGTCAAGAAGTTGAAGTATTGCTGTGCAGTAAATTTTGAAAGAAAGCATGTCAAATTCAAAAGTGAAAATCGATAAATTGGAGTATCGAGGTATTTAAAGAGGTTAAGTGGTAAGGAAATTTACGAAGATATGTTCAGCATACTTGGCGATCAATGCCCATCATATGCCACTGTCAAAAATAGTATTGCGTCATTCAAAAGACGAAAACTTTCCGTCGAAGATGAGAAGCGACCAAGTCACCAGTGACTAAATTTGAACGAACTCGGTTGAATATTTTGAGTATTCCTTCCCACTATTTGACGCGGCCCTGTTTTTGAGCTTCTGTCAAATTGCATCCAACGATTGCAAAACTTCCGTACATCCAAATGTTCATGCAAACATGTCAAAAAATGCTTCAGTCTTACGGTATGTAGCCTAACGATCTAATTCAATTATTTCACACATAGCACCAACACTAATGGCAACAACAGACATCGATTACGAAATTCGTCCCTATTTTCGTGTTTCGGGTTACATAAATTGGAATTACTGTTACATTCAACTTTAAGTTCATTAGATATACAATATTTTTGGCGATTCCCTTTGGCATATATACAAACAGATCCCTTAGTTTTCCTAGCAACGTATAATTGTCCATGTGAACTTAAATGTGCGAAGTACTGTCTTGTGGAGCCATCTACATTTAAATAAACGTACTGCTACTATTGATATTGTATTATAAGGTGTCTAACTTTCTTTCTACTGGTCATATCGAGGATTTGAATAACTTTAAACCTTCTCTTGACAACGAGGATCATTTTGCAAAAAAAGATGCGCGTAAATCGGTCCAGTAGTCATGTATTTATATAAAATATAAATCCAAAATAATTTTCCAAAATTCCCTCATAAGCGAGAAAAAATGACAAAGGTATTAAAAAAAGTTTGTCACGCCACTGTACGATTATAAACTATTATAATCAATATTATTCTCAACAATTTTTTGTACAGTCGGCTTCTGAAACAAACATACACTATTTGCAAACACAATCAAAACTATTAAAAACTGGTGCTACAGAAATCAAGAAATTCATAGGCATTTCCATGACCATGAGTGCATTGGGTTATCCTCAAATCAAAATGTATTGGAAATCGGGTTATAAAGTTCCATTAATTAGTGATACTATGACCAGGGATAGATTTATTCTACTTAGAAATTATTTGCATGTTGTCAACAATTTGGAAATCTCTGAAGAGCAGAAAGAAAAAGATCGTTTGTGGAAAGTCAGACTAGTTATAGATTATTTTCATCAAGCTGTGTTAAAGCTGCCCCGAGAAGAGAACATGTGTTTAGACGAACAGATGATTCCATTTAGTGGAAGTGTAGCTATTCGACAATATGTTCCCAGAAAGCCTAATCCGACAGGTATTAAAATCTACATTTTAGCTGGGGCTTCCGGTCAAGTTCTAGATTTAGAAATATACCAGGGGGCTTCTACTAAGCTGCCACCAGAAGTAGATGGTGGTCTAAAATTAGGAGCTGGTGGTAGAGCAATTTTGCGTTTATCTGAAACCTGTCCTCCAGGCTGCAATTATTCTTTGACAGATATTTCACTGGTAGTGTCTTGTTAGATATGTTATTAGATAAAGGAATATCTGGCACCGGTACCATAATGGTAAATCGATTTCCCAATACTGGTTTAAAGTCTGATGCAGAGATGAAAAAGAGCGGTAGAGGTTCTATAGATGTTGCAGTTAGAAGTGACAACAAATTAGCAATAGTTAAATGGATGGATAACCGGTCTGTTCTATCGGCTTCATTAAAGTACAGTTCAGAACCTATGGGAATTGCCAAACGATATTCTAAGCCAGAAAAGGCTTACTTTAATGTCAATCGACCTGACCTGATTGGAAAGTATAATACAAATATGGGCGGTGTAGATCTTCTAAACCGTCTAATGTCTACGTATCGTTCGTATCATAGAACAAAAAAATGGACAATACGTTGTATTGAACATTTTATGGACATGGCGGTTGTTAATTGCTGGATACAGTATCGGCGGGATTACCAGTTCCAAGGTATTTCACGCAAAAATATTATGGACTTGCTGGACTTTAAATTGCGCATAGGTCAATGCCTAATAAGAGGTTCGGCATCTTCTTTAGAAAAAATTGACCCTAATGTTCAAGAACCCTATCGTGGTATGCAACAACCAGAAATCTTGGAGCCTCCGCAACCAAAGAAAGCTAAAGGAAATGTGCCTGTTCCACCTCCTGAAATAAGATATTTCGGTGCGGTGCACCTACCCTAAGCTACAGATTTGAGTTCGGCTGCAAGATGTAGAAGAGAACATTGTAAACACAAAACTAGAATCAGATGTACTTCTTGCAATATATTTCTATGTTTAACTAAAGAGAGAAACTGTTTTATGCTTGCTCATTCAAAATAAGGTAATAGTATTTGTAAGCCAATAACTTTTAATAAATAGTATTCTTTTCAAAGTAACTTGTTTGAGTCCTGATGACCACATATGTGGAAAGCTATCAAAGTTGTTATTTTCAAAAAAAAATTAACAAACATGTATTAAAACGGTGCACTGGGTACTCGAATATTACACTGATACAGCAAAATTATTATTTTGTTCAATAATGTTCGCTCAGGACTGACGAGGATATAATAAAATATTATAAGGTGTTACCTACCATTAGATCAGACCTAATTATGTGTGGTCGGCGGATAATAAATATCATTTTCATGACGTATTTCTCATGTCTGATTTATCCAACTGTAACAATGATGTAACGGGTGTTCATTTGAAAAGTCAATCTAGTAGCATGTGATTTACTGAGAACATTTTGAAGTATGTCGCAAATTAAAATTTACTACTTAACCTACGAAGTCGTATATTTTGACAGTTTCATACATACAAATATGATTGACATTATCAAATGTCATTTGGATTTACGTTTACGGAACAACAAACACATAATAATATATTTGCGTCTTATTCTATCAAAATTTCAAAGTAACCTAGATTGACTTTTCAAATGAACACACGTTATATTACTCACAATCTGTAGCAATTTATTTTTAGGGTTTTTTTTCAGAAGCGTCTCATCCCATTTACATTTTCATTCTAATTTTTAATTCTTCATTTCTTTATGTAAATACCAACAAATTATAAACAAATGCGCATTCTCGCAAATTCTTGTATCCATTGTCTACCTATTATATTGAATAAAGCTGATGCAAGAACTTTTCCCTGTCTTAGATTATGTTTAACAGTAAATTCTTATAATCGCAAATTTTTCTTTTATACAGTTAGTCTTGGAGTTATCTTAAGTTTTTCAAATATTCCTGAACTAATTTTCTAGTATTGATCAATCTTGTCAAGATCTATAAAGAACATGAATACTTTTCCTTCTATCTTTAAATAAATATACTGGATACTTCAGTCCTATTTAAATCGGCACTATTGATGGGAGGTATTATTCTCTTCTTCGGAATTTTTTCATAAATTTTAGATACAGTATTCAGCAACGTAATTAATAATGATTACAAACGACTTTCTCTCCTAGGACTCCTCGTTATTTGGTGCAGATATTTGTTTCTTTGATTTGATATACAATTCTCTAAACATTATAAAGTTCTTTCTTCTCAGATTCTTTAGTATCCCCCGTTCTTAAAAATCCAACTCATTTTTCAATTTACTTATTCTCAATGTTTGAATTTTGCTCTGTATTTCATGTCTATTTTAGTTCAAAGTTTCATCTTTTGTTCTACACAGTAACTTTCGAAAATAAGATTTTCAATTTTCCATAATTTTCTCATCATTAGTTATCGTATTATTCTCTCCATCTTTTATATGCTTGCTTCTTGCAGTTGATTTTCATTTTCAAAAGTTTTGAAGAGTCTTTAGGTCGAGTAGTAGTTTAGTTTGATTTTTCCCTTACCAACTATTTTTCTTATTTCTAATTAACGGAAGGAAAAAAATACATATCTTTGGTAATATGATTAATGTTCTAATTAGTAATATGGCATAGATAACTTTAATAACTTGTTTACTGTAGTTGTGAATGTAAATAAATGTTTAGTGTTACTTTTTTGTGTATTTTAGATGTTTGGCGTGACATTTTTCCCAAAAGAAGTATCAGATTTCTTTATAAACACTGTTAAAGAAACTATTCGAATGCGCGAAACACAAGGAATAGTACGTCCAGATATGTTAAACTTACTACTTGAAGCAAGGAAAGGAAAAAAAATGAATTATACAGAGCCTGATAACGCAACTGATACTGGTTTCGCTACTGTGGAGGAAGTAATAGATTCTAAAATTTCGAATCAATATTTAACTGATTTAGATATTACTGCTCAAGCATTGCTATTCTTTTTTGGTGGTTTTGAATCGGTAGCCACTTTAATGTCATTCAGCGCATACGAATTAATTCTACATCCAGATGTACAAAAAAAACTACAAAATGAAATCGACGACACATTAGCAGAATGCAATGGAAAACTAACTTATGAGGCTTTAATGAAAATGAAATATATGGATATGGTCATTTCAGGTAAAATAATTTTATTTGTCTAGACCGATATATCTATTTTTTTCGTAAAAGATAGCATATCGATGTTTAACATCAAGTGAAAAATACAATGTTAAAAACTTATCTGTATATATACACATGGATATATACAACGCATACTTATTTTGCACTGGCTTCTTTTACTTACAGACACGTGTTTCGAATTCATCTTAGTTCTCGTTAAACGTATAGTTTTCTTTAAGTAGTTGCGTAGCTACTCAGAGAGACTGTTATCGGCGTGCTTCTCTCTTATATTAGCAGCAACGCAATCGTTTGGTAAACAAATTTTATAGTAGATACGGAAGCATTAAACAAACCAATATGAAACACTATGATCGGTACTTTTAATATACAAAAAAACTAATCAGTTACATCTATAGATTTTCCGCCTCAAAAGCTCGGCACAATGTACAACCATTTGCTGAACAAAAGGTTTTATATATTAAAAAAGTCAATCACGTAATGAACGAAATCAGTCGACAACAAATATAAGAAACCGATATACTTAAGAACTTGTATGAACAGACGTTGTTCATACAAGTACCCATACATAATAATAATAACAATAATAATAATAACAATAATAATAATAATAATAATAATAATAATAATGATTTATTAAGTGCGCAACAGTGCAGCTCAATACAACTCGCTTAGGGAAGATGAAGTTCCCAGCGCCCAAGGACATAGATCCTTGCAATAGCCACGGCAGAGGCAGCCCATTAGGCTGAAAAGGGGACCATTTCAGACCGCCCCTTTCCGACCTCTGGTCGATCACTAACACCATCTATCCTGCTTCCTAAGACCAACCCAGCGCATTGTCGTAGGAGGCAGAATTTTTACGGGTTCTGGCTACCGCATTGGGTTAGCACCCCTCTGTGTGTTTATGACCGCTATGAAAACTAGGAGTGGATGCCGAAGTGGAATGGGGGAGCAGGCACCCCCAGATCGGACCCACCATAGACTGCCTGCACCAGATGACGAACATAGCAATGGAAATGGACCCGGAACACACCAAGACCAACCACAAACAGAAGTTCCAATCCCTGAAAGTGTTACTGGCCATACCGGTCAGCCCACCGAAGGGACCAGTAAGAGTAAGCGGTTGAGATGGACAAATGAAATGAATGAATACCTCTTCCGAGCTTACTTGCAAATAACCAAAATGGAAACAAGTTCCGAACCATATGGAAATGAGCTACATACAACGATGGCAAAGAAATTCCCTGTGCTGGGAAACAAAACAACACAAAATATCATGGATCAAAAAAGGCAACTGCTAACACAAAACCGTCTAGCGACGGAATCAATAATACGAATAAGAAGAGAGGTAGAAGTAGAACTATGAATAGTATGAATGAGAAAAATCGAAAATATTCAAGAAACCTATGAACAAACAGAAGAAGAACAAGAACCTATCGACGGAGATATAATAGATACGTTGGAAAAAAACACCATGTTATATTCTCATACAGACCCGACAAGAAGGCCTAAAATACCCAGACTACAACCATGCCGTAAAACAAGAACACTGCTTGACCAAATCAATAAGGCAATAGCACCTGCTATCGAGAGCTGCGCCACACTCGAACAGCTGCAAACGACAATATATATCGCCGCGATAACAACAACAGAGCTTCATGATAGAACAAAACCACAGAGGGAACAAACAACCACACTAAAACCAAATAGAATGCCACACTGGGAAAGAAGAATATCTACAAAAATTAACGTACTTCGAACACAAATTGCAAGACTAACGCAAGCAACACACAAAACAATTACCAAAACCAGTACAAAAAAAAAGTTAACGAGATAATAAAAGCACACAAAAACAACGAGAATACTACGACAGAAGAAATTCTAGACCTGCTGAAACAAAAACTGGCAGTCTATTCCAATCGGATCAAAAGATACAAAGAGAGTCAGCTACGGAAACAGCAAAATAGGTTATTTAACATGAACCAAAGAAACTTCTATCGATCCTTAGAAGAAAAAACTGAGATTCAACCAACACAAGATACCCCAGATATAAATACATACAAAACAATACTGGGAAAACATATGGCAGAACCCGGTGGCACATAGAACCAAACAGAAATGGACTCAGAAAGAACAAAAGAGTCAACAGAAAACGAAATAATGACACCCGTTCACATAACCACCGAAGACGTCACTAAAGCCACACACAAGACCCTCAACTGGCGAGCAGCAGGTATAGACCATGTCCAAAACTACTGGTACAAGAAACTACCTAATACGCATGCGAAAATTGCTAGACTGTTCAATGAAGCTGTTGCGGATCCTCGAAAAATACCTGACTTTTTCACAATGGGAATAACATACTTGCTCCCTAAAACCAAACCAGCTAGTCCCGACCCATCAAAATATCGACCCATTACCTGTCTTCCAACAATATATAAGCTTTTGACATCTATACTGACAGATAAGATATACGAACACCTTGAAAAAAACCAAATCCTAGCGGAAGAACAGAAAGGGTGCAGAAAGAAAAGTAGGGCTGATAATCGACACCCTTATTACCGGAGAGGCAAAGAAGAGCAAAAAATATTTCCACGCAGCCTATATAGACTACCAAAAAGCATTTGACAGCATTCCACATACTTGGCTATTACAAACACTGGAGATATATAAAATAGATCCACAAGTAAGGCAAATGCTAAAACATATTATGAAGGATTGGGAAACATTGACAATCAACATAAACCGAAAAACAGCAGAAGTAGGTAAAATAAAAATACAAAGAGGAATATTTCAAGGCGATTCGCTAAGCGCTCTCTGGTTCTGCATGGCAATAAACCCTCTATCAACTATGCTCAATGCGGACGGGAGAGGCTATGAAATTATGAGAAGTGGGCTGCAAATATCCCATCTGTTCTATATGGATGACTTAAAACTTTACTCAACAACAAGAAAAGATCTCGAAAAGCTATTGAGAACAACAGAAACTTTCAGTCATGACATAAAAATGAACTTTGGCCTAGACAAATGTCGCATAAACGCAATGACCAAAGGCATCTGGATTGATTCGGAGAACTATACATTAGAACACACATTAGACGAACAAGAATTTATACAGACAATGCAACCTCAAGATACATACAAATACCTTGACTTCGAACAGAGCAGAGGGATAGACAAGAACCGCACAAAAGAACGCATAACTCAAGAGGTCAAACGCCGAATTAATCTGATCCTAAAGACGAAACTTTCAGGTCGAAATATGGTTACCGCAGTAAACACGTACGCACTACCAGTGCTAATGTACACGTTCGGTATAGTACGATGGACCGCAACAGAATTAGAGGAAATAAACAGACTAGTACGGGTCACATTCACTAAACACCGTGCCCACCACCCCAGAAGTTCGAAGGAGAGATTCCACCTTCCTAGGAAGAAAGGAGGCAGAGGAATAATTGATATTAGAAACATCTACTATGAGCAGATACATGACCTCAGAGAATTCTTCACAGTAAACGCACAAACATCAAACATCCACAGAGTTGTGTGCAACAATGATGACCGCTTCACTCCACTCAACTTAAAGGACACGCAAAACAATATTAAAGAAAAAATTGTACACGACAACGAAAAAATTGACGCGTGGGGAAACAAAGAACTACACGGCAGGTACATACACGCTGCATACAATGCATACATCGATAAAGAGGCGACACTACAATGGCTATGTAGCACCAACTTATTTGTCGAAACAGAGGGTTTCATGATGGCTATACAAGATCAAGTAATAGCAACTCGCTCCTACAAAAAACACATACTAAAAGAAAACATCGCCTCGACGTCATGCAGAATATGTGGCGAGAAACCGGAAACCATAGAACATATACTCAGCGGATGCTCCATTTTAGCCCCAAATCAATACACCAGACGCCACAACAATGTTGCGAAAGTGATCCACCAGGCAATATGCAAACTGTATGATGGAACCACTGGAATAACGCCATATTACCAGTACGAGCCGAAAAATGTAGTGGAGTTGCCTGAAGCCATGATTTACTGGAACCGAACAATACAAACTGATAGAACTGTCCAGCATAACAGACCAGACATCACGTTACGAGACCATAACAATAGCATTACGTACCTCATAGACATCTCTGTGCCAGCGCCAGCGAATATCCAGGCGAAGCACAGTGACAAGATCGACAAATATTTACCACTTGCCCAAGATGTTAAAGAAGTGTGGTGCCAAAACAAAGTGATTGTAGTACCCATCATCATCGGTGCTACACGAGAAATACCGCTGAAGTTACATGAGGCTCTAAAGACCCTAAATATACATCCTATGACATATAAACAGCTTCAAAAAATTGTCATACTAGAGTCAACGAGCATTGTGCGGCAGGTGCTGAGCCAGCATACATGATAAAAACAACCACGAACACATCTCAAACCGAAAAACAAAGCCAAATGAACGTTACAGTAGATCCATGAAAAAAAAAACAAAAGAACAACGTTACAGTAGATCCATAAAAAAAAATTATATTTAATATACATGTATAATTCTACCAATGTTTCCATCCATATCAAGCAGGATAGATGTTGATATGCTTGCCTCGCGGCCGTGTATCAACTTTTTCCCTTTCTCCCGAAAGGAGCGCACACATCAATAATAATGATTTATTAAGTGCGCAACAGTGCAGCTCAATACAGCCTACTAATAATCGTAATGGCTAACACGAAACTGGCTCTTAATTTTCACAAAACTTAGTAGCACTCCGGAGACTTACCTTGGTGAGCGAGATATTTTAACCAAATACAGAACGAACGAGCCAGATCCAGGCTAGCGTTGAGTGAAGACGGTCTTGCGGTTGCTTTCGAAACGTCAAAAATTACCAAGCTCAAAATTGAGAAAAAGAGCGCTGCAAATTTCCTTCGTTAAGTTTAGCTTTTACAGAAGAAATGTAGTTTGACCGAAAATGTGGGGTCTACCTCAAACCTACGAATTCGAACACGTGATCGGAAAATTTTCTACTTTCATCGACGCAGACTTTATAATTTTGTACCCTAATTAGCTAGGTATAATCTTGACACTCTACAGAAAAAATACCACGAAATTTAGCGATAATTAAAACAACGAAGGGTGCTAACAGCAACTTAAAAAAGATAACGTAACTTACCAAGCGGAAATATTGGGATCCTGCGGCAACTGCCGTTTAATTAATCAACCAAAAACAGAATCTTAAAGCATATTATGAAACATGTCAACATACTTTAATTGTTTCGACCTTTGCTTGATGTAAATCCATATCACTAATAAATAAAACACACATAAGATGTTTTAGATTTACACTTTATTAATAAAATAATGACAGCTGTTTCGCTAACACAGTAGCTTCTTCAAATTCAACTTAAGACTAAAGATACATACAAGATACAGCGTTAATCAGGTAGTTGACCCAAGTTGAAATTCTAGGAACTATTACATTTATATTTTGCTTTTTGAAAACTATACCATGTCCTACTTGTGTGAGGTTTAAGTATAAAAATATAGTATAAGCAACTAAGAAACAATATTTCAATGGGTGAACAGATTTAACAGTGGGGATGAATTCAAGTCTAATTTATCGTTTAGCAACATTTCTGAGTTTTTAAGTTTATTAATTTCTAAAGATTCTAAACAATTTAGTTTTCTACCTTTATTTTCTACATGTATGGTGTCGAAATGTAAATTAAATTCGTGCTCATTCTCTATTAAATGATTAGAATAGGAATTAGGATTAGAATTTGAAGAAGCTACTGTGTTAGAGAAACAGCTGTCATTATTTTATTAATAAAGTGTAAATCTAAAACATCTTATGTGTGTTTTATTTATTAATGTCAACATACGGTTTAACAGCATTATTAGCAGATAAAATAGACCAATCTAGTAAAAATAAGTTATTGTACAAAGAAACATAATTTGCTTTACGAAAATTATAACGTATATTGTCAGTGGAGGGAAAATCAGTCCTCACCCTGAATCAAAATATCGAAAGGCTGGAAAACACGACATCCAATAATTTGTTTAAAGTGTTAATCATATGATTAACTTAATTCAAGTTAAGACTAGTTGAAAAATTATTAATAATGTTTACATTGGAATCCGCAAGTAGAAAACTAGAATAATTCGGAGCATTAAAATCTCCAATTATGAGAGCAAGGTAATCAAATACCTTGCTCTCATAATTAATTAATTAACTAATTCCAAAGTATCGAAAAATAAACTAATAATCAGCACTCAAATATGGCGAAATGTATAAACCAACCATTGCTACAAGGGGTACCTACAATTTCCGATAAATGCGTTACATCTATGTTTTGGAATTTAATTTTTCTGTTCAAAGCAACTAGAATGCCCATTGAGATAAACAAGATCACATTTTATATCATAACGGACAATAAAATAAACATATACACACGTTGACTTGTCCTGCACCATATACGATGATGCCCTATCGGTTATAGAAACTAAAAAGCATCTACAAAAAATACCGATCTAACAAAATACTATTTGAGTAACATTTACATTTACAATGAACATAGATACAAGTAAGTGTAAAGAGTGTCAATGGGTCTGTCCTATCACCTATACTAGTGGAGAATTCTGTTCATACCCCGAAGCTGTGTGGATAATGCGTTTGCTGTATGGTCATACAGACAAAATAAACTAAGATCACCAACCAACAAATACGAATAGATGTCGCACTACCACCTAGAGCGACTGCACTTCAAAAGCATCAAGAAGAATACAGGCTCCAAAATGATTTGGAACTATTTGATCATCAGTACCAACACAACAAAGTTCGACATGAAAAGAAGCGGCAGAGCATCTAAAGTATTTATATCACATGTTAAGCAACAACCGCCAATATTAACTAGTTACTAAAGAAGTACGACGTAAAAATAATTTTGACAATAGACCGAAAAGTAAGGTAAGTGCTAAATACTACGAAAGACAAGATAAACTTAGAAAATCCTGGCGTTTACATAATTTTCTTGAAAGATTGCGCACAATAAAACTACTAGTTACTAGAATAAATGCGTAAATATTTATTAGCTTAAGATTACGAATGAGTTCATAATACACAGATTACGGTATAAGTATTGTCATATATTTTCCATCCATATGTCCAAATGAGTCACCAAACCACTGTCCTCATTGCTTTTTGCCGATATAATTGCAAAAGCCATCAGTGGATGAAATTTTTCGGTTCTAATAAAAATCTAACATTGGGATGGTAATACTGCACGATACTATAGCATAAACTTATATAGTAGTTTCACTTCGAATCGGCACCTCTGATCTTTCGAAATAAAACTTTACGCGCATTTTGCGGCACAGTGGCGTTTTCTGTTTGAGTAACATGTGTAATAGCAACATATCCTTTCACTTTTGTTCATATCAAGTCAGTAGTGTTTAGTTCACAGTGGAAGTCTTAGTACATTTTTGTTAGTTTTTTATATTCACTCATTAACATATTTTGATGGGCCAGATAAATTTTCTTTAAACAATTCTACTTTAACCATGTCTTCTTCATACGAAGAATGTCTTTTTAGTGTTGCATATCTCCATAAAATCAAACAGTGGATCGAGTCAAAGTTCTTTATTGCTTTTCAAAATATTTTCCACAAAAATTGATATACTTCTGCTTTCCTTCAAATTAATTGTTAATCTAGTTATTCCGTTCTTCTGTTGGGACAGTCAAAATTGCTGTTGCGAAGGCATCTACTGCTTCTTCCGGCGACTGAAATCGTCGACTACGCATTCCATTCTTGATCTTTGGGAATGGAAAAAATCTTTGGTTCTTAGGTCGGCACTATATGGAGGATGATCTAATATTTCGATATTTTGCTGATCCAAAAACTAAATTTTCTTTCAAGCTGTGTGCGAACTCGCATTGTCATGATTCAGGATGATTCGCCCTTGTTGATTGGTATCTCGGAGCACTGCAATTATTTCTGGCAAACAAGCGGTTGTGTACCAATCCGCATTAACCGTTCTTCGATCTTGCAAAGTAATTGTTGCTACATGACTTGATTTTGAGACAAACGTTGCGACCATCTTTTTTCACACACTTCGCGAACGGATAATTTTTGTCGGATACTCTCATCTTGAAACACCCAAACAGCGAACTCACATTTATTTTCGGATTCATGAGAATAAATCCATAATTGATTGTCAGTCACGATGATTTTTTGAGTTTCCGTTATTGAACCGGCTCAAAGTTAATCAGCACCAATTAACGGGAGCCGACTTTTGCTCTTCGGTTAAAAGATGCGGAATACAACGGGAAATTAATTTTCTCACATCCAGTTCATCATATAGGATTGTTTAGATTGAGTTCTTTGAAATACCCATGGATGTCTCAATTTCACGATATGTCTCATGTCTATCATTCTTAATTAGGGGGCGCACAGCATCGTTTTTCTGGGTGACTGTTGTTCTTGATGGAGCTGTCTTGGGATCGTCGCTGAGACTAGTGCGTCCACGTTGGAATTCACAGTACCAGCGTGAAATCGTCGATTGATGTGGTGCTTCATCTTCAAAACCAGAAACCAACTCACTATGACTAAATCACTTGCCCTATCTTCATGAAACTTTAGATTTCAGTTAACGAAAGATTGAGATTAATTTTGACACCTGATATTTTATTACTGGCGCTCACTATGAGGCTATATACAACACTAAAAAGACACCCCTCGTATGCAATATTATTTTCCTTCACGCACTATTATATTTCTGACTAGCGATTATTTGTTGTCGGCGGAATATTCAATTTATGGAGCATTGCCTAAAATTAAAAACACAGTGTATCCACTCTTCTATAAATGCATGTTTTGCATACTTTATTTACTGTATGTTAAACCACGTTTCATCTAAGATATATCCATTTTCCATTTTAACGATATTTTATAATTTGACACGAAGATATTACCTTCTCTATGTAGTAGTTTTTCTTTTAAAACACTCTTTTGAGCTTTCTCTTGATAAGTACAAACATAATTATGCTATTTTTAATATTTATGAAGTAATAAATATTTATATCGAAAGTTTACTTCCTTTAATAATGACCTGAGAGTCATAATTTTAAGAGGAGGAAAATCATTTCTTTCGCTTGTCTCTGCGAGAACTTTTTGAACTGTTGGTGTTCGTTTTTGAACAAGAATGAATGTACAACTCTTTATATAGCATTTTTCATTTCGTCATCCATATTGGTGATTAGTATTATATTCTTTAACAATATTGTAAACACTGGTTCACCAATTTCTGTAAAAGATACAATTATAATTAATCGGCTTTGGTTATTATTTTTGGAAACATGTAACCTTCTAATAATAAAAACTAAAGCAACTGCTTTAGTTGTCATTCCAGCACTAATAAAATATTTTGAACCTCTCTTCTCCGGAGATAAATTTTTCATATACGATTTTACTAGATGTAACCTTATAACCAACAAAATAATAATATGTTCTTTGCGTACAACTGTTTTATGTACGTTTACACTAGAACGATGTATAAATAGCTTTCAGAAAGATTCCTTTATAAAATACATATATTAGATATGATGAACAATGTTTGAACAAACTAAATAAAATATGATACTGTAATAACTCGATACGTAGTCATGTGTATGCGTAACACTTTGCTAAGGCGAAGCCTCGCTTTTAATACAAAACATTAACGTGTTATCTAAACACGACCTTACCTCGGATTTGTTGCATACACAAGACCAACGCATCAGGGTTACACATTTGTTCTAGAAACAAATGATAAGTAAGGCAAGGATCTTCTCTAGTATATATAGACGATAGTTTAAGTCATAGGGATAGTCATAGTCAGAGTTACGACGATAGTTACAACCAGTCAGTGGTGCGAACTGTGTTACATCTTAATAACCACGTTCTGCCCTGTCTGAGTTGAACCAAGCATAACATGTGCATCTTGTAAATATATTGTTATTCAGTTTGTAACCGTTGAGTTAATTATAGAATGTTACCCGAACTTCGAGTGTGTATCATTTAGTACTTTATTCCGCCTCGAACCAGCAACGCGATGTGGCCGCCCAAACGGCCCACATTACATGCCGATCCTCCAGGCACATAGAGTTTATATGGACGATCCATCCTGCCCACGTTACATGGCGATTCTACCTTAGGGCATAAGGCCCTACCTTTATTACATGGCGATCTCTGCCTACCTTAGGGCATAAGGCCCTACCTTTTATTACATATGCAGTATTACATATGCATTATTAAATATGCAGTATGCATAAACAAGCGTTCGATTAATATGCGTTAATTATAAATTTTAAACCAATATCTAACCTATAATATTTATCGCTGCTAAAAATATGCTAAAAGTAAGTGTAAAACTGTATCAATAAGCGTACACTTTGATATGTTTGACTTTACAAATCATAATTTTTTCCATCATGCGCCAATCCACCTCACCATGAGCGAGTTCTTATTTTATTTCAATAATTTTAAAAATAGGCCATTGATATAGGTCTATACGCCGTTCACGATTCGAAGACGTGCACGTCATCAACAAAATTTTCTGAATCACCACTACAAAAACAAACGAAGTATAATGTTTATATCAACATCACTGCGAATGCATATAGGTATGTGTTGGTGCGAATGTTGAGTTGCCACATATCGTTCTGTCATATTTTGCATCTGTTTGTTTACACTTGGTTTGCAATGCTGAAAGCGTTTTGCAGCCAATGTAAGCGATTTGTTGCATCCACGATTGCTAACTGTGAAGCAGAACGCGATAATGGACCGTTGCTGCCTTTATCAGCTGTGAGAGAAGTAAAATCGTGTTTGCGTTTTGTTATAATTTCATATTACATATTGCATTTATAACCTAAATATTGCAAGTTTAACATAAGCGTTTACTACCCTAACCTAAAATGTAAACAAATCGATTTTGCCAATGGATTTTGCAAATGATTTCGCAACATTGTTTTGACATCATTGATGACGGCACGTTTTCGAATTGTGAACGGCGTATATATTGTGACGATACGTAGGCGCATTATCGAATTCGGACGTAAATTCGCAAACTCTAAAACTTGAGGTAAACAGGTTTCTAGCTTGTGTTAGTTGTTATTTATCTTCGAAGAGCTTATTATTGAGTTTTGCTGCAAATATTACAATACTAATAGACATTGTCCTAACGTTTTGAATTTTTTTAACATTTTTAGCACTTGTTTAACATGGAATTTGCATTATCAGCAGTAATGTTAAAGCTGTATTGGTGTACAGATACGAGGCAGACGATATCAAGCAAAATACAAGAAAAAGCAAGAAGTTTTTGTGAACAGATGCGTACGCAAAATTTTCTGCTAAATACGATAATCAATAAAGAACTACGATAAAAACCAAGCAAATCCCCATAGAACTTAAAAGTTAAGAAAAGAAAATGGAACTGGGATATACACTAAGAGTTTTAAATAAAAGAAAAATAGAGAAAATCCAATGTGTGCATAGAGAACAATGATAGAAAAGGTGCTCAAAAAAATATGGAAAAAGTTTCCAGATTAACAAACAATATACGAATGTGGAGACGCGTTGTGGATAACTACATATATATACTTCTCGAGAGAGTGACTAAAATATTGTGATAAACTTGTCTTTCGGGTTATTTTAAATAAAACTAACGGTAATTGAAACACACACTATATTAATAATAAAACATACTAAATAACATTTAATAACTAATAATAACAGTATTTATTTCACAATATTTATATATCAGTATTTATACCGGGTGGGGCACATAAAGTGTTACAGAGCAATAGCACTCAAACGATTAATCATATCGAAGTGTTTCCAGTGTTCGGGAAGGCGGTCATACTGGGCCACCCAGTTTTTTGATCGGTGTAGGCGTATCGCCGTCGTGTTAATATTGTTATACAGGATGGGGCACATAAAGTGTTACAGAGCATTAGCACTCAAACGATTAATCATATCGAAAAATGTTTCAGACAAAAGTTTCAGTGTTCGGGAAGGTGGTCATACTGGGCCACCCAGTTTTTTGATCGGTGTAGGCGTAGAAGCTACGTAAATGTCAACTCCATTGACGTAGCTTCTACGCCTACACCGATCAAAAAACTGGGTGGCCCAGTATGACCGCCTTCCCGAACACTGAAACTTTTGTCTGAAACATTTTTCGATATGATTAATCGTTTGAGTGCTAATGCTCTGTAACACTTTATGTGCCCCACCCTGTATAACAATATTAACACGACGGCGATCACTCGTTGAATGTCCTAACCCTCTCTACAGAGCGCCATTTGTAGTATATCGGTTCTCTCGGACTTTCTTGTTCGAGAACATCGCACGGGTCCGGTGACGTTATCTATTGCTGTTATCGCATGACTTACGTTACAATATAATAGTTTACACGTTTGTTAGATTGTGAGGTACCCAAAATGCGACCAATACTTTGTCTCCTCTATAGGTTATAGGTTATTTTTCGTCGGGCGAACCGAACGTGGATCTGGTTTTCAAATTAAATTTACCACGTTTAAATTGTAAGTACCATAGCCCAATTGTTCGTAATGATGAACAATGTTCGTCAAATACGTTAGACATTTCAGAATAACATTTTGTAGGTATTAAATTATGACAAAATTTGTAGAAGATTCCGGGAAAACCATTCGAGATGTTTGCTCACCGAGCGCAATCTCACCCGCCGATCGATTCGATTGGTGCAAATGATGTTTATAAATGTATTCGAAAAATTCTTCAAAAATAATTTTTACTTCATTCAATAGTTCGAATAATAATATGCCATTTTCAATAATTAAGATATAGTGCAGTTTTTTTTACTAAATGCAAAAAGCTAGTGTAAATAATTTTCATAAGAATTATTTTATTTATGTATTTTGATCTTTCATGTAATGAAACGTTATGTAATTATTTTTAGAAGTAATTGCGTTAATCTACTTTTTCAGAAACTTTACGTAAATGGCCAGCAGCGGTGCTAATGGATCGAGTGTGTTCTAAAAATTACACCATCCAACCAGCTTATAAACACGAGAAGTCAGTACATTTAAAACCAGGAGACTTAATTTGGATCCCGATTTGTGGTTTACATTATGATCCGAAATATTTTCCAAATCCTCGTAAATTTGATCCGGAAAGATTTAATGACGAAAACAAGATTAATATAAAGCCATACACATATTTGCCGTTTGGTCTAGGTCCTAGAAATTGTATAGGTTCGAGATTTGCTTTAATGGAAGCCAAAATCATTCTTTTTTATATGTTGTCTAAATTTGATCTATTTACTTGTTCCAAAACAGATATACCAATAAAATTAGATAAAAAATCGATGAAGATGATGACCGAGAACGGAGTGTGGCTTGAAATGAAGCCCAGAATAAAAGAATAACATATACATATATATATATATATATATATGCATTTTATTTTCATAATAAACTAGAGACTTTTGAATTTTTTATTTTAAAAACTGTTTAAGTAATTTCTAAAATGTTAAAATATCGTCTACCAATATGGCACTCGAAATAAAAAGGAATGAAAGAGGGAGAAGTTTATCTAATTGAAAAAAAACAAGAATAATTGTTCAAATTTGTTCCATTTTTGGCAAAGTAATATAAAAGCAAATATGCTTCCTACAATTTACGATTTTTTTATAGAAACACAGATTCGAAATCACTGCCTTTGATAGCTTAGTGGTTCAAGCGATGGTCTGGCAAGCCATTCACGTGGGTTCGTCGAAATATGTAGAAAGCATATTTACATTACTTCGCGAAAAATGCAACAAATTTGCACAACGGCCTACTACGGGCAGGATATACAGTGTGTTTAAAAAAGATGCAGCAATATTAAAGGGGGTGATTGCCCAGGTCATTTTATACAAAAAGTTCCTATAAACATAGGTCCGCATACGCTTCGTTACCGATCTACAGCGTGTTGAAGTTTACTTTTAAAAAACAGTAAAAACTTGATTTTTCCAAAGCGGCTTGAGATATCATAATGAAATTTTAGGCGTGTTAATAGCTGTGGGAGACACATACTTTGCAATACAACACGATGTTTCAGACGTACCTGTGGCGCGCGTATTGGCACGTCACAGGCTATTTTTCAAGAAAAAATAGGACGCCTCTGATTTCTCTAAAAATACAAATATGCTTTTATTTATTGTTCAATTATGTAGAAAAAAGCTCTCTTAACTTTTTATCGTACGACTTACCGTTTTTTAGTAAAAAAAAACATTTTAGTGCATGTCCATTTATTACAGAAAAAAAAATAAAAAAACAAGGTTTTATTCAAGGGCAAAAACAAATATTTTACCAAGCCACAGTCCTGTTTTATTCACTGACATATTGAATGACATATTGAATGAGTCTCGTGATTAATAATTTTGTATCTCTCGAATTTGTTGAAGTTCCTTATCATGAATCGCTATACGAATGCCGAGATGACCGAACTACATTTATGGGCGTGCTGATGGCAATGCATTAGAAGCTAGGCGGTTGTATACTGAAAGATTTCCTGGCCGTATTGTTCCTGATAGAAAGTATTCATCGGCGTCTTTATGAAACAGGCACATTAAGACGAAATGGAGGAGCAGGAAGGCCAAGGACAGCAAGAACGGTAGAGCTGGAAGAGGATGTGCTAGACATGATTGAAGAAGATCGAGGTACTTCTACTCGAAAAATTGCTGACGCTTTGGATGTAAGTAATGGGACTATTTGGCACATTCTGAAGGAAAATTTGTTGTATCCATTCCATATACAACGCGTTCAAGCACTTCTTCCTGCTGATTTTCCTCCTCGCATTGCATTCTGTCAATGGTTTTGCACAAAATGGTTCAAATCCCTCAACTCCTGATGTTGATTCTGTTCACCGATGAAGCGAATTTTTCAAGAAATGCAATACGGAATTTCCATAATAACCATGTATGGTGTGACGAAAATCCACATGAAATTGTTGAAGATCGTTTTCAACATCAGTTTTCTTTGAACGTTTGGCTTGGGATTGTGGGTGACTGCATAATTGGACCGGTATTTTTACCAAGGAGACTTACCGGAGAGGTGTATCGCAACTTTTTGGAAAACACGCTCCCTGGATTTCTGGAGGACGTACCATTAGCAATTAGAGATGCAATGTGGTATATGCACGATGGCGCACCAGCCCACTTTAGTCAAGTAGCTCGTGATTTGTTAACACAAGCATATGGAAATCGCTGGTTAGGCCGAGGTGGACTTCACTCATGGCCTGCACGATCCCCGGACTTAAATCCCCTGGATTTTTTCATGTGGGGCCATTTGAAGTCCTTGGTGTACGCTACTCCATTGGAAAACGTAGAAGACTTAAGAAACCGAATCCATTGCTGGGTGCAACTCAATTAAAACCGATCCTGGTGTTTTTCAGAGAGTTCGCCAGTCAATGAGGAGAAGATTGGATTCTTGCATCCGAGCTAGAGGTGGTCACTTTACACAGTTTTTGTAATTTTTGGTTGATGAAATTGTTGGTTTGGTAAAATATTTGTTTTTGCCCTTGAATAAAACCTTGTTCTTTAATATTTTTTTCTGTAATAAATGGACATGCACTAAAATGTTTTTTTTTAATAAAAAACGGTACGTCGTACGATAAAAAGTTAAGAGAGCTTTTTTCTTCATAATTGAACAATAAATAAAAGCATATTTGTATTTTTAGAGAAATCAGAGGCGTCCTATTTTTTCTTGAAAAATAGCCTGTGACGTGCCAATACGCGCGCCACAGGTACGACTGAAACATTGTGTTGTATTGCAAAGTATGTGTCTCCCACAGCTATTAACAGGCCTAAAATTTCATTATGATATCTCAAGCCGCTTTGGAAAAATCAAGGTTTTACTGTTTCTTAAAATTAAACTTCAACACGCTGTAGATCGGTAACGAAGCGTATGCGGACCTATGTTTATAGGAACTTTTCGTATAAAATGACCTGGGCAATCACCCCCTTTAATATTGCCGCATCTTTTTTAAACACACTGTATATCATCTGTTTCCTTGATGTAAGTCAAGCCATCCCCACAAAGATTCGAAATCACTGCCTTTAATAGCTTAGTGGTTGAAGTGATGGTTCAACAATCCATGGACGTGGGTTCGAATGCTACTTAAGGGCGAATTTTTTTCTATAAAAAATTATAATTATTAGAAAATATTAAATTAGCGTCGTAATATGTAGAAAGCATATTTACATTTACATTACTTCGCGAAAAATGCAGCAAATTTGCACAACGGCCTACTACGGGCAAGATATATATCATATGTTTCCTTGATGTAACTCAAGGCATCCCCACAAATTTTCGAAAACACTGCCTTTTATAGCTTAGTGATTAAAGCGATGGTCCGGCAAATCATGCACGTGGGTTCGAATCTTACTTAAGGGCGAATTTTTTTCTATAAAAAATTATAAAAAAATTCGAATAATTCAGAATTGTGTTCCCAATGCTAAAATAATTGCTGGAACAAAACTGTAGTTGCATTTAATTAATGACAATACTGGGGCAGTAGTTTCTTGTTGAACAATCTACACGATTCCGTAACACATCGAGAAGAAGCCGTAATCTCCGAAAGGATGGTTTTTGTTTCTTCAAAACGATCAGCATAAAATTTCTCCCCATCTTGTAGTTAGATGTTGAGGAGGAAGTGGTCTATCTGGCAGTTGGTCTGGTTCAGGCAAAAGGAATTACTTAATCCTTCTTGAATAAATCTTGAAATTGTTTGTCCTTTCTAGCTGTTCTGAAGAAATTAAATATGATCTATTAGAGATATATTCCTTCAAGATTCTAATCAGAAGGTGAGTTATGTAGCGCCCAGCATTATCCGTTGTCTCATCGACTACTATATAAAAATTATTGTCTCCGATTAATTTTCTTATTTTGTTTACTGTATCAATATAAGTACTACTCACTTCACCTTTCTTAAGGTACTTTCATCAGGAATGTTATGTGCACAATATTTTTTAAGAAACGATTTAAAGTTTGTATTATTCAACTTATTAAGGGGAATATCAGCACTAACTAATGCGCGACATAACTCTTTATTAAAGAGTTTCTGGTCGGTTTTCTTTGTTCCCAATTCAATACATTGTAAAATTGGCTGGTTCTTTACTCTACAATTTTTCAGTCTGGCAGCATGTGAAGATGTTGACTTACTTTTTTAAATGAAACCACAACCTTCTACTTAATCTGCGTTTTTTTTATGAGATGTCTTTGCTGAACGAAGTAGAACTGCCGCTTTTGAGATAAGAGCTTCTTTGTAATATCTAGGAAATTTTAAATTAGACAGAGTGACGCACAATTTACTAAAATTTGATACAATGACTGCACTTGAATAATATCTTAAATAAACAGCTTTAACGTGTACAATGCCACACTATCGCTTTCAACGGTCGGGATAAACATAAAGTGGCTATTGTCCTCTTCAATTTAAGGTAATTCTTGAGGTTTACACGTGCAGCACTTGACTACTATTCGAAATAAAACAGTGAATTCCTTCTATTCATTATCTATACGAACTGAGAATTCGTACATTATTTAGACAAAGAGTTTGAAATTCGAAAGTTTCTATTTACTGCCAACCGTCCAAATTTTTCTGTTCGGGTGTCGCACAACCGAAAAGAAAAAGTCGACGTTGTTGGTGAAATAATAAATTATGCAAATTTTAAGTGGCACTATCATCTCTCGTAACAGGAAAGGAAAGCCCAGAGGATTTTGTTTACATTTGATTATGTATTTACTAACGTAAATTGTATTTTATAATTTACGTATAACGCTTTCTTTATTATTTAAATATGTGAACTAAAAAAAAAAAAAGAAATTATGCATTAATATACAAAATTCTTTCGGATATGCATTAAAAGGGATAAATGCATATTATATGTAAAATATGCACATCTGCATATAATCCGGTCTCTATTCACTATCATTCCTTTAGTAAAGTGCGTTAGCTGTATTGTATTTTCATCGAGCTCATCGTACCCGCTTATCATCACACTACTGTCATTTGATTAAGGCATATATCTTCGTTATCTAGTAAAATCCATACTGCGTTTGGCAGTTTTTTAAGGTTGATTTATTAAACTTGACGCCGTTCTCGTCCAAAGTTAGATATACGGAAAGCTCTAGAGCCATTTGAGCCGTTGAAAGCGAAAGTGGTGTAAGTCTTTCTTTCATCGATTTGAGTATTTTAAACATAAAGTTAAAAGACCACTAAAAAATCATGATCACATATTAATTACTGTTACTGTTCTTTTTTTTATATTATAATTTGCCTAACCCGGTCCAAAAATAATGAAAAAAATTAGTGGCTGCTCTTATTTTTGTTGTTTGAATGACTTACACCACTTTACCAAGTTATGAAGTAATAAAAAGGTTGTATGGGTTTTTTGTTGAAATAAAATAAGATTTTACTTTATTTATGCAAAAAGAATATCAATTTTAATCAAGTAGGTACATAATATACAAGTGAGAACTTATTATATTATTATTAATTCTTATGCTTCATCTTCATGTAGCTCTAACGGTCCTATATCTTCAACATATTCGTCAGCTGTTTGTAAATTAGTAAAGGATTGATGGTAAATAGGTGGAATAAACTGTAGCAATTCCATCATATTCTTCTTTTTCTCTTTAGAAACAGGTCGATGATCGTTATATAGTTTTTCAAGTGTTACGTTGTTCATCATAACGGGCCTACCTTTTTTACGAGGCAACAAGTTGATACATTGAAAAGTCTTCATTTAGTGTTTCCTTATAAAAAATTTTAAACGGCTCATGTTTTTTAAAACGAAGCCACTGTATGTGAAGCTAGTTTACAGGAATATTTTCTTCATTCACTTTTCTTTTTGTAATGAGTTCTTCCATTGTTTTTGTTGAGAGAAACTCTGTTTGCTGCATTTTGTGTAAGGGAAAATGAGATTTAGTTCTTGCTTTTTGTATAATAGTGTACCAATCTTCCGCTACATAAATAATTTTTCCTTTTGCATAACATTCTATTGAGCCGAAATCTCTATCGTTGGGTAAGTACGAATGTCCTGATACTAGGAATTTATGGTCAATGACAGTAATGCTTTCTGAATCCGCCAATAATTTAAGCCACATTAAACTCATTTTAATATTCCTGTTTTGGCCTGTACATGCATCACTATAGGCAATTATATGCTGACTATTTGAAGCATAAGTTGAAATGTGTTTTTTCGAACAAGACGCTATTTCTTGGGATCCTCTTGAGGCCATAGTTTCATCCCAAGCATACATGTACCCCTGCTCAGTAGCAAGGTTGTGACATCCTAAGTTATATACGTACATATTTCTCTTATAGTATGCTAATGAGCAAGTCAATTGTGGATATGCTGAAGCCTTCTCCAAATCAAATGTAAACGCATAGATTTGATTGGCATCAAGAACTGCTTTATATTTGTCCTCCTTCATGCTATTTCGTGCTTTCTCTGCTTTCCTCAAATGAAGCTCATGCTCAACTTCTGCCTGCCGCTTTATTTGTGGATCTGTTTCGGAGTTTATTTTAATTTTGAATGCATCACACCTTGTGCATGTATCTTTAGCAGGAGTGTGAAAACTGAGATTAAATTCATTGGTAAAAATCTTGCGATAAATAGCTTCGCTAACATTTGGTATGCTTTTTTCTTGACAATCTTCAATATAAAGCCTGTACATTAACCGTATATTTAAATTACTTGATAAATATTTCTTGTTGGGATTATGTTGTCTAGTATAATGAGATTGGTAAGCAGGAAACATAGATATGTGTTCGCGGACTTTATTAGCCATCTCATCTGGTGTCTTATTAATAGGGGGGTGCTGTCCGCGTAAATCTTCCCTGGGGGATGTACACCTAGCCTTTTTAATTGCTCTATACAATCTTCCATCTGATATGTTAAATGTGTTTAAAAAGTATGATTTGCACACTTTAGTGGAGTACGCACCAGCTTGAATATAAAATGTATTTGTGTGGGTCTTAGGCACTCTAGAATTGTTTCTTGGACGTACTTGTTTTATTTCTGTTTGTTTTACCAGCCCACAAATGTAAGCATTTTGTGTAGTAAAAGATCCAATTGCCCAAAACCTCTCGAATGCATCTTTTCTTTGATTTTCAGATATTTTACTAATACACTTCATGCGGCAATTGCAGTCTACGTGTTTAAAAGTTTTCGCTTCTACTGTATTGCCCTTTCTATTGGTATACTGCAAACCGAGGTTACGATTTCTCTTTCTTGTAGCAGCTAGATGACTGTCAGGCTCCCTGTTTCTTTTCCTGCCTTTTCGTTTTGCTGATTGTTTATCAGCATTTGGATGCATATTGTTGTATTCTGAATTCAATGAAAAAGTGAGGTTATTATTACGGTAACAGAAAAAAAGGACATACCTGATTCACTGCTACTACTTCCCGACAATTGATATTCTGATCCAGAATCTAAGAAAGGTTCTGATGCTTCGGATTCACTATTTTCACTCATTTTTAGTTTAATATAACACTTCACTTACGAGTAATACGTATTATTTGTATATTCCTTCGATAAGTACTAATTTGTAAAGTGGTGTAAGTCTGACTTGCGCCACTTTGCCTTGTAAGCTTTAAAGTAGTTATCTGCATGAAGACATAGCGACATCTGTAAATATTACTTCATAGTACCCATTTGTGAAGCAAACTTAAAATTTTTATTTTTTTGACTTACACCACTTTCGCTTTCAACGGCTCATTTATAAACTTCGTTACCGTTGCCGTGCGACGTTGAGTTGTCATTCGATTCCGTTCGTGCATAACCAACTCTTATCTTTCGTCGTTGCCGTTGGATGACGTACAACGGTAAACCAATAAAATAGCAACTCAATGTCACATGACCAGTGAAGTAAACAAACATGGGACACAGCAGTTAGGTTATTTGTTTAATTATTTTGTTTATTCGTATTTGAAAAACTTATGTTCCCTCATTATATCCATTTACGAAATGTTTTTTGAATTGGTTAAACAAAGTAATAACTAGGATATGTGTACTTACTTTATTTAGTTGTCAACATTCAAAGTTTCCGTTAGCGGTTGGCACGAACAGAAACTTTTTTTATAAATGCTATTTCTGAAGGTACCAACAGAACGAACGGCAACTGCCACCGTTAACGATAACGGCAACGTCAAGTTTATAAATCAGCCTTTAAATTTACCCATCACAACCACATTAGTACTACCAAATCCAATTTCCACATTTAATTCATGTAGTTGATCGATTTTTCGCTTTCGTCGTTTCAATTGAAACTCGACTTTGCATTAAAATCTCCATTATACATAAAGTTTTTTAGTAAAAAAATTTTTTCAAAAGAAAAAAAATTTCGTTCGACATGGGATGACCTTGAAAGAAACGAATATTTTAAATTCTTTTAAAATTATATTTATATTTCTTCTTTATTTGAAATCATTTGAACTAAAATAAAGAGTATAAAAAAATAATATTACGTATACATTACATACATTACGTATATCTGGTATACATAAGTTACATAACCACAACCATATAACGGGTGTTCAGAAACATTCGAAGTCAAAGTAGTCCTTGAAAATATGAAGTCATGTCTGAGATAGATTGATTTTTGACAGACAACAGTTGACATTTAATAATTATTACAAATCAGATATAGCAAACGCCAATTAAGTTGGCGCGAGGAGGGGTAAGTTCGCGCAGAATTAGAAGTAGTGGGGAGATTTGTATTTGGTTTTACATCAAATGTCAGATAATTCTAACCTCTGAGCGTATATCACTTTATGATCCCCTAGCCCATTATGTTCCGTCAAACGTCAATGACAAATGTATTCTGACAATTAGTTGAGTAGTGGGGGGTAGACGTTTTTAAAAACGTTTTCTGCGCTCCCCCTCCTCGCGCCAACTTAATTGGCGTTTGCTATACTTAAGTAAGGATATACGATTTTTTGTTCAGAGCCCACTTGACTTCGAATGTTTCTAAACACCCGTTATAATATATAAATAAATTCGCGACCCTTCAAATAATTTTCCACCAAAATTTCTTGCGTATGCGTAAAACTTTTAATTGTGCTCTCAGAGTCGACCCTGGCGCTAATAGTAACAATTGGCGGTAGTTTTAAATATGAATTTAAAGGTAAATTTGACCGCTAAATTAGGACACCTTCAGAATCGAGAAAAAACGTTGTCGAATATCGCCTTAATCTTATTTACTTATGCCAACAAGAGTAATGTATATTCAACAACTTTGTTCTCGATTTTGAATGTGACAATAAATCATTTTAAAATATTAATGATATTTACATGCTTTATAGATATTGAACTCCATCCAAGAAGAATATATATGTATGTAATACGTATAAAATAATAAACTTCACCAATCACAATTTACGTCATTAGAATTTTGAAATCCAGAATTGTAGTAATGGGTCACAATATATTTTTTTATGGTAATGAGTTTTTAAATTTAGCAATATATTAAATATAGTGTTTTAAAGGCTTTAAAAGCAGCAGCTTGCCAAGAATGTTAATAGTCGATACATTTTGTGTGACTTATTAAAGGTTTTCTGTTGTCGTCAGAAATTAATCTATATTATTTACTAAATCGTTTTGGTTTGTCACCAGTCATAATTGATTTTGATTTAAAACCCTTCTCGTGAATCGTGTTACCATGTCATACAAATAGTTGGTATAAACAAACCGAGAAGATTATTGAAAATTGCATGAATCTAATTATTATCCTCGGAGTTTACATAATAGTAAGTTGCGTTGTCAAGACAAAACTACTACAAACGAATGTTATTGTTGAGTTATACGCTATGGTAATAGTATATTACATAGTATATATTATAGTATATTACATACCGTCTTTCTAATCTCTCGACGGTAATGAACTACCGAGTTAATAATAGCCTATTATGCGCGAGTTAAAGCCTATACTTTCTCTACGGCTACAGGATTAAATAAAAAAGAGAATACGTAGGTATAGCAAACGCCAATTAAGTTGGCGCGAGGAGGGATAAGTTCGCGCAGGATTAGAAGTAGTGGGGAGATTTGTATTTGGTTTTACATCAAATGTCAGATAATTCTAACCTCTGAACGTGTATCACTTTATGATCCCCTAGCAAAGCATTATGTTCTGTCAAACGTCAATGACAAATGTATTCTGACAATTACTTGAGTAGTGGGGGTGGACGTTTTTAATAACGGCTTCTGCGCACCCCCTCCTCGCGCCAAGTTAATTGGCGTTTGCTATACGTATAGCAAACGCCAATTAAGTTGGCGCGAGGAGGGGTAAGTTCGCGCAGGATTAGAAGTAGTGGGGAGATTTGTATTTGGTTTTACATCAAATGTCAGATAATTCTAACCTCTGAGCGTGTATCACTTTATGATCCCCTAGCAAAGACATTATGTTCCGTCAAACGTCAATGACAAATGTATTCTGACAATTACTTGAGTAGTGGGGGTGGACGGTTTTAAAAACGGCTTGTGCGCACGCCCTCCACGCGCCAACTTAATTGGCGCTTGCTATAACAGTTTAATTTATTTGTTTGCAAATGTTATCTTTAAATTAGAACAATTACTAAATTGCTAAATTTTCATTTAGCAACATTTTAATGAAGTTTATAAAGTACGCAAATCTTTTACCTTAGTTGCAAGATATATATCATCCAGAGCTTTTGTAATGAATTTATTTATTTCTTCGGGAGTTAATGTTTTTGACTTTTTCGCTTGATACCCTTCCGATTTCTGTTTGAGGAATGCACTTAGTTTCGAATAATTTGATATATTTATTTCATTATTTACTATTAATGTGCTCCGTAATAGTGAGTATATTTTCCATAAAGAGGGTGATTTGTACTTTTCAGAGAGTTTTGTAAAATAGGCCAAAATAACGTTTTCAGAAAACGAATTTATCTTATTTATAGTTCTCCATTCCATAAAAGCCATGTACGCTTGATCATATAATTTCTTAGATTTTTTGGGTAATAAGTTTATTCGTTTATAGATGTTGCTTTTGCAATGTCTACAATATCTGGAGGTGTACACATTTCATCATTATCGCTTTCATTAGAGACAAAGCTCATTTTTTAGGAAGAAAATATGCGAACAACGTAAGATACTCGGAAAATGAATTTGACGTTTTAAATTTTGACTTGTTTAGCGGTTGCTAGGTAACGCACACTTTATACTGCAGCAATGGTGTACTGCCCGTTGAATAATGATAATACGAGTGATGTGATTGGTCAACAGGCCGTGTATAATGATTCATTACACACAGGGTGAAGAATTGATGCCATTATAACGTGTGTTCATTTGAAAAGTCAATCTAGGTTACTTCCGTTACTTTGAAATTTTGATAGAATAAGACGCATATATATTAGTATGTGTTTGTTGTTCCGTAAACTTAAATCCAAATGACATTTGATAATGTCAATCACATTTGTTATTTATTTGTATGTATGAAACTGTCAAAATATACGACGTCGTAGGCTAAGTAGTAAATTTTAATTTACGACATACTTCAAAATGTTTTCAGTAAATCACATGCTCCTAGATTGACTTTTCAAATGAACACCCGTTACAATTGAATAAATATGCAGAATGAATATTATTCAATAGCCGTAGAGAAAGTGCTATTACCTACCTCGGTATGTAATAGCGCATTTTCTAACCGGTTTGAAGATTAAAAATGTTCAGTTTACTAACCTTCAAACCGGTAAGAAAAGCGCTATGCCATTTGCAAAGAATTGCTATTTTCTTTGTGAAGAAAAACACATTAGATTGTTAAAAACTGACCAGTCAAGGCTCAGTATATTCCTGCACAAGCGAATATACTTCATAAGTCACTACTTAAATCTGAACTTCTACCACCATTACAAATAAAATTAGGTTTGATGTAAAATTTCATGAAAGCAATGGATAAAGATGGCCGTGAATTCCAATACCTTAAACAAAAATTTCCCAAAATCTCAGTTGCAAAACTTAAAGAGGGAACCCAAATTCAACTTCTACAACAAGATAAAATATTTTAAGAAATCTTAAGTAATTTACAGCGTGTTGCTCGATATGCTTTTAAAAATGTGACCCTACAGTTTTCTAGGAAAACTTTTCAATATTTTTTCGAAAACTTGACGTGCCAGAATAAATTTGTATTTATTATTATTACTATTGTTAGAACTATAAAAGAAACGAAGATTGTACGCAGTTTCTAAAGAAAAATTAAAAAAAAAATTATTGACCAATGTAATTATTTAAACAATCATTAATTGTTTTATCATCAGTAATAACATAATTTTTCAAATCGTTTATTATACTTTTATGAATAAATATTTCACTAACTTTGTTTTATTCCATCTGGTATAAATGTCCTGTTTCCTGAATGTAAACTTCTTCCTTCCGTAAATAATTTTCTGCTAAATCTGTTATCGCAGTTTTCTTGTGTACATTAAGACTATGTATTAATTTATTTGGAATACTAGTTTAATTAATAATTTCTTGGGATTGGGGTCGTGTGGTTAATAAAACAAGGCTCTCAAATCCAATACGTTTCAGCTGAATTCATTCAGCCTCGATTGGGGTGACCATCGAAATACAGCAAGAATTGTTTACTGTACCGTCAGACTACGCGCTCGCTCATTGCGTAGCCCGAAATCTGCGAATGTCTAAAGGCATTGCCAAAGAATTTAAAGAGATATGGCAGAATCAGAGAATTAAGGCAGCAGCTTCCGGCAATTGGGAAGAATCTCCAGCTAAGAAATAAGCAACAGACCATCTTTTATTTGGTCACGAAAGAACTGTCATGTTGGAAGCCAACCTATTCTGCTTTATGGGATGCTCTGATCCATTTGCGTGAACAAATGTTGCAACAAGACATTTTGAAATTAGCAGTACCAAAATTGAGTTGTGGTTTAAATCGCCTGGACTGCAGAATTGTAAGAAGCATGTTAGAGATGTTATTTCAACGTACTGATATGAAAATTCTGGTCTGCAGTTATTGGCCTGAATATTTCCTTCCGCCCAGACAAGAGAAGACCGTAGATTGCTACTTCAATAGGACATCGCAATGCAACAAAGGCCCTATCTGTAGATTTCATTATTTCGGAACGAAACTTTTTCTTTAAGAAGGGAGCAATGTGATTTGAGTCAGGCAATGACGTCACGCGTCATCCGTTTCCCGGATAATCTAGAATCAAAAAGCTTAGAATAAAACGAAAGTCTGGAAGGTTTCCGAATATGCCGTCGAGAAATGGATTAGAGCATTCATTCGAGCAGCAACCGACCGCCGTGTTAACATCGTAGTTATAAATAAGTATTGTGAATAAATAAATATAAATATTGTCATTATTGTAAGTTAAAATAGAAATACAACTAATGGTTAAAATCTTCACTTTTTTTATTTATAAAAATGTGAAGATTTTAACCATTAATCATATTTATATTTTAAATTATGGATCTTCATCAAGTAAAAGTCGAATCAATTCAATTATAGTTTTAAGTGTTATTTAGTGTGTTCTTTTATTAATATAGTATGTTCTAATTACCGTTAACTTTATTTAAACGAACCCAGAAAGACAAGTATTTTACACTCTGTTACTAAAGCTACATACTGAATATTAATTGTAAAATAAAAAAAAGTAAAAAATTAAGTGGTTTTTAAAATTACTTGAAGTGAATGATGTACCATCATTCTTTATGAATTTGACAGTTTAATAATGCACTTATATTTTTAATTTAATCGCAATGTTTACCATATTCTAAAATGCTTATGTGTGTTTCATAATTTTAAATTTTATTACTTAGTATAAATAAATCAATTATTATATTACGTTGTATTTTGTATTATATATGTTAATAGAAACATTTACAAAATTTCCATATTTTGACACATTATGGACTGTTAATCATAATGATGGTTTCATAATTTTATGTATCATATCTTAACGGTCTATCAGTAATCTATCAGGATTTAGAATACTTACTAATGCATATTCAAACCATTTTAAATTTTCTTGTTTGTAACATTCGACTCAATTGATTAGTGTCTATATTTCTTACATTAATACAACATTGTTTAGTAGTTATATAACTAACTTGGTAATCGTTTATAAGTACCACCACAAATAGTATATATACTTGTTTGTAAGTTTTCATTTAAAACGCAATCGAATCGAATCTTTGTATTTTTTTGCATTAAATTCTTCAGACTTTCTGATTTAAGTTGCTACCATGCGCGCACAGGCGTTGTCTTGGCGCAATGAAGATGTTCGGTAGTCGTAACGCATAATTAAAGGGAGCCTCCATTTACTGTGTATTCTCTTAGTTAGTGGAGACGGTCGTGGATTGACTAAACAGATGGTAGGTAGCGCCACTTAGTTTTAAATACGGAGGCTTGGGATTGAAAACTAAGAAGAGGGTTGCGCGTTCGTAGGTGCGTACGCTTACAGACTACTAAAAATGAAATAAAACGACGAACTAAACTAAAGGAAGGATACCTAAATACAAAATAAAAAATCGAAAATAGATAATTCGTATATTGACAAACAAAAAAAAACCAAAATCAATATAATGGCTTTCAAGCTGCAAACGAATTCTTACTACGTGAATTCGTCACGTGGTAATATAATGTATTGATCACCGAATTGTTCCAAGAATAAAATAATGAATTAAATTGCAGAATGCACAAAAAGTATGGTAAATTAAATATTCAAGCGATATAAAATCAACTTATACTTAGGATCAAAAATGGAACCTTAGAATAAAATTACATTATGTTACTTAAGTAATAGTAGAAAATAATACAAATCTGTATAAAAACAAATTTGTATCTGTATATGCATGGACACACAGTACGTATTTACCAGCTTTTGCTTCAACTACCAGACGCATGCGTTTCTGTGTAACCACTTTGTCAATGATAGATTTACGAAGCAAAAGACTGTAGTACACTTGCGGTCATGTAGTAAGTTTTGTCCTATCCGAAGACAACAGATTACCTCTTGCCATCTGACGGACAAAACCGACCACGCCGGTGCAACGGTCCGTCAGATGGCAAGAGGTTATCTGTTGTCTTCGGATAGGACAAAACTTACTACTTGACCGCAAGTGTACTACAGTCTTTTGCTTCGTAAATCTATCATTGACAAAGTGGTTACACAGAAACGCATGCGTCTGGTAGTTGAAGCAAAAGCTGGTAAATACGTACTGTGTGTCCATGCATATACAGATACAAATTTGTTTTTAGACAGATTTGTATTATTTTGTATCAAAGCTTGATGTGAATTATCGCATCGACATGCAATCTATTTTTTGAAGCAATAGTAGGTTGGTATAAAAAAAAGTATTAAAGTTATCAGAAATTATAAATTATTAAAATCTTTTCGCACGACTTTGGGTGCGTGGCGACAAAAAAAATGCAATATACACTCGGGGTCAAAAAAATCGACTCAGGCCGCACTCTCGCAGTAAAATGTCCCTAGCAAAAAAATATAACATAAATTCCAGTTTTGCTTTTCAAACCTTTAAGTTCAAGATCAACTAAAATACCAATTTATTTAAATACAAAAATTATTTAAAAAAATAAATTCTATAACAATATATGAATGATAATTAATTTTAAAATCGTATATCAAATACATTTTCTTTTGATTAAATACGTGAATTACATGATAATTTAGCAAAGCTTCAAATATACATATATACGAAATTAACTAAAACTATGCCGTTTTAATTGGCGTTAAAAATTGGAAAGCATATATTAAAAGAGTAACATACGACGAAGTTTTAAAATTCATAAAAATGAGTCTTGTAGAATACTTCAAACGGCTGAATGCGTACGACGGAGATGGAGAGATTCACAGCTGGTATGTGTTTTCTTATGTCCAGTCCTTGTGTTTTTCTGTCTCCCTCGTTGCCTCGATGCGAGCGAGATATATACGTACCCCGTATGTCGGAGAAAGGAAGCCTCTGCCCAATTACGTCTAATTACTTCGCAAGTAAGACGTCCAAAAATTCACTAACGATAACAGGTTTTCTTGAAATTATCACACACCCTTTTTGAATCCGCAATAGCGACAATTTACAATAAAATAAGGGTTTAATGTGACATTTTTCTAGCTTGTTGGAGCACAACCAAGACACAACTCTTTACTTGCACTTCTGCCAGAAGACAAATTCAGCGAAACTCCATCTATCCTATATGGCGCAGCGATCACAAAAGAAAGTAACGAATTTAATGAACTAAATTTGATATTTATAGGGCGGTAAAACTTAGCGGGAAAAATAAAGGTAGCAGTATATAAGAATATATTTTGCAAATAAACGCTGAGGTAATCATGGATACTCGTTAATAATAAACAATGTTATATTTAGTTAAATTTAAATAAAATTATTTGGTTGCATTAGGGTTGGGAGTTTAAAAAATAAATAATTAACACCATTAGATTTTCACCACTTAATAATTGTGAACTAAATATACATTTATTTTAAAAAATGACGTTAAGTAAAACAACATTGAAATTGGAACAGTAATATTTTGTTATTCAAAGGTTCTGGCGCAAGTCTTGTTGACGTTATCACTCCTTTTGACAGTAAAACTTATCTTAGCATTTATTTGCGAAATATGCTCTTATAAACCTTTATTAGAATGAATACACAGGAAATATAAGCGAAAATGGCATTAGTATAAATGAAAGATACTATACAAAGGCAAGAAAATATATGTTTTGTGTGTATTACGATATTTGATTTGGAATGTACACTAAAATCTCGATTATCCGTGACGATCTTCGGTTATTAGGGTGTCGAATAATCGAAAAGAACAAATAATTTGAAATGAAACTTTATTACCGTACCATATGCGTGCATAGCATAAATATAGCAACAAGAATACATTTTATGCACATATGTATTTATAACATCATATATATATATATATATATATATATATATATATATATATATATATATTTAGTGTTTAATAAGAATTTTATTTTTCTTTTTTATTTTATTGGCCGTGTCTTAATATTAAAAATAATAGATTTTTTATTGGTTTTAGCGACCTTTTATTGAATTTTGATGTTTTTACGACGTTTCGACTTTTATTAATTCAGTCTTTTTCAAGTAACTGGAAACAAGAATTATTACAATGAAAACATGAGAAACTGTGTTGGTTTCGTGTGATAGATATAACGATTAAATTAACAATTTTAAATTTAAAATTAGATTAAAAAATGAATTACAAATTAAGTTAACATTTAACGTTGAAAATTAAATAAATTAAAAATAGCTTAAATGAATAGGTAGGGAGACATTAAAGTGATTAACATCTGTATGAATGAATTGGAGACTTAACAATTAAATTAACAATTTTAAATTTAAAATTAGATTAAAAAATGAATTACAAATTAAGTTAACATTTAACGTTGAAAATTAAATAAAATTAAAATAAAAAATAGCTTAAATGAATAGGTAGGGAGACATTAAAGTGATTAACATCTGTATGAATAAATTGGAAAGTTGAATTACACTACAAATACAGTAAAGAGAACAAAGAAAAGACAAATAAACTCACAGTTGTTGTTCGTTTGGTTTTACAAGGATACGCATTCTGTGTAACACATGTGTTTTTTTTAATGGACATCCGAGACCCTATTTTCTTAAGGAACGACCGTGCTTGTGCGGATATTGTAAGTGAACTAAGTTTTTAGTTTGCGGGGTTTTAATTTCTGTTCTTTGGAATTAGCAAGGTGGTCAGGACCGTATTTAGGGGTATATAGTTAACGTTGTTTTTTATAATAGGAGCTATTTTTTTGCTGTTGTGTCTTGTGCGTGCAGGGGTTTTTTTTTGATTTTATCTATTGTTTTATGAGTGGGTAATAGAGTTTTGAAAGACCATCAATTTCGTTTCTGTCGTTGATTGTTTTGCTATTTTTGAAAATGTCTATCATTTCTAAGACTTCTCTAGCTTTTGTGTTCTTTTTTTGTGTTATTACTTTGGTGTTTTCAAAATCAAAATTATGTTTAAGTGTCAATTGGTCAAAACACCAATTGACACTTAAACATAATGATTTGAATTCTAATAAACATACAAATTAAATTTAATTTAATGTTTTATGTCGTGAGATATACAGTAAAATACAATTTAGATAATGGAAAACGTTTTCACTTTTTGCAAATAAATATAATTGCATAAAATATTTTAAAACTTATCGAGGATGTTTTAATTATTATAATCACTACAACTTGTTGTATATTGAAAAGAAAATGAAAGTATAAGTACATCAAACTTACCTCGTAGATGTAACAATTATATGAATTATACAATATTTATAAAGAGATATCTGTATATATTCAGGGTCCGGCAACGAAGCGGGGAAGGAAGATTACACGCGTATTTGAAAGTCAGTCAAATATTTAGTCATCGGATATCCTTCCGTACCATCAAGCGCACGTTTTAAAAATATTTTGTTTTATACAGGGTGTTCCAGATGGAAATGCTAGACTAAAGCTGCATTTTTTTTAATGGAACACCTGTATATTAATAGATAAAATGATCCGCGCTTGAAAGCTGGTTACATCGATATAATGTTGTATGGGTCTAAAGTTGATAGTTTCTGTGTAAATAATTATTTTACTTGATAAATTGATACATTTCAGTAGGCTATTCTGCATAAGGAAAATCAAAAGATCCGAAACCAATAGAGTAGAGTATTTCCTACTAGTATGCACTTTAGTTGTTACGTGAAATAAATTATGCAACTGCTCGCGTTATACAGACTGTTCACAATTTCGCAAAATCGAAGAAATCTCGTAATTTTTAAATGGAACACGCTGTATATTTTTAGCTCATTGAAAAGCCCTTTTACTACGCTTTCTATTGATACCTTATTTGATGCATCTAGGATGGATCATTTGCTAATTATTTCTTTTTAGAGTTGAATTAATGAAAAATGCTTGTATTTTTAGTAGCTAATTTGCGCTTTTAAACCTTCTGTAAGATCGGATATTCAACAAATTATCCATAAATGGTCTATAACAAGAAGAAACCTCATTAAGTAATATAGCATTTTCAATAGATTCACTGCTGATCAAGTTATCTGGTGTCAGTTTTAAGCTTGTATACTTAATAACCAAGTTGTCAAAAATTTCGTTCCATCTTACACAGTATTTCGTTCAATCTTTAAAAGAAATTGCTATAATGACTAATTTTAGTATTCAAGAAATGGTGAATATGATGTAGATCTCGGTTTCCGGGTTGGAACCGCGTCGAGTTAGGCGTAATTGCCAACGTTTCGTCCACTGTTTCAAGGGACATCTTCAGGACTGTACGTAGATGTTCGTCGTTTCGCAGTAGCTTGAAGAATGCTATGACAGAGACCGGTACAACTTATATAGGGGGGACCGGGTCAAATGGTGGCCTGCTATTGGCTGGGGACAATGAGCCAATGGCATGCGTCGTACGGGCGTGGTGATTCTTAGTTGAGTGCAGTAGAGTTTGCCACGTCGGATGTAACGTATAGCCATCGTCTCTATTGAGATTGCGGGGATGTTTGTAAATTTCAATAGATTCACGGATTTTCCTAGGGAAATAATGCGATTCACGAGACAGAACCTTGACGACATCTTTGAATAGAATTTGATGACCGGAGTTTAGTTTGTGTTCTGCCAGCGCTGAACCGGCTATATGTAACAGTCTAGTACAACGTTCATGTTCGGACACACGCACGCTGACTGGCCGCTTAGTTTCGCCAATGTACACACTGCCACACGAACACAGAATGCGATACACTACTTGTGCTTGGAGTGGACATATTTTGTCTATTTTGTCAGAAGACAGTTTTGATTTTATTCCTATGTAGAACCTTTCCTATATGATCGGTGATACCTTGAATATACGGTAAGAAGGCGGTGCTGATGTTAGGATCGGGTTCACTTCGAGGTTTGGGGTTTCGATGTCTCACTATAGTACGGTGTATGTCGTGGGCGTTATAATTATTCTGGAGTAGGGTGTTAGAAACATGCTTAAGTTCGGAGGGTAGTGCCCTAGGTTCTGAGATAGAAAACGCGCGATGTACAAGAGTATTGATGACCGCTTGTTTGTGTGCCGGGTGATGATGGGAAAACCCGTTCAGATATCGGTCCGTATGAGTCGGTTTCCTGTAAACCGTGTGGCCCAGTTTGCCATTGATATTGCGGGTCACTAAGACGTCTAAAAACGGGAGACTTCCGTCTGATTCCACCTCCATGGTAAATCGAATGTCACGGTGCTGGGAGTTTAGAAAAAGTAAGAATTCATCTAAAGACTGCCGCCCATGCGGCCAGATGACGAACGTATCGTCTACATATCTAAACCAACATTTAGGTTTTCATTGAAAGGAGCTTAAGGCCTGTTGTTCGAACGCTTCCATAAAAATGTTAGCGACAACCGGGGATAAGGGGGAACCCATAGCGGCTCCAGACACACAAACAAGCGGTCATCAATACTCTTGTACATCGCGCGTTTTCTATCTCAGAACCTAGGACACTACCCTCCAAACTTAAGCATGTTTCTAACACCCTACTCCAGAATAATTATAACGCCCACGACATACACCGTACTATAGTGAGACATCGTAACCCCAAACCTCGAAGTGAACCCGATCCTAACATCAGCACCGCCTTCTTACCGTATATTCAAGGTATCACCGATCATATAGGAAAGGTTCTACATAGAAATAAAATCAAAACTGTCTTCAGACCCCATTCTAAAGTTTCGGACTTCTTACCCTCGGTCAAAGACAAAATATCTCCACTCTAAGCACAAGGAGTGTATCGCATTCCGTGTTCGTGTGGCAGTGTGTACATTGGCGAAACTAAGCGGCCAGTCAGCGTGCGTGTGTCCGAACATGAACGTTGTACCAGACTGTTACATATAGCCGGTTCAGCGCTGGCAGAACACAAACTAAACTCCGGTCATCAAATTCTATTCAAAGATGTCAAGCTTCTGTCCCGTGAATCGCATTATTTCCCTAGGAAAATCCGTGAATCTATTGAAATTTACAAACATCCCCGCAATCTCAATAGAGACGATGGCTATACGTTACATCCGACGTGGCAAACTTTACTGCACTCAACTAAGAATGACCACGCCCATACGACGCATGCCATTGGCTCATTGTCCCCAGCCAATAGCAGGCCACCATCTGACCCGGTCCCCCCTATGTAAGTTGTACCGGTCTCTTTCATAGCATTCTTCAAGCTACTGCGAAACGACGAACATCTACGTACAGCCCTAAAGATGTCCCTTGAAACAGTGTACGAAACGTTGGGAATTACGCCTAACTCGACGCGGTTCCAACCCGAGATCTACATCTAGAGAACGACCGCGGAAACCTACACCTACATTTGGTGAATATGATACTTATTCTTGGGGAGTGTACAAGAAATTGTCTCCTAGCAAGTAGAGTATATGCAGAGAGATTTCCAAACCTTGAAAGAAAGCCAAGACCGGAAGCATTTAAAAGGTTATTAGAGAGATTTACAGAAACTGGTAGTGTAACCTACAAGAAGAGAGAAATAAATAAGCTGGTAATCAATGAAAAAAGCGAATTGGCCGTATTATTAACAATACAGGAAAATCCACATATAAGTGCATACTAGTAGAAAATATTCAATTCTATTGGTTTCGGATCTTTTGATTTTTCTTATGCAGAATAGCCTACTGAAATGTATCAATTTATCAAGTAAAATAATTATTTACACAGAAACTATCAACTTTAGACCCATACAACATTATATGGATGTAACCAGCTTTCAAGCGCGGATCATTTTATCTATTAATATATAGTGTTCCATTTAAAAAAATGCAACTTTAGTCTGGCATTTCCATCTGGAACACCTTGTATAAAACAAAATATTTTTAAAACGTGCGCTTGATGGTACGGAAGAATATCCGATGACTAAATATTTGACTAACTTTCAAATACGCGTGTATCTTCCGTCCCCGCTTCGTTGCCGGACCCTGTATATATATATATATATATATATATATATATATATATATATATATATATATATATATATATATATATCTATTTAGGTACACACCCTTCGACTAAAACTATTTCACTATGATTTACGAAATAAAATGAAACAAATAACAGTAGTACAAAATAAAAAGTAATGCTATAGTAAATATTACGTCGTACAATTCAAACAAATACCACCACAACCTAACTTTGCATTTTGCACGGCGCACGCAATTTTTCTAGCGACCGACACACTTTATGTGCGACCTCTATGGATAATCCTAACATCCTGAAGAACTCGTCCGCTAGGACAGTTCCACTTCGGGATATGTTAGCTCACACCCCGTGACTACCACGAATGCAAGTTATAACTTATAACTAGAGAACGGACATTCTTACCACATGACTCGGCGTAATTCAATGAAGTATTTGTTAGTCTTACCCGGCCATCTGGTCCGCTGCGATTACAATGACAACACAGCTATTGTATTCGGAGGATAAATATTCATTAAACGCAATCGGCAATTCGAAATGTTTATAAACTTCGCTGAGTACATCCCGGCGTAATACAATGAAGTATTTGTGTTTGACTTTCTCGGCCACCTGATTTTCGCAGCGTTAACAATGGACAACGGCTATTGTATTCGGAGAACTTAGTCATGTGGTAAGAATGTCCGTTCTCTACTTGTAACATGTCCAAATAATCGAAACAAACGGTGTCGGTGAATCACCGAACGCACGGAAAATTGAATCGGAATGTGGCATGTGTAATCGAGGAAACGGGTAATAGAGACACGGATAACCGGAGTTCTACTGTATTTAACTTTTTTTTGTAGCTTAATGAGGCATCGTTAAGCTACAAAATAATTAAATCCTGAAGAATACTCTACAATGCAATAGAGAATAGATGTTTTGTGTATATTTGGACATAAACGAAACGGTTATAGTTAGTAGTTACTTTGAACGTATTTTACTTTTTTATATCTTAACGGGCCTCTCCCCGAATAATTTTACTGGGATAAATTGCTTCACTAAAGGTCCTCTTAATTATCTTTTGCATAACTTTCCGCATAGGTATGCCCCTCCTTTTTGCAACATATCGCCCTCGGGTATAAATAAAACACCAGACTTGATTAACTTTTGTGTAACTAAGGGAATACCAACGAGAAATCCTAGTTGACTAAATTACTAGATAAACCTAAATCAGCATTCCTTACTATCAACAGAACTAACATAAAAAGTCAAAGAGATATTTCTTGAACACCTGAATATGGGTATCCTCTTGAAATCAAAGGAAGATGCCGACTTAGCTGTCGACAATTTAACGCGAACGATATAGATTGCTGCCTGGCTGTCGACACCACAAGCTCTATAAATTTCTAGCATACAACAATATTGCTCTGATGAAATTGTGGAGTTTGCACGAACATCAGTGCCCCTAAAGATAAAGCTAAACTTAACAAGGCAACAAAAAATTTGAAAGAGATGCCATCATACGAGAAGAATCACATTGTACAGAAATACTTGAAAACTTATTACCAATCGAAGCCACAGAATATTCCTTATGGAAAGGCATAAGTAGATTAAAGAATTCGCCTATCGAAATAATAACGACCAATCAGGAAACTTGATGGAAGCTAGGGCTAGGAATAACAAACAAAAAGCTTTTGCCTTTGCCGGACACCTCACAAAAGTCTTTCAACCTCATCAAATAGTGTTGTCTCCGGAAGAAAATGAAGAAATAAAACTCATTCTTGACGCACCCTATATAAGAATGAAAGAAACAAAAGAATTAATTTTGAGGAACGTTAATTTAAAAATATTTAATTTAATTTAATTTATTAATTAATTATTAATTTACTTAATTTAAAAAAAAGCACCCAGATATGACCCTAGATTCTAAAAGAACTTTCTGGGGTAGTAATAAAATATATTAGGTATATATTTAATGCTAACAGAATAATTTGAAACATACATGAGTGGGTAAAACCTCACCAGTTTTGTACGAGTATAATACAAAAGTATTTTTAATAATATAAAATATTATTAAAATACTTTTGTAATATTTAATAATATTTTAAGAATTAAACATTTTCGTCGTAATGGAAAGTTGTTCAAATTGTTTTAATTCCTTAGCCTGGCAAACCTGCGGAAGAAGTAACATTATACTGCCCGATTAGTCTCCTGCCCTTGTCAACGATATTCGAGAAATTATTCTTGAAAAGATTAAAGCCTTTAATTGATGAACTCGCAATGATCCCTGATCATCAATTTGAGCAAGTGCATCTCTTGGTGGAAATCATACACATAGCATATGGAAGGAAAGAATATTATTCAGCAGCTCTCTCAGATATTCTCCAGGCTTTCGACAGGGTCTGGCATGACGAGTTATTGTTCAAACTAATATCTAAATTACTGCACCCTTCTTATCAGATTCTGAAAAGCTATCTTATTGACAGATATTTTCTAGTCAAGTACCAAGATGAACTGACAACACCAAACCGTTGGAGTACCCCAAGGAAGTGTTCTTAGCCCTATTCAAATTTATACTGGCGATGCACCAACATAGAATACTACAACTACCGCTACATATGCTGATGATATAGCATTATTAGCGACAAGTAGTGATCCTACAGCAGCATCGTATTATCTCCAAAAATCGTTAAATAACCTCCAGGAGCGGCAAAGAAAGTGGAAAATAAAAACTAAAGAAATGAAATCAATGCATGTAACATATATATTACGTCTAAACAATATTCAGATACCCCATGATGAAAGTGTGGACATATGGCGTTCAACTGTGGGGCACCGCGAGTTTCTCTAATTTGGAAACGGTTTCAATCTAAAGTACAAGTGGGCAACGGAAAATCTACATAATTTCGTTGAAACAAGTTTACATCCGTTAAAAATTGTAGTATGGATAGTAATAAGGCGTCGTATAATTGGTCCAATATTTTTTAATAATATCTTCACTGCGGAGAGATATCGTACACAAATACTTGACATCTTCATAAATGAGTTACATGATGATGAGCTAGAAGAGGGCTATTTCCAACAAGATGGGGCACCACCGCATGTAGCCCATGATACTATAGTTAACTCGAACAATTTTTTGACAACCGATTAATTAGTAGGGATCGTTGGCCAACACGCTCCCCAGACTTAACTCCATTAGATTTCCACTCAATCGGTTATCTAAAATCTAAAGTGTTTAGAAATCGGCACCATAATCTAGAAGAATTACAAGCAGCCATTGTAGAAGAAATTAATAGTATAGACCAAGAAACACTTCAACGGATATTACAAATATGAGGAGAAGAGTAAATTTATGTTTAGATGCTAACGACAGACATTTTGAACATTTGCTGTAAAATATATTTAAGAATTTGTATTATCTGTTTTGATTGTTAAACACTGTTATGTGAAAATTTCTTTATACCTATGTAGTTGCTTGTTATATGTAAGTGTTTCAATTAAATAAACTAAGATTTTGTGTTCTTTTGAGTTGATTGTTGGCGTACATTAATTCTATACACTCCAATGTACAATTTTTATTTAACAATTAATAGTACCGTTAACCGTTCCATTTGAGACGCCCAACTTTTCAACTATCATTATAATATTCCGAAATATGCTTTATCATATATCAATTTACTCGCTTCGTGAAGATTACGAAACCGTAATGAAAATGGTCGTTTTTATTGTTCTCAATATCCATAAATCTTGTTTTCAGTCTTTTTCTTTTTCTTTTAGTTTCCTCTTGACTGTTCTCATTCTTTCACTTTTTCATTATTTATAATGGACTAATTTACATTTATTAGTAAAAATATGAAATTAGTATTACTATCAGAAGGAGAAGCCAAATAAAATTATTTGATTTGACTAAATGAATCTTTAATAATGTTTTGGAAACTATCTATATTTTCGTAATAATTAAAACAGTTTCCTCTTGATGAGGTGCTCCAGTCATAGAAAAATTTATTAACTTGGATATGTAAACGATATGTAAAACATTTTCCTAAAGCGTATAGTTAAGGAACTACAGAAAGTGATAGTTGACCTCTATTACAAGCACGAGTCTATGAAAATGACGTGTTATTTTGACAGTCCATATTACCGTTTAAGCGAATATAGTTGTTACTATTTCTAAAATGGGAGATTTTACTTCGACTGAATATGCACATTATTGATGTGTACGGGTATTGTAATGGTAATAGTCTACGGTCGTGTAGAGAATATCAGAGCAGATTTTCAAATAGGCGTCAACTATCTGCTAAAGTATAATTTAGATATAATAGCGGGGAAAACACTGAGCGACAGAATCCCGAACAATCAAATACGGAATCAATGTGGTGTACACGATATCGTACGGTGGGGCAGACAGAGGAGACGGGAGTGGAACCAGCATGTAACACGAATGGATTGCGAGAGATTAGCCTGAACAGCAAGGGATCTAAAGCCAATGGGCACCAGACCACCGGGAAGGCCCTTCAAAAGATGGCGAGATAGTTGGCAGTCTACGTCACAAACATGACTGCAGCACTATGAAAGAGATCGGATAAGAACAGGCCTAAGGCCTAATATAAGAAGAAGAAGAAGTTTTATTTAGATATAATTTAGATATAATTTAGATATAATCAAACAGATTTAGTTGTATTTATTTTACGTATTAATTCATAGGTTTTAATTTTGTTCTATTTTGTAAATATAAAGTGTATAGAAAGGTCTTGGAGTTTCCCAAATATATAATCTGTTAATTACCTAAATGGTCAGGTATAACCTTCTTTTAAATCCGTTCATCTGCTTGTTGTAAACCTTTATAATAGCATAAGTTTTATTGTTATATATTGTATTCATATTTTTACGATAGGTTTAGAGATTTCCGTTTATTACATTTTTCCTGTATTCTTCGAATACTGTACGTTATCTCTAGCCCACTTCTTGTTTATTGTAATTTACGTACTTGATATATTGCCATTAAATACCTGTAACAATTGCATTGTGTATTTAATATTTATTTTATTTCTCCATAATTAAGATTGTTTATTTTAATCCATTTATGACGTTGGTAAACTACGACATATACTTTTCCTTGAAGAAGGGTAAAATATTTGCATGGCAATTTCAGTATAATCAATTCACTTGTTTTCTCCCTCCCTTGTACTGACGGGGACAAAACTTTCTTTGCAAAAATAACCCAGATCTCAGCGATCTCATTACAAGAAAATATTATGTATTCGCCAGTTTCTTTAAAACCAGATTCATTCATTTATATTAAATTTAATGGAACTCCAAGATTCAATTTATTAATTATCTTGTAAATAAATTAGTGTTATTCAAACTATTGCATTATTTCAACTCATATATTTCAGTCGATACATACCGAAAATTCCTTCAAACCAGGAGGAATAAACAATGACTCACCCTGTATATAGATATTAATATCCTAATACATACTTCGTAAAACTTATCGTTGATGTTAATTTGTTGAATTATAAAACTATAAAGATGATGGGCAATTATGATGGCATTTCTGCAATGTAATATGAATAAACGGTGTTAATTGTTTTTCTTAGAATACTGGCATTAAAAATTTCCGTCAATTTTTAATGTGTATTACCTTGCAAAAACAAATAATTACAAATAATAAATCTAATTTAGAGAGATGACACGCAAAATGACAAAATACTAGTAGGTAGACAGTGATATCCATAATTGTTTTATATTTGTAATTCAAATCTACATAATAGATTACTATTACGTAAACATTACACAAATATTTTGCATCCTATTACACTAAATTTTAAATAGCCGAGGCTTTTTATGCTTCACGGTTCATTTTTATACATATATAAAAAAGCTCGTAATGATAAGGACGATTTATTTCGTTATTCCCTTTCGTTTAATGTGCATATAAATACTAAATTCGTGCGGAAGATTAATTTCATCTCAATATATTAATCGAATTAGATAACCATGTTGTTCGCTATTTCGAATGTTCTCCTATTGATAATATACATACAAGAATCTTCAGCATGCGTAAGTAAAAGACTAGGATAATTATAATAATTTATGATAATAATGGTACTTAAATTATAGAGATTTTTTTACTTTTCAAATCAAGTTAATTATATCGTTTATACGTTTATTGTTTATATTTTTTGCTTACAATTGGATAAACACTTAAAAGTGAAATTAAATATTTTGGTGCAATTTATTATGTATATTTATTAATTTGAAATATTAGGAATACCCTTTTTGCAACCAATTGATTGATATTAAGTGATTATACCATGAAATGATTACTTGTAATAGTTGTCGCAAAAACACGTGTGTTAACTTACAACCCGTATATATCTCTTGTGATGCTTACGACTTGGATAAAATATATTTCATATATGTTCCAAGTTGTAAAAAAAAAACTTTATTATTTCTAGGCATATCAGTAACACCAACCTTTTTTTTATGCAGCTGCAACAAATGGTGCTTCAGCACAAAATATTCAGAAAAGACAAAATCGACAATATTTTTGATGTTTCTGATGAGGTTTTTGGTGGCATGAAACCTATCTCCATTATAAAAATAAATATAATTAAAGTATTTACGGGCTTAATTTAAACATTTATATTTGTGGAGCATAGAGTGATTTAAAATTAATGAATGTACAGTAAAATCATTCAAACTATAAGGTATTCTACTACTAACGATAATGTTTCTTATTCCTTTATAAACAGATTAGTTTTAAAAAAAATGATTTTATTATTTTTCAAAATATCAAGTGAGACACAAAATTTGTATCCTAGGTAGGCCATGAACGACTGAGATAAACATATAAGTCACGTCTGAACTTTATTATTATAAGTTAAATTGACAAGTTTGAAGATATGTTTGCAATTTATTAGTTATTTAATAATGGTTTTTGTGTTTAACGGACAACAGAAACAGCACATGATTGAAATTTATTTTAGAAGTGGTCGTAAAATTAATGGTGATGGGTTTATTCTATCAGGGATGCATATCAGGATATTTTAAAGGAATTTCCAGATATTGCTATCCTATATGATCAGTTTTCCACATGCATTCGCCGTTTTGTGAAATTATTCAGGGAAACAGGAAACGTGTATCGCAAAAAGAGCAGTCGTAGGCCAACCGTTAAAAATGAGGAAAATGTTGAAGCTGTAAGGCAATTGATAGAAGAACGTCCTTAGCTTTCTGTGTTACATTTACACCAAGAATGAGATCTTTCTCATAGCACTTGCAGGCGTATCCTTAAGCATGATCTACATTTACACCTCTACCGCCTGCAAGCGACTCATGAAATACTTCCTGTGGACAGACCGAAACGACAGTAATCTTGTCAAAAATTTATTGACCATGTTGTTACGAAAGTTATGTTTACTGATGAATCCAGGTTTCATCTTTTTGGCTACGTAACTTTCAAAAACATGAGGATGTGTAGCGCAAATAATCCGCACTTTTTTATGGAAGCACCACTGCATTCACAGAAAATTCGAGTTTAGACAGCTGTTCGCCAGAGAAGGATTATTGGACCTATATTTTTTGAAGGTATGTCGTTTTAGGAATATTAACACTGCGCGTTACAGACTGAAAATCATGAAACCATTTGTAAATATGTTAGACGATGATGAATTACAGGAAGGCTATTTTCACCAAGATAGAGCTCGTGTACATACTACCAATGAAAACATTGTTTTCCTGAGAGAATTTCTTGGAAATCGAATTATTAGCTTAAATACAAACACAATTTGGCCACCTCGTTCCTGAGATTTAACACTGTGCGATTTCTGTTCATGGCCGTTCTTAAAATATTCTATTTTTGTAACACCTGTTTTTGATCTTAATGACCTGCAACAAAGGCTAATAAGATCGTAATAGCTATTATTACAACTAGGGGAATATGAATAGTATATTTCCCGTGGTTGGCTAGTTACATCCCGAGGGTAAAACCCGAGGGATGTATAGACAACCAAGGGAAATGTATTCATATTCCCCGTGTTGTAATCAATAGTTTTTTTCTGATTGAAACAATATTGTTGTGAAAATGGAAAAATATTGGATTGTATATTTTTGAATTTATCGGATTGGTGACGTTGCTAAGGGCCGTGTTTGTAAATATCATGGTTGACTGGTTTGATTTTCGCGTTCTGTTATAAATAAAATTGATGAAATGTCAAACAATGTGCTAACACAAGCGCCGAAAGCCCGTGAATGTTTGGTTCCGGCGAAATCCAAAGCTGCTTACACTAAAATTTGGTGAACGGTGTCGACGAAAATATTTTGCTAGCGATTTTTGAAGATTTGGTATTTTGCGATAATTTTTTTAATTTTTGACGTATGACTAATTTATTCTATCCGTAGTCGCATAAATATTCACCAAACACGTTGTAGCCAAAATTATCGATGCTAAGGTCAATGTTACATTTAAAGGAAAAAATTAATGTTAAAATGTTCGATGTAAAAGCATTTGTGAAAAATAAAAATAAAGGATACGTTCCTAAAAAATCAGAGGTGTTGTCCTGAGAACAGCTCAAAAAATTCTTGCGAAAAGCTCCTAATGAAATTTTTTTGATGTATAAGGTAAAAGTTTCATTGTGATTCTCCTCTGTTGAATAGATTGTTACAACCGTAATTTTAAAGGTCGCTTTAATTATGGAAATCTTTGGCGCCTGCAGAACGAACGAATTGGTGAATATGCTCTCTTCCGATATCGAAGATCGTGGGTCGGTGATCGTGATCAACGTTTCAAAGACGAAGAATGATGTAAATAGGAAATTTACAATTATTGAAGAAGAAGATCTGGGTGCTGTTCGTTTGGTGAGAGAATATTCGGCGTTGCGTCCGCAAGGTGTTCTTAGGTTCTTCGTGGCTTATCGAAATAAGTACTCTTCAGTCGGTCGGCAAAAATACCTTCGGAAAGTTTCCGAGTAAGGTTGCTGAATGGTTGGGTTTGGATAATTCGAAGGCGTATACAGGCCATTGTGGAAGACGAACATCCGCGACTTTGGTGGCCGATGCGGGAGCCTCAATGACTACACTAAAGAGACACGGTGGTTGGAAAAGTTCGTCTGTTGCGGAAGGCTATCTGGCTGACAGTATGTTGCAGAAAAATAAGGTAGCAAAGATGATAGCGGGTGTGGAGGGAGAGCCATCTGCAGCATCTGTTACGGTTCCTGGTGTGTCGATGACGAATTGCGAACAAGATTCTTCATCGTTTGTATCTGGTTGTAATCGCTTAAGCGGAAGGTTTGAGAATTGCAATTTTTATTTTGGTTCTGAAAAGTAGTGCTACTAATGCAAAGACTTTCTTAGTTCATTTGTTGCTTTAATTAGAAAATAAAACATTTCTGATTATTTTTGTTGCTTCAATTAAAAATTATAACATTTTTATGGTGAAATGTGACGTTTCATATTTCCCTTGGGACAATATGAGCGTTTCATATATCCCTTGGGAAATATAAGTGTGTGATGATATATCGTAACCAAGGCAGTATTATTCAATATTGTTTCAATCGGAAAAAAAAATTAATAATGCACTTTGGATCCTAGAAAATGTTATTAACTCTGTTAAGCGAAGAACTTGAAGCTGTAGAGATGAAGGCGGTGGCCATATTAGTTGCTGACCTTATTTAAATGAATATTGTTACGTAATAAGTTGTGTTTTGTTCTTCTTTTGTTTTAAACAATAGAGTACGGATTATTAAAACCTCACATGACAAACTCCAATGGATGACTTCACAGATGACAAAGATCAATTTCTCCAATAAAAAAACGTTTCTTTTCAAAACCAACACATTTGTGATAAAAGAAAAAAATAATGATTGCCTCAATGTCATACTTGCATGTTTTGTATACTGCATTAATAAATTGCTGTGCTTACTTTAAGTATTAATTAATATTTATTCTGAATATTATGAGATTTTACATACATAGTTGTTTAATCTGATTTGGTTTTTGACGTTAGTTTTTAAATGTTATTTGTCGGTATTTTTTCATTTTAAAACAGACAGTACTCAAAAAAATATATATTTTTATAATAAACCATTGTAATTTACACATTTCAACAACCAAAACTTTCAAATAACCGTCCATCTTTTCCCTGAAATTCAATTTTTTTGTAGACTTAAATATTAGGTTAGCTTAATGAATGTCACTTGGCAACTCTTATTTAACGATTTGACCTATTACTAGTAGTACGACATGTAGGTTAAATCACTTAATCAATCTATGACATAACTGATTTCATCCGTGGCATACTCTGAAAACTTTTTTGTGGCTCACTCAATATTCCTCTTTAACGTCAATGCATCCAGGTTTTTAAAATGTTCTAGTGCTTCATCTGATGACGTAAAAATGATTCCACGCATTTTATCTTTAACATTTGAAAACAAATAGAAATCAGAAAGGGCTAGATCGAGCTCGAAGTGCCGCTTTGGAATTTTGTCATAGATTTTTGCACCATTCAATGCGTTGTTCTTTTTGATTGGGAGTCAGTTCATGTGGAATCCATCCAAATCATAGTTTTCTCACATCTAAGTGTTGATGTAAAATTGACTCATACCAATACCCAATGTCGTCCGAATAAATTCATATGATGTCTGTCGATTTTACTGAAGCATTGCTGGAACAGCGGAAATATTCTCATCAGTAACAACAGTTCTTAGGTATCTTTACGAAACTCATCACTAAGAAAGAACCGATCTCTTTTGAATTCGTTGTAGGTACCAATTATAAATTGTCGCCTCAGATGGGGTTTCTTTGCCGAATGCATTTCTAAGCCGATCTCAATTTGTTTAGGCGTTAATGACAATTTAAAATCGTAAAAATCATAGTCCGGAAATGTTCTCTAGTCAAATTAATTTTTGGGTGAACACAAAATCTTTAAATTATGATAATTATTAGAGCAAATCGAACAAACTACATGGCATGGCAATCAACCCGCAAACCATTAAAAAGTAGCTGTCATATAAAAACAAATTTAATTTTTTAGAAACATGGCCATTCTAGATTTTTCAGTGTTCTCCTCGTTTACGATTATAAATATGAGATAAACGCCATGTTCTCAGCCTGACAGGCTTATACATGTGCAAACGTATTGTGCCGTAATTGCGCATACAAAGTTCTGCGAGTAATAGTTATCTATTCATATTCCGCTGTAGAGTGGGCAAAATGTTCCCGTTTGAAACAAGAATCCCTTGAAGATGATAAGGGGCTGTGATTGAACTGGTAACGCTAGAAAAGTTTAATTTATTGAAGAATTGGTATTGGAAGGTCACCGTTTGAAGGCGAATCTTGCAATCTTGCAATCTAGCAATGTCTAATATTTTCGAAACAAATGTTCGCCGAATTCTGCATGACCATTTCGATATCAATAAGATTAGTGCAAGATTGTAAGAGGAAAAAGATTATGGCTTCAAAAAAAATTGTACAAAATATTCCGCTGGTATACTCTGCTCTCCTATTAATCACATATACATACTTATATATTTCTAATATAACATGATGCTCCAAAGTTGAATACCATACATCAACTGGTTTAAAGACTTGAGTATAAATTGCAGAAGACTAAATATAAATTTAAAATCAATATGCTATTAGAATTAACTACATTTTTTAAACCTACCGATAGTTATTCTTTGGCGGAAAAATGATGCATGAAGAAACAGTACACCAACGGGAATAGGCTTTTCTAATCTTAATTATAATTGCTTGCACATTCTTATGAAAATTTATAAACTCTAGCTGCTAATATGTTTTTGATTCTATGAAATTCTTAACAAATATTATCTACTTCCTATCAATTAAAGAAAAAAAATATACGAGCTTAAATACGGAATATTGCATAAGCACATGAATTCATAAATTAAAAAACGTTAGATGTATAAATCTACCAAAGTAAACAATATTCCAAGCACTATTGAATATATTTTCAAAATGGTCGATTTAATTAGGCGCCTTAAAACGTCTCCAATTTAGCAGTTTTGTTTTTTTCTGGTTGTTTCAAATTTTCGAATATTTTTGCACATTTGCACATATTTTAAATATATTAGCGCTGAAATTATTGATATATAATTAATGCAAAATTAGTTTTGAATTATTAATTAACTCGACATTTCTACTGTTATCGTTGCGAATCCTCAACTTTCCAATAAGTTCAGTATGTTTTCGAACAAATATTTAAAAAATGTTAGAGATAATCTTGTCATCGAAAACAAGCAGATTTTGTCACAGACGATTCCTCAAAAGTGGTCTCAATCATAAAAACAGTTTCCGTTGCTGATGAATGTGATCGCATATCTACAAAGATATGCGTAAAATTCATTTAGTCAATTTGTGATTGATGAAATGACTTTTATTTCATCCATCACAATTTTTAGGTGCGGTAACAATGGCACAGTATCGAGCTCTGTCAAATTAGTTTGTGACGAACATGAAAAACGAAAGAAGCCTGCTTGGATAATATTTTTTTGCTTTTAAAGGTCATAAAGGTACGACCTGTTTTGTAACAGGTCGCGTAGAGTACTGGGACCAGTCAGCATTCGTAATAGCCCACTATTACCTCTGTTCTTGTTTAATTAAATAGTAAAGAATATTTGATAACAAAAACTGATTTATTTAATTTGTACACATCAAACATTTAAAAATTTTGGTTTTTCTGAAACCCTCTGAAAAAAAAAACGCAAATGATCTACATTATCGAAGTAAAAGTAACTATTTTATAAATTATCGTTATTTGAACACGGAGAACAAACTATATTTTGCAAAGCTTCATCATATTTTATCAAATTTAACCTCAGATGTCATTAGAGATGTATGTTCTCTCATAAGAGAGTATCTGCATCACCCGGCCAAACTCACCGCTAGATCTTATGAAAGAATAGTACAGGTTACAGTACCTGAAATGTAAAACATAATTTTAAACAAGCAGACTTCCCTAATCTATATAATGGCATGATATTAACAGATTGCTCTTTTCTAAATGATAAAATTGATGTTAATACCGCATGTAATGTATTTTATGAAAAGTTTTCAGTTTTTGATCACTGCATTTCGCTTCATAAAAACTATAAATGTCGTATTCTAGTTGGTATATTTCAGAAATCATCCAAAATGTTAAACTAAAAACTTACTATTTCAAGCGGTACAAACGAACCTGAAACAGCGGCACGTTACAAATACTGGAGAGTCTGGTGAAAAGACAATTTAAAACTGCTTGTCTGAGATATATTTCAAAAGTTGAGGCCACAGTTTCTGATTATCCTCAAAATGTTTGATCATATGTTATATAACGATATTTATTGCGATGTTTCACAGTTCAACAATTATAACTGCAAATATTAATATTGGACACCTAACCGAAGAAGTGTATACAGCAATAAGAAAACTGAAAGATAAGCTGGCAGCAGGTCCTAATGAAATATCAAGTTTTTTAATTCGAAATAGCAAAATCGTGCATGCATACCCACTAGCCCTTGTCTTTAACCTGACTTTATCGAAGGTAACTTTCCAGATTTATGAAAATGTATTAAAGTTTACCCTATTCTCAAGATTGGCCTATTGGCATGAAGAACTATCCACCGATTTCTATCCTTAACAGCTTTCCTAAGGTTTTCGAAGGAACTGTGTACTGCCAAATTTATCCACTTGTTAAGAATTAGGTACATTGTGATCAATCAACATGAATTTATGGAGGAGAGTGTCTCACTTCTCTAAGGCGTTTGGCCATATTAATCAAATTACCGCAAAAGCTAAATAAATTTGGGTTTATTACTTCATTGATCTGTTTCGTTTTGTCGTATTTACAAAACAAAATGCAGTATATGTACTAAAGTGGATATAGAGAGTTCATTTCATGTAACATCGGGAGTACCACAAGAGTTGAATATGGGTCCTCTTTTCTTTCTGTTCTTCATTAATGATCTTATAACATTGTGTCAAATGCATGTTTGCTGACGACTAAAAATTCTTCACATCTATATTTGCAATAATTATTAAATTAAACAACATTTCTGTCCTTAACAACTTTCCTAAGGTTTTCCAAGGAACTGTATACTGCCAAATTTATCCACTTGTTAAGAATGGCGTGCTTCAAACAACCTTAATTTGAATATTGAAAAATTTTGAATTGGTAACTTAACTGCGTAAAATCGGTTAAATATTTGCAATATCAGATATGTTTCCACATTTCCGTAAACTGAGTGCCTTGCGGATAAAAAATGTGCTTATATGCAGAAAATGAGCGTTCTACATCTACTGATGTTATATATCCATAATTAAAATAATCTTTAAAACTACTTAACGGTTTTGTTGACGCACCTTCACAAATTTGTTTAAAAGACCTTCAAACCTTTCTTCTATCGCGCATAGCTGTGCGTAAAGATGTTATACTATTTGCAGAGATTCTACTAACGACGCCGAAGGATTTTCTTGTTTTTTGGGAGTTGACCATTTGCGCGCCGCGGTCAAAACAACCCCCGCAGAGAGGTTTTATCACGCAAATTTCTTTACCATTTGCGCGCAACTAAGGGATTATACTATTGATTCCATTTCCAGTTGGGGTAAAGTGAAAGTCCCTATTCCTAGCAAATAACGCGCTATATGTACCTTGAAAATTTAGTTTCAATTTTGACCGTTCAATTTTGTAGAAGCGGTACCTATTAAATTTAGCAAAAACTAATACTCCCTCCGTCCAGAAATAAGTGTCCGATTTTAGATTTGTTTTCGTCCATAAATAAGTATCCATTTTCTCAAAACCAATTTATTCCTTATAAGTTATATATATATTATATGTAATTTCTTTGCAAGTGATCCTATTACATATGGAGCAATCGATAGTTATTACAACCATCAATTCATAGTTTCTATTATACATTGCTGGTGAGTCAAGAAGGTTTTATTAAAAGTATCACTATCTAATTTAGCGTAAGTATTTATAACGGCATTGATTAGTTCGTCGACTGTTTTGGAAGCCGTTTTGTGCTGCAACGACTGAATGGCATTGAAAAATCCCAGATCGGGACAACTAACAATGGCTAGAAGCATTGCTTTCGTAAGGAAGTGTTTACTTTTACAGGTTCTGTATGGTTTCTGTTCACCCTTTACCAGCTAACATGTATTTGATGTTTTCGTGATGTAAAAACACTTTTCGTATACATGGATTTTATCAATCATATCCTTGAAATGAGGTATTCCATTAGCAACACTTTCTGGCTTAAGCGTTGATAAGCAGTACTTTAATCGCGCAATTTTATTGACATTCGCTAAATATGGCTTTATATCATTGGAATGTCGCCTTATTTGTCCTAATTTTAATCGATTATCAACTGTACTTTTACTAATGCCAATAGAATGTGCAAGAAAACGAATAGTACGTCGATTATTAAGTGGAATGGGGATTATTAAGTGGAACTGCTTTAATTGCTTCTATATCAAACATTCTTTGTTTTCAGCCAACACGTCCCTTTTTACGAGAGGATACATCAGCTACTATTAATCCATTGTTTAATGATTGCTTTTCTGAATGCCATATCCTGCTAACAGTTTGATCGGATACTCTAAATTTGCTGGCAGTAATTTTGATGGAGCCACGCTTTAGCTTGCCGTTGTTACTAAGTTCTAACAATGAATGGTAGAGAGCTTGCCGTAAGTTTGAAGCCAAATTAGGTTTCTTTTTTGAAATCGCAACCAAAACATTGATTGAATTGTCCATATTTGAGACAAACTCTGTTTGAAATTTTTCGTTAAAAAAATGGTTTTAAAGATACATTTTTATTTTAGAAATAACGCAGAAAACTTTAATATGTTTACAAATTACATATTACTCTGCACTCTTAACTTCACTTTAAGCGTCAAATCTGACAATTACTTATCAGCATACTTTTCTTAATTTTTCATTAAATCTCAAATCGGACACTTATTTCTGGACGGAGGGAGTATAATTTTCTGTAAATAAGTATGTATAACAAAGTAAGAATGTATGGTAAATTACAAACTTATTTATTTCTTTTTCCTCTTGCCATGTATGTAGTTATTCATTATAATTATTATACTCCTAAAATAACAAACTATTTAAAGATACCTACTTCTAAAGTAAGGGGAAATACGTTACAGGTATTTCAGTTTTATTTCCTAGAATGTCCTGGAAAGGAACAGCGCGCACAAATGATATGTACTTTTTCGGGTCGGGGATTATAAAATTAGGATACCCCGCTGGGTCATCTGACACCTGCGCGTTAACGTGGCATATGGCCAATATTTCTATTGCCTCCACTAGTACGACGTAATTGTTTAGTTTTTAAATATGTTTTAACTTGACTATCTTGAAATTCTGACTGGTTTTCCTTAATAGCTGCAGCTTCTTTGGGGTCGAATTTAAAAACCACGTTCTTAATATTATCAAAATATTAATGATAGTAAAACGCTGCCTGTAACTATGTTCCCTAGCGACTAAGAATCGGCTGTGGTAATTCAGGAAATGCAGGACACAGTCTGTGAAATTGGCGAACACGTTTTGGGGATTTGAGAAACAGCCTTTGAACTTGCAATTAATGCATCTACATCTGGATAACATATAGGAATAGTTTCTGCTACCATATGTAAAGCATGGATTTTACACGTAATATGTAACAAGTTAGCACAATCTTTTTTAAGAGACCAGTCTACAGAGAACATGTTTACGGCACCATCACTCAGAAGCATTAATACTTGGTTTGTTGAAAGTTGAAGCTTTTCCAATGTATTTAACACTAACTCTGAAATTATTTCGGCAGTGCCATTGTTGTACTCTTCTGCAAGCTAGTAAAATTGAAGGTGACGATTGATGTGGTTCCATTACTATAATCTTAACAACATATTTTTTTTACAATCTGTTGTTTCGTCCACAGATAACCACAGTTTCTTATTTTTCAATTCGGATTTAATCATAGGTTCAATACATTCACGAAGGTATAGTTGAAAATTTTTTTCGACTAGATAACGTTCCTTTGCCGTAATGCTTACAAAATCAACAAAATTATTCGTTGTCTACTAACTTAAACGGTACATTACACAATATGAATGTTACACATAAATGAAACAGAAATGTCTCACTACTTTTTTTGCGATTATGCATTACACTATTTACGTGTCTTTCGCAGTGAAATTTCCTTGAACACGTTATCACACATTTCATTTTATTATACTGCCATTGTACATTAAATCCGGAAATCCCCTTATATATTTATGAGCTACATCGTAAAATGGTCTCTTTATGGCTATTAGTACATTATACAGTGTTAGGCAAATGTATGAATCCATTCGAATATCTTTGACATGACTACTTTTGCTGTTTCTATTTATTTCTAAATTTCACCCTTTCTGAAATATGTTAATTCCAGAGGAAAATCTATAATTTTATTTATTTTCTACCTATATTCATCAATTAAAATCAAAGTTTTCGAGTTTATATAACCAGGTTCTTTAGTATTTTTTTTTCTATAGTAATATAAAAATAACTCTGCAAATATTGTTTTATATCTTCTAATAACAATTGCTTGATGGACTTAACTCATACTTTTAAAAGGATAAAAAAAATTTCAGGAATAGAATTGCATAATTTGGCAATAATGAATACGTAATTTTTTTTAATTGTTTATATTAGCTTTACCGTTATGTTAGTCGGATTTGAACACGGGAACGTGTGCAAGCAAAATTTGTTTTCTTAAGTTGGTGTAAGAGAGAGCTGGATATTTTGCTGACTATATGATTAATATTTCTACAAATGTTCAAGTATGAAAAACGTAAGAGAAAACTTTGCTACGGGCAGATTACCATAGCAACAAAATTGCTGTTAATGTACAGTCAACACGCAAGGTCTTAAGGTAATATTATGTAAGAAATAACAAGCAATATTACTAAAGCAGTTTCCACTACGTTAAAAGTGAATTTAAACCGTGCGAAACATAATTCGTTATCTTTTTAATTGTATGAAGACAATTCTTGGACATTTAGAGAAAGGAAATTATTATCAAATTCATGGTATCGTATTATTACTTCGTTCACAAAATTTTATGTATAAAGCTTGCCCAAAGTAACAAACAATCATAGACATGGAAAAATGCATGTTTAGGTGTCAAAAATGTTCTAAAGAATATTTAAATTTCAAAAATAGACTACTTGGCAGCGTGAATGTTGGAGACAGCTTCGAAAACCAAAGGATGAGTAGAAAAAATTATCGGATTAACTGCAACTGAAGTAGGCGAATGTGAAAACAACAAAACAGCAATAACTGTAATAGCTCATAAAGCAAAATTCAAACGTTTCAGGCTCAATTATCGAGCTAAATTTGAAATACGTAAGGATGAAAATCGATTAAAAACTGTCACTCTTAACGTGGACCCGGTTAATTATAAAAAATACAAATTCTTATTCATATTTAATGTCAAGAATTAATTAACTGTTGGAAAAATAATTTTACTCTCGCACATATTGTTTTATTATATTTATTTATACAAGAATTTATTTCTGTTTGTATATTTGTTCGATAGACTTATTTTATTAAACTTTATTATTCAAATTGTAGATAATTATAGTCAGTTCCATTGATATACTACAGGCGACGCCTTTTGTTAAAATACACGATTGCTAATTTAATCTGTCTTTTGTACCGATTGTATACAAAGCGTGGACAGCACATCAAATTAAATACGGTACTACTGGCAATAGGATGGCGAGATCTGAAAAAAGATCAGTCGCGGTTTGTAGGTTTGTAAGCAGAACACTGTCTTATCGCTGTTTCGCTGGTTTTTACGTTTATTTCTTGATCGTGTAGAAGATTACTTAATTTAGAAATTGTTCATTATAAAATTTCACACTCTAAAACAGGAAAATTCATTATTGCCACCACCCCAGGTATTCTGTGAAGGGAAATTGTGGATTTGTTCTATAACACAAGCCAACAAAATTAAATCTTTTTCTTGGTGCCGAGAAACTGACAACTGATTTTGAATATATTTAATGTGCTGATTCCAAATATACCTGACTTTTTTTCGTAGCAGCTTTCCGTTTTAGTAACAGACAAAAATAATAAAATAATGGTATCATTACACATAATATCTTTGTTTTTGTTTTTTTTCGGAACAACAGAACAAAAGATCAGCACGTAAATTTCCTGAGCCTAGCATGGAAAAACAGAATAAAGATGGCCCTCGGATAAGACAGCTTAGAAAAAATCACTTACCACAGCAATGAACGTGATTGAATCTAATGCTTGATACTCATTTGTTCAAGTAGTACAAAAATTTTCTTGGCAATCATAAAGCAGCGAATTACACAGAATCAGTGGAATATATATATGTATATGCTTTCCAAATTTAATATTCTTGATTGTAACATGAGCATAAAACTTCACTACCTCCATAACCACTTAGATCAATTCCTACAATTCCTAGGTGATTACAGTGAAGAACAGGGTAAATTTTTTCAATAGGACCTTCAGAAGATGGAAGAACGATATTAAAGAAGATGTGATACCCACATGATGGCCGACTACTGTTGGAGTCGGCCACGAGACTGTCCTACTGAGCTCCATGCTAGAAAATCGTATACAAGATTCTTTTTAGTAATAAGTCATAAATACATATTTATATCTACTTTGTGAATTAAATACCTTACTTTTTATTATTTGTTTTTTTTATGAGACTTTGTCGAAAATACTGGTACTTATAACCTGAAATATACATGAATTTAAAAAAAAGTTGATTTTTTTCTAAGAGCAATGTAGCGTATCTCAAAAACTAGATATGATGGACTAAATCTGACAGTTGTTTTGGATTCTACACCTAAAAATTACCTAGAAACAGTTAAAAAAGGGCAGGCACGAAAATCTGTGTTGGATTGTGTAATAGATTTACAGAAAGCATGTCTTACAATACGGTAAGATGTGTGGCCCAGAATTTTAAAGTACTTGGTTATTTGTATTCTAATAATAACAAACAAGTTTGAGCAGTGCGGAATAAAGAGAGAGATATATTAATTTGCACTATTGTAGAAAACCAGCCAACGACATCTGGACGGCTTGTCGAGGCATTTGGTGCTTTAGACAAAGCAGTTTGTAAAATTAAAAAATCTTAATGAACTTCGTCCATTTAGATTGGGAAAAATAATAGAATTTTTTCAGTGGCAAATACAAAACTTTTTCATTTGACGAACACAATTTTTTAAACACATCTTCTTTACTGACGAATTCTTCACTCTCTATGGTCAGCATTAACCAACCATTGCTTATTACTGGTCTCGTGAACATAATTATACCCCTTTATTTATATGGAATTTTTGTATCTGTTCAACAGTGATTTTAAACTCCTTAACACTTCTGGACTTCTATAATCATTTACACTCATATACCGTGTGCACAACGTCGTGCGATCGATGGATATATAAGTAATGACTGGCCAACTGCAAGTATATTCGCCTTGCTTGAACACAATGAGCGACTGATAGGAATATTCAATGTGTTAGAGAGAGATTATTTCATTCGTACTTAGATCGTATGTAAAATGTGTTGGATAAAGAAATGGAACGCCCGTACAGTTAGACAGTAGAACAGATTGAATATACCTCTCTCAACCCTAACCACATAAACTCGCTATTCGTCTTCGTCTTACTACATTGTGGTAGATCAATCACTCCCCGGCGTTCATACGGTATACATATTTTTATTCATTTGATTTATTGTGGGATGGATTTCAATTTCTATAGAAAAGGTAATAACCAATAAACATTTTAGAATTATTTGTTGTCACATTTAAAGACAAGAACGAAGTTACATACACTACTCTTGTTTACATAAGTTGACAAGATTAAAGTGATATTCGCTGTTGACTTTGAAGGTGTCCAAATTTACATTTACATTGAAAAAAAAATTAAGAGTCGCGAATCTATTTATATATTATATATGGATTGTCTTCTCTAGTCGGTGAGGCTCCTTATATTTCGATAGGGAGGGCCCTTGTCTTTGGGCGAAGTCGGCTGTTCCTGTCAGAGACGAGATATCAATAGCTCAGTATAAACCATATCACTTCTTGTCGGCATCTTTGATATTGTGAAATAAAACCGTAATACGCGCACGTAACTGCACATGTTCTGTTTGTTGGTACAGAAGCGAAAAGGATCTCAGACTGCCTCACTTTTTGACTAAGTAGTCTGTCTATCACTAATTGAAATCTGCATTAATATATGATATATCATATGAGGTAATCGGATGATTCCCCTGTTGGCCCATTGGGGAATTACTTTAACAGTATTGTATAAAAGAAAGAAATACATGTGCAGTTACTGCGCGATTTATAGTGTATCCTGAAATATCCCATTGCCTTTTAACTATAATTTAAATTCTATTCATTACATCATAATTAACGCAGAATGAGGTCTATCCCTAACAGAAAGAGAGACATTAGCGTACCAGGGTCGGTCTTAGTTTAAATTAGTTTGTATTAAAATGTTATTAAATGTTATTAAATGTTATTAAACGTAATAGCTTCAATTAATAAAATTCTAATGCAGAGTCTCCCTGTATATAATAAAATTCCACTGATATGTTTGATATGATTAGTGAATAACAAATTATATAATTTAAAAAGGTATATAACCCCTTACCACAATTATTAGTCGTATCCTAAATACGTATTTCGACAACTAAGTTGTCATCATCAGTAGGTAAAAACTACTAATTAAAGTCACACGGGGCACAATAAAGTAAGATAAACGCTTCCGTACAACTACTATACACTGCAACCCTGTAAAGACTAAATTTACCATGCACATTTCAAACTACGAGACAAAACACTTGTCTCTTAGAAAAGGTTCTTAAACATGTGTTAAAATATCGAACAAAGGGACGGCAAAAATTCTTCTCTAAAGAAGGCGCCAACTAAAAAACGATTTTAAAGCTACGGTGACCTACTAATAAACTAAATGAAACACCTTATATTTCCACAAAACACTAGTATAATTAACTGTATGAGCATTTCATGTGCAATGTACAAATTAATAGTTATTATTTAAACGTGTTATTTCGTACGCAGGTAGTGACAAAATCTATATTGGGTCCGAGTGTAAAAACATTTTCCATTAACAAATGGTTAAAAAGTCGTATATATATATAGTAAAGGCCGAACTCTCATAGCAATTCTGAGAAAGACAAAATAAAGAAGAGGCGTTATATGTGAAAAACCAGACATCCGGCTTGTTGTATTATATTAAATGGGAATACAATCCTCGTGAAAAGGGTCAATAAATAATTCGATATTGTAGGTGTATAATTTAGAAGTTAATTATAAATAGGTGACAATGTGTTATATTAAAAAAGAAACCATTCACGTGAACAGGGGGTCTATGAATAATTAGATATTGTAGGTATATAAATTTAAAAGTTAATTATAAATAGGTGACAATGTCCTAGTTAAGGAGTTAAGCAATTTAATATAATGTATAGAATTCACGGTAGGCTCTGGGTATGTAGGAGGTAATTTTGCATATTAAATGAGAATTCAATTCACGTGAAAAGGGTCTTGAATAATTGGATATTGTAGGTATATAATTTAAAAGTTAATTATGAAAAGGTGACATGTCCTAGCTAAGGAGTTGCGCTATTTAATATAATGTATAGAATTCACGGTAGTCTCTGGGTGTGATAAGGAGGTAATTTTGCATATTAAATGAGACTCACTTCACGTGAAAAGGGGGGTCTATGCATAATTGGATATTGTGGGTATTTAATTTAAAAGTTAATTATAAATAGGTGGCATGTCCTAGTTAAGGAGTTAAGCAAAATAAAATAATGTATAGAATTCACGGTAGGCTCTGGGTGAAACATGATAAATAATTTAATAAACAAAACACCCGGTACATCTGTTCCCCAAAACGCGAAAACATTTTACATTTCGTGAAACAAACACACCGAATGCTTCATTCAACAACCATTGTTTAGGAGGTAATTGCATTATTTCACGTGTATGGATTCCCACATGTCTATATTTCTGATGTTACATCCCCCACCCACTTATAAAAATGTGAATAGACAGCTGAACGGTATTGGAGATTTATCGCTATTCAAGGAGGTATGTTTATTTTTCGCGATAAATATACTTTCGTAAGCATCAAGTTCATGGGGTTTATTAATTCCTTTTATCAGGAATTAATAAACCCCATGAACTTGATGCTTACGAAAGTATATTTATCGCGAAAAATAAACATACCTCCTTGAATAGCGATAAATCTCCAATACCGTTCAGCTGTCTATTCACATTTTTATAAGTGGGTGGGGGATGTAACATCAGAAATATAGACATGTGGGAATCCATACACGTGAAATAATGCAATTACCTCCTAAACAATGGTTGTTGAATGAAGCATTCGGTGTGTTTGTTTCACGAAATGTAAAATGTTTTCGCGTTTTGGGGAACAGATGTACCGGGTGTTTTGTTTATTAAATTATTTATCATGTTTCACCCAGAGCCTACCGTGAATTCTATACATTATTTTATTTTGCTTAACTCCTTAACTAGGACATGCCACCTATTTATAATTAACTTTTAAATTAAATACCCACAATATCCAATTATGCATAGACCCCCCTTTTCACGTGAAGTGAGTCTCATTTAATATGCAAAATTACCTCCTTATCACACCCAGAGACTACCGTGAATTCTATACATTATATTAAATAGCGCAACTCCTTAGCTAGGACATGTCACCTTTTTATAATTAACTTTTAAATTATATACCTACAATATCCAATTATTCAAGACCCTTTTCACGTGAATTGAATTCTCATTTAATATGCAAAATTACCTCCTACATACCCAGAGCCTACCGTGAATTCTATACATTATATTAAATTGCTTAACTCCTTAACTAGGACATTGTCACCTATTTATAATTAACTTTTAAATTTATATACCTACAATATCTAATTATTCATAGACCCCCTGTTCACGTGAATGGTTTCTTTTTTAATATAACACATTGTCACCTATTTATAATTAACTTCTAAATTATACACCTACAATATCGAATTATTTATTGACCCTTTTCACGAGGATTGTATTCCCATTTAATATAATACAACAAGCCGGATGTCTGGTTTTTCACATATAACGCCTCTTCTTTATTTTGTCTTTCTCAGAATTGCTATGAGAGTTCGGCCTTTACTATATATATATACGACTTTTTAACCATTTGTTAATGGAAAATGTTTTTACACTCGGACCCAATATAGATTTTGTCACTACCTGCGTACGAAATAACACGTTTAAATAATAACTATTAATTTGTACATTGCACATGAAATGCTCATACAGTTAATTATACTAGTGTTTTGTGGAAATATAAGATGTTTCATTTAGTTTATTAGTAGGTCACCGTAGCTTTAAAATCGTTTTTTAGTTGGCGCCTTCTTTAGAGAAGAATTTTTGCCGTCCCTTTGTTCGATATTTTAACACATGTTTAAGAACCTTTTCTAAGAGACAAGTGTTTTGTCTCGTAGTTTGAAATGTGCATGGTAAATTTAGTCTTTACAGGGTTGCAGTGTATAGTAGTTGTACGGAAGCGTTTATCTTACTTTATTGTGCCCCGTGTGACTTTAATTAGTAGTTTTTACCTACTGATGATGACAACTTAGTTGTCGAAATACGTATTTAGGATACGACTAATAATTGTGGTAAGGGGTTATATACCTTTTTAAATTATTATTTAACCACAGTCTCCATTGAAAGAATTTTAACAAATTATATATTAAATATCCTTATTTTTGTAGCATTAAATTTTTTAAAGTAATGGTAATATTGTATCGATTCTGCCTTTACTTGATGTAAATCCATATCAAATGATAAAAACACACACAATGTTGTATTAGATTTACACTTTATTCAATAATATTTAATAATATATAACAGCTGTTTCACCGTACAACGGTTTCTTCAGATATAACAAGCGGTACTGTAAAACATTTTACTTAAACGTATATATTTTTTATTTTATGATTTAATGGTATTCTCAGAAATTGGAAACCGAAATATTTTTACCCGCCTCTTTTAGTATAAGGGATACATAGATAACATAAATTATATTATAAGTGACACATAACTAACAAAACATTTCAATCAAAAATAGGAAATAAGTTCAACAGAGGGGAGGAATTAAGCTCTGTTTTGTCATTTAATAATTTATTTGAAAATTTTTGTTTATTAATTTCCATTGCTTCTAATAAATCGAGTTTCTTACTTTTCTTATCTTCATGTAGGATCTTGAAATTATTATTAAAACTATGGCTTTCTTCAATTAAATGGTTGGAGTATGCTGAATCTGTTTTCCCATTTCTAAACGAATAATAATGTTCGTATATGCGCTTTTTTAACGTTCTACCTGTTTGCCCAATATATGCTTTAGTACATGTGCCACAAGTTAGTTTATACACACCTGACTTATTATGATGTGCTGTTTTACTTTTATTGTTTTTGATGTAGTTACTAATATGGTTGTTGGTTTTGTATGCAATTTTTATATTTTGTTTTCTTAAAAATTTTTCGAATATTTTATTTTGTCTGCCTAGGTAATATGGTAATGGTAATATGTATGTTTAAATACGGTTCTGTGTGTGGTTATCTGTATATCTGTATATAGACTACCTACAGCCGAAATTCCAGGTACTTGGGTTGACTTAAACTATTCGCCGCTTATATAGTCAACGATATATTTTCGTTTATTTTAATAATTTTTAAGAGTGGTACTATTGGTAAGGTTTATGTTGTGTCAATAGTGTGTCTGGGGAGACGATGGTGGTGCTATCGACGAGGGTAGTGCTGGAAATTACCGCCCTACAGTTGTAGCTTATTTCTTTGATTATGAAATTTATGAATGATGGAATATTGAAATTTATAATGGTAATATTGGAAATTAAATACATTTTCAATTTTGTCTAAAAAATTAACTATGATTTGAAAAGTTAAATTAATATCAGAAGTTATAGGTACTTACGAATATTTTGTCTTTAATAATTTTCGTTTTTTTTTTAGAATGGATACGCGTTAAAGCTTAATAGCATTAAAAATTGTTCACCTGATAGTATTATAAAAGTAGAGAACTTTGATGTGGAATTAGACAAGGATTGTAATGTGATACCAAAAGGCTGTGGTACAGTTACTAAACCATTTAAAACATTGAATGTATTCAATATTGTCAATGTTTACGAAAAATTATGACAATTTAATTATATATTTTTAGGTACACTATGTATTTAGTAAGCCGCCAATGCCTAATTTTGAAGGAGATTCGGACGTTTGCAAACTCGTAGATAGCAACAAATCTGTAATAGATGTACTGACTGCCTTTGCTCTTCCTACTAAGTGTCCAGTTAATGCTGTAAGTTTGCTTTTTTTGCTAGGTAAATTGTAAATATTCACAATATTTTGACGAAAGTTAAAAGACAAGATATAAAAATATTAACTGTAATACTATTTTCAAAAAGTTTTGGGTACGGCTAAATCAAACTAATGACTGCTTCTCACTTGTTCACTTATTTCAAAGAATTGACCAATTTTCATTCAATCGATTTTTATATGGTCTTCAGTTCATTCCTAAATTCTTCTCTTTGAAATAAAACGTGATCCCCAATTTTGCTGAATTCAGATTTTCCCCAAGACGCCGAATATCAAATACGAACAATCATTGTAAAGTTTACTCCGCGACTGCATAGGGTGCCATATTGCTCTCATTGAAAATCACCGGTCTAGACATTAGTCTGGTTCAAACTGGTTCAAATGCTCCTACGAAAGCAAAAATAATTTCTAGAACTATGGCGAGAGAATATTATTCAGCATTGAACAAGTTGGACACTTAAATTAAAAAACAAAAGACTAGATTTAACAGAAAAAAAATATGTTTCATTACGACAATGCATGAGCTCATTTATCATCACTTTTTCCTTCATTACCCTAGTGTGTTGAAATTTTATCCAAAGCTCCTAGTGCGTTCTTCTCTTTTTTATAAATTTTCTCCAGTTTCATTCGTCTTCTCCCATTTCTTTGGCTGAATTTCAACATTCCCTCTCTCACGCTTAGAATCTTTTCTTTATCACTAGAGTTAGCACTGCCAGAAATGTAAGGGGTTTAACAGTTAATAAATGTAAATAAGCACTTACTCTTTTAAGAAGTGTTTTCAGTATGCAGATGCACAAAGTGGATAAGATTGGTTAAATATTTGCAACATCAGGTGTGTTTCAACAATTTTTTCATCTAACCGTGTTCGCCGTAAGGAATAAATGTTCTTATATGTAGATTATGGCCGTTCGACTTCTCATGATATAGTACTACCATGATTAATATAATCTTTGTAAATACTTGACGAATCTATAGGCCTACTATCACCAAAAATTTAAATCTGGTAATATCTGAATCTTTCGTTAATACACTATCTACTTTACCAATAGCACTAATATTTCTGTGCAGTGTCTATTATTTGCATGAAGAATTTTATAATTTTTGAAGTCCATTTTAATTGTAATTAATAATTCGTAAATCTGCTTCAACTTGGGCATTTTTCAATTTTTGACTTTTATTAATGCCAGTTGCTTCCTTAGAATCAAATTGTAAAACTACATACTTAACGTGTAAGAATCGGCTGTAGAGATTCAGAGACCTGTACATTATTTGTGAAATTCGCGAATACATTTTGGGGATTTGAAACACTGCTTTTGTATGCCGTCTACCTCTGGATAACAGCTTCGAATAGTTTTTGCCGCAAGATGTAATGCATATTTTCACGTCATATGTAACAAGTTACCACAATGTTGTTTAAGATACCGGCCCAGTGAAAGCATGTTTGCAGAACCATTAGTCATAAACATTAAGAGTTGATTTTATGAAATTTCAAATTTCTTCATTATATTTAGTACCTCCTTTGCAATTACTTCGGCAGTACCTACATATTTCTCTACTTCTTTACTAGGTAGTAAAATTGAAATTTATGGTTTCAGAGGTTACATTGTATGTGCTTTTTAGTTCTGATTTATTGCAGTTTTGAATTTTATTATCCGACTAGGTAAATAATTCATTATCTAATAAATTAAACGGTAGATTATACGTAATCAATGTTAATTCTAAATCGAATAAAATTGGTTGTTCAACACAACGTCTCTTTTATTTTTGTGCTATCCACTATCCACGCTCAAATCATCTATTCCGGAACACGAAAGCTTTGCCCACAAACTTCACAAATTATTTTACTTCCATCATATATTAAATCTGGAAATTCACCAATAAACTTTTGCATTTTATGAACCGATTGGTCGCTTTATCGACATTAATAATTGCGACATTATTATAATACTCCTAACAAAATAAAGACAATCATACAAACGAGGTATATGCTCGGCCCGAAGAACGACTGACTGTCTGTCCGACTATAACATCTGCTAATTCCCTTCCACTTTTTCGAAGCACACACTAGTGACCAAACATTCGCGGGGCCAACTCTATATATGGCCATTTACGTTGAGGCCTTCCTCTTTTGTTTCTTTCAACAGGTCTCGCATCCCAAATCGTTTTCTTTATCTTTTAACATTCTTTCTCACTAGTTGTTCAAACCATCTCAATTTTTTTTTCTTCTAATATTTCCTTTGTGGACTTTACTCCCAATTCTTTTCCTATTTCTCCATTTGTTTTCAACTCTTCTTCTAAACCTTCTTATAATATTTCATTCCGGCTGTTTCCTTAGTCATATTTAATTATTTATTTCAAGCACTGAAAATTAAAAAGATGTTTTTATTAGTATTTAAGAAAAGTAGTCAAATCTTTCTAAACAATAAGTGTATATAAAAATGTTACGTCACTGGGTGTGGGAAGAAATATAAAAAGAACAGTTAGTGAACAAGCTTGACAGAAAACGGTTGTAAACAACAAGTAAAAATAAAGTTAACCATTTACAGTCTAAGGCATTTTCATTAAACAAACACACACCGTTTTAACACGTGAAGCACACCATTTATACCACATGTAACAATAAATTCAGTCTTATTGCAATGTCTAGCAGTGAAACTAATTATTGTAAACATTTCGACACGGATTAAAAAGCCGTAAATCTGCCGATTCAGCACGGTTATTGGGAATTGAATATTACATTGCTTTATAACAATATTTATTAGGTACATTATTCTTTAAATCTCAATCTCTTTTGTTTAGCGGGTTTTGATCACAATTCAAAATTAAAAGCACTCACCATGTCAATATTGGATTTCATTACAAATTAGAAGTTTATGCATTTTAGGATTTTCCATTTAGCCGCATTATTTTCCTTACTGTAACTTTCAAATCAAATGTTTCAAATTAACGAATGTTAATTAACTACATGGTGTTTGTAGTCGAGTCTCATTTCCCGCTAAATCACTCATGTATTTTGCTTATCAAGCTGTCGCCCTGGCCAAACGCCCCTACTTAGATACTTCAAAATTTCGCTGAGCAAAAATACGTTAAGGTACACTGCGCGATATATAAAACCCGTACAACTCTTATGAGCATAAATTCTGAGTTTTTTAGTTGCGTAAACGGGACAAATATATTCATACTGTCACTTATAAACTTCATAGGTTATACATACATTGCTAATACCTGTAAAACTTAAGTCAAATTTGACAAGTTAAATAAGACATGTCAAATTTGATAAGCCTAGCTTACATTGATAATATATTAGTACACGGATTTTATATGTCGGGTAGTGTACATTAGCACATTCGGAGTAGCTGAGAGGTCTTGCTTTGAAACCACTTAAAATTAGAGAAAACTTTTACACAATTTTTTTTAATGAAATATTTTTCATACTTTTCTGTGTACCTATATATAATGTTCATTATCTATTTCTTTTATTGTGTTCATTCTATTTTTTTATTGTTTTTAGCAAAAAATTTGTGTCGACGGGGACAAGAAAATAAATATCGGAAGATTTAAAAACCAATTAGGATATTTTTCTGGAAATATGAAACTAAAAGCTGAAGCGAAGCATGATACTGGAAGCACCTGCATTGAAGCAGATTTGACACTAAGTAGGGCACATTAATAAGAATTGTATATTTACAATTTGATTAAAAATAAAATGAACTTACAATGTTTGAATTTTATTTAAATGAATCTGAACTAATCAAGAGCTGGTGTTTCATACTTTTGACAACCCTCTGCGTTAATTCCGTCCTTGTTTTCAGAAAGTAATTCAAGGTATATGATTGTAACGCAGTTCGCATATACTTCTACTTCTTCACTCACAAATTTCTGAATTACGTTTTTATCAAAATAATAATAAATTAATTCATTTTTAATTTACCTATGTCCTAATTAAATTAATAATTAAATATATGTAATTTCTTACAAGAATTAAATATAAAATTCCTTTCACTAGCAGAGGTAGGTCATTGAGAAACTTGGACAAACGAATAGACTTGCAGTGACGGTGAATTTGTCCGAAAGTGTGCACACATCCGAGGTATGCATACACGTTAGGGAGGCTTACTAATGACACAATACTACACCACATTTTCGACGCTAGTTGCTTTATGTATCGTATATGCCCATAGTCACTTAGTTTTACTTACTCGATACGGTAATGAGCTCTCTTCTTAAAAAAGTTTTCTCACTACGCTCTAGCTTGCATCCGCAGACTGCGATAATTTTCAAAAAAAACTTAGGGCAGACGTGAATTATATTTCGATTTTCGGAGCATACCAAGATATATATATATATATATGGTAAACTCAATCAGTCGGCGATTAAAGGTCTGGTTTATTACTTCAAAGTATATATATTTAAAATAACCCTACATGTTTCGGCAATGATGCCTTTATCAAGGATACAAAAAATATAAATTTTAAATTTATATTTTTTGTATCCTTGATAAAGGCATCATTGCCGAAACATGTAGGCTTATTTTAAATATATATACTTTGAAGTAATAAACCAGACCTTTAATCGCCGACTGATTGAATCATACCAAGGTCACGAAAATATTATATATATATATATATATATATATATATATATATATATAGATAATTATTTCGTGACCTTTGTATGATATGGTAAATTCAATTTGTTAGCAATATAGCAAGGAATATACAATATTCCTTGAAAAAGGCATCATTTGGCGAAACATGTAGGATTGTTTTAAATATATACATTTTGAAGTAAAACCAGACCTTAAATCGCCAACAAATTGAATTTACTATATATATACAACTTTATCGACTGGTCGTACAAACAGAAGTGTCTTTCAAATCGCCCTCGCCGGAACGGTGGTGTTAAATTTTGCGAACACAATCTCACACTAGAGGACGCGGCCGATGGCGGGACTAAGCGTAAAAATAAATGTAACACAGTCTACATCAACAACACATTCAAACTAAAATGGTAACTAATTACATACATTATTTATTATACAGTAAAACCTGTCAATAACGACTACCAAAAAAAGAAACAATATTGGCCTTTATATAAAGGTGACCTTAATTGTCAAGTTTTTCGTCATACAAACAAAATACATAATTGGTTTAAAGATTTTTTCTTTATTTTATTAATTAAAGTAAATATAAAATATATATAAATATAAATACATATATTGTTATCAAATTTCCTTTTTGTAGAAATAAAATAAAATTAAATTACGTATTAATTAATTAAACGTAGCATGAATAGCATAAACAAAATAAAAGGAAATCAATAGAGGTTGTGTCTTTTAAAATGTACGTCGTATATAACACGCAAATTTAGCATTAAAGGTTATTGCAATTTTCGACGATAATTAGAATCTAATTAGATAGAAAAAGCATGCTTTATGAACCAAAACTGTTGAAAAAGGATACAAAATATGCTTTTTTTATGTATTAGTCACATTTGAGTGTGTTAAAAATGGTTAACTTAACAGAAAAGGAAAACAATGATATAAGAATAACAATCGTAAATTCTTACGTTCAAAACATAAACAAAACAAACAAAATGTCAAAAGCAAAAGTGCATTAAAATGCACATGCCCACAACGTTCAAACTCTGTAGTTATATCGACCGTAACAAATAAAGAAGGACTATGGAAATGGCAAGGAAAAGAAATCACGAAAGACATCTAATAAACATACTGCTATGAATAGTGGGATAGAATGAAAATGAGCTACTATTCACCACGACACTGTCCAACTTTGATGCTCAATCAGTTAACTTCTTTAATGAGACAGCTTTCCTCTCCGGGTTTCCAATAGAAAAACGTGGTATCAGGCGCGGCTCGTGATGACGTATTTGAGGGTGCAAGTACAATGATGCGAGTGCCTCGTGTGTTTTCGGGGTTTACTAAGAAAACGTTACAGTTAGTACACAAAAATACACGAAGCACTCGCATCATTGTACTTGCACTCCCAAATACGTCATCACGAGCCACGCCTGCGTGGTATTAATACTCCTACAACATTTATACGGCGCCAGTAAAGAGTATAAACGAAAGTGTTAAATATAGATAAAAATCACAATTCTCAAATGAATCTTTTAATCGTTTAAAAAAATTAAAAAAATTTGATTCTTTATAAAGTATAAAGAACTGTGTAAAACAATTATACACAAAGAGGTAAAATAATTTGCTGGTATTGACCGCAAAGCAAATTCAAACGTCCTCTAACGAATCGCGAACTAAATTATATCTAATAAATTTCAAAGATACTTTTTTTCTTTCACTCCAGATAAACAAACTCAAAAGTAAACAGATAGATCTGTCAGACCGAAATCTCTAAAACATGCGCGATACCACATGTACAAAAACACCAACCTTGAAATCTAAAACATTCTAGAATTTAACGTTACAAAAAATTACTTGAAACGAAAAAACTATCTTTATCATTTATATTAACTGATATAAAAATATTTAGAAATTCATACAATCAAAAATACAATAATAAATGCATTCAAATTATAATAATATAATATAATATAAAATAAAACTTACGTAGTTTTTATTTTCTTTTATAATACTCGAGACACGTTAAGTAAGAGATAAAAATCAAAATTACGAGGTATACAAACTCGTATAAATTCGGTAATGACTTCAGCAATCACAAAGCACTATTAATACAAAAACAAAAACCGAAATTACTTGAAATAAAAGATAAAGAGTTTTATCTTCTAATATGTAACTCTCTTACTCGGGTAACAAGACATGTCTGAAGGCTAAAACGTAGTTAAGCGCGCAGGCTTAGAATATAACCAGTTTTTTACACAAAAATAATAAATTTCAAAAATTATACCCTGGCATCAAAAATAAATGTACAACAATAAATTATTAAATTTTTCACAAATGTTTGCGGGGAAAAGTTCATAGCATCACGTACAAAAATACGAGTAATTCCTTGTAGGAAATTCCCGGAAGTAAAAGGGAAATAAATTTTACTCTCGCAATTAAAAAGACAAAACGCATAAATTACCAAAAATGAGAATTTATGTAAACAAAATAATTTCAGATAATGAAAGAAAAAGTAAATTTGCATATAATAAGCGGATAAATACAAGGGTCAATACGAAAGAAAACAAGAGAGAAATCAAAATTAGAAATTAAATAAGCGAGGTGGTAAAACAGTTCCGAGAAGCAAGAACTACCAGATATAAAAGGACTGGATGGCGTAAGAAGAATATTCATTATTCATTTTCTGATTCTCTCGACGGTAGCATTCTATTTGATTTAAAACAGTTTAAGAATAAATAAAATATTTCTTGTATTTATTATTGTTATCATCATTAATATTAGTGTAACATTTTCACAGAGTAAAGATATACGGACGAATATATTGCGGACGCAACATGTATTAAGAGAAATTTGTTAACATGTATGCGGAACTTAGTTTCGAGTAAATAAAATTTTACACACAATAGTAGTTTGAGTCTATAAAACTTAAATAAATTATTTTAAAACGCATATGGATTCTTAATTTGAATTAATTAATAATAAATACACTACCGAAGTGTAAATGTTTACCAGATATCTGAGTAAGACGAGTAGGAAGTAGGTTTCCACGAGTAATCTCATGATATCTGTGTAGTTGAATTTTACAATCAAATATTTGATAGCATTTATAGGCATAAATAAAAATTATCTACAATGTGAGGACAGAGGTGCTATTTATTCTATAGGAACTATACTTAAATAGACGTCGAATAGCACACTCAATATAGAAACAAAGAATCAGTAGAAGCCAGATATCCATATTAGAAAGAGTCATATACACCTTAAGTACTAACTTAACGTTCGGAGGGAGAATACTCCCTTGGTTAAATGAAATATTTGAGCGTGATTTGTAAAAGATTCTATAGAACTTAAACCAAAGACATCCAAAAATATATGTGTGTTTCTAATAAACAATTTATATAAATCTCTCTGATAGTAATTAAGTTTTAGTTTAAGAAATGAGATATTTTAAGTTGCAAATACATGATTTGTGAAAATACTAAGAGACAATAAAAGAACTTTTAACAATTTTCATCTTGTTGTATTATTATTATTATAATAGATAAAGTAGATTTTGGAGTTTTACATTCGTCCACATCACTATTATCATTGTTGCACAATTCCTCAACAATTTACGTAATACTGAAGTTAGGGCTTTCTGTAGGCTCATCTAAATCCCAAATTTCATACAACTTGTAGGAAAGAGTTGGACAAGGGGTATGTCGTCTTCTTCATCAACAATTGTATCTTCTTGGATAAATCAGAGAATCCGGCCTTGGAAAAACATTTCTTAACTGTAGCAGGAGATACATTTTTCCAAGCAGCTGTAATCCATAAAAGTCCATTGGCTAAATTTATGTTTTCTTCGGAATTTTCAAAATCACATTCATTGTCAGTAAACGTTAGAAGCCTTTTAATACTTTTTCTAATTATTAATGGATCTTCTTTCTGACCAACCATATTTGCACACAATAAAATAGTCAAACGTTGTTTTGCTGCTTTCTTCCTGTCCAATTATCATTTTCTAATGCAAATGTCTCATTTGGCATGGCGTGGCAATAAAGACCTGTTTTGTCAGCATTATAGACATCTCAAGAAGAATAATTCCTTAAAATTAACAGTAACTTGGTTTTGTAGTTCTCTATATCGTCAAAATTAACCTCTGCGGACTGACCACAAATTTATTTAAAAGTTATACTGTGTCGCCGGCAGAAACTTGCCAACCCACTATTTGATGCTGCGAAATTTTCGATCTTTAAACTGCTTACTGCCTCCAGTGCTTTTTGTTTAAGTAGCGGTCCAGATATTGGAATTGCTTTATTTCTGGCTTTGAAAAAACAATTGTAGACTATTTGATCCACTGCCAATCCTTCCGACTTCGGAAATTTTAGTTTTTGCTCCAACTAAACACCTTCCTCAACCATCTTTTTAATTCACCTTTATTTTTTATAATATCGTTAATTTGTGTTTTTCCAACAGCATATTTTTTGGCCAACTTTCGCGAACTTAACGCATACTTTTCACTTTCTGCGATTATATTTATTTTGTCTTTTAGCGTTTTAACGTTTTCTTTCTAGCGACATACTTAATTAAGAATCTTTCGAATAGGGAGACAACTTTCTTTTTTCTTTTCTTACGTGGGAATAAAAATATATTAAATATTAAAGATACGAGAACACTTGAAAAAATAATTCAGAATTTCAAGTTTTATGAGAAAAGACGAGGGACATATATACGAGGGACAGTCGAAAAATTTCGGGAAAAGCTATGAAGAAAACATTTAATACGCATAAACGGCTTTGTTCTTTTTCTAAATATTCACCATTGAATATACTTTTTCATTCGTTAATAACAATCATTGAAACATTTACACCATTTTGAAGTTGGTGTAGTCAAAATGTTTGACTTGAATGCAGTGATGGCCTCTTCTGGACAGGAGAAACGGTGGCCCCGCAATTTTTTTATTATTGTCGGAAACGGAAAAAAATCACTTGGGGCCAAGTTAGGACTTAGGGGCTGGATGAGTCATTCATTCGATGCCTCTACTTCGCAAATAATCGACTGTTGCACGAACGGTATGGGGAGTAGCATTATTATGATGAAGAATGATTGCACGTCTAGAGTTGCTTTTTCGCCATTCATTAATAACTTCCGGCAAGCAAATTGTTGTATACCATTCCGTATTTACAGTTCTACAATTCTCCAGAATACTTGCATTGACGTGTAGATTTTGCTATGAAAGACGCTATTATTTGTTTGGAAAGCGTTCCGAAAGCGAACAACTTTTGTTGGCACAAGTTCATTTTGGAACACTCAAACTGTCGATTGTTGTTTGGTTCCGGTTTGTAAGAATCTATCCACAATTGGTCACCCAAATGATGTCATTAGACATGTTTAGAAGATCCGTGATGGAATTTCTCAGAATTATTTTCCACCATTTTACGCGATCGTCTCTTTCGAATCGTGCGGTAACCAACGAGAACAAAGTCTCCTCACGGCTAAATGAGTGTGTAAAACTGAATGTATGGAGGTTCTAGAAATATCCAAGCAAGCCTGAATCTCGTCATATGTTACATCCCGATCTTCTTCAATCGTTCGACGTACGATATTATCGATCGATATTATCCGCAACAACATATTGCTATGGATTTTTAATTAAAAATAATTTAATTTAAAAATGTACATATTTTGTGAACATGTCTGTATTTTGAAAATGTTTTAAAATTTAACGTGTGAGAAAAACTTGTTATTCGAGGCCGGTATCATAGAGAGGACGAGGTAAATTAAAAGAGACCAAAATTATAGTTTGAACTAGAAGGTTGCTTTGTGAAATATATTTAAATATATTTTAATTAATTCGGTTAATTGTTGAAAAGTGATTTATAGATGTATTAGAGAGTTATAGAGATAAATTCTAGTATGTTATTTGATGTTTAAATTGAATAAGCACCTTCTTCGTCTCCACATATTTTTTTGTAAGTAGAATTAAAATTATAATAGTTCCATTGTATGCAAGCTTGTAATTAAGAGATTTAATTATTAGAAATATAGATAATAAAGCTTACTATTAACATTTTGTTGTTAAAATTATAATTGAAAAGTTTGTTCGACGGGAATCAAGTTTTTTTTGTGCTTGGTGTTTGCAGTGTGTTTTCCATTCATTTAGCTGTCAATTTACAATGAATGTTTTTACCTCATGTATTTTTGTATAATACAGCATCTTTATACTTTGTAAAGATAGAATTTTTTTATTTTTTTTATTTTGTATTAAATATTCATTTTAATTTTATCCTGCGTTTGATTTATTGTACTCATGCCTATATTGCTGTTTAAACTTAACTTATATAAGTAAATAAATTTTTGTGAACATTTCACTGGCGCTCAACTTACATTGCAGTCACGCATTTCCTAAGTGGAACCCGAGAAGTTAGAAGTCTCAAATTTGAAAATTCACCGGCTGAGAAACCTAGTTGGGAAAACTAGTTGTGGATGGTGGCGTGCTAAATTTTCAAACCACTATTCGTAGCAATATGTTGCAGGGCGTCCTACTCTTGTTTGATCCTAAAATAAGGTACAACACTTAAAGTCTTTAAACCAGCGATATACCGTCGTGTTTGATTGCGCTTCATCACCAAATACGAAAATTAAACGTTCCAAACATTGGTTTTTAGTTAAATCGCGACAAAAATCATAATAAATGATAGCGCGAACATTTTCACGAGTTAACTTCATTTTCAATATGATTGGCAAACCTTAAACTGCAGTCTACACAAACTGACCGATATTTTGACAATCGGACAAAAATGTTATATCTTTGACACATTGCAGTATAGGTACCAGTGCATATGCCCTATTTATTAAACTAAAAAGCGTTGCAAGATTTACAAAATTTTTCGACTGTTCCTCGTACTTACTAATAATACATATTTACAAAAGTTACAAGAATATTTGAGACTATCTTCAAACATGTGTCGTAGTGTTTATCTCTTGTTATTAATGTTAAAAAATTATTATATATAAATTGCGAGAGAATTTATACCTTGTTTTGTTTCATCATTACACATACATTCCCTATGTGTAATGATAAAAAACAAGAGTCGCTGAATTAGTGGCACAGTAGGCAACCAGTTATACACCAGAGAAATATATCGGTCGATAAAACAAACCCATCGTAGAATTCTTGGTCTTTTTTTTTGGCTTTCAATCGTCCTACGAATTAGCAATTAGAAATTTAGTTAAAAAATTTGAAGACACTGTTCGAGACAAACCTCGTTCAGACAACAAAAAGTGCACGTTTTGCCGAAAATATCGCGACTGTACCAGAGAGTATCGCAAATGACCCATCATCATCAATCTCACCACGCTCTCAAGATTAGGCATTACTCCAACCAGCTTATGGCGAATTTTACATAAGGATTTGCAGTTGCATGCATTCAAAATTCAGTTAAGAAATAATTCAAGGAGACGGACCATCGATAACGCAGAAATTTTGTTAGTGGGATCTTAGAACAAAGAGCAACAGATCCACATTTTGCACATAAAATATTTTTTAGCGATGAGGCACATTTTACGTTAAATGGGACAGTGAATAAACAAAACTGTCGTATTTGGGGAGAAGACAATCCTTGAACTATTCATGAGCAATCACTTTATGCGCAAAAATGTACGGTTAAAAAAATTTGGATGGCCTCAACTAGACGAAATTAACATTGATGAGGCATATTTTCAACAAGATGATGCTGCGTGTCATACAACACGAGATAACATCGCATTACTACGCACGCGATTCCTGGGACGTATCATCTCTCGGAATGCAGATGTAAATTGGCCGCCAAAGTCTCGTGACCTGATACCTTTAAATTTTTGTCTACGGGGTTACTTAAAAGGCAAAGTCTACTCTAATAAACCAGCTAACATTGAAGCCCTAAAAAATAACATTCGAGCAGCTATACAGGATATTGAAGCTCCCATGCTTGGACGAATCATGGACAATTTCAATTCTCGCATTGATGCAAGCCATAGTAGCCGTGTTGGACATTTAAACGATATAATCTTTCACGTTTAATTGTAATCTATTTTACTTTGTTTTGAAATAAAGATACCGGAAGTTTTCCTTACATTTTCTTTTTTACAATAAACAAAATCCTCTAGTCATTTTTCGAAAACCCTTTAGTTTAAGAACGGCCTGAGACATGTTTTCCGTTAATTATCCTAACAGGCCTATACCTTGTACAAAAATAATTTTAAATATTTTTAACAAATTCAAAGAAAATGGTTGTTTTCTAAATTCTCACAAAAAAATAAATAAATAAAACCAAGCACGTGTTAAAAAAATACATGAAGCTGAATATCCTGTGTTGTGTAGGATCGTTTTTAGATGTAGTCGTATTTTACAGTTCGGTGTTCAAAACTCTGAAAGAATTAAAATATAAGCCATACAAGATATCAAACAATCAAGAACTTTTTCAGGAAGATAAAGTAAAACGAACTGATTTTTGTAATATGTTTAATTTGTTAAATGCAAACGAAGAAATTTTAAATAAAATAATTTTTACTGATAAAGCACACAGTTCCGTAATAGATTTAAAAAGTTTCATGTACATTCTGTATGGCAATCTAAATAATTTCCCTTAGAATGCTTGAACATTCATATCTTTAGTTAGAAAGCATAATAAGATGAAACCCATTGAGTTATTTCTTTAGCTATAGGAAAAGGGTTGGGGAAATTTTAATAAAATAAATACTTAGATTATTTATTAATATTTTAAAAATTTTTATTAAGGAACATTATCATATTAACATTTGCCGGTTTTAGTCTTGCATGCCTTTGTTCTATTATTAAACCAGCAGTGATACTCTGCGACTTTGCAATGCAATCGCCTGACGTCATTCCATCGCAAAGCAAAAGCGATCGCATTTCGTACTCTGCCGCAGAATTGCTTTCATTTTGGAAACGTTCGGGAAAAATCGAGTATGGCAAAATTTGTGTACTACAGAATCTAAAAATATACAACGAAATTAGGAATATTTTATATTATGTTACACTATTTTCCCCTAACATCTGTCAATTATTTCTATTTGTCAATACTGTAATTTTGTTTATTTGAATCCTCTATTTTTATAAATATTTATTAGTTATCCGCCGAGTTATTAGCAGAGTTCTTAATAAAATTCATTATTATTTTTAACACTTTCGAGAAACATATATATTTTTAAACTTAATGTATTACGAATATTTTGTTAATATCACTAATTATTACCATTACTAAAGTAGGATATATTATAGATGTTGCCTGTATGTATGTTGATTTACAACGAAACTGAAAGTCGAGAAATAATACGCAATGTTAACATCGCACGAAGAATTAGAACCATTTATAAGGTGGAGAATTTGTTAACCTTTCTCAGCTGACTAAAAACTTAGTACAATTGTTAATAAATACATTGTACTAACGATTTCATAATGATCTGGGACAGTAAAACTTACAACTTGCTTTTTAAATTTTTATGTAAATGCGACTTTATTTAACAAATGTTAACAGCAGTATTAAAAAGACAAGGTTAAAAAAAAATTAATTATTTTTTATGGACAACGCCAAAGCAACTTAAGTGTATTTTACATTATGTATATTGTCCCAGATCATTATGAAATCGTCAGTAGATACATTTGTCATTCGGTCCCTCAAATTTATTCGCAACTAATGAGGAATTTTTTTCTAAAAAATCCATTATTAGTGAAAAAAAAATGTAATTGAATTGAGCATTAAATGTTACATTACGTCAGCGATGAACATACCGCGGCCCGCCAACGAATTTTAAAAATTGTTCGAAAAACTACAAAAGTAGGTAAAAATCCATTCAAATCAATATTTCTTAACTTTTTATTTTATTCTAACTTTTGTAATTGTTAGTAAGATATGTATCTTTAAGTGCCTACTACTTTCTTGTTCAGGTTTACTACGTAGGACAGGTATGCTCCTCGTCGTTCCAAGCATATTGTTACGAGACTAGAAATCTGTCGAACCAACTAGATTACTCGAAGATTCGCAAAACACGTCGGTATTATCTCCGAACAATGTGGTAGGTTCTCAATGCTAGGTAACTCGTATAAATACAACGCATCGCCCGCTATGGGGGCAGTTAAGTTTTAACTACGGACAAGCAAACGTTATATTGTTTGAATTGTAACTGTGAAGAATAAATATTTCGTCGTTTCAACTTGGCATCTACCTACGTAGGTAACAATATAATATCAATTTTGATATGGATAAACCAGGCCCCAGTAAAAAACGTAGTCGTACGGTTGAAGATGAAAATCGACAGTTTCAAGATATTTGAACCGAAAAATACTTTTTTATTTCATCGGATAACAAAAGTGTCTGTTTAATATGCAATAGAAGTGTTTCTATTCCGAAGGAATATAATGTGAAAAGGCATTATGAAACCCAGCATCATACTTTTTCCAAATTAACCAGCGAAAATCGAACGCAAAAAATTTCCACTTTACAAAAGGAACTAATAGGCCAGCAAGCTATGTTTGCAAAACCAATTCAAGATGCTGAAACAGCTACTGAGGTTAGCTTTGAAATATCTCGAATAATAGCGAAAACTTGTCGGACTTTTAAAGACGGTGAGTTTGTTAAGCAGTGTTTAGATATCGCCGCAAAAAAAATGTGTCCGAAAGATGCAAAGAGGTTTGAGAAAATTCAACTAAATCGGATGACTGTTCAAAGAAGACTTACCACATTAGCAGCTAATATAGAAGAGCAATTAGCTACGAAATCGAAAAGTTTTGAGTATTTCTCTATAGCACTAGACGAATCTACAGATATAAGTTCCACTGCTCAACTCTTAATATTTTTACGAGGTGTAACGCAAAATTTTGAAGTGAGTGAAGAACTGATTGGTATGAGTTCTTTGACAAGTCAAACCAAGGGGAGTGACATGCTCAAAGCTCTTCTGGAAAAATGTTTTATAATGGATTTGGAGTTAACGAAATTATCTGGAATTACGACTAACGGAGCACCTTCAATGGTTGGAAGTAAATCTGGGATAATAACTATGTTAGCGTTTCTTGTTGACATCACAAATCACTTGAATGTCTTAAATACGCGACTCCAAGGCAAAGATCAATTGATTTCGCAGTTATACTCTCATGTTTCGTCCTTTCGATGCAAATTGAGTCTTTTCAGGACACAAATCAATTCAGCCAATTACAGCCATTTTCCGAACTACAAGAAAATTATGGAGAAATTCAATAAAACTGATGTCAATTTCGCTTATGTTGAAAAAATTGATATTTTAATACAAGCTTTTCATGATCGTTTTCTAGACTTCAAAAAACTTAAACCTCTATTAGACATTTTCAGCAATCCTTTCAACATTTCACCCGAAAATGCACCGGAATCAATACAACTGGAATTGATAGACATGCAAAATGATGATAATTTACGAAACAAGTTTAATGGAGGTAATTTACTCAACTTTTACCGTTGCATTAACAAAACCGCTTATAAAGAGTTGCGAATAAATGCATTGAAATGCACAAGCTTATTTGGATCGACGTATATTTGTGAGCAAACGTTTTCAGTGATGAAACTTAACAAAACAAAAAATCGAAACCATCTGGCAAATGAAAATCTGGAAGAAATTTTACGTGTGGCGACAAGTAATGTGGAGCCAAACATAAACAAAATTCTTAGGTCAATGCAATGTCATTCATCAAAATAATAAAACAAGAAATATTACATTGTAATGATTAGATTACATTACGATTACATAATTACAACAAACATTTTTGAATGTTCTCTTATTTTTATCATTTGTAGTAATTCATACTATTTAAAAATAAAAATATTTGTGTAAATAAGTATTCTTTGTAGTGGCCTGTCCTTGGCTTATAATTTTCCCGAGTGGCCCCTGTTTCCTATAAGTTTGTGCATTCCTGCATTACGTACAGTCAATAATTAATATACTTTTCATACAAAAGAATTAAGGAAATTATTCCGTAGTACGATACTTTCGAGAAATGCTTAATCGAAGCGAATCATAATTTTGTAGTAAAATATTATTTTAGCTACTTTTCTTACTTTTAAATATTTGGCGCGCACATTTTCTACCTCTTTCACTCTAACACACAGCGGTTTACTTATTGCTATAAATGGGTTAGATGTTTACCATCGACTAAAAGCGATCGCCTTTATTTGTAAGGGATCGCCTTAATTTTACGATCGTTTTGAACGGCAGTACCAAACTCTAGTATGTGACGTCAAAATAACGTCAAGCGATTGCATTGTAAAGTGGCAGAGTACCACTGCAGCTGTACTAAACACTCTTTCACTTTCTCCTGAACTTGTTGGAATACAGAAGTATGTCCTAGCACATTGTTCTAAGGGTTTCAGTTCCATTCCTGTTACCTAAACGAGAATCCAAATAAAAAATGCACTTGCCCTTTTCTTTTTAAACTTACCTTCCAAAATAAAAGATCTACGCCCTGATTTGAATTTGACCTTTCCTGGTATTGCCTTTTAGTTATTATTACATCGGCTGTAATTGATTTTACTTTTTCTTTTATTCTTTTTTGCAAGAATCCAAATAATAAAAGTCACTTTTGATGTGGACCAATGTCTGTTTCGATTACAGGCATTCTTTATTTTCGGGATCCATTTTCTTTATAATATTAAACATTTTTTGTTCTAAAAAAGAAGTAGCCCCAGTAGCATTTTCATTACTACGAAAGCCTTCTCTTATAAATCCAGGGTCTAAAACAGTTTCTACTCTAGTAACTGATCATCCTTCATATGAAAATATCCTTGCTTTAACACATTCCAAAAGTTTGTTGCACAATGTCTTCTCTTCTTCAGTCTTTAATTCCAGTAGTGATGTTGTCAGATAATTGTACAGTCCAAAAGTTATTGGGATTATTAAATAGTAATATATTTATTACCTACAAAAATTTCCCACTACTGCTTTTTAAGACAAATTTCTCCATCTTATTAAACCACTTATTCGAAAGATACAACGAGGTGTTATTTATTTTTACCATGTTACTGAAATGCCCCCAATACCTGGATTACGTTCAGTATTAGAAGTATGATGTAATAACGTTCTACAATCTCATAAACTGGTAACATTTATTTGTACTTTTTTGTTATCAACGCTTTTATATTTTCTACCATTTTTTAAACATTAATTTTACTATCTTAGATATATTTCATCATTAAATAAACACTATCAATAGTGCCTGAAAAATATCGATTTGAGACTTTGATACCTTGTATTAGTGGCGGGTCTTTAATGAGAGCAAGTGAGCAATTGCACCCCCTGGAATTATGAAACAAAACAAACCAAGCGGCGACTAACTGTGAAAATATTTATTTATTATGTATATCATGTATTCATAGTTATTGACGAGGAACGTGGCACGCTAACAACGTACATGCACCGATCGTCGTCACAGATATACTGAGCAAAGCCCAACTGTTGCCCTGTTAAGGCATTAGCATTACATTGATGGTGGGGAGAACTGTATTTTGCCGTACTTCAATGCCGTATAATACATAGCGTTGGAGCAACTGAACCAGACTGCTCTCGGGCGTTGTTACAATAAATTCCGTGTCTTTTTTAGAGAACAACGCGTTTTCGCGGTTAACGTATAATGAAAAAATCGCAGTAAAAAATCTTAAACGGCCGATGCCTCAAGTATCTTTAGAAAATAAACAATCTGGTAAAGGTAAAGACGTTATAAGAAAATTCAAAATGAATATTTATCAGAAAAATTACTGGATTTGTAGGTGTGAAATTAAAAATACTTTGTTTTGTTTTCCGTGTCTTTTGTTTGGTGGTGAACCGTCTTGGTCAAGGAACGGAATAAGAGACTTAATTCATTTTAGTTCTAAAATTATTAAACATGAAAATTCCGAAGGGCATTTGAAAAATATATTTAGTTTAAGAATGTTAGGAAAAAATAACATTCAGAGTGTTTTAGATTCATCATATAGAAAAGCAATTCAACAACACAATGAAAAGGTAACAAAAAATAGGCATGTGTTAAATTTAATAATATTGCATTAGATTTTGTGGCGCGTTTGAACTGGAACTTCGGGGTCATGATGAACAGCAAACGTCGAATAACAAGGGCATTTTTCGGGAATTGATAAATTTTACGGCAGAATTGGATAAATCGCTCAGAGATCACATCGAAGCAGCACCGGTTTTTAAGGGATTATCAAAAACGGTACAGAATGAGCTGCTTGATACAATGTTGAACGTGTATCATGAACAAGTTGCCAGTGAAATTAAAGCAACCGACTTTCTATCTGTGATAACTGATGAAAACACAGATGTGTCCAATCAGTTTCAGTTGGTGGTTGTTTTAAGATATATTGTGAACGCGAGACCGGTCGAAAGATTTTGGAAATTTCTTCTGCCAAGTGGACATGATGCTAATTCTTTATCTGCCTCCATCCTTAACGAAATTAGTTTGCTTGTTGATGACCCAGAAAAACTGATAGCACAGAGCTATGATGGGGCAGCAAGTCATGAGTGGTGCTATTAACGGCGTGCAAAGACATATCCAAGGGCTAATTTTGTACATCAGACAAATCTAATTATGTCACATGCTACATCGAGCAGTAGTAATTGCAGAATTTTTTTTGCCAATCTGACGGGATTATGTACATTTTTCTCCACTTCACCACAACGAGCTGCAGGATTGGAAGAATTCCTTCAGAGAAAAAGCTTACCTCGTTTTTCAAAAATAAGATGGAACTTCAATTCTAGGACAGTGAATACAGTATATGAGCACCGAGAAGAAATAATTAAAGCTCTAGAACAAATCGAGGGAGAAGCTAGTTTACAAACTACTATTCATCAAGCTGGTGCCAATTTGCGAATTTTAGAGGAAAATTTTATCTATTGGTTAACTTTCTTTTATAAAATTATGCCACATGTGGACATATTGTTTAATCAATTACAAAATGCAAGATGCATTAAAAATCAAGAATAATTTAAATAATTTTGAACGCGCTATTGGAAAAATTCGAACTGAAATCGTTGACACAGATAATCAGTTAGTTAAACAAAATGACCCAGAACTGACTCCTCGACCATCAAAGCGGCGAAGAGTAACTGATGGTAGCCAAAGAAGGAGGGAAACTATTGAAGTGTGCGATATTATTTTGCTAGAAATAAAAACTAGATTTCGGTATACAGGGCACTTAATATTAGCAAACTTAATTTCTTTTAAACAGTTCTCCTCTTTTCAAAAAAAATTTCCCGAAGATTACCTTAAAGAAGCGGTAAAATTTTATCCATGCCTCAATGAAAGCAGACTACGAACTGAATTAAGCGTTCTATATTCTATAGAAAAATTTAGGCAAACTATAGAAGTCGGTGCTGTAGGTCTGCTAGGTCTTCTGCTGGATGGTTTAAGCGACACCTTTAATGAAGTTGTTACGCTTTTAAAAATTGTTATTACAATCCCAATGACGTCTGAAGCGGAACGCCAGTTTTCACGGCTGAAGAGAATAAAAACTTTCCTGAGAAATGCAATGAAAGAAGAGAGATTAAATGCCCTTACTATGTTATCTTGTGAAAAAGAATGTATAAATGATTTCCCAAACTTTAATGAAAAAGTGATAGAACTGTTCTGTAAGTCAAAGACACGTAAAATGGACTTCGTTTATCGTCAGATGTAATTAAACTGTGTAGTGTAATATTTACTATTCCCTCAAAACAAACTCTACACTGAACAGTACCTGTCTGGAACAGTACGTCTGTGAAATTTATAAGGATTGGGTAAGCGTTTTTGTATTACACTTTCTAATTTTGAAATTATGCAATCCGTATGTGAACCACCCCGAGCCGCCACTGACCTTGTATGGCTGAATTCTTTTATAGTTTTGAACACCGAATTGTACGATACTCCAAAATACCTGGCTACATCTAAAAGCGATCCTGCAGACTGTTCTTATACAGAACACAGGACGTTCAGCTTCATGTGTTCTGTTAACACGTGATTGGTTTGATTTAATTGTTGTGGGAATTTAGAAAACAACCATCTTCTTTGAATTTGTTGAAAATATTTAAAATTATCTTCGCACAAGATATACGTCTGTTATAATAATTAACTGTTTTAAATCAATTATTTATTTTTCAATTAAATGTATTTATTTTAAGAATTATGTATGAATAAAAATTCAGAAATATTTGACATTAAAAAAAAATTTTCTCTCTATAGCAATCTAATTTTTAAGAATTAAGCAATAAGGAAAATACTTCACTGGTTTATAACTGGTTGCCTACTATGCCACCTATGCATTGGATATTCTTTTTTTAGAATATACCTAACTATATATTATGTTAAAAACATTGCAGTTAAGAAATTTAAATACATATATTATATAATTTCTACTTTTATGAACTCTTTTTTCCCATCACAATTGAAATTTTTAACCCCATCACCAATTATACATGAACGTTTCCTTACCTTGGTCGTTGGTATTTTTCAAATTTTTCTTTGAGTGGAACAAACAATTGTAGTAAGTTTATAGCAAAATCTAAGCTAGAGGGTGAGTGTTTCACAATTAATTTTAAAATTTTCTCGGGGAGTGTGGCCGAACGTTATTATGAAAAATCATACTTCCGGATACGCATGTCTCGCCTTTTTCGTCAACAGGTCGTTACAAAAATTCTTCAAGTGGCTGGGAATCTGTGGAAAACGTACACGCCGGCCGCGGGGCCGGCGTGTACGACTCTTGTTTTCCACAGATTTCTAACCACTTGAATACCTTTACACTTGAACCCTGGAAGAGAAAATTTAATAATAATGCGTTGATCGACCAACGGCCAATCAACTTGGCGACCTAGGCTAGTGGACTTCCTTCCTTTTGATTTTCACACCCAACAATGCCAACGTTCATTACGCATAGCGAGAGCTGTAAAAAAAGTCCAGTTTATGTGTAACCCTGTTTGTAACATAGTGATCTCACGAACTAATTATGCGAGGGAGGACTATAAATTTATTACGCAAAACAGTGTTCAAAGTAAGAGTAGGTCCCTCCAGTATCGGTGCAGACTTTTAATTGGAAAGTTTAATATTGCGAGATCAGCTGAATATGGTGTTTGTCCAAAATAGCTTTGGTCGTACTTTCTTCTAGAAATTAATGCAACACTATGGGATGGGTGTTGTAATGGAATATTGGAACGCTTATTCTTACCGACAATGTTATGTGGACTAGCCTTTTGTTCTTCCAGACTAATAGCTTAATGTCTTTGTAGTTCTGAAGAAAAAAGCGTACATTACTTTATTCCATGGAATATCGTCTTTTCACAGTGATCAACAATGACGAATAGTTTTAAAACACCCATAGTCGTCCATTAAACAAGAAATATAGGTTTATCACCTGTTATAATGACCGACATCTTTAACTAATTGAAAAGTTTGCTAACTAAATTTTATGTATTGCTGCAGATTCATGAAGTTGTGTAGTTTGATAAGTGATTATCATGGGCTCAGTTATTTTGTAACTTTGTATGCAAATTGCCGGAACGAAGGCCAAAAAGGAAGCAGCGATATGTGTATTGGAGAACGTGTGGTACAAGGACTCAAATGTAAACTATTTATTTAAATGTAACTCATTTCGTACCAATAAGGATTGAAGCAATGATTATAGCGAAAGAACACTAAATAAATCACAATGTTTTATTCAGTAAGATTCAATGTACGGATATGTATTTTACTGTTTGAAAATATTTTTCTTATACGAGGGTGACGCTGGAATTAGTGAGATATAGGGAAATGAAACAAGATAAAAGTTTAAAACTTTATTGATGTTGAAGGTACTCTACTTTATTATCTTTACACTTTTGCAGATGAATTTTCCAAAGTTCAAAAACCTCACAACAGGCGTTTTTCGGAATTGACTGAAAATATTCGCGGATGGCTCTTCAGAGGAGAAGCGACGACCACGAAAATTTTTGTTAAGTAAGGGTATTTGATTACCTGGATGTTATTTTCTCTTAAAAAAGTTGTAGTAACACTAACCTTATGCGCCTAAGCACTGTTATTGTGTAGCAATAAGTCTTTAATTTTGAGTTCTCGGAGAAACTCGGGCAGGCAATTTGTGTGTACCAGGCGCCGCGACAGCCTTTTGTCCGTCTAACTTGACAGCTTTCACAAGCCCAGTACTTTTGAAGAAAACGGCGTACATAACTTTCTTCATCGCACGTTGTTTTTTCAGTTGTCGGCGTTGGCTCTTCTTTGCATACCCACTCTCTGGGCGGATAGGAACATCAAAAAAAGGAATGTAGGTCTCATCATCCGTGACGATTTTAGAAATACACCGATGCCACCTTAACACCTTCAACGTTTCACGGCTAATCCTTACACGCTCGGCCTTCTGTTAAACTATGTGGCACTCATCGCGACACAAGTTTTCTCACATGTAGTTCTTCATGCAAGATTTGCCTTACTGCTGGGGATCCAATACCAAGGCTGGTCTCTATCATAGCATAGGTGAACCTTCCACCTTCTTCCTACATTTAACGAACACGGGACACATTTTCAGAAGTGACTACTGACCTGGGTCTACCTGTATGTTCCTCGTTATGTTAATAATAACTGTGACCACGGCGATATTTTGTAAACCATCTAAAAATCGCAGCCCGAGATGGTGTTTCGTCGCCAAAAGCCGTATGCAATCATTGCACCATGCACCCTTCTTCATTAAGGCCGACTTTAAAATCATCAGCATCATAGCTCTGAAATGCTCTCGGCTTAACTCCATGTATTTAAACAACCATTACTAACACTGTAACAGTACTAACGTTAGCATACAAGTTAATTCAAGTTTGAAGTTTAAGGCATACGCAATAAATATTCGAATTGAGTGGTGTTGTCACATCTCACTAATTTCAGAGTCACCCTTGTATAAAATAAAAAAGTATCGTTTCGTTACCATGTACCATTTAAAACGACTGAAAAACGATTTTTTGCAAGAAAAATAAAAGCAATTATAATCAATACAAGTTTTGTGTCAAACTTGTCAGGATTGCGTTTCTTGGTACTGTATACAAGTGTCCCGTATCGTTATGTTCAAATTTTAGGAGTGTAAAGTAAACTTCATTTCAAGTAACAAAAACGCAAAACTTGTATATCCATTTTTATTTGTTTCAAAGTTACAGATCTATGGATGTGATTGTCAGATCATGAAAAAATATTTAATCCTAAAGTAAATAAAAACTGATTTTATTTAAAAAAGTTCAATTAATAATATTTTCGAAATGTCCACCTCCTTGTTGAATGCAGGCTTGTGCCCGTAAGCCAACAGAAGAAGTACTTATTCGAATTTCATACTTGTTTTGTCAGATTTGCTCAGCAGTCAAGTAAATACGATCCAACAACTCGTTCTCTTGTGTTTGAAACTTGCGCCTATACTAAATTTTTCATGTACCCCTATAAATAAAAGTCAAGGGAATTAAGATCGGGTGATCTGGGTGGCCATGCAACAGGACCTCGACCAATCCATCTTGGATAATTGACGTTAACCCAATTTCGGACAGCAATTCCGAAATGTGGTGGTGCCCCATCCAGTTGAAACCACGTCTCGTTGAACTTTCAGTAGGACATCCTCTAAAAGACCTGGCAGTTCGTCAATAAGAAATTGAAGGTAATTGTCCGCATTTAACCTCCCAGGAAGAACGACAGGACCAATCAACAAGTCATCGATTAGGGCCGCCCAAACGTTAATAAAAAATTCATGTTGAAATTTAGATGGGCGTATAGCTTTGGGTATTTTCTTATGACCACCTGTGCACGTTTCTCAGATTTGTAACACCACTTCTCGTGAACGTAGATTCATCTGTCCAAAGGACTGTTCTGCAGAAATTAAAATGAAGCCGTGACTGTCTTAATATCCAGGTAGAATAAATTAGACGAGCATAGTGGTCTGCCTCAAGCAAACCGTGTCCCCTGCGATAGTGGCACTCCTAGTTGGCTAGCGATTCGACGTACACTGAGAGTTGCATCCCTTGTAACAATAGCTACTGCTTCTTCCCCTAAGTCTGCTGGCAAATTTTCTCGTCGGTCGAAAAGATAATAACGCAGTCTGCATTCCCGAAATTGTCTGTGTACTTCTAGAATCTTTCTGTAACGAGGAATGCGCCTATCGGGAAACCGATGTCGTTATTCAATAACTGCTGCTGTTACAGTAGCCATACACAAAATGTATGTCCGCATACTCTTGAGAAGAAAATTGGTAAGGCATTTTGAATAAAGAAAACGTGTCCACTCACTAATAAGCTGTTGTATGAACTGAAACCTAATGTAATCCTTTATTAAAAAATGCAACGTTAACAGTCATCTGAACATTTGTTTATTGTATGATAGTCATGGTTCAGCACTTACGAAATAAGTAAGAACCTTCTTTATCATAAACCAATTTCCACTACTTTTTTTTGTAGATCTCCAAGAAATTACTGTATGCACTACTACACGTGTTTATTTATTTTAGGATAACATTTTATTATGCGACGTTAACAATCACAGGCCTGTTATTGAATCGTATAACTTTTTTTTAAATAAAATCAGTTTGTATTGACTTTAGGATTACATTTTTTTTCATGATCTGACAATCACATTCATAGACCTGTAACTTTGAAACAAATAAAAATGGATATACAAGTTTTGCGTTTTTGTTACTTGAAATGAAGTCTATTTTACATTCCTAAAATTTGAACATAACGATACGGGACACTTGTATTTTGGTTAAAATATTTTGTATATCCATTAGTTCTTATGGTAGCAGCAACTAAAATCTACTTTTATACTGCATAATGTAAGTTTTATTTAATTTCGAGGCATTTGTCTTCACTGCCTGTAGTTCCTTCTGTTTCTAGTTTGGAATGGGGTGTCTTAGTCAATTTGTTTGTACACCATTGTAGTTTAAAATTCTTTCAATGGAGACTGTGGTTAAATAATAATTTAAAAAGGTATATAACCCCTTACCACAAATTGATAGTCGTATCCTAAATACGTATTTCGACAACTAAGTTGTCATCATCAGTAGGTAAAAACTACTAATTAAAGTCACACGGGGCACAATAAAGTAAGATAAACGCTTACGCACAACTACTATACACTGCAACCCTGTAAAGACTGAACAGTCTTTACAGGGTTGCAGTGTATAGTAGTTGTGCGTAAGCGTTTATCTTACTTTATTGTGCCCCGTGTGACTTTAATTAGTAGTTTTTACCTACTGATGATGACAACTTAGTTGTCGAAATACGTATTTAGGATACGACTATCAATTTGTGGTAAGGGGTTATATACCTTTTTAAATTACCATTGTAGTTTGTTTTAAAAGATTTTGAATGTTTAAAGATTTACGATTATTTAAGGGAAATCATATCAAGCATATGCATACACATTTTATTCAATACTTGGCAATTGAAACAAAAAATGTACAGTATTTCGGTTAAACATATTGAATTATCACACATTAATATGGTTTTTGCAAATCCATTTTTATCAATAAGATCATATACTACATATCAGAGAGGAAAGTTCTCCGTTATACAATGAAGGACTGGCTTGAAGTAGTAATACAAGCAAGGAATAAGAATAACATTATTATTGTACTTAATGGAAAACACGATATCATCCAAACTTACAAAATGAAATATTAAACCAAGGAAAATAATTGTGTAGTATTTCTAGTGAAATACGTATGATCGTATAAATTGTTTATTTAAGAAATTTATAATATGCATTATACATTTACAATATCTGTCAAATTCCAACAGTGGAAACACAAACAAGTTATACAATAATTAAAAGTGTTTATCACAGAAATTTGACTTAACATAAACTAATCAGTTACTCAGAATCAACATCATCAACTCATAAAACAAATACTATTAGGCAAATCATAACCATTTAAAAAAAACTCAGTCAACATTGTTTCAATAAGGAAAACTGATCGTATCAGTACTTACTACAAAATACAAGAATGAACATGATAACACTCAAAAATACATTTACACAATAACATAATCTAAAGACTAGTATATTACATACAACAAATCTGGAATAGTCACAACTATAATTTAAAATAATTCTAGCCATAAATACATTTATAATATATTATCTGAATGGATATTTCTTACAATAATAGTTGAATCACTCAAGAATTACTTTGGTAACAATATAGTTGTAATTAATTATACTTTTTCCTTTATGCTATAACAAGTGGTTCGTCGTCAGAAAATCCTCTAATTTGAGGAGTATCATCTTCTTCTAAACCATTATCTTCAAATGTAGCAGCGTCAGCTCTGGTATCGTAATGAGAGTTAGCAAATCTAGTGAAACTATTCTGCAATCGTTTATGTCTCATATAAAGTATGCCAAATGCTCCGCCCGTAATAATTAACATCATACAAACGATGACAAGAACTGTAGTTAAACTAGTTTTACTTATGTTATCACTCCATGCTGCATGTACTGGATTTAGGACAGTCAAAACTTCAGAAAATACAGATGTATAATTTTCTACGGTTTTTAATCTTACACTGAAGGAATATTCATTAGCTGTTGTATTAGAATACACAAACGGCGGTTTTTCTATTTCAAATATCTGAGCAGTGGATTCATTAATTTTGTTTCCCTCAGAAACCAACACTTCGAAGACATAATTTACACTGACGGACGGTTTTTTATGTTCTTGCCAGTACACGAAATAACTTCCATTATTTTCAGCCACAACTTGTACTTCTAAAGGTGGTGGTATTGGAGGAGATGTATATGTAATGGACTTTGAAGGAATTGCATCAACTACATCTGTTGAAACTGCGATTTCATAGACACCACCTTGGCTAACTTCAAATGTTCGACTGATTTGATCTTGTGTTATATTTGGGAATGTTATGCTCTTGATGATTTTTTTTACTTTTTCATTTACAGTAATGACATAGCCTATAGGGTCATTTCCTAATGGACATGAAGCCTCCCATTGAATCAACATACTTGTTAAACCGTTAGGTCCAATACTAGCGCTCAATTTTTTGGGTGGGGCACGTTTATTAAAGTAAGTTTTAGTTGTCGACCTTAATGCAACTGGACCAATACCCAGCGGTCCAACTATACCAATGCCAAACATGTAAAGTTCGCAAGCTTCCAAATTGTATATAGTTGCCGTCAAATTTGTTGTGTTCTGCTTAGATCCTGAAACATCAATAATTATTTTTTCATGTTCGTAAAAACAGATACGTTAATTGTCTATGTACTTTTTACATTACATATAATAAAGGCGGATAGGTGTTTTTATTTAAATCTACCAATGACAATACTCGACATACGAGTAATGGATATATAAAAAAATCTCTTTATGATAACAAGAAAAGAAAATATAGTTTTCATAAGTTTTCATTAAATAAATTGCATAATTAGTAAATAAATTCGGCAAATTGCGTGTACAGCTTAATTTTAATTAGTACTTAAGAAAGACAAGAACAGTGTTATAGAAATTTTTATATATTTAAAAGTACGTAATTTCAGTATTATAAATAATAAAGAAGAAATTGATAATTCTATCTGAATCATCAATCCACTCTAAGCATCTGACAATGTAAATCATGAAATTTTAGCTAAATAAAATATGTATTTGTGGCATTCAGCGTATAATAGACAGTTGATTTACGTAATATGTTACTGGTGGGACAATATGAGGCAGTGAATTCCTATGTACTCAATAACCTACCTCTTAATGCAGGATTTTCACAGGGCGCCATATTTGGGCTAAAATTATTTATATTAGAGGTGAACTACCTGTTACATTGCATTGAGACGCACCCATGGATTAAGATTGTAAAAAATTATTATTATCCAGTAGGAAATTTCTGGAACTATTTGGATGGCAAAATTGATAGATCGGAATATGGTGCAAAAAAACGCCTGTTTTCCGAGGCACTTGGAATAACACGGTTGAAAGTGTTTCGCGACAAGTTCAAGTAATGATAAATAGAGAGCGGACTCGAGCGATTGATGATTCATAGCCCATAGGCATCTGCCTTGTATTCGCCTCGTATAGGTTTGTTTCTATGAGTTTCGAACAATTTGGTACGTGTGAGCTGCATAAGTGGCACATACCAACATATGCAGTTAATATGTGTCTGTCAATGCACAACAGAGCGAATATAATAAACGGTTTGGTAAGCGGCAGCAACTACTGCTGAAACAAAAGTAATGCTGACAATCGAATCGCGTATCGAATTTTGAACAAAAATAATTTATAAAGAACAAAACTATGTATTTTCTGTGAAACATTGAAAGTGTAAAAAATAACTATGAACAACTAAAATTTGTTCAAGGTGTTCCTGTGTTAAATTACTTCTTTTAGATGTTAAAACGTCTTTAAAAATAGAAAATGTCCGTTCCACATCACAACTGGGGATGGGTGCGTGATTAAAATGTTGCAAAAGTGCACCATACTTTGAATGTATAGATTTTGCAATCGGCTCTGTGCAGAATTGATATAATATATTCAAATCTGGATTTCTGCTAAATACGGCATCAACTTTTTGTCTCAGCTTTGAGAATATCTTTTTAAATGATGAAACTAACTTATCAACATTTGGAAAATGACCCCTGATGTATTCACTTACACTGTGTAGTGCATGTGCTGCACAAGTAACGTGTAGCATATTGGGATAAGTTTGCTTTAATAACTTTCCTGTTTTTAACATATAAGCTGCCACATCAGTCAAAAATATTAGCAGCATCTTGTCTTTATAGTTGTTATCCGATGACAGAATATTACAAATACATTGATCAATTACTTCTGCAACTCTTTCACCATTTACGACTGGCAATATTTTAGTTGCAATTAAGTATGGTTGGTATGAAGTTATCGGATGAAGAATTCCAACGACTACATTTAACACATATCGTCTCATTACATCTGTTGTTTCGTCTGCGTTTACCCAAAGATAATGACCAGAAAGGTTGGTTCGTATTTTTTCAATGGTTGTCAAATACCATTTTGGTAAGTGGTATTTACGTAAAGTAGATTCATCTGGTATATGACGATCAGTATATTTTATAAGAAACCTCTTGAGGACTGGATTGTTTTTGAATAGGATATTGGCCACCATGAAAGCTTCACACAGTTCTTCGTTAAAAGTGTCAGGTGCAGATGGTCATATATTATCTTGATACGTTTTTGAAGAAATATGTTATACATTACACTTTTGTGGACGCCTTAAACTTAATGAACAGGCACTGCAATATATCTCGGTATCATTACGAATATGCAATCAATCTGTAGAGCCTCTAATCCATCTTACCATGGTTGCCCTACGAGAATTCTCCATAATTAATGAAAATAAAGAGAAATACTAAGAATAAAAAGAAATGGACTAAAAAGGAGAAACGAAAACTACTACAAAAATAAGGTAGTAAATTAAACTTAATATTTATACAAAATTATAGGATAAATATACAATTTTTTAAAATACTAAGCGTTGTAACCAAATAACACTTAAAGAAACGAAACCAGAAACAATCCTTTATAGAAGAGAATAGAAAATATACTATCTCAAGAACAATAAATACATATATGTATATGCATGTATAACAGCATGTAAACACGAGAATACACTTTAAAAATTAGCGGACATAATTTTTTAAGCGATTATTTCAACGAAGTCTAACGAAATAATATACCGATAGGTTCAGCTCGCAACGGGCCATAGGCAACAATATACGTATGGAACGTAATGCGATGTGGCAACGTGTGTACGATGCTACTCCGCTGGCCACTCCCTCAGTCGTGCGATATTGGTCTCGAGAAAATAAACATCTAGCCCGTAATGTTAAAACTCAATACCCCGAAAAACTTAACGTTTGGGCGGGTATCTTGGGTGATAACATTATAGGGCCATTTGTTATCGACGGCAATTTGAGTGAGGCGGGAGTTTTACAATAGGCTCGGCTATTGTTTTGGAAGAGAGGGCGGTATTTTCGAATCCTATATTGAGTGACTTTCTTAAAATTTAAATTTATTTTGCAGAATTATTCAGTTTTTTACTTTTATCTTATAGAAATCGTTATTATTTTTTTATTAATTAAAATTACTTTTCCGTAGCAGCTATGAATACAATAATTATAGTAAATTGGACCTTATTATGTCTGAAAAAATTGGGCAAATTACGTATGCAGAACGAATATGCAAACGACTATATCCTCGCTAGGTCTAAATATAACTAAATTCTCCACTGCAATGTGCTGCAGTTGACGCTGTTGCGCGTAGAGGGGATTCGATGTTGCCACTCATTGCTGCCTATGGCCCGTTCAGAACTGGACCTACCGGTATAAATGTATATTCCGTCTTACACGCCACTGTTGAATTAAATTTATGCAGGAATATATAGAATGTCCTATTCATAAGACGGAAATGACAACATCTGCCCGACGAATGCAATCCAGCAAACTAATAGTGGGGCTGTTACAACATGCATACTATATCTGATACCGCCACAAAGTTTTGTCGAGGCAATCGGTCATTCAATCGCTTCAGTCTGCTCTCTGGTGATAAATGTGCAGAAATATCATACGAAATAATAAAATAAAAAAATTACTAAGTATGAAGACTTCAGTTTAATTTATTATATGTATTAATAACTCTGGGGTATGAATACTTTTAACGCTACTTTCTTTTTATATTTCCAGATAGTTGCAATGGTATCCTGTTTATTCCAGAGAATTATTTATTTTTCTCGAAATATGGTGCAAAAAAAACGCCAGTGTTATTAAAGCTATAACGATTTTGAATAAATAAAGTATCCAATAACTCACTAGTGAGTTATAGATAAATTATCTTTCTTATCACCATGAATACTACTGTGTCAAGTAACATGTACAGTGAAATTCCCCTTCGCGGACACCCCTCTTACACGGACACCTCCCTTAAACGGACAGTTTCTCATGGTCCCGACCGGCTCTTATATAATTTCCATTGTATTAACTCTTTCTTGGACGGACATTCTCTTGAACGGACGCGGACACGAGAAAATGTTCTCTTAACCGGACAAAAAATCAAATAAAAAGAAACGCCTTATCTTATTTTTATATCCAGAGTATTGCTATTGCATTTCTCAATCGCGCCTCGCGCCAATTTCGCTGGGACTTCCCCGAGTTGGTCGGGGATTTACCGTTCTTATTCTTTGGGTGCACGCTTTCGATTGAATCTGCATTCAATATTAGTCTGACGTCTATGCGGAAAAGATACAGTGGGCGACACATTCATTGTAGAAATAGCTCCAAATAAAAAAATTCTCACGCTTAAACAAAAAATTGAGATTGTTGAAGTTTACAATAAAGAGAAATTAAGTGTAAGGAACTTATCCAAGCGTTTTAATATTGGAAAAACACAAGCTGCAGATATAATTAAACATAAAGAAATCCTTCTAAACAAATGGATGTCGAACAGCAATTTGAATGAAAGAAGAAGCTTTTTGACGATTGATGGTACTAAAATTGACAAATTGTGTTATGACTGGTTTACAGCAGCTCGCCATAAGGGGATTCCTTTCTAAAATAAGTATGTGTACATAAAAAGAGTGAGATTACCAATAGGTTTGTCGTGACAAAAACGCAAAAAAATTATTTTTTTTTAGGTCCGCTAATACGACGTAAAGCAAGAGAAATAGCCGCTTCTTTGGGACATTCTACATTCAGTGCTTCTTCTGGTTGGTTCAATAAATTTAGAATCCGTCACAATATAAGTTTTAAAGCGATTTCGGGAGAAGGAGCTTCGGTTAATGCTGAAGATGTTTCATCGTTTTTAAAAAAAATGTCCTTTGATTAAGGGATATTCACCGAGAGACATCTATAATGCCGATGAGACAGGCCTTTATTTTAGGGCTTTACCCGACAAAACGCTCACATTAAAGAAGAAAAAATGTGTTGGGGGCAAGTATCCCAAAGAGAGGTTTACAATTTTGCATTGTGCAAATATGGCGGGTGAAAAAGAAAAACTCCTAATCATTGGTAAGGCAGCTAAACCCAGAGCTTTTAAAAACATTAACATAAATAACCTGCCTGTAACTTGGAAATACAATAAGAAAGGTTGGATGACAGGACAAATTATGACAGAGTGGTTGCAAGACCTAGATTGGAAAATGGCTAAAGAAAAAAGAAACATTTTGTTATTTTTAGACAATGCGGCATCTCATCCGAAAGACGTTCGCTTAAATAATATAAAAATATTATTTTTTTCCCTAATTGTACATCAGCTTGACAACCACTTGACCAGGGGATTATAAAGAATTTTAAAACTTATTACCGAAGTCTAATACTCAAACATCTGCTAGTAAACATTGAAACTGCTGGTACAGCTTTTGAGTTCATAAAGAAAATTACACCACTGGATGCAATTTATTTGGCAAAAACCGCTTGGGACCAAGTAACCAAAGAGACAGTTCAAAATTGCTTCCGCAAAGTAGGATTTAATCATACAAATATGCAAAGTGAAGACCAGTTAACTGAGGCTGATACATCTGGCCTAGAAGATGATTTGCCTCTTAGTGTACTTTCAGATATCCTCAAAAATAAGAATTTATTGAAATTGACGGATAATGAAAACATTAATGATTTTTTGAACGTAGATGAAGATTTGTATGTTGAAGATCCAGATTCAGAACAAGAAATTGCAAATCCAGTTGAAATACAAGAAATTTCGGAAGATTCTGATGTCGATGAGGTTTCAGTGCCAACAGAAGCTATCCGAAATTATGGTAAAGCTATTACCCTGACCAAGCAGCTCAAAAGTTTTGTCGAAAATCACGGAGATACAGTCTTTGGAGCTTCTTTCTAAATTAGAAATACGATTTCAAGACGCCATTTTAAAGAAAAAGAGAAGACAAACAACAATATATGAATTTTTGCGTCCTTAAAGTGACTATTCATTTCACTGTTTTGTATTACATACTACATCTATGTATCTATGTACATATTATATTATACATACTTTGTATCAGCGGCGGCTCGTGCATCAAAAATGTGGGGGTTGCAAATTTAGTGAATACTAATACTTTTTACAGTAGGTAAACAAGGTAGGTAACTAAGTATGTTTTATTAAAAGTTATTTTTGCTAAGGTACATATAAAGAAGAAAAAAGGCTTTTAAAACTCACTGATTCTGATCCTGATTTTATTGAAGCAGAAAATCCATGCGACGATCTTTAGCAGTAGCAAATTTATCTGTAACCCTTTGATTAAAATCTGGAATACTTTGGATAAAATCCTTTTCTTGAGAAAGCATCGCCAATGCAGAAAGTCTCTCTTGTGCCATGCTGTTTCTTAAGAAAGTTTTTATTCTCTTAAAAGTAGAAAAACACCGCTCCGCTTCAGCTGATGACATCGGAATTGTAATTAGAATTTTTAAAAGTTTTAATGTTTTACTAAAAGTCGCACTTAGTTCACTTTGTGAAATGATGTCATAAAGAGGAAGCAAACCCGAGATTGATTTAAATTCTTCCGTTTCATAAATTACGCTTAGTTCAGTACGGAATTTCCGTTCATCAAAGTATGGGTAAGACTTAATTGTTTCCTGAAAGACATTTTCAGGAAAATGGAGGCTGTATTGATTAAATTTATCAGAACAAAATAGAGACGTTGCAGTTAAGTGTCGAGTAAAGCTAAACCTATCTTTGGCTTGACAAACAATAATATCACAAACTTCCTTTGCTTCTCGTGTATATTCGTTTCCATCGATCTTACGTCGTTTTGAAGTTGATGAGCCGGGCCCACTGTCACTTGTATCCGAAGTGTTCGTTATATTATTTCTGATTTGAGCTAACTGAGTTTCAAATGATAATATATATTTATTGGCCATAAGGGGATCAATTTCTCTAGTTTGAAATTTTGCATATAATATATCTACTTGAGGCATTATCTTGTAAAATAGATTTAACCAGAAAATAAAACTCTTATTAGTAAGAAGCGTAATATAACCTGAAGCTTGATTGATAGTAGTGATATTTACAGTTTTACTTTCATTCAAAATTCTTCGCATTGTTTCTATAATTTCTTCTCTGTGTTCAAACACAGTGGCGACAATTCTGGAATTAAAATTCCATCTGGTTGGGGCCGAACGAGGCAGCCGCTTTTTAACTGTTTCGTCCAATATTGCAACTCTTTGAGAACTATTTGAAAAAAAGGTACAAATTCCTTGTAAATTTGCAAAGAATATACGGACATTAGTGTTGGCAGAGGCAGCATTCAACATAACTAAATTTAACTGATGCGCGTAGCAGTGCACGTAAGCAGCGTATTTATAAGTTTGTTTAATACGTGCCTGTACCCCATTATGCGATCCGCCCATGACGGCTGCCCCATCATATGTCTGGGCAATCAATTTTCTTTCGTTATCTTTAATGTGTGTTTCTAGTTCTGCAAGAATGATTGTAGATAGCGTTTTCAAATAGTAAGCAAGGAAAGCAGAATAATGCATTTTTTATACTACAACCGCAAATCCACAAATGTTTATTATAAATATCCTTATTAAATAGTCTATTAAAAGTTCGCGTCTTACTGGAAATCGTTTGTTTCAGATTTAAATTCGGAACAGGTCTGCCCAACCGCTTTATTTCAATTTTTTCAGCATACGTTCTTTTATAGAACGGATCCACTATTAAACTCTGCACTGAATTCATTATTATTTAAAAATAAAGAGCATAAACACTTTTAAACACACAAATACAACTTTTTTAATCGCTTTTATACCGTTGCACCGTAAGCAAGAAATACGTGTATCGCTTTGGTTGCACTGCCGCTGCAACACTATTTTCGTTTATGGAGATATATCTGAAAGACGTTCGACAAAGTTCGTCAGCCGTATAGGGATATATACGTTCGTGGATTGCGATGAGTTTGCAAACCAAGTGTGTTATTCTCTCATTTATTTAACGTATTCATATCGAATTAGATATACCTATTATATTTATAATAGTTCATTTATTCTGTGAGGTAGTACAAATTTTTAATTTATAATTTAAAAGATGTAGAATTACGCTTTTTTTCATTAAATTAAATCTATTAGTTTTGGTGGTTGCGCAAACTTGCAAACCATAGCAGAAACCGCCACTGCTTTGTATATATCTAAAGGAAATAAACTTTTTTTTTCTTAAGTTTAAAGTTTCTTATTTATTTTAAAAACATTTATATACATATACGATTTAAATGTCCCAGTTTCTTTAATATATTCATTTTTCGTTAAAACACGATTATTGTTGTATCTACATACTACATATTTCTTTTATGCGGACACCCCTCCTGAACGGACATCTTAAGTTGGTCCCGTTGGTGTCCGTTCAAGGGAGATTTCACTGTATATTATTTTCAAATGATTAATTGTAATAAAATAAGAAATGAATCAAATACATATTAAATCGTTACTAAGAAGATAATATTTTATATACCACTTGAGAAAAACAACGCCTCGCGCGCGAGTTATTTACCTTATAGCACACATGCACCATAAATAGACATTATTTATTTTTTATATTGACTATATTTCAAAAACGTTGCAGATGGCGGAAATCTATCTGATACACTGATGACTTTAAAACAGAACAAGGTGTCGGAACTGGAAAATGTTGGCTCCCTAAAAGAACGGTGACCGAGGAGAGCCCAAGTAAAAATGCCATGGTATTTCAAGCGAAAGTGGACGCATTGTACAATTGGGCGAGAGAAATTAACACAATTCGCACCGTTGTCATTTTCTCCAACAGCTAAACAATGTTAATGGCATGGATATGGTATTAAATTAGACAAGTCTAGAGTTGTATATGGGATTGTGTTTACTAAACGAGCGTAATAGTTACAAGAAAGTGACATTAGCCTGGGTGCCAGGGTACCAACGCTATAAGTCAATAAAGAAGGCCGACGAACTGGCTCGGTAAGCTTTGTCTATAGCAGGGGTGCTCAGACCTTTAGGGATTGCGATCTACCACAAAACAACGTGTGCAGTTGTATTGCCTCGGGAGTTTCGCAAATTCCAATGAGAGGCAGAGACGGCCTAGAGTTGACGTTTGAGGGAATTTGTGGAGTTATTTTTTCGCGATCGACCGTTTGGGCACTCCTGGTCTATACCCTTCATATGACTGCGGCCTTTCTGTCACATTACAAAAACAAATACAAAAACAGCCATGATAAAGTAGGCTGAACATAGATCTAGTGAAAGGTGGAAAAACTCCCCAGGGTCAAAGACAGGCGAAACAGTGGCTCAGGTAACATTCGCCCAAGTTTACGATGGACCTACTGAATAAAGGCAGAAAGTCTGTTAAAGATAATAGTGGGTTTTGACATTGCAATCTCAACAAATATGGGCTTAACAGAAGAAACCGCTGGATTCATGTACATGTACTATGGCCATGAGAAAGTCTGACAAAAACGCGGTTCTTATAAATCAGAGATCAATATCCTATGTTTCTAGAACCGTTCTCGAAACTGCTAAGCTTAATTAAAAAAGCAGGGATGACGGAAGTACTCGAACAAGCCATGAGGACATTAGATCTGGAAAAGTCGCAGTAGAATAGCCTCTGCGGCTACCTCAAGTAATTTAATCTAATATAGTTTTTTGAAAGGTAATAAAGATACAAAGATATGTATAAGATTCAGATCCCTTATTCATAATTATTAAACAAAAAAAATATATTTTTACAAATAAATCTGCCAATGTTGAAATCAGAATTGATTTTATGCGAAAATGGTAAAATATTGCTGAGAAAATTTATTAAATAACAATGAGAAAAGAATATCTTACACTTGCTTCTTTCTAGCTTTCTTCTTTCTAGCTTTCTAGAAAAGCTTATTTAACAAGAACATAATAGATATTTAAAGAAAGTTTTTAAAATGTTTATTTTTGGATTTTAGAAACTTCATGTACCAGGAACAACCGGAAAGTTTTGGAAAAAGCTATAAAGAAAACGTTTAATACTCAAATAAACAGTTTTATTCTTTTTCGAAATATTCCCCATTGAATGCTATACACTTTTTCATTAGTTCAAACCAATCATTGAAACATTTACGCCATCCTGAAGTTGGCGTACTCAAAATGTGACTTGAATGCAATGATGACCTCTTCTAGATGGAAAAATGGTGGTCTCGCATTTTTTTTTATTGTTGGAAACGTAGAAAAAATTACTTGAAGCCAAGTCAGTACTGTTTACTGGATGAGATTTACTTCGTAAATAATCAACTGTTGCCCGAGCGATACGAGGAGTAGCATTGTTATGATGGGGGATTATTGCACGTTTAGTTTAGGGTTTCCGCCATTCACTAATAACTCCGGATAGGCAAATTGTTGTATAGCATTCAGCATTTACAGTTCGACGTTTCTCCAGAATAATTAATTATAGCAACCTAACGAGATTTTGCTTTTTGAAACACATAATCATTTGTTGTGCGAAGAACTTTTGCTGGCAGAAGTTCATGTTGAAACACCCAAACTGTCGATTGTCGTTTTATTTCCGGTTCATAAGAATATATCCACGATTCGTTTAGAAGATCCGTGATTGATTTTTTCAACATTGCTTTGCACCATTTTACGCGATAGCCTTTTTGAGTCGCGGAAAGATTATGCGGTATCCAATAAGAAAAAGTTTCCTCACGGTTAAATGAATGTGCAAAATTGAATGTATCGAGGTTCTAAAAATGTGCAGGCACGCGTGAATTTCATTATACAATACATAACGATCTTCCTCAATCATTCGACGTCCAGCATCTATATTTTCCACAACAATCGATGTTGCAGGACGCCCTTCCCCTGCTTTATCCTGAAGCGAAGTACTAACACATTTTAATTCTTGAAGCTAGCGATATACCGTTGTATTTGTTGACGCTTCATCACCAAATGCAGAAATTAAACGTTCTGTGCACTGATATTGAGTTAAAACACAATAAAAATCATATAATATATAAGCTATAATCAATTATAGCGCGAACATTTTCACGAGTTAACTCTATTTTCAATTCGATTAGCAAACTTTAAAACTGCACTCTGCACAAATTGACTGATATTTTGACAATCGTACAAAAACGTCGTATTTTTGACATATTATAGTATACCAGTGCACATGCATCATTTATCAAATAACACAGCGTTGCCAAATTTTCGAAAAATCTCGACCGTCCCTCGCACATACAAATTACTATGTAAAGCATATTTTAAATAATTCCAAGCTGTTTAAAAAGAATTATATCATTATGGTTAATTTCGGATTTGATTTTTTAATGTTTCTATTTGCAAATACAGTGGAACCCCGATTAACCGTGTGCGGTTAATCCGGGCGGCGGATTATCCGTACATAAATTTATGATAGGTCAACCGTGCGTTTCGGGAAATAGTCGCGTTACGAACTGAAAACAAATGTGTGGTGTATAGTTTAGTTGACAAAATGCAGCGTCAAATGCGTAAACGCAATATTTTGATTATAGAACAAAAAATCAATATTTTTCAACAATTTAAAAAGGGGATAAGTGTTGCACTTCTGGCTAAAGAATATAGTATAGGCAAGCAAACGGTGCGTGATATTGTGAGGAAAAAAGACGAATTACAAAGCTTTGTAACTAAAGCAGACAGTGCAAAAGCTATTTCTGACAGACATTTCATAAACAGTTGGAAATGAAACTTTTCTTTGTCTTCTGGTTGGGTGCACAAGTTTTAAAAGCTACATGGAATACGAGAATTAGCCATTCAGTGGGAGAAATTGAGTGCTGATGATGTAGCTATGGTATAATTTTGCTATGATTTGGAAAATATTATAAAAGAACACGACATAAGGCGCGAGCAAGTGTACAACGCAGACGAAACTGGACTATATTGGAAATCAATGCCTAAAAAAAACAGTCGCTGCCGGGAGAGAAAGTGGTGCTCCAGGTAATTCTATTTATCTTCGTTTTAAACAACTTTAGACTTAAACTTTTGTTTATTTCAGGTTTCAAAACAAGCAAGGATCGTATAACAGTATTATGCTGTGTTAATGCATCAGGAACATATACAGTTGTTTGAAAACCCAAAAATCCCAGGGCATTTAAAAATATAAAAGTCAAGGATTTACACGTTGGCTATTATAATCAAAAGTCTGCTTAGATGGACCGAGTAATTTTTAGAAAGTGGTTTTTCGATAAATTTATTCTCCAGAATAAAACTTATCTGAAAGAAAAATAATCTTCCACCAAAAGCCATATTGCTATTGGATAATGCACCGGCGCATCCTGATGCAGAGTTACTAAAAACAGAAGATGGAAACATATTCGTGGTATATTTTCCTCCGAATGTTACATGTATTGCCCAGCCAATGAACTAAGGGGTTATAGAGGCCACGAAGAGACTTTATAGGAAAGACTTTATGTCCCAATTGTTGCGGGAACACGACTTCATGAGGTTTTGAAAATGTCTGAATTTAAAAGAAACAATTTATGCCGTCGCTTGTGCCTGGAATAATGTGAAGGAAAGTAATATTAGAAACGCATTAGATAAAATAATGACTGCAGTTGAGAAAGAAGATGAAGATGATTTGAATGATCAAGATCTTTTATCAATTGATAACATAACCTCCATAGTGTCATCAATGGTTGCAAGGAATAGGCAAATAAGAAATACAGGAATGGACAGGATGTGATCACGAAGAAAAAGGATACCAGATTATGGGTGACGATGCTGATCTTACTAATACTCCTGCAGAAATAAACTCTGATACTAGCAGTGATGATGATAATGGTGACTGTGTCATCAAGAAGCAAGAGATGCAGTGAATGTACTATTCGAATATTTTAACGAGCAATCTGAACCTAATGGTATTGATATTCTTCAGCTTAGAAAAATGAAGGACCAGAATATACGAATCACAAAAGCAAAAACAAATTACTAATTTTTTCAAGTAGTAAATTGTATGTTAATTTAATTTAATTTTTTATTTATTTGCATAATGTCTAATTAACTACAAAATTTATCTACAACACTTTTCTATTAGCTCTTTCTATGTTCTAGGTTCTTATGTTTTCACTATAACCATAAATTTTTAATGATGTTTCTTTATGTATTTGTCCAAATAAGAAACATTAAAATGTAAATAACGACGTGCTTCGATTATCCGTGTTTTCGATTATCCGGCAAACTCCCGGTCCCGACCGACAAGGATAACCGTGGCTCTACTGTACATATTCGCACATGCATATTACTATGTAAAGCATATTTTAAATAATTCCAAGCTGTTTAAAAAGAATTATATCATTATGGTTAATTTCGGATTTGATTTTTTAATGTTTCTATTTGCAAAATAGTTGCATAAAAAGCTTTATCGAGGTGTAATTAATTCAACATAAATGTTTTGTTTACAAAGTATCGAAATTTTCGAAGCAATATTAAACAATTGAAACGTTGTGTATTTTAATTAAACTGTTTTTTTTATGCTACTATTGGTTTTCATCAGAAGTATTTATTATACAGTAAACCACAACATACAGCGAAAATATATTGAAAGGGGAATATAGTAGGGAGTGATACACAACATTTGACGCCCAGGCAAATTACGTACACGCTCATTCGTTTATGTGAATTGTTCATTATCTGTTAAGTGTCTGTTATACTGAGTAAAAATTATGGATATGGTTTATACAATAGATGAAAATGAATGAAGATTTTATTTCGAACATTTTCTTTACGGACGAATCTAAGTTTTTCTTACATGGCCGGCATAATCCTGCGATACTACGATATTGATCCAGAAGAAATGAAACACATTGTGTATACTGCACACACACAATACCCACAAAAGGTAACAAAATAATATCGTTGGCCCATTTTTAATTGATGGCATGTTGAACACACAGATATATTAAGATCTACTGCAACACAATATTATTCCTTTTATACGTGGAATACCTAATATTGTAATGGAAGATATTTGGTATCAATAAGACGGATGTCCTGCCCATACAAGCATGATTGTACATTATTTCAAAACGGGGCACAATCCATTGGCCTGCCAGATCTCCTGATTTAGCACTAAATAATTTTTTTCTATGGGGCCACTTAAAGTCACAAATATACGGCTTCGAAGAACAACGTGTAACTAATCTAGAAGAATTTCGTATAAAAAAAATTAAAGTTTGTTAACAAGCACCCCCGAAGTATTGTCCAATGTACGACGTAACTTTTATAATCGAATTGTGTATTGTTTAGAAGTAGAAGAAAGACGTTTTGAACATTTAATTTACTTTAACCAACCGATAATTTTTGCTTATATATTTTTTAAGTATGTTTCAATTACAACTATACATATTACACACTTAATACATAAAATTGTTAAATCACCAGTAATAAAGAAGGGGTTTTAAGTTCTATTTATTTACTTAATAAAATAAGTAATTATAGTTTTCTTAATTCTTAACAATAAAATGTCACAAAATAAGTAATTTGGTATAACCCAGATTTATTATGATATTTAAATTTGAATTTTTTGTCATTAACTATGACAACCATACATATTTAGCGATTAGTTAATACAACTTTGCGTTTTGTACAACTGAGTTTGCCATTCTCCTCCTAATGCCAAGCACCAATTATGTTACTGTGCATTTACGTAGCAAACTGTGGATTACTGCAGAACAATTTTTAAATTATTCTTGGGGCACGTATTTTTTCTCCATTACTGTATATCAACATAGTATTACTTGATTCTAAATTAGTATATTGAGGCAGAAATTGTAAATACTAATTGCATGAAAAAAGCAAAAAGGGAATGAGAAGCTTTACCTGACAACGTCTCCTCTTCAGTTAATCCATAGTAAATACCATATTCCCAATTTACTTTACGAGAATCTTTAGAAGAAATATCCCAACTTAATTTCACTGCAATACCGCTTTCCTTGAGCAAAATTATTTGCAATCCTGTTAATTCAGGCAGTGAATTTCCTGAAGTGCTTGTTGATATGCCAGACTCAGGACCTTGAAATCCTCTGTTGAATGATCTTACCTGTAAAAGTTATCTATAAGAGAGATTTTTGAAGAGATTATGTACTACAAACCCGAAACGTGTAAATTACTCCTGGAGCTAAGTTAGTAACGGTAATATTTGTAATAGTGGCGTTTCTCTGTGGCAATTTTGGATATGGCTCGGGTGCTTCAACTTCAACAGTAAATCCTTCATAAGGCTTGGTGTAAGTCCAAGAAAGTGTTACATTATTATCGGAACGACTGTTAACACTTAGATCTCTTATAACATCGATTTGAACATCACCATCGAAAACGATTTTCTTAACTTCGGACATGCTACTCGCGTACTTTCCATTATAGGCAACTACATAAAAGTTATAGGTAACATCAGGTTGAAAGTCGCTACTTAGTAAATGGGCGGTGGTATTATCGCTTAAATTTAGTTTAATTGGCGGAGATGGAGGGTACCAACACAATTCATAATATTGAATGACTCCATTGGATTGTTCAGGTCTACCCCAAGATATAAGAATGTGTGAGCCATTTTGTTGTTTTACAGTGACGTTTGTAGGAACAGACGGAGTACCTTCACCTGCAAAATAAGTATTTGATTATATTTAATGTAAAGTTGTAAAAATAATATAAATACATTAAAATAAAAGTTAGTGTACAATTATTAACTATATAAATGCATACAAGAGTCTGATGTTTTGTAGCCATGTTTTAATTTTCTAATTTGGTTGCTTTAAGGCTGACTAAGCCATATGTTCATAGGTTAAAGGTAAAAAATGTAATTACTGCGCACGCAATAATTACATTTACTGTTGAACGCAAATAAGTGTCAGGCTATATTGCTTCACGCAATACTATGACTGTAAACCATATAAATTAATTTGAAAACGATCCATTAAAAAGGGCACAGTGCGTTAAAGACCTTGGTATTTATATTGACAGTAAGCTTTTGTTTGAACAACATACCCGTAGATATTATACTTCGAAAAAGTTTTAGAACGTTAGGCTTTTTAAAAAAGTTTTTGGATTTCCAAATAAAGATCTTTTCGGTCTTGTTTGCAGTAACTTGAAATTTGTTGCTCCAATGTAAGAAATCCTTGTTATGAAACGTTAATGAGTTGAAAGAATTCAATAAAATTCGTTAAATATTTAAATTTGAAATTTTGTACTCAAAGAAATTTTCTATTTGCTTAACTTTATATTGGTCGGAATAATAAAAAATTCGTGAAAAATCACACCTATCCCGGAATGTATGGATGCATTTCTTTTTGGAGCTTGTCAACAATATCCTGGACAGATATGATTTTTCACTTCTATTGGGAATTTACATTGACACGCCACCATGCGGTAAATTTTGGAACTAGCGTTGGAGGTATACTTGTATTGTTTATTGCAGTTTATTGGGTTCTATCGTGTGTAAAATTGTAATGTGTTTTTCCTTGGTATTTTATATTTTCGCTACTGTTTTACGACAAATTTGTCTTTTTAAACATCATCCATGGTTAGCATAGCATATTCTCCAGATGGTATTATCATCGAAAATAATACACCGAAAAAATTATTAGAAATAAAATGTCCATACAGTGGAAAAGTGCTGTACATAGTATCGATTAATGTAACTATCTGATATCGGAAGAAAATAACACGGTGCTAAAGAAAAATCATTCATATTGTGCGCAAATTCAGTTAGGAATGACCATATTAAATTTGAACGAGTGCGACTTCTTTATATTTGTTTCATATGACTCGAGTTACATCAATATTACATTGCCTTTTGATAAAGTATATTCATATATGTAATTTAATTACAATTTAAGAAACAAATATATAAATAAAATGGTGCCTGTAATATGTAAAAATAAAGATTAAAAGAAAATTTGAAGTATGTACTTTTCAATTTTAAAATTGCTCATGATGTGTTGGAGACCATTAAATAATATGCAATAGAAATTGATTGTATACAATGTTATTGCCAATGGCATAAAACAGTATATAAGTTTTATTTAGCGATTTGTACTGAAGAATTCTTCAAATTCAAAACAATTAAATTTCGCACGTACATCGTGTTATTTAACAGCTCGAGTTAAATAAACTGGTTACCAAAAAGCTTTATTATCAGTACAATATTCTTAGATGTTTGAGTACGCAGATGAAGTAGAACTTTAAAAAAAGATATTTCTTGATGAAGAAATTAAAATCAACATAAAATAAAACCCTGAACCAACTTCGAAAACATTCGTTAACACGATATACAAAACTCTAAAGGTATACCTCCATTTGACACCATCTAGGGAACGATCGCGGCGCCACTATCGGTAATGTTAATTCCCAATACTTCGCGTATATAATGAACTTGCTGCAAATGAGAATCGATGAGTATTAAATCTCACTTCACATGTAAATGTCGCTTAATGTGTTGCGTTGATCTCTACATTTCGACAAACTAAGCTTGTACCAGTATGCAGAAGCGCTACACGTCGCGACGTCACCTTCCTGGTTGTTAGGATAATGAAAAATCACATGGATTTATATTGGTTGTGTTTTCTCAGAGATAGAAGATTAATAATTTAAAAAAGGTATATAACCCCTTACCACAATTAGTCGTATCCTAAATACGTATTTCGACAACTAAGTTGTCATCATCAGTAGGTAAAAACTACTAATTAAAGTCACACGGGGCACAATAAAGTAAGATGAACGCTTCCGCACAACTACTATACACTGCAACCCTGTAAAGACTGTAAAGACAACTTAGTTGTCGAAATACGTATTTAGGATACGACTAATTGTGGTAAGGGGTTATATACCTTTTTTAAATTATTATTTAACCACAGTCTCCATTGAAAGAATTTTTATAGAAGATTAATATCAGGTTTTGTGTTTCTTTACAAGATCATTAACAGTCGCCTCGATAGTTCGTATCGTGTTGGTAATTTAAATTTTCATGCTGGTGGATACTTTTTATTTGCCGATATGTAATACTAGCCCATGTATGTACTCACTCTTAGATAGAACGTTTGGAGATTATGCATATTATGTTAATAATACTGACGTATTTAATTTAAGCTTAAAGACTGCTTGGGTATTACCTAAGCAGAGGTTTGGTTGAATTTTCTATGTCGGTATTATTAGATTTATTATTATTTTTGCGCACTCGCTTTATTATTTGATGTATTTATATGTGACACTCTTATTGGCAATATATGTCCTACTGTGTAGCCCTTTGTCATAAATTCAAGAGCACCAAAGAAAAATGACACTTAGAAATATGTAATTGAACAACACTTACTGAAACGTAATACGAGGGTGACGCTGAAATGAGTGAGATGTGACAGCACCAATCAATTAGAATGACATTTATTGCGCATTCCTTTAACTTCAAACATGCATAAACTTGTATGCTAACGTGTGCGGCGTTAATACTGTTACAGTGTTAGCAGTGGATGTTTAAATACATGTAGTCATGGAGTTAAGCCGAGAGCATTTCAGGGCTATGATAATGTATGATTTTAAAGTGGACCTCAATGAAGAAGAATACATGAAACGCTTGTATACTGCTTCTGGGCACGAATCACCATCTCAGGCTACTGTTTTTAGATGGTTTACAGAATATCGCCGTGGTTGCAGGAACATACAGGTAGACTCAGGTCAGTAGCCACCTCTGAAAATGTGTCCCGTGTTCGTAAAATGTTGCAAGAAGATAGAAGGTGCACCTACGCGATTATAGAGGCCAGAGTTAATTTATAAATGACCACCTTAAAGAAAAAAACTAAGAAAACAAAAAAGGTAATAAAGCTCTCCAAAAGAATTATAAGTAATACAAGTCTAAACATTTTTTTAAATTTTGTAAATTGACTGAATTGACTTGTCTTACACAACTACCACTTTGAATTAAATATTACATTCTATATTTTAATAATTTCTCAGATATATCGTTACAAACGTCATTTAATTTGTTTTTGGAAAATAATTGCATATAACGCCAAACGAAATTTCGTAATAGAATTAGAGCAGCTAGCCGATTCTGACTAATACAAAATATTCACTTGAAAATATTTAATGATAAAAACACAATTTTGTATTAGATTTACACTTTATTTAATAATATTTAGTAATGACTATATAACAGCTGTTTCACCGTACAACGGTTTCTTCGGATACCGTTGTACGGTGAAACAGCTGTTATATAGTCATTATTAAATATTATTAAATAAAGTGTAAATCTAATACAACATTGTGTGTTTTTATCATTTGATATGGATTTACATCAAGTAAAGGCAGAATCGATTCAATTTTTGAAAATATTTATTTCTATACCTCATGTTGTATGAAATATTTAACAAGTTGGAATTGATTATCATTCCTCGTATTGGTTGTTACGGTTTGACCAACCGTGCTTCTCCTAGGACTACCTAGTAAATAACGCTGTAAGACTTTTCTGATAATTAGTATATAAAATAGTTTTACAGCAGACTGGTTTTGGAAATAATAGACACACAAATAGAAGAACAAAATAAACGAAAGCGGGCGAGTAAATACTTTTCTTCTATAAAGCAGCTTTTAATGAAATGAAAATAGTAAACCAATGAAACTGAACTAAAAAAAAATACATGGTATACCTCATTCAATCTAAAAAAAAGAGATGGGGCTATAATCTGATAGCAATTGACACAGGATAAGTTTTGTAATTTGAAACATATGTTTTGCTGTCATATGTTAAGGTACAAGGGAATATCAAAATATAGCGAGACTAATGCTATAACTTCTGTCATGGATTCCAAAAGTCATGACCACTGAACAAAAAGCCAATCGGGCGACAATTTGTCGGCAGTGGAAAAGGCAACCGCGACAGAATCCACAGTTTTTAAACAATGTGGTTACATGTGACGAGAGTTGATTTTATCATTAGGACCCTGAATTAAAGTCTCAAAGTATGCAATGGAAGCACAAAGGCAGTCCAAGACCGCACAAGGCTGTGAAAAATGCCGGTAAAGTAATGTACTTGTTTTTTTTTTAAATAAATGGGGCGTTATTTATGATCACATTGTACTTAGAGAACATATTACAGTAACTAGATAGTACTATTCTAATGTACTTCGAGGAACCCTAAAGGCAAATTTAAAGAAAAAGCAGCCGCTTTATCAAGACATCAGTTGGATCCTACATCACAATGCTCCGCCCCACAAATCAGCGATTTGTAAACGAACACTTGAAGGGTTGGGGGTGGAAATTAGTGCGACTTCTTTATATTTGTTTCATATGACTCGAGTTACATCAATATTACATTGCCTTTTGATAAAGTATATTCATATATGTAATTTAATTACAATTTAAGAAACAAATATATAAATAAAATGGTGCCTGTAATATGTAAAAATAAAGATTAAAAGAAAATTTGAAGTATGTACTTTTCAATTTTAAAATTGCTCATGATGTGTTGGAGACCATTAAATAATATGCAATAGAAATTGATTGTATACAATGTTATTGCCAATGGCATAACACAGTATATAAGTTTTATTTAGCGATTTGTACTGAAGAATTCTTCAAATTCAAAACAATTAAATTTCGCACGTACATCGTGTTATTTAACAGCTCGAGTTAAATAAACTGGTTACCAAAAAGCTTTATTATCAGTACAATATTCTTAGATGTTTGAGTACGCAGATGAAGTAGAACTTTAAAAAAAGATATTTCTTGATGAAGAAATTAAAATCAACATAAAATAAAACCCTGAACCAACTTCGAAAACATTCGTTAACACGATATACAAAACTCTAAAGGTATACCTCCATTTGACACCATCTAGGGAACGATCGCGGCGCCACTATCGGTAATGTTAATTCCCAATACTTCGCGTATATAATGAACTTGCTGCAAATGAGAATCGATGAGTATTAAATCTCACTTCACATGTAAATGTCGCTTAATGTGTTGCGTTGATCTCTACATTTCGACAAACTAAGCTTGTACCAGTATGCAGAAGCGCTACACGTCGCGACGTCACCTTCCTGGTTGTTAGGATAATGAAAAATCACATGGATTTATATTGGTTGTGTTTTCTCAGAGATAGAAGATTAATAATTTAAAAAAGGTATATAACCCCTTACCACAATTAGTCGTATCCTAAATACGTATTTCGACAACTAAGTTGTCATCATCAGTAGGTAAAAACTACTAATTAAAGTCACACGGGGCACAATAAAGTAAGATGAACGCTTCCGCACAACTACTATACACTGCAACCCTGTAAAGACTGTAAAGACAACTTAGTTGTCGAAATACGTATTTAGGATACGACTAATTGTGGTAAGGGGTTATATACCTTTTTTAAATTATTATTTAACCACAGTCTCCATTGAAAGAATTTTTATAGAAGATTAATATCAGGTTTTGTGTTTCTTTACAAGATCATTAACAGTCGCCTCGATAGTTCGTATCGTGTTGGTAATTTAAATTTTCATGCTGGTGGATACTTTTTATTTGCCGATATGTAATACTAGCCCATGTATGTACTCACTCTTAGATAGAACGTTTGGAGATTATGCATATTATGTTAATAATACTGACGTATTTAATTTAAGCTTAAAGACTGCTTGGGTATTACCTAAGCAGAGGTTTGGTTGAATTTTCTATGTCGGTATTATTAGATTTATTATTATTTTTGCGCACTCGCTTTATTATTTGATGTATTTATATGTGACACTCTTATTGGCAATATATGTCCTACTGTGTAGCCCTTTGTCATAAATTCAAGAGCACCAAAGAAAAATGACACTTAGAAATATGTAATTGAACAACACTTACTGAAACGTAATACGAGGGTGACGCTGAAATGAGTGAGATGTGACAGCACCAATCAATTAGAATGACATTTATTGCGCATTCCTTTAACTTCAAACATGCATAAACTTGTATGCTAACGTGTGCGGCGTTAATACTGTTACAGTGTTAGCAGTGGATGTTTAAATACATGTAGTCATGGAGTTAAGCCGAGAGCATTTCAGGGCTATGATAATGTATGATTTTAAAGTGGACCTCAATGAAGAAGAATACATGAAACGCTTGTATACTGCTTCTGGGCACGAATCACCATCTCAGGCTACTGTTTTTAGATGGTTTACAGAATATCGCCGTGGTTGCAGGAACATACAGGTAGACTCAGGTCAGTAGCCACCTCTGAAAATGTGTCCCGTGTTCGTAAAATGTTGCAAGAAGATAGAAGGTGCACCTACGCGATTATAGAGGCCAGAGTTAATTTATAAATGACCACCTTAAAGAAAAAAACTAAGAAAACAAAAAAGGTAATAAAGCTCTCCAAAAGAATTATAAGTAATACAAGTCTAAACATTTTTTTAAATTTTGTAAATTGACTGAATTGACTTGTCTTACACAACTACCACTTTGAATTAAATATTACATTCTATATTTTAATAATTTCTCAGATATATCGTTACAAACGTCATTTAATTTGTTTTTGGAAAATAATTGCATATAACGCCAAACGAAATTTCGTAATAGAATTAGAGCAGCTAGCCGATTCTGACTAATACAAAATATTCACTTGAAAATATTTAATGATAAAAACACAATTTTGTATTAGATTTACACTTTATTTAATAATATTTAGTAATGACTATATAACAGCTGTTTCACCGTACAACGGTTTCTTCGGATACCGTTGTACGGTGAAACAGCTGTTATATAGTCATTATTAAATATTATTAAATAAAGTGTAAATCTAATACAACATTGTGTGTTTTTATCATTTGATATGGATTTACATCAAGTAAAGGCAGAATCGATTCAATTTTTGAAAATATTTATTTCTATACCTCATGTTGTATGAAATATTTAACAAGTTGGAATTGATTATCATTCCTCGTATTGGTTGTTACGGTTTGACCAACCGTGCTTCTCCTAGGACTACCTAGTAAATAACGCTGTAAGACTTTTCTGATAATTAGTATATAAAATAGTTTTACAGCAGACTGGTTTTGGAAATAATAGACACACAAATAGAAGAACAAAATAAACGAAAGCGGGCGAGTAAATACTTTTCTTCTATAAAGCAGCTTTTAATGAAATGAAAATAGTAAACCAATGAAACTGAACTAAAAAAAAATACATGGTATACCTCATTCAATCTAAAAAAAAGAGATGGGGCTATAATCTGATAGCAATTGACACAGGATAAGTTTTGTAATTTGAAACATATGTTTTGCTGTCATATGTTAAGGTACAAGGGAATATCAAAATATAGCGAGACTAATGCTATAACTTCTGTCATGGATTCCAAAAGTCATGACCACTGAACAAAAAGCCAATCGGGCGACAATTTGTCGGCAGTGGAAAAGGCAACCGCGACAGAATCCACAGTTTTTAAACAATGTGGTTACATGTGACGAGAGTTGATTTTATCATTAGGACCCTGAATTAAAGTCTCAAAGTATGCAATGGAAGCACAAAGGCAGTCCAAGACCGCACAAGGCTGTGAAAAATGCCGGTAAAGTAATGTACTTGTTTTTTTTTTAAATAAATGGGGCGTTATTTATGATCACATTGTACTTAGAGAACATATTACAGTAACTAGATAGTACTATTCTAATGTACTTCGAGGAACCCTAAAGGCAAATTTAAAGAAAAAGCAGCCGCTTTATCAAGACATCAGTTGGATCCTACATCACAATGCTCCGCCCCACAAATCAGCGATTTGTAAACGAACACTTGAAGGGTTGGGGGTGGAAATTATGGTTCACGCTCCCTACTTACCTTACCTTGCTTTATACGAGTTCCATTTGTTTCCTGAAGTTAAAAAAGAATTGAGAGATCGAAAATTTGAGTTGAATTTAGAGTGCAACAATGTGGTGATGGGTATACTAAATAGACTCTCAAAAAATGGTTTCTCAGATGTTTATGACAAGTGGGAAAAACGATGGGACAAGCGTATTGTACAGAATGGAGAGTACATTGAAAGATAGTTTTTCTAAATAAATGTTTCATTTTTGTACTACAGCACCAGTCTCGTTCTTTTCTGATATTTCCTCGTATATAACGATGACTATAAATGATTGAAAATGTGTTTCTTAAGCTGGTAATAATTTTGCAACTTTATGTTGACATGTCCGATTCTTAAATTTAAATTTGTCAAAAATTTGACAAAATAAAAATCAAACAAGTAATTCTAACCATATGTCATCGATATTTATATAAAATATTCTAACCGAAAAAGAAAAATTTAAAGTGAATGATCAGGCAAGCCAATTTCTCGAAGTTGCCAAATTAAATATTTGCTTCTATCATTTATTGTCATATCTTAAAAAAAAAAATTATTTTCAACTATTATGTTTGTTTATTAACACATTCAAATATCAAACACTCTCAGACCTTTGACAAATGATAAGCTGATTGTTCTTTGATAATTTTATTAAAGCAAGAAGCGGTAAATCTAAGTTAATAGTAGACTACGGAATCGGCGCTATCCCGTATCGGGCGTGATTCATCGGTGCTGACAATGTACAATCGATCAACACAACAGTATATACGAATGTTATAGCGCGATGGTGTTGATAAAAGTTATCTGTTTCTACGTATTTCAATGCAAACAGACGGAGTGTGAAATATATTTCGCCAGAGTCGTAATAAAGCCAAAGAAATGCAATACGGAAATTTTTAGGAAAATAAATAAAACACTAAAGTTAAATGAATTTAAATTAACTTGAATTGAAATTAATACAAGATGTAATATCTATTTAATCGATCTTAAGACAAACGTCATAATCAACCAACACGAGATACGCACTGTTTTAATATAACCATCTCTTTAATACTGATATCGGATCAGACGAACAAAATTGCGTTAGTCTGCTAGACGACAAAGAATCACAAAAGATCAATTTGTTCGTATGATAGATACGGACAGTGTACTACCGGTGTTTACTACCTTAATTAAATTGTCTTACAATCATCTGTCATTTGTAAATTATTGCGTTTTTCTTTGTTTTTACTATATTCCTCTAAATATTACAAAAATCTGTTCTTCTGAGAACAAAGTAAAAAGTGTGACTTCAAGTTTTCGGTAAGTTATTAAAAATTAAAATAAAAAATCAAATTGAGGTTAACATAAATGTGTTTCAGAAAATGCCTGGAAAGCGCTTAAATTCACAAGCACAGGAGTTTATGTTAAACGTTCTGAATTATTTTGAGAAAGAGAAAGAAAACGGTGGTCCTTTACTACCAATAAGTGGTGTTGATGAGGTATGCTCTCTAATACATCCATTATTACATTTACAATATGTATATATTTCAGAGAGTATGTGATGCTCTTCATTTATTACGCTCAACAGTTTATGCAATTAAACAGCGGAAGGCCCAAAACCCAATTCTTACCTCTCCAGGTAAAAAGAAACCTCGATCTAAACCAAAAACTAAAGATGTTCGATAGTCTGTTAAGATGGAAGTATGGAATACCTTTACAACATGTATAAAGAAAGTAAATATTACTAAAATATATTGTTTATTAGCTTATTATAAAATGATTGTTTTAGAGAAACATTTTACTTAAATACATTAAAAGAAGAACTAAAAACAGGGAAATCATTGATTTATGTTCAGCGTCTTTAAGTACTTTGTTACATGACATCGACTTTAAATTCAAAAAAGAAGACAACAGACGAGCGCTAATTGAAAGGCATAATATTGTATTATTACGGAGTGTTTTTTTGAGAAAGTATCTGGATAATTTGATGTCAAATTCGCCAAAGCCTGTTGTATTTCTGGATGAAACATGGATTTATTCCAAGGGAGTTAGGGGAAAATCTTGGCAAGACGAGTCTGCAAAAAGTGTGCGAAAGCCTGAGGGTTATGATGGCAAATGTTATGTCATTGTCCATGCTGGTAGTGACAAGGGCTTTATAAATGGTGCTAGCTTAATATTTTCATCAAAAACAAAAACTGCAGACTATCATGCTGAAATAAATATCAAAAAATTTGATGAATGGGTTTTAGCTCAACTTATGCCAAACATACCAAAAAATTCAATTATTGTAATGGATGACGCCCCATATCATAGAGTTGTTATTAATAAAGTCCCTAATACTTCATCAAGAAAGCAAGATATAGATTGGTTAACAAACAATAAGATAATGTTTCCAAATAATTTGATGAAATACGAACTTTTAGATTTAGTTAAGAGGAATAAGCCTGATAAAAAATATGCTATTGATGAAATATTACAGAAAGAGGGCCACGAAGTGTTGAGATTGCCTCCATATCATTGTGATTTTAATGCAATTGAATTAATTTGGGCTTCAGCAAAGCGGTATTACAATAAAAATATTGGCGGGGATGGTTTATGGGGATGAAAAGTCTTAGCTATGTGGGGTGAATTATTAGAAAAGTGTGATACAAGTACTTGGGAAAACTGTGTAAGGCATACCAATATCCTGATTAAAACTTGGTACGAATGAGAGATATACATAATAAATGCTGAAGTCAAACCAATTATTATAAATCCAACTGATTTATCGAGTTTAGTGAAAGAATCGGATAATTAAGTATCAATCAGCAGTGAAATACATATTGAAATTAATCAATACATGTTTATTTATTGTCAAATACTATGCTTTTAAATATTAAATATATTAAAAAATTCTAGTTATTTATTTGTCTGATATTGTGTTTATTAGTAGCTTTGCAAAATATTTGAACGCTTCCTAGCAAATAGTATGATTTTTTAAAAGTGTATAAAATATTATGTTTGTGTTTTATTCTATCATACAGTGACTTAAGTCATGCCGTAAACTTTACAAACTACTACATATATGAAGTAAATTAGCCAATCTCCTCTATCTGATGAAATAATTGAGATATAACATTTCCAATATTCACAAACATTGTAGTTAGGTGTATAAATACACCAAAAAGTAGATTGTTTAAAGAGAAAAAAGGCATTTCAATGATAGAAGAATCCTTTATGAATAATTTAGTTCACTACCTAAAATGTATACTTTAAGAACATTTATTCATTTTCTTATGTAGAATAAAATCTGAAACTTTAATAAAATGTATTATGTAAGTATTATTCTGGTATTATTAATAGAGCAGACCACCAATTTCCGTGCGCCATGAGCGTCGGTATGGAAGTGTAATTCGTAATATATTAGAATATGCGATAGAATAGGGACGCAACATGAGCTTGCTACCGATATAAGTATAGAAGTAGAGACATTTATTCTATCAGAAATAATTAAATATACATTTGGTTTTCTGCTATTAAAGTAATATGCATAAACACACGAAAAATAAGAATAGTACATATTATAGCAGCGTTGTATGTACCTAACTATAAATAAAATGGAAAATGTATGAAATCATTTAATTTTTGAGTCATCGTATATTAAGTCCGGGAAATCCATAATAAACTTATTCACTTCGTCTGACAACGGTTGTTTTCTCGATTTATGTGTCGACGACATTTTATTACGTATGCTTACACTTACATGCAGTCTAAGCAAGTACCAAACACATACTGAATGCTTTTTATTAGTTCTGATGCAATACAATCATCCTTACATCGGCGCACATGGCGCGCACGGAAATTGGTCTGCTCTAATTATTAATATTACATAATGTCATCGACATCACAACCTCTTAGCTCACACTTTTGATTAGTTCATTAGTCAAGACATCGACCCCTTTCTCTCAACTTAGGTCAAACAAAACCTTTTTCTAGACCAATGTTACTTCGACACAAACGCGGTCTTCTGCTTAGACCCTTCGCAAGATACACATCTTGATTGCGTGGTGTCCCAGCATGCAAGACGCCACGCCGCCCGGGCTCCATCGCTTTTAAGGTAATCTGTATTATTCGATATATATTATTCCTTATTTAATCCGCATTAATTTAATTCATTTAACTAATTGATTTCTTCGCACACCGCGTGGCTGACAAACATACGCTTCAACAAGTAACTCTTTATTGTTCTATACAGAGGTTATTTTATATTACTCACAATTAATTCACATTTAATTTACTGTTTAATTTAACATTCTTTTCAGTATCTTTTTGTGTCTTAAGTTTTAATTACTTATTCAACGTTCCTTGTGTATATTACTTTTATATATTTATTATTTATTTATTTAATTACTTATAAATATATCAACGTTCAATTTCTTTCTTGTAAATAATAAATACAAACATTAACCACAAGGTTGTTGTGTTTTATTTAGTTAGTAAGTTGTAGTATATTTATTTAAGCATTATTAATTATTACACACGTCCTGGACCTTTGATAATACTTCACCAGCACTCTCAATTATTTAATTCAAATAATTCATTTTATTAATAGCAACCACAGCCGAACCAGAGCGCTTGTTAGTAATAGCAGGTACTTGAAATATTTCAATATCTTATAACTTGTTATTTATTGTTTTAGGGTGTTTCAGCTACAATAAATTTCTGCGTAAATATAAGAAATGTATGGCAATGTGAAGAATAATGATTTAAAATTGCCTCAGAAGAAATATTAATATCTTACTTCGATTTAACTACCGAACAAAATTATTATAAAAGATTGCAAAAAATTATAGAAAATATATGTAACCAGTAAATTGGCACTAAGATATACGCTCTATTTTTACTACAGTGAAATCAGCAATTGTTGATTGAGTTGGCAATTCGTAAATATCTCCGACTGTCAGAATTTTATGTATGTCATTTGGTTATCATTGGCTTGCGCATTTTATGAGATATTATACTTGAATTATTTAATTTATTATTTAGTTGCCGTTAATATTATTAATAGTTGGTACTTTTACATACTTAGAAAATCACTTACTGACATCTGACATAAAATACATATTGTAGTGAACTTTTCCCCGAAGAAATAGAAGATAATTTTGAACAATATATTTTATTTATGTACATTTATTTTGCAGGATATTTATATATATATATATATTGAAAATTATGTTATTTTAATGTTTGGACCGATTCTGTTGACTACATCTGTATATTTTTGTGACGTAGATAATTGTTATAGTTCGACATATTGTCGCATTATGCTCTTCGTTTAAGTGGGTTTGAGGGGTGTAATCTTTAGACACACATTGAACATCGGTAGATGCAGTTGATTTTAAAGAAATGGTTAATTAACTATTGATTTTGATTAAAATCACGTTTTTTATTATTAATTGGTTGTTGGTGATTTTATATTCATTACGGGATTATTAACGAGCGTTTTGACTCGTTAATTTTGTTTAATTTTATACTTATCTGCCATGTGTGTTTCAAATATAGTTTTTATGAGTTTAAAAACGTAAGTAATTTTAAAGATTTAATATTTCAATGCATTCAGTATATTTCATTGATTATATATTTGATTGTTGTTAGAATTGTATTCATTATTGAGTATATTTAATTCTGAGATGCTTGATAGTTGTTTGAATAGCAAGGAAAATTTTTATAGTTCTTATGAGGGATTTTTTTTTATTCACGTGTAAGATATTTGTTGAAATAAGGTTTTGGAGGGAAAATTCATATTCATGTTTAGTGCGCATGTTCTGGTCTTAGACACGCGTTATAGCAGTTTGTATCTGTTTGACGTTTGATTTTGGGGATTTAGTAAACAAATGAAATTTAAAAGTTTTCCATCCTATTTAATTAGGTTAATTTTATTCGCGTATAATTGGAGGTTTCCATTGCGAGCGAGTCATTTATCTCGCAATCTTTTTCCTCCTGCTTCTTGTTAGTCATGCAATTAGCTATCTTAATATTTGATTAAGATTTTTTTTTCTTTTTCTTTTTTAATAAATTTTAGTAGCAAAGTGCTTGTTTTAATACGTGTATTTTGTTTTTCTGTCCACGTTCGTAAATGAACCTGGAGACTTTAGAGGACTCTATTAAAAGAAATAAACTCTCCGAAAAGCAGCTCGGACTCATTGTGGTGCATTGTGGATCATTTTCAACAAATTACTATTTTTTTTTATATGAGTCCTTTCGAGTTTGTTTGGTGGTCGGAGTTGCCTCCATTTCCACTCCAATTTCATTACCCGGGGTTGTGTATGTTTTGTGTTATTGTGTGTAGTTGTGTGTTTGTGTGTTACGATTGTTTATCCTATATGGAATGCTGTGTGTTTTGCTACATTTTTGTGTGTTTGTGTTGACTCTGTTTATTTGTTAATTTTTGATTTTTTTCGCGGCTAATTGGATATCGTTATCCTCTGCGCGTCTTTTAATTTGTTTAAGTCCGTCTTTTTTAATTAGTCTCCGTTTTGGGTTTATTATTTTCCTTATTGTGGGGATTTCGTGTGACTGTATTGTTTCTATTGTCTTTAGTGTTCGTTTGCATATTATTGTTTCCAGTGTTTCGAGTTTCGTCTCTTTATGTATCTGCGCGTTTGTCATGTATCGCGGTGCATTTATCGCGAGTCTAATAACCTTGTTTATTTTCCCTTGTACCGATTGTCTTTGCTTTTCGCTGGCTTGATGCCATATTTCTCCGGCATATGTTGCGCCCGCGAGTATTATCGTTTTTATTATTAATATTTTATTTTCCAGTGTTAGTTTGCTTTTGCCGTTTAGTATCGGGTACAGTGCGTGTGTTGTGAACCCTATTTTTCGTTTTATTTCTTTAATATGTGCCGTGTATGTTAGTTGTGAGTCCATTGTGACCCCGAGATATTTAACTTTTTCCTGCCAGTGTATTGTGTGACCTTCGAGTTTGACTTCGTCCGGCCTTTTGTGTCGTTTTCTGTGTTGGAAGTAAATTGCCGCGGTTTTTAATGGGTTAATTTTAATTTTCTATTTGTCGTATCAGTCTTTTAGGAGGACTAGATTGTTTTGTAACTGCTTGTGTATGTACGATGTTCGTCTGCTGCTTATGTATATAGCGGTGTCGTCTGCGTATTGTGCGATATTACATTTTTCTATTGTGGGAATATCCGAAGTGTATATGTTATACAGGAGCGGTCCGAGAACGGATCCTTGTGGTACTCCTGCTGCTATGTGTTCGATTGTCGATTTTTCGTTTCCGATTGTGACATTAAATGTACGGTTCTTTAGATAGTTGTCGGTTATTTTTATTAATGTGTTTATAAATTACTACAGTACACAGCAATATGTATAGCAAGCGCCAATTAAGTTGGCGCGAGGAGGGGGTGCGCAGAAGCCGTTTTTAAAAACGTCCACCCCCACTACTCAAGTAATTGTCAGAATACATTTGTCATTGGCGTTTGACGGAACATAATGTCTTTGCTAGGGGATCATGAAGTGATACACGCTCAGAGGTTAGAATTATCTGACATTTGATATAAAACCAAATACAAATCTCCCCACTACTTCTAATTCTGCGCGAACTTACCCCTCCTCGCGCCAACTTAATTGGCGTTTGCTATACGTAGTTAAAGTAATTTCTCATTTCAATGTCAATGAATTATCAAAAATAAGTTAAGTTGTCCTGCTTCAATGCCAATATTTTAGGTACACTAACTTAATATATACGATTTGTGATCACATTGTATAAGCATCTTAAAGATGGGCAATTAGGAGGTGTTCTTAATAGCCATTTTTAGCAGATATGTTGGTACATATTCAGGTGATAATTGTGTACATAGTAGAAGTACTTAGAAGATTAATAGAGACAGAAAATGCATATTATAGTTATCATAATATTTATGTATCTCTTAATATGCTTGTTTAAAAAATACATAATTTTGCACAACAAAGTTATTTTAATAGTACCTATAGTGAGACAGCGATAAGGAAATTCTATAATAGAGCATTATTTCACATTTTTTTAATAAAAATTTTTCGGAGCCTGTAAAATGTATTTAAGATTGATTCGGCTTTTACTTGATGAAGATTCATAATTCAAAATGAAAATAAAAATAATAGTTAAATCTCCACCTTGTTAATATACAAGCTGTAACTACAACATGCAAATATATAGAACATAAATTCAAAATATGTTCCCAAAATTCCCTCTCATAAGCGAGAAAAAAAATTACAAATGTATTTAAAGAATATTTGTTACGCCACTGTGCGACCGACTATAATCATAAAGAGTATTGAAGACGATACTTAAAGGTGACCGACAACTACAAAAAGAGTAGTTTTGTTATTGTCGGTCAGCCTTAAGTTTCGTATCCGATTCAGTCAGTTGTTAATCGATTAAAGGTAGATTGTTACCAAATTGGACATGAAATACCCCATCTTACATATTTTAAAATTAACATGCAAGTATAAATTTTTAACAGCTGACTTTTCGTGGCAGATTATCGAACCCGTAACATACAAAAAGTTTTTGTATAAATATAAATAAACATTGCAGCGTGTGTTTGCGTGTAAATTCAATAGCGGTATTTTTTATAGATCGTGAATCAATATTAATATATTATATTTGTTACTTCTCGTAACATAAAAAACATTCACGTAATACACATGAAATAAACCTGATTTAGGTCAGTTCTAAAAATTTTCGTCCACGAATTATTATTAGTATGATTTTTAAAATGGGTTTGTAAGGTAATGCGAAGTTTGTGTAATATAGTATTTATTAAGAGAGCAAAGAAAAACAGTGAAACTGAACAAAATAATAAAAAAATCTTACGAAAGTAATCGTACCACTGAAAACGTGAAATGCCCCGTAGATCGCCTATCTCAACTTTTAATAATTCACTTGCATGTATAAACAGCGATTTCGTACGTAAATATATTGAGGTTATTGACCTTAGTATGCTACAATGTTATAGTTTTTATAACATCACACACATACACACATACGCTGTAGCGTATGTGTGCGCGGAACATCAATAGAGGTATTTATTATACACATTCTGAATATTTTGTAATCATAGGGGGCGCATAATACAATTTTCTGGAGGTTTTTAGTTTTGAGGTTCGTATCATAATTGACACGATTTATATTCTATAATAATCCTTTCATTTTTCATATGCTGTCTCTTTATTTCAAGGACATACTGTATAATCGTAAAAGACAATTGTTTCGCCAACACAGTGACTTCGTCAAGTACATACTAAAGTAAATTACAAACTAACAACGGTATACGCAAATGAAAAAAAAGGTTAATATTATTTTATGGTGTCTTTTGAAGAAATATGATCCGCATTAATTCGAAAAAACACGTAACATGTTCAGCTTTTTTATTTCATTTAAGCAATTATTTACTAATAATTACAAAAACGCGATAAATTTTATGAAAGAATACCTTTAAGTTTTTTATATACCTGTAGCATCCGTGTAGTATCTTGCAGGAGAGAAGGCTTTTTCAGTTTTTGCTATTCGAACATAAATTGTCATGTTGTATTTCGTGTACGGTTTTAATTTTGTAAACTGGTAATCTGGTTGAGTTGTCCAAGTTTTATTCTGCCACACACCATTTCCAACTTCACTTATAGATGGCAAAAACTCCAATTTAACTGCATCTGGTATAGGTAACCACCAATACAATAACATAGCCGACTCATTCTTTGTACGATCGTCGACTCCCATTTGTAGTACCTGGTAATAGCGTTTAGACGACGAACAACCCTTTTCATCAAAACCATCATCACAGTCTGGTTTTCCATCACATAGCATAGCCATTGGGAAACAGGTAACGACGTCACATGGGAAGAATCCTGCTGCACAACTAGCTGTTGCAGGAATATCGGGAATATTATCGGTGTGTGTGCAGGAAACTTCATCACTACCATCAGGACAATCTTCTTTTCCATTACAAACGTTGTCGATATGAATACAGTTTCCATCTTTACGGCATTTGAACTGGTCTTTATTGCAACGTGGAACGTGTTTACAATTTAATTCGTCGTCGCCGCCATTACAATCAATGGAATCGTCACATACCCATGACGCATCAATGCATTCACCATTAGAACATTGAAATGAATATGGTCCACAAACATGGATCCAGACTTCTTCAGTGGTGGGGGAAGGGATTTCGGGTGTTGTTTGTGGGTAATTGCAACCTACCTGTAAAGTGATACATTAAATTAATTTATTCGTAAAGTGGAATTTTCATTATTATTTTCTTGAACAATATTTCTGACAGTTTTTAACCAATTTATTAGGGCCACCTTTAAATTTAAATTTTTGTGCTTAAGGTAGTATAATTTACAAATACCTAAATTAAATAATAATAATTCATGCCTTAGCATCACTAAACAGTTTAACCTCAACTACACTGGCAGGTAAGCTATTATTACGCCTGTTCCGCGATTTAAGATATTTGGCCATCGGCATTCACTTTAAGCGAACAGGGATACCACCAAGACCTCGGCCAACAAGCGTAGAATTCGATCCTCGTGTCTCCGGCATAAGTCAGTAATTTACCGGTGATATTGACAGGATAATTAATACAATTACTGCATATTTAATCTGTGTTCTAAGAAATTTGCAGGGTACCTGCTATTAACCTTCTCGGTAAGTTGCTCCCTCCAACGCTACAGAAAGGAGGGGGAAACCTTTTTGGGAAACATTGTAACGGGAGATTAAATATGGATTAAGTTTGTAAACACCAAAAGAACAATCGAACCAACGGATGGATATGAACTCTTCCAAAAAACCAAAGAACTAAACAAACCCTGTACAACAGAAAGCTTATGGATACTGTGTTTTGGGAATGTAGAGGAATTTTGCTATTGGAGTTCATGGAATCTGGCATCACAATTACTGCAAACCGCGAAATCCTTACGCGTCCACAGAGAGCAATACAGCACAAAAGCAGAGGCATGCTGTCATCAGGAATTGTCCTTCATGACGATGCACGCTCTCATATGACAGCACAAACAAAATAAAAACTCAAGAACTTGGCAGTAAGTAATTTCCATTTGCTCGTCAGAATGAAGGTGTGGTTTTCCAACCACAACCTTGCACACAAGTTTTCAGCTTCTTATTAACACTGAACCGTTGCTTTCCCAAGCAACGGTTGAGTATTAATGAGAAGCTGAAAACCTGTGTGCAAGATTGGCTGAGAACCCAGGCGGCAACATGATATGAGGAGGCAATACAAAAACTGATTTGCCGTTACGATAAATGCCTTAATGCCAGTGGCGACTCCATTAAGAAATAGTTCAGATTTATATGTAAGTCTTAGGAATATTAAAACTTTTCTTATTACCATATTTGTTTTTGTCAGCTCATCAGTAGGCTAAACTTATTGAACGGTCGATAAAATAAAGGGATTGTATCAATAAGAGATAGTATAATAAGAGATAGTATAAAATGAATCACTTACTTCATCACTTCCATCCTCGCAATCTTTGGCGCCATCACATTTCCACCAAGTAGGGATACATTTTTTGTTACCGCACATGAACATCCAGTCGTGACAAGTCGTGTTTGCTACAGGTAGATAGGGATTGGGCCCTTGTGTTGTTGCAGCGACAGTGGTACAATTGGCTTCGTCCGATTGATCTTCGCAATCGTTATCACCATCACAAACCCATTCCTTCAAAATACATCTCTTTTCAGGTCCTCCACATTGAAATTGAAAATCTGAACAATTAATATTGGTACAATTAAGTTCATCTGATCTGTCTTTACAATCGTAATCTTTGTCACAAATCCAAGTCATAGGTATACATTGAATTCCACCAGTTTTACAAGTAAATTCAGTACTTTTACATGTTACAGGCTCACTTGGATAACAATTTTGTTCGTCTGACCAATCGCGACAATCATTATCAGAATCGCAGACCCATCTGTTAGATATGCATCGGCCATTTTTACATTTGAATTGGCCTTCAGTACAATTTTGTACTGGACAATTTCTTTCATCTGAACCATCTCGGCAATCTAAATCAAAATCGCATTTCAAATGTTCTGGCAGACAACTGCCATCATCACAAGCAAAGAATAGAGGACCACATGATGAGGTGTCGCAATTCAATTCATCTTCTCCACTACTACAATCTCGATCCTTATCACACTGCCAACTTTTAGGTATACACTGTCCATTGTTACATGCAAAATATTTTGAGCTGCAGGTACTTTCATACTGTGGGCAAGTCATATTTTCAAATGGTTGTGTTCCACCTGGACATAAACATTTTCCATCAATAGAAGCCTCTAAAGGATCTGGACATAAACAAACTGCTTGATCTTTAACTGGTACACATATGAACGGGCAAGAAGAATTGGAGCAAGCATTAGTTCCTGTTTGAATACTATGGGCATAGATTTTCATTTCCATTAATCCCGACATGTTATCTGCTAGAACATCGATTTCAACGCCGTGATCTTTGTCGGCACTAAAAACTGCATTTCTTTTCCAGTCATCCCAATACATCACATCTTTAAATACAGCAACAGAAAATGGATGAGATAAATAATCTGTATTGGTTAATACTTTCTTAAATGTATCTCCATTCAAGTCAGAACTACCGATGTAATCTTCTTTAGCATCAACCCAATATATTCTTTCAGCTATATGATCTATTGTAATCCCATTAGGCCATTGTATAATAGGTTTTGTAAAGAGTGTTTTGACTTGAGTACCGTCTAAGTTTGATCTACTGATTGTGGGATTCTCGGCCCAATCAGTCCAGAATAAATAACCGGCTATTGGATGAACTGCTATTCCTCTAGGTTTCTTCAAGATTTGTGGTGCTAAAATAGTCCTTCTAAGGTAATGTCTATTATGTGGCTTATTTGTTCCGACCAATTCAATTTTTGCATTTTTACCGTCAACGAAGTACAAATTACTTGAAATCCAGTCATATGCCATGCCTTCCACAGAGGATAAATTTGAATTCACAAGTATTTCATTGCCTGTTGAGCCATTCAGACACTGTCTACCGATATGATCCTTGATGATGTCCGCCCAAAATACACAATTATTTCTCATATCAAAATCGATTGCGATTACATTTTTGAAGTCTGTTATGGGTAACATTTTTTTTTCTCGTGTAAAAGGATCCAAACGAATTATTTTGTCACGTTGTGCTATTAAAAGAAATGCATTAATTTCTTTAAATGGGCATGGAATAACGTCTGGTTCATAGTTATTCACGTAACCTGTGATACAATTATCACCAGACACTTTACGATAACCTTTAGTTCTATTGTAAAAATCGCCAGGATTACAATTTTCTGGTATGGCATAAGGATCGTTTTTAGAGCTTTTATTGCGAATACAATGTCCTAGTGTTTCATCTCTTACAAAGCCGAAATCACTGAAACAAGATTTGATTATACTATTATTTGAGTATGTTAAAATATGTTTTTATAGAAAATATTTTATTAATACCCAAATAAAACAACATTGTAGATGCCCGCCCAATTGTTTTATTAATATAAACTCTTTGTTTTGTTTTTCATAACCAATACTTTGCACAATATGTTTAATACAAAGTAAAATAGACTTGATAAATATAACGAGCCATCGAAAAAATTCATAATTGGAGTAGACTGTGAAATTGGGTTGGTACTTTAGCCACTTCCACATAATGACATTTATTATTTGACATTGAAACTATAAGTTTGTGTCAAATTTTTCAAAACTCTTATTAAGAAAATTAAATTTATTTAAAAAATGGTATTCAACATAGAACATTTTCAACAACTTCTGTAGCTATATATAAATTTTGATTATGATTTCGCTATTAAATAAATTATTTGTGTTCTTTTTTGTTGTAGTATCATTTCAATGCCATAACGTATTTTTACAATGAAACCAAATGAAACTGTCAAGCATCAAGTAATGTGTCATTATGTGAAAATGGCTAAAGTACCAACCCAATTTCACAGTCTACTCCAATTATAATTTTTTTCGATGGCTCGTTATTACTGGCACAGCTATTATTATTAATAAATGCCGCTGCGCACTTCAAATTCTGTGTGGAAGAAAAAAGTATTTGAAATGACCCGTGTATTATTGTTCATTACAGATACTTTTTGTAACTTTGTATTTAAAATGTTAGAATTTAAACCTATTGAACTTATTGGAAGAACTGTGGAGTTGGAATCCATAAGTTCAAAATTGATTTAATAAACAATTATTTTTATAATTTTGTAAAGTAGTTTGTTTTCCATTTTTCAGTGTGTTTAATTCCGCGAGTCAATGTATCATTTTTCACTAGATTAAACTGCAAATTTTTGTATTATTATTATTAGTCACCTATCTATTTTAAGTTTATATATTTTTATAGGCCAAAACACAATACAATGTAGGAATATATTTAGTGATTAAAGCATATTTAAACTTACCATTCATAATCAATAGCGGTACATTCACAAGATTGAATAGATACAGGAAAATCGTAATTGACACCGTTATAACAACTAACACTCGGTATTCTTCTTTTATACACTAACTGTTGACCCATATGGCATGGTATTGTGCTCTTTCCATTTACAACAGTGCTAGGTACCCAGTCTTTATAATCATCCTGTAAATTAAATAAATTTATAATTCATGTAAATAACAAAATTTGCTTATAATACCGGTGTGCATTTGTTAGTGAAAATACTTTGAAGATCTATTTTTACAATGATCCACTTATGTTCTTCTGGTAAAGAGCCGAACATTGTAAAAATAGTTGTATTTTCGCCAGGTTCAGTCATCAAGCCATACAAGCGAATTTCTTCGTCGTGGAAAGGAATTTCACGCCATTCTCCGCCTTGATTAGTAGAATATAAAATGTGTCGTGTTTCTCTTCGAGTTTTGTAATATTTAACGGCTGTTAATATACCACCATGATCGCCCATGTTGAAAAAGTATAGATCTTTTAAAGATTGTTTCCATGTTAATCCAGCATCGGTGCTGATATACACACCAAAATGACCCTAAACAATACTTAAATTTTAGTGGACAAAAATACGATTTTTTAAAAATAAAACAAACAAATTTATTTTTCCGTGAGATCTAGAATACCGCACTATAAAGTCAGCGATGCGTCTTTCTAGCTGATTGTTTTCTACTATAATTCTTCTATATTCAATTATTCATCAACAATAATCATTACTTACGTTACACATGTTGCTATCTTTTATCTAAGTAGATAATTACTTAAACTCAGTTATTTTAACATTTTTTAAACTTGTAACATACGCTAGCGCACTTAATTCTGTGTGGAAAATTAGAGAAGGAAAGTATTCGAAAACTATGGACACGTATCGTATTTTTTCTCTTTCACAGAAACTACGTGTGTATTATGGTACTAAATTAATCATGAAGAAAAAGATAAAAATAATCCTAATAAGATATATCATTGAAGAATTCAAGAAATACGTAAATAGATTAACTAAGAACAAGGATAGAAAGAACTGTTCCCAGCCTGAATAGAAAGAAATAGTTTTATTTCAAAATATTTATTTTTCTATATAGTCACGTTCCAATGTTACAGAGTTAGTCAACCTTAAGCTTCTTTAAATCCTCCGTTTATTAGAATTATTCGAAGCCTTTAAAATATGCATCAGTTCCAGATATTATCTCATCGTTTGAGCCAATCTTCTTCCAGTCAGTAATTTTTCAAATTGCTTATTTTAGCGACAAGGTATATGTGGGAGCAAAATGTAGATCAAACATTCTATCTTCTGCAAATGAGCTGCTGCATTGTCGTGATGAAATATAACTTCTTTTCTTGTTCAATAGCATCGTTTGCTTTTGATTTGGGTATCTTAAGGCAAGGAGAACCGTCGCAGGAGAATATTATGCAGCATTATTGGTCAAGATGGATACCCAAATCAAAAGTAAATGATGCGCTTTTGATTTGGGTATCCACCTTGTCCAATAATGCTGCATAATACTCTCCTGCGATGGTTCTCCTTTCGTTAAGATAGTCGACGAGTACTATACTACGTGCATCCAAAAAAAACTGTAACCGATACCTTCTCAGCTGATGGACTTATTTTGCCGCCTTCTTCGGAGCACTTAGATCAACTTCTATTTATAATATACCATTTTGTTTTAGGCGTGTAGTTATGGATTCAGGGTTCGTCAACAGTTATGAAGCTGGGATCGATTACGTTTGAAAAGCTCCACTACTTTTAAATGTTCGGTTTTTGTTTTAAAATGTATTTTACAGGTTTAACTGAGAACTTTACAATGTCCACTAACTCCCGCACCTTGATATGATGATCAAGGATGTCATCAATTGCTAGCGATTTCGGCCTTCCAGGAGGCTCATAATCTCAAATCGATCGATGTGCGACCACTTTTAAACTCTGTTGTACACTTTTTAATTATTTAGAAGAAAGGATCATCTTTGCCAAGGGTTAATTCCATCTCAGTTCTACAATTTCAGTAACAGCAACTGAAATAAACACCTCTAAAAACGAAGTATTTCAACTACTTAACTTTTTCCGTTTTTACAAATGTATAAAAGTTGCTTACTACAAACTCAGATGAAATATACATTATTGAATATAACGAGCGATCCAGATAATTTGTAATCCAGTCATTCATGAATTTGAGTCCGTATGTATTTTCCGATTGTATCCGTTGCAGTTATATATTTGACCGACATTTTACTTTACGTTTCGAATGTAGGTGTAGTTAAGGTAACGACGTACAATTTCGGATTGATAAATGACTCGACTTCAAATTATCTTCATCGTCGTTACATTAATACATGACAGTTGGCAGATTATACGGTAACGGATTGATAGCTTCAAAAAATAAACTTTATTAGATAGTATGACTGCTAAAATTGTTAAAAATAAAACGTAAGAAAATAATTAAATCTGAAAAACATTGTCAGAACGAGATCGTATGTGGATATGCGCAAACAATTGCTTGAAAACGCCACTGATGATTTTAATGGATTCTGCCAATTCAGATAATAAAATACAACAAATCCCTATTGAGTAGCATATCAACCAGGTATTATTCGACATGCTAGTTTTGGAAAAAAAGCTTGTATTAAACGAACGATGGAAATTTGAAAGAATATCCCATTTTTTAATACATTTCATACAGTTGTATGTCACAATGCGTGTATTGCCAGAAGTTCTTTGAAAGCGTCATTAGTGTAACGACAGCATATGCAACAGAATATTAATTTTACTAACGACAATCTCGCTTAGACAATTAATAAATGTCGCAATATTTTGCAGTCCGTGAAGTCTAAAATTGTATTTATGTAATATAGAAGATGTGAACAGTTTATAGGAAGTATAGATGATTAGAGATTTTTGATCCGAGATATACTTATTCTATGGACGAGTTCCTTAGATTATGCCACTAGTCCTATAGTTCCAATAAAATACAATAAGGACATTTCAATTTATATAGATATACCTCTCAGATGTGTTCTGATACGAAACAACGACCCAAAACAAACAGAAAAATTCCCAAATAGCGATTTTCATCCAATAACGTTCAAATCATGGTTCAGTAGTCTGATCTAAATCCTATTGAAAATTTGAATCGATATTGAGCACGCTGTGTGAAGTGCAAGCAGTTAAGTTTTAAACAACTAGGCGCATAGCGGAATTGGCCTATAATAGTACTTTGCCTAAGAAAGTTTATAGAGCATTTAACAAATAATTATAATCAACGGGACTATTATTTTTCCAATAGTGAATAGGTGTAAAAATGTATTTCTTTTGTTCTTAGCTTCTAGGTATATCATCAGTCTATCATGTTCACTTAGTGTCAGAATGTCTAACAATTAAAATTCGTTAGTCTCACATTTAAAATTGTTTCTGAATTAATTGATTGACCTGTCTTATACTTTTGGAAAATATCCAATACTTTATTTTGTTTTCTATTACGGTAGCTATTAGCTTCAATTTTAGGTACTAGTAATGAGAATAATAAATATGTCTACAATATGTTCTTGTGAAGTACAGATTGAGCCATTTTAATAAATATTTCAAATTTTAAAATAAAGCAAATTAATGTACAAATCAAATATGTACATCAACAGTAAGTAACAGTAATAACCTTTAGAGATTTTCCAATAACTCCGGTAGCAATTAAAATACCAGGCGCAGATTTACTACTTAATATGCTAACTGTTCGGGTATCTGGGTACAGTTGACTGAATCTTTGACTTAAATGAAGAGAACAATTAGCCCCTCGGTCACAAGAAATTAATTGCCCTTCATTATCTCTCTCTGGTGATTTAATGTAATCCCAAGATCTACCATGGTCAAAAGTTATTTTCGTCACTAGATGCTGAGGTCCCAGATTCCAAGGTGGAGGTACAAAAGCAACTTGAGAGGCAATGTAAATACCAGTTAATCCTTCAACTTTGTAAATATCTGTGAAAGGTTCTTCGGCAACGTGGCTAAAATAAAATTATATTTCAAATTGTGAAAATGTTTATGAAAGCCAAGAAAAATGTATTTTACTTACTGTAACCAAGTATCTGGCCAAGTTGTATTTGGAAAATAGGATAAAACATATTCCAAGGATAAAGTGAATCGTACAGAATCTTCTTTAACTGCTAAGCTTTCGGAAACGTATAAATGAGAAGACATATCAGTATGGCTAACAGAAACTAAGGCTCTGTCATTTGTAATATCTACAATTTGATATGCTTGTCTTCTCAAGTTTGTGTCAAATATGCATTTTTTAGCTTGTTTAAATTTATATGAATAAAACAAATCGTAATCCTCCTGAAAAAAATCAAACAAATATTAATTTAAGAAATGAACATGAATGTAAGCTTGGCTTATAAATTTATTAATCGATTATAAAATAGAAAATGAGTTAAATGTTGAAAATATTAATTATTAATGTACTCGTATTTATTAATAAAATAGGTTAAAGTAATTAATATCCATTCCATGGAAAAATCATATACTTGAATAAAATGATAAATTAATTGACTGATGAAAACTGGGAAATATTAAAGAATTATTATTTGATTATCCCCTAAATTGTACTCAGAGATATTTTCATAGTTATTTGATAGTTTATTGGAAAAAATCTTGGCATATGAAATAAAATGGAAGTAATATAAAGGAACAATAGGATAAAATTAGTTTTATGACAGATTTATTAAATAACGTGCACTAAAAAAAAAAATTAACCAACGAAATATAATTAAATAGAAATTAATAATTAACAAAATTTTAGTTACATCGAAACAACCGCATTTTGCTTTACTAATTGCATTAAAAATTCATTGCATCCTAATTACCATTTATGAATTGCCGTGTTTTGTAATACTTGCAAAAGAAGTGTTATTGGTTTAGCCAAGAATTTATATCAGCCAGTTTATATATTTTATTGTTGAAGAAAATCCTGGATCTTTAGTTGTATATGTCGGATCGTTATGTCGCTAATAAGCGGACCTCTCATTCTTATTGAAATCAGTTTCAAGAATATACATAATCTTGCAAGACTTTCAAATAAAATTTCCGTTCAATTTTCAGAAGTTTATCAACATGTTTAGTTTCAAACTAATGCCAGACCATTATATGCCTCCCCCATGTTTCGCAATTTTGAATATACACTGCTGCTATATAAATCCTAAAACGGTTTTGTTGAATTATAGTCTGGATTTGTATCGGCCAGTTCATAGGCTAAATAATAAGCCAGTTTTTTTTTGTCAAAGAAAATTCTTGAGAACTTTATATATTTCCTATGCTTATTTTTTTGATAAACGAACCCCTCAACCATCTGCTTGTAACTAGTTTCAAGAACAAAATTTTGCCGGATCTCTCTATAATTTGAATACGGAATGAATCGCGTAGATTAATGATGCACCATTCAGATAAATGTAGCAGCAATGTAGTTTTCCACGCAAATGCATTTGTAATTATCAATTTTTCACTTGTATATTTTATTACTCGCTTGCTGTAGTCTATAAAATTAATTAATAAATTTTTTAGCCAATTGTGGAATTTTTGTTATTTTAGGCAGATATTATTGTGTGCAGATAAGATTGTTTTTACCATGACAAATAGACATAACTAAAGACGAGTTTCCACATTGACTCCAAAACTATAAATTAGGAGATGAAATATTAGTCAAATATCATTTGCGAAGTTTTGGAATTATTTTACATTTCCTAAGAAGAAAGTAATACACGATAAAACTGAGTATCACAAATTAAGAATATGTACTTTTGCGTGAATTCATATGTAGTGGCATTACTACTATTACAAAGATATAAGACAAGTAACTTCAAAATCATAAAATTTTGATAGTTAAAATATTCACAGCAAAATAGTGAATATAGGTTAAATGGTTTTTTGTTGAGATTGAGAAAATTTATATAATTTCTTCGTCAGCTAAGTAGAAAACTTTTATATTTATACTTTTGCTTCGTAAAAATTCAAATGCACTTACCATGTGCAAATATAAAAAAATATCGGCAAATGCAGGAAACTCGAAAGTGTTATTACTAAAAATAGCATAAACAATTAAAATGTGAACAAATAATAAGTATATTAAGCTTAAATGCTGGATTTATTAAAACGTCCACATTTCTGAATGCCACACATATAAGTGGTAGCATTTTGATTATTAACATATTTAGTGTATCTGTAGAAATGGTGTTGCATTTCTCCTGCAGAATTTCCCTTGCGAGATCTTGTATCCGCCAAATACAAATACAATCATCTAGTTATTCAATAATTGTTCAATTATGAATAAATCTACAGATGGGGAAGCTATATCACACCTTTTTGCAATTATTTTTTTCTTCTTTTTGACGTGCATAATCTCAACATAGTTTTTAAAGATGTTTTTGATTAGATTGCTGCAAAACCAAATCCAGCAATCTTGTTCATGCAAGCATTAAGTAATCAGCACATATTTCCTTCTTTTGTCAATTTTACAAGTTTCATTAAGTGAATCTTTTCGATCCATCATTACCTCCATCGTACTTCTACCAAGTGAGCACAGGCGAATTGTCGATAAGTAGTACCATTAGTAAGACAGCGACAGTCATAAGACTTGCGAATATTAACTCACAAATCACTAACGTTTAGATAGTTGACGCACGTGCATTCAGTTCAAACCGAAACTTGAGCGTCTCTGATGCTTGCATATTGTACACGTCACATTGTACAGATCCCTTTTTTTTTTTTTCAATAAAAATCCAGCCACATAATTGTTGGCCAATTGTGCCAACCGATTACTGGTTTCTGAACCTGTTGTAATAAAAATTGCAGAAGTAGCTTTCAATGGATTCGGTGGTAATGGATGTACTAGTGACTATGGCAACTCTAATGTAACGGCAGCACTCTTCAAAAAAAAACTTAATCCTCGCAACAAATACTCTCCGCCATCCTTTTCACAATTGAAATGGATATTATAAATGTTTAGTGTAGAATTGACACTAATCACCTTATATGCACCAATAAAAGCATTTGCGGTTGGGTTGGAATTTTGGACGTTATGGCTTCTAATTTGGTCAAATAGATTTGTCGCTACCATTATAGTGGGTACCGCATTTTGGTGGGGACGTTTGCTTCCATTAATAAAATAATGATTTTGGAAGTGCAAGTGACAAACTAGTTTCAGCCTATACACTAATAAAGGGTTCAAATCGAACAAACTGTCATTATTTATTGTCTTTATCCATTCGCTGTATATGTTCAAATCTTTCTTGGGATTTGGGAATCGATGATGCAGCAAAGTTTTATCGATAGGGCAAAAAGGAACACAGCACTTGATAAATATCTCATTACTAACGTAATCATAACTAACAATATCTGTAACTCAATTAACTGTAAACTGAAAATATACGCTCTAATGAATGAAAGATGACATAAAAAAACTCTACATGCTTCATCTATAGTTTGAAGGAGCAACCTATCTATTACGCAAAACGGTACAGCTTGAGTTGCATTTACTCAAACTTCTAACGGGTGTTCAGAAACATTCGAAGTCAAAGTAGTCCTTGAAAATATGAAGTCATGTCTGATATAGATTGATACATTTACTTAATACAATTTTATAGGTTATCATACACGCAAATGTCAGTTTATGTCGAAATATATTACTTTAATATGCCATATTAATTAATATGTATAAACTAGTAAAATAATGATTTTAGAAGGTAACAGTAATTAATTTGCAAATTTCAAATTAAGTATTTTGATATTTTAGAGAATTCTTGCTGAACAATAGCACCTCTTCATGCGATAACTGGAAAAAATTACATAATCCAATTAATATGCTATTCATTCTTGTGTAATAAAGCTCATCTAATCTGTAGTAACATGTAAAAAGACAATGCAGAATTAAGAGGAAATAACTTTAGAAGTAAAGGTTTTATTCATCTTATAGTGACAATAGTATCGTACTAGTTTAATATATTAACATTCAATAAATTATTGTAAGAAATGGCTTAAAATAAATTTGAAACAAATAAATTGTTTGTAGAGTCCTTAGATTACAACCTTATAATAAATATCATAAATTGTAGTTGTAAAAATTACCAACAATAATGACCATAATTATAAAAGATGTTGAAAATGTCCACCACCTTCCTCCAGGCATTTTACGCACCTCCTCCGAATGCTACTAAATACATTTTGCAGTATGGGACTATTTCTAATTTCACTAATTTTATTTATAATTCTGTCTTGGAGATCTATATAATCTTGCACTGGTACTTGATAAATTGAATTTTGAAAAAGGCCATAATTAGTAATCACACGGTGTAAGATCACAAGATCTTGGAGGAAATTCATGATCGCTGTTCAAACTAATTAAACGATTTCCAAACACTTCTTGTAACATATTCATTGTTTCCCCCACTGTGTGAGCTCTAGCACCATCTTGTTGAAAGTATCCCAAAGCTAGTTCATCATCGCGAAGTTGATTAAAGAAAGGCAATAGTATTTCCTGTCGATATCTTTCTGGAGTCAAGGTACCATTAAAAAAAATGGACCAATAATCCTTCTTCTACTTATAGCGCACCAAACACCAACTTTCTGAGGATGTAAAGGAGCTTCAACATAAAAATTATTGGGCTAGTTCATCATCGCGAAGTTGATTAAAGAAAGGCAATAGTATTTCCTGTCGATATCTATCTGCAGTCAAGGTACCATTAAAAAAAATGGACCAATAATCCTTCTTCTACTTATAGCGCACCAAACACCAACTTTCTGAGGATGTAAAGGAGCTTCAACATAAAAATTATTGGGCTTTGTATCACTCCACATTCTCATTTTTTGCGAGTTAACATATCCACTAACATGAAACCATGCTTCGTCTGAAAATAAAGTTTTGTCTAGGACATCATCATTAAAATTATTTGTAAACCATTCGCAAAATACTACTCGTCGCGGATAATCAATATCGAGGATTTCTTGCAAACAAGTTATACGATATGGGAATAACTGTAAATCTTCTTTTAAAACTTTATGGTAAGAACCAACTGACAACACTTCTTCTGTCCGGACTTTTGGTCGCCCACCACCTTCTTGGCGTCCCACACTACTAGTTTGTCGAAAAACTGGAACAATTCTGATTAGTGTACACTGAAAAGCATTATAATCAAAAGCAAGGTTGGGAAATTCATCTCGAAATTCTTCCAAACAAGCTTGAATTGAATACTTCCACTGGCCATCGATCTTTTGACCATTTCGAAAATATGCTTCAACCATGAATGCTTTGTGTACGTTAGTAAATACCATTTTCAAAATTAAAAATATAAATTAGTATCTTCGATATTAGATTCTGACAATTTTTGACAGACAACAGTTGACATTTAATAATTATTACAAATCAGATGCAAACGCCAATTAAGTTGGCGCGGGGAGGGGTAAGTTCGCGCAGGATTAGAAGTAGTGGGGAGATTTGTATTTGGTTTTACAACAAATGTCAGATAATTCTAACCTCTGAGCGTGTATCACTTTATGATCCCCTAGCAAAGACATTATGTTCCGTCAAACGTCAATGACAAATGTATTCTGACAATTACTTGAGTAGTGGGGGTGTACGTTTCTAAAAACGGCTTCTGCGCACCCCCTACTCACGCCAACTTAATTGGCGTTTGCTATACTTAAGTAAAGATATACGATTTTTTGTTCAGAGCCCACTTGACTTTGAATGTTTCTGAACACCCGTTATATATGTAAGTGGTCTGTGTATTAACTATCAATACTGTTTTTCTAGTCGCTTGTACGCATGCAAGTTAACCAATGAAATAGCTTATTACATCATTTTAACCAATGAGATACCGTAGAAATAACACATGGAAATTCCTATCAACAGCTCGCAGTGTTTAAGTCACGCGAGATTTGCAATCAGTCGGATCAGTCAGAACTATTATGACGTGTTCAGGAATAAAAAAAAAGGCTCTGATCTAATACATGTGAATTTTATTTATTTATAAACATAAAGGATCTTATATCATATAATTCTTAAAATTTTGTAGAAGCAGGAATATAATAAGGAATTTCAAAAGATAAAAAGATTAATTAACAACAAAAGTTTCCCACTAAATATCTAAATAGACCTCCTTCTACAGCATCACATACTTGAACGTCTAGCGCATTAAAATTTTCAACAGAAGCTTCTTCATTTTTATTATTTATCAAAGTAAATGTTTTCTCAAAACGGTGAACCGTGTTACGAATGGTAGGTAGGTACTTGCGCTAGGAATATTCCCCTCGGAAAAAAATTACTGTAAATAAATCCCTGGTCACTTCTGCAGAATTACCGCCATAAAACTGCTTAACTATAAATAGTTTTTCTTCAGGAGTATAATAGTTAATTTTAAACTATATCTGAAATTATTTAAATCAACACACGAATTGGAATTAACGCATGTCACGAGTGACGTATTGACACTGTAATGACAGTTACTGAATTTGCTGACATTTGCATGGATGGTGACAACTCTCAATTACAGTCGACTACCTACTTTGAATATATCCCTCCCCAGCACGATTGTGCGGTTACGGTATATATGAATGTTCGTTAATACTGACCAACATTTCTGTAAGCACTAATATCATTGCCACCGCACCAGAATCCCGTCATTTAATTCAAAAAATATCGAATTTTGATTCGTCTGTTCATAGAGCATTTGTCCAATCACCAACGGACCACCAATTTAGGTGTTATTTTATCCATGCAAAGCGTTTTGCCTTTAATTCACTTGAACATTTTTTGTGCGGCTGTCCATATAATCCGGTGATTCTTAATTGGTATTTGCCGTCGACAGATATACTTTGTGTTTGGTTTGGACTAACTCGACTGCAATTTATAGGAGCTGTTTTATGTTTTATGATTTTTTTTAAAATTATTTTATTGGTACCAGATTCAACGTACTGCTGTAATATTCTTTGCGCACCACCAAATCAAATTTTAAATTGCTATTTAACCTTCCGTTTTTAACGCTTACACAACAACACTTGTTTCTAAGCTAATCTGTTTTCATTTTCCCACACAAATTTTTTTAGTAATAAAGCACAAGTTGTAAGTTTTTTTAAGTAACGTGGTAATACTACATTTCTGGCTACAGAAATACAAGTCACAAGCACTACGGTATTCCTTAAAGATACAATAAATATGATCATTCTATTCGGATTAATCTTTTGCACGTACAATTTCAATACTAAGCACCATGCGGAAACTTAGATATTCAACTAATTATAATACGTCTAATATTATTCAATATATTTCAAATTACTAGAAAATGTAGATAATGTATACATAGTACGATTTACTATAAGTATTAGTATGTATTAGGATTAATTATTTCCCAAGTAGAAAATCTACTAGACCAGTGGTTCTTGACCTTTTGTGAATCAAGGACCCGATCTTTAAATATCTACAAATCACGGACCCCCATATAACTTATATTACGAAAAAATTTAATATAATGTATAGCTTAGAAATTAGGTACAGTTATGTGCAATAAATTGGCGTACAAGTCTTATTGCTCATTCTGGCATTATTTTATCACTGTGAAAACGACTTACTTTTCCCATATTTAAAAGGTTAAGAAATGCCTTCATTATTGACATTAGTTGTCGAAATGCTTGATTCTATTCATCTTCTATACAACTATCAAGGTTAGTAATTTTTGGTATGATCTTATGTAGGTATGCGTATAAAGAAAATTAACTACATTACATAATTGTTTAATATTTAACATGAAAAATAAAAATACAAATAAAAATAAATATAAAACCATCACAAGAAAACATTAATATTTCGTCATACTACCATTTACTTCAATGACTCTATTCAATCGATGGGGCGTTGAGTTTGCTAATTGTTGCATGTAATTTTCATCAGCCGCTAATTCTTCCCAAGCATTTTCTATAGAGTCCCAAAGGTGATTCACGTTAAGAAAATTAATATTTTGAGAATATAATTTTTTAGTTAATAAACCTCAGATATTCTCAATGGGGTTCAAATCTGGGCTGTTAGCGGGCCACGGTAACGTTTCAATGTTATTGTTATATAGCTCTGTTCTAACAACATTAGCCGTATGTACAGGACAATTATCATGTTGGTAAATAAAATTTTCCGGATATAATTGTCGAACAGACGGTAGGATTAAATTTTCTAATATGTATATAGCTACAGTTGTCAGCATTGAACCGCCCGTCTACTTTGTAACAAACTCCCAGCCCCTTATAACTGCACCAACCCCATACATTTACGTTGAACCGTCCTTTGTACTGGATAGATATATATATATATATATATATATATATATATATATATATATATATATATATATATACTGTTCATTAAATCGTGCATGCGGCGGTACACACGTATACGATCATTATACGTAGATTAAAATAGTTTGTCATCGGTGAATATGACATTTTCCCAAAAAGGTAATTCCCTATAAACATGATTTAAGGAAAATAATAATCGCTTGTTTGTGAACTTCTGTCAACGATAATTTTTTAACCGGCACACAACTTTTCAAGTCTGATTCTTGAATTCTCCGATTAGCTGTGGATCGTGATCCAGAAAATTTACTGCAATTTTAGCATTACTAACGGTATTAAAAGAGTTTTACCTCAAATGCCATAAAAGCAGCGCGTCTTCTTCGTGTGTCGATATTCGTGGACGAGCAGAACCACGTCTTCTCGAAACTGTTCCTTCCTCCTCCTACCGTTTCTTAATTTTTAGCACAGTAGATTTATTGATGCCAAATTGCTGTACTACTGCTCTAATTGACCAGATATCTTCAAATTTCCCTATAATGCGAGCCTTACTTAACAAATCTAAATGCGCGGGCATATTTCGATCTATATCTGTCAGTCAAGTATGACAAATTGATTTGACGCTATATGACAAATGACAGTGTACATTTATATTTATCCCGTAATTATGGAAACCAAAAGCCTTATTTAAATTAGCGTATGTTAAGTGTACGCCAATTTATTCCACAGAACTGTACATTATGTATCTAGAAACACGAAAAATCGACAATTTTTTACTAAAATTTTACATTCAGTAGTTAAAAAGAAATCCTTTTACACTTATGAAAGAGAAGGCTGATGTATGACGCTGCCAAGCATACTTATGTTTGGCGCAATATTAAGGCTAGTCTAAATATCACAAAAGTGCGCATGCGTGACTTTGGCGAAATACAATTGAAATTCAAAGTCATGTAAGATTATTCCCGCCAAATTTAGTGCATATGCGCTAAAACTGTTGACAGCAACTGGCTTATTGAACAGATATTAAGAGTATTGTAACGGTAGAGCCTTACAACTATGGTTAATTTAAATATAATTCCTATAATTGGCAAATTTTAATGGAAACATGCCGCGCATGTCACTATTGTATTTAATTTGTGCAATTCTCATAGCATAACTAGTCTATTATCCATTCGAATAAATTGCATAAATATATCAAATATAGGTAGGTATATAAGAAGAAAGTATTTCAACTTTATCTTTTGTCTACAGTGATGTAGGATGAACAATTTTTCTAAAACATTACATGTAGTCAAGCTTATGGATGGTAGTGTATATCAACAATTTCCTATTACAAGTTTTTAATATTAAAATCGAGTGTCGAGAACACAATACAAGTATAGCAAGCGCCAATTAAGTTGGCGCGAGGAGGGGGTGCGCAGAAATCGTTTTAAAAACGTCCACCCCCACTACTCAAGTAATTATCAGAATACATTTGTCATTGACGTTTGACGGAACATAATGTCTTTGTTAGGGGATCATAAAGTGATACACGCTCAGAGGTTAAAATTATCTGACATTTGATGTAAAACCAAATACAAATCTCCCCACTACTTCTAACCCTGCCCGAACTTACCCCTCCTCGCGCCAACTTAATTGGCGTTTGCTATACGTAACTAAAGTTGTAACGAGCCATCGAAAAAATTCATAATTGGAGTAGACTGTGAAATTGGGTTGGTACTTTAACCACTTCCACATAATGACACATTACTTAATGCTTGACAGTTTCATTTGGTTTCATTGTAAGAAAAGGTTATGGCATTGAAATGATACTACAACAAAAAAGAAAACAATTTATTTAATATCGAAATCATAATCAAAATTTACATATAGCTACAGAAGTTGTTGAAAATGTTGTCCATTTACATCTAAACACAAACAATTTTCTTAATAAGAGTTTTGAGAAATTTGACACAAACTTATAGTTTCAATGTCAAAAAATAAATGTCATTATGTGGAAGTGGTTAAAGTAATCAACCCAATTTTACAGTCTGCTCCAATTATGAATTTTTTCGATGGCTCGTTACTTCTTTGTAGTTCGTACTGCTTAAAATGCGAACCGCAAATTGAACTTTATCTCTTTCTAACACACATAAATACGCGCTGTAATACTACACACGTTAGTCAATTTAAGGTATTCTTATGTCTTAAATTTGGCCTTAGACTAAAAAGAAATACTTTATGAGTTTTACCTCATTTATATATATGAAAATTGCCATCGAGACATATAGACAAGTGTTTGTCCATGTATTGTGGGGTCCTTACCCACTTATGAAATAGGAAAACGCAAGAAGCAATCCACTTTCGTCATTAAAATCTATAATGTAATAGTTCGTAGTACGTGTATGTAAGCCTGTGTCGAGTTATAAAATTTATATGTTATATTTATATCTAAATTAGATATATGTATTTATGTTATTAAAAATTATGGTATTAAAAATTGCAATAAAGTACATTCTCATTACAGAAAATTAGTAACAAACTAATGTATTTTTGACTATAAGTAAATAAAACTACATTTTTAAGTTTATTATTTTAACAACCAAATACCGTCAAATAATTCGGCAGTTACATGTAAACGATTTTTCATAATGGCCAACATCTTATGTTAAATAATGTCTTTTATAAAACTAGTTGAAATGACGCCAAAATTATAATTTTTAATTAATATTATTCATCGAAATAATCCTGCGATTACTATTACGTACATATAATATATTCCAGATTAATAAAACTATAAATTTAGTAATATATAAGACTATTATTTTCATTGTTATGAGACTGGCAATACAGACGTCACTGTTTTTGATTCATGACGAAAGTGGATTGCTTCGTGCGTTTTCCTATATAAGTCCTTAAAATGCTCACATTGAAGTGTAACAGAGTTACACTCCAAATCACCAAAGATGATCCCTGCGTCATTGATCTATAATTCTATCAACGACATTCAAAGAATAATATCCACATCCAAATAACAAACAGTACCTACTTGTATGACAAGGATAGCTTGAACGAAAGTATGTGAAAGTATTTGGCGCTTCGCCTAGCACAGACATACGGCTCAAGCAATTTATTTGAGTAAGACAAAGACGGGATTATTACCTATTCCGTGATAAATACACGCATTTCCGCTTAGTAGTTCTGTCGTTACTCGTTGACATTTGACAACATACATTCGTTGATATTTGATGGAATTGTTATTTATTTTCTTTTTATAAATACTTATTTTTTGAAATTTATTTTTTCAAAACTATAATGGCAGCAATCACGACAACTTGTTTTAAATTCTTTGCAATATTTTGAACGAGAGAAAAACCATGGTGGTGTTAATACCTATTACATGTGCACATAATATATTTAGATTTTAATAAACCTTTTGTTTAGCGAGTGGCAGATGTATTGTGCTTGGGATTAGTTACAGTAAAACGCATCAAAGCTGTGTAGCAGCAGTTTAAGTCGTGTACTTCACAATACTGGATTTAAATATAAAAAGGATAATAATCATAGAGCATTAGTGGAACGATCCAACATTGCAGAGATAAGATTGACATTTCTTAGGAATTACATAAAGAATTTGAGTTGTTCTGTTCAGAGAGAAGTGGTATTGCTTGATGAGACCTGGCATGATAATCTGCAGAGTGTGCGTAAACCTGAGGGTTACGAGGGCAAGCTATATGTTGTGTTACGTTGTGGTTCAAAATTAGGTTTTGTGTCAAATGCTTCTTTATTGTTTTCAAGCAAATCACAAATAGAAGATTATCATGGTGAAATGAATAGAAAAATGTTTAAGAAATGGATCGAAGAATATTTAATACCAAATTTGGAAGAACCGACTCAAATAGTGATGGACAATGCACCCTACCATTCACTAGTAGTAAAGAAACATCCATCATCGGCTTGATGTAAAAATGATATTATTACATACTTGTCGAAACATAATATACCTTGCGAACTCTATTTAAAACTGACCTACTACCCTTGGCTAAAAACTTGCATAAAGAAAAACGGTATCAAGTAGATGAATTACTACAAAGTCATGGACATGAAATATTGAAGATTGTCTCCTCATCATTGCGAATTTAATGCTATCGAAATTATTTGGGACCATGCAAAACAATATTATAATAAACATATTTTTAGGGATGGACATGGAGATGATAAAGTTATAGCTTTGTGGAAGGAATCACTAGAGCAGTGTACGGAAGAAATTTGGAAAAATTGTGTTATACACACGGAAAGTATAAAAAAATGGTATGATAGAGTGATAGAGTATGATAGATAATAGAGTGTATCGCTGGTCTTTGTTATTGTCAGAGTATAATTTTGAAATTAGGCATATAAAGGGAGTACTAAATGTTACTGCCGATGCGTTATCTAGATTGTATAACAATAAAAGTAAATTTAATTATGTTGAATTAAATGAATATAATAGAGAATATGCTGAAGGGGCTTTTGAGTATGAGGTGATCCTTCAGGTCCAACAGTATGAAAGTTTTAATGTTTTAAGAGAGCAATTGAGAAATCACGATAATTATAAAAGTTTTATTATGCATGATGGTTTAATTATGAAAGTTATTAGCAAAAGTGGACCAATCCGGAGCGAAAGCAGAGGCGTGACTAACGAATTGGTTCCCGCGTGCCCCATCGCACATACGATTACTTAGTATCTTGTTCACGGTCATCGTGTGTACACGTATAATAGCAGCACGAAAGTGTATTCTGTGTATTTAATAATGTTGAAGGAGCGTACAGTAAAAAAACCGCTATCATCAAAGTTAGTCAATAGGTTTATTGAGAACCATCCTAGTTTATCTTACAATGGGGTAAATGTAAAATGTTTAGTGTGCAATATATATATATATATATATATATATATATATAAACCATTTAACAAAATTAAATTTGCAACACCACGTGCATAGCGCAAGACATAAAGATAGAGACACTGGTGCCGATACAAAATACGAAGTGTTCTTATTTGATTTGTGTACAATGATGGTTGTGTGTAATTTGCCGTTTACTTTGTTACGCAATGATTCGTTTATTTCATTTCTTGAAAAATATGGAAATGTAGAATTACCGAGCTGCACCCACTTACGACGTTATTTAAAATCTGTTCGTGTACATTTAGAAAATAAAATTAAGGCTGATCTGAAAAATAAAAAAGTGTGGTTGAGTGTGGATGAAACAACTGATAGCAAAAAAAGATCTGTACTTAATGTTATGGTGCGTAAAATGGAACCAAATCAATCGCCATCCTCAATTTTATTAGCTAGCAGACAAATAGAAGAATGTACTGCGCGGGTAATTTCAAAAGTGGTGTTAAGTACATTGGAAAAATTTGAAATTTCCAGAGATCAAATCCTAATGTTTGTGACAGATGGTGCCGCAACCATGCTTTCTGTAGGTCGGTCTCTTAAGGAACAGTGTGGTAACTTTTTACATATTGCATGTAAAATCCATGCCCTACATCTTGTAGATGCGTTAATATCGAGTACAAAGGCAGTATTCCTGAAATCTCCAAAACGTATTCGGAAATTTCACGAATTGTGTCCCCATACTCCTGAGCCACCACAGCCGATTCTGACACGATGGGGAACATGGCTACGAGCGGCATTTTACTATCATAAATATTTTAAGGATGTAAAAAAAGTGGTTTTATTATTAAATCCGAAAGATAGTGCCGCTATCGAAGAAAGTCGGAAAAAATTTCAAAATAGTCAGGTTAAAAGTGATTTACAAACTATTCACAACAATTACTTCAGAATAGTGCAAGCATTAGAAAACCTACAAAATTCTTCGCTATCGTCACAGGAAATCAGTGCTAGTTGTGAAAGATACACATGCACAGCTATGTTCGATAGAAGACGCAAGAAATTAGTGTATTTTAAGTAAGTTTGAAAGTGTTTTAGATAAAGATTTAGATTTTGCCAGACTTAGACAAATTTGTGAAGGTTCGTCTACAGATGTGTTAAGTTGTTTCAAAGATTATTTTAATTATGCAAACATCACATCACTAGATGTGGAGCGATCATTTTCTTTATACAAGCACATATTTTCCTCACGGCGGACGCGTTTTTGAGAAATAACTTCGGAGACGCACCTTATGTTAACAATATTTCATCGCGCTTCTCCAGATTTTCAAGTCACGGAAAACGCATAAGACGGTAAGTTTTTTTTTAATAATCTAATTACATACATTTTAGATTTTACGTATCATCGAGAACGTTTCATAATCTAGAAAAACCGTCCTACATTTTTTTTGTATCTAACATAATAACAGCACCCACCGTTCGTGATAGTATATCTCTAGATATTAATAATGTTTCGCATGCGGGAACCAATTCGTTAGTCACGCCTCTGCTTTCGCTCCGAATTGGTCCACTCTAGTTATTAGGGATCAAAATTATGTAGTAGTTAATGATGAATATACTCGACGAGCAATGTTGCAAATACATGAGAGTTTGGGTCATATTGGTGGATACAAAGTATGGCTTACTTTTAGGGAGGCATTTTACGCCAAGAAAGATGAAACTATTGCAAAAGAAATAGTAAGAAATTGTGTTACATGTAGGTTAGGTAAACATAAAAACCGCACATGTCAATTAAATAAAGAGTATAGTGGCACAAGCGAAGTTAGAGTTAGTCGCTATTGATTATTTTAGGAAATCTTATTCCTGGGAATTTGAATATAGAAACATTTTAGTTATGGTGGATATATTCTCGAAATATGTGAAACTATTTCCTACTTCGCAATACATATAATACTGAAACCACATTACAATGTATTGATTCTTGGATAACCCATCAAGGGAAAATGAATGGAATTCTTGCAGATAATGCAACATATTTTAATAATGCTGGGTTCATAAATGCTTTAAAAGATCGTGATATTAATATTTCTTTCTCTTCCATACGCCATCCATGTGGAAATTCATGTGAGAGATACATCCAGGAGATTATCAAGTTCCTGAGAATCAAAATTCACAATAATCATGTAGGATGGGTCACACATGTCCAGGAGGTTGAGGATAATATCAACCATTCTCCGAATACTGTTACTCTGGAGTGTCCTTCGACTGTGATGTATGGAATAAGGCCTGCAAGACCCTGGAATCAACTAATGGGAAGGGTAGAAGACATGCAACAAATTTCAGTCCAAGTGGGAAGAAGACTGGCAGAGCAAGGAAGAAAATATGTCAATAAACAAAATGACAAAATTACTAGCAGGACCAGGTTTGAAGTTGGTGATCTTGTTATTGTGAAAAGTTATCGTCTTGGTAGACGTGACCAATGAAAATGTCAAAAGCTCGACCTTTCTTATGTCGGACCATATCGAATTACCAGACGTTTTAATGATGTTACGTATGAGTTATACACAATGGACGGTCGTCGTAAGAAGGGGCGATACCATATTAGTGCTCTACAACCGTTCGCTCCACGGGTGCACATCGACTGAGTGCGGGGATCGGCAATGACAGTGTGCGAAACTGTTTATGGTTCATCGAGTGCGGAAAACTATATGATGAAAAAGATTTTGACATGTACAGGCTTTTCCATCAGATAGTCTTGGGGAAATGCTATGGATTTTTCCCCAATAAATAGTAAAAATTTATTTAAAAATCAATGTAATATTATTTTGGATATCTGTGTATATCCGTATGTATTTATGAGTATGCAAAAAACTTGTATGTTTGAAGGACGGCTTTATGCGAAAGCGAGGTCAGACACAAGTTAACAGTTGACGAGAGCGTACATTTTTATTTAAGATAGATATTTATCTATTGTAAATTCGAGTTGTTTTTGATTTAATATAGTTGATGTGATTGTATTTCAATTTCCCGTATATATTTTACGAGTTTGTTAGTCTCGTAATTTTGAATAGTTAATTTTATAACGATTCTCGTTAATCTCACATTGTTTTTTTTATGTAAGTAAAAATATATATATTTTTTAAAAGATATCTTATTATATTTAAAAGAGTTGAATATTGTATTTCACTTGTATTTAATATTGTTGTATTTGAGATTTAGTCTTAGTTAATTGATTTAGATAACAAAGAGGATTTTTAACATTTCTAAGTAAAAAACAGTAAATGTAAAATTTTATACGTTGAGATTTCAAGGGCATTTTTTCTTGGACATGTAAGTGCGCATGTTTTTAGAGTTTTGTTCGAGCTGGCAAGTTTGTTTATTTATATTGTTCTCTGGGGAGAAATTAGAAATATTCTTTGTGATTTAGTTTATTTTTAAGTTGTTCGGTATTCACTTAGGTTTTTTGAATGCACGTAGCTGTCATTTCCATGCGTTATTTTTACCTTTTAAAATATTGTTTAATGATGCAATATTAATCTTTATACTCTATAAAGATTTTTTTTTCTTTTTTTTTGGATTTTGTATTAAATTTTCATTTTAAATTTATATTGTGATTATTATTGAATTGACCTTCCATTACGAGTTTTATAAGTAACTTGAAGATATTATAATTGTTACATTTGTCAATACTCTTTTACTGGCGCCTTAAAAATTTTGTAGAAGAGTCAACCACGTTTCCGATTGGAACCCTGAGAGGAAAGCAGTCCCATTTTTTGGAAATAAACTGACTGAATATCCTAGTTGGATAGATTTGTCGTGAACGGTGGTACAGCAAATATAAAAACCACAGTTCATAGCAATATGTATATTAACTTATTAAACAATTATAATTCCCCGTTACATTGACAATTTAATATATTGAAGTTTTTTTTTAATTGGCTCCTTTTGCTTACTGCATATTCTTTTTCGTTGTCATTTTTATATTTGGAGTTAAAAATACAATGCGTATAAAAAAATGTATGTCCAATTAAATACATTTGAATGTGTTTTCATCTTCTTGTAGCAAGTTTTTGCAAGATACACTAGTGAAATGTTGTTCGACTGCCTTATTTGATCTTCTGGTGTTAACTTAAAAATTTTTAATATACACAAAACAAATTCATACTATTTGATGAAGACAATAAATAAAATAACTATTGTTTGTATATATTATATGTTTCTTATAATAAATCTATTACTTATTGCAAGTAAAACTTTTTTGTTTGCTCTAATTTAATTTTTGAAAGTTGAATTACTAAACTTTTTTTCTTGCTCCATTTCATGTTTCTTTTTCAAAATTTCTTTCTGCAATCGTACAAGTTCTAATTTACTAGCAGTCAACAAATAATTTCGAACCAAAAAAAAATATTTTTTCTATTTTGCGTTCGAAATGAACTCACTATGAAACCCAAAACAGTATCGAAATGAGCTTCATTTCGATACACTTTTTTTCATTTTTCAATGTTGGCGTTGTTCGAATACAGAAATAAATATCATTGCTGTCATTTGATTTTAAGAATTTATGTACATTTGACAGATATGATATATGTCCATATTTTACACAAACAACGTATGTTGTATACAATTGACAACAACATATATATGTTTCTATGTCACTCATGTTTATATTTTTAAATGAAATATCAAGTAATGTTAACGAAAATTAATAAATAATATGTAATATAATATACTTTGCGGATAGTAAGATTTAAATTTGAAAATGTCAAGTATCAATGTGACCAACTGCATGCTTTATATAAAAATTAAACTCTGAACTTTCAAATTAAATAATTCCAATTTAAGCAATTTATTAATGTAAAAAACGCAAAATAGAAAAAATAGTATAAAAAAATCGTTTCATAAGGCCTTTTGCCGCACTCGCTCTTTAGAAAACTCGCCGCTATCGCGGCTCGTTTTCTGAACTGATCTCGTGCGGCAAAATGGTACCTTATGAAACTTGTTTTTTAATATACTATTACAGCAAATAAGTTTGTATATAGTATATTAAAAACAACAGTTATACAAAGTAGACACTATTGGTCTATTGTATGATTTCAATTCCAGTAATAATGTTTTTACAACTAACATGAAACTGTTTGGTTTTGCCATTCATTAAAATGATTAAAGAATTACATAATCTTATATGTTGACATAAATGTTGTAAATTCTTGCTAGTTCATTTTATTTTTCATGTGGTGTTATAGTTTAATTTGATTTGCTGTTTACGAAGCTTTGTTCAATTTATAGTAATTTTAATATAACTTAAGATGTAATAGACCACGCAAGCGTGACGTCAAATCGCCATTTTCTGTACGGTAGGTCAGGGTCTACGTTCCAAACAAATTTAAAGCGCCATTTGAAACGTATAGTCACTCTTGGTAAAACGATTTTTAATTAATCTTCCTATATTAATATCATTTGTTACTTGGTAAGTATGCAAGCAAAATATCAATATACATATTATAGTTATTAAAAACAAAATATTTGGCAATGGTGTTTTTTATTTGAAAAAAAATATTAGCAATGACTGCAAAAAAGCTTTTTCCACCTCGATAATTCTGCCTTTTCTGTAGGAAAAGTAAAAATAGTGCATCCCTTTTTTTCACTTAATGCTTGCAAGTAGAAGCAAAACACATCACCATTATGTATATCTATCTAACCTCACTTTTGTACTTTTTTATATACTTTACTCAAGTATAACCGTGCTTTAAAACAATTAATATTATTAATATCAGTTTTAAACAACGTCGTTCATACCTACATGCAATAACAATTAAAATTAACTTAAAAATAACAACTTTTCACTTCAAATTTGCAACGCGTTCCAAATACAATACGAAATACCCTATGAAAAAAATTTAAATGCCGTTTGTTTGGAACGCGATCCCTGACCTTCCGCAAAAATGGACAGCACTTGCGTGGTCTATTCGATTATATATGTTCATATAACCTACAAATTCGACCGACTGTCAAATATATTTGGCCCGGAAACGAAGTTATAGTTCCATATTTATTTTGCAATTTACAGTATTTAATATGATACAATGTTTATTGATGACGCAGGGATCATCTTTCCTGACGACGAGTGTAGTTCTCTTCTACACAATATTAAAAAAATGTTTTTTATATAATTTCTCTATTTTAATAATTACGTGAAGTTGAAAAACTTTTTAAAAGTATAGTAAATGAACCAATAGATTTGTGAAAATATTATTACAAGTGGACGATGGAAGAAAATATTTTTACAATGCCACTAAACGACATACTTTCAAAAGTTACTAGAATATTAGCGAAGAGAAACTGCAAACATTCATATATTACCAACAGAGCTTTTTCATGGAATGTTTTATCATGAAAAATGTGAAATAATTTCCAGCCCAACAAAAATTTTTACGTTAGAACTAGAAGTTGACTAGAGATTAGCTTTTATATTAATTTTTTGGTATTTTAAAGATATGTTTGAACGTTATGCATTAAATATGTGACATTTTAAGAAAAAGAAACTTACACTCGTAGATTTCTTAGTGTAGAATATGTAATCCCCTTTCACATACATATCTACAACATCCTTCGCTAGCCAAACCAAATATCTAGTTAAAGGTGAACTTTTAGTGTACAAAATTGAACTTAAGTTTGAAGGAAGCATGCGTTGTAGTACTAAATCCTGCTTATTATTGGTCCAAGTAAACGTTTTCACGTGCTCCTCGAACATGCTAAAACTTTGACCGAAGTCCGTCGAATAATATAACTGAAAATAATAAAATAATTTAAAAATAGCTCCCAACTATATTCTATAAGAATTTACCTTTCTTTCTGGACTAATCTTGTCTAGAATTAAAATGCTTCTCGGGTGTAGTTCACGGAATTGGACCTCGCTAGGTGTAAAACTTACCGGGATTTTAGTAATGTTCTTGCCATGATTTGTAGTTACGAAAATGTGTTTATTTCTTACGTCTGTGAATACGAACTGGAAAAGAGTATTGAGAATTATTAGATGTTTATGTTATATCTAGTACATAAAAATGGTGTAATAGAAATAAAACCTAAACCTAGTTTAATACGATAATACCGAAATGTAAGTATATTTAATAAGTGAACAAAGTTTTAGATTTACGAGTATACTTCATTAATTTCGAAAATGTAACATTATAACTGCGAAAAAATATGGGGATGATATTCATATTCAATTCACTCAGGGAAAATGTACAAATATCTTAGCTTGTCTTTTGCTTCTATTCGTTATACTGTTATTGATTAGCAAACTTAATCAAAAATAGTTTTATTAAAAATGGGGTGTGAAGAACACAATACAAGTTCATATGTATTTTTGAATGTATCTTCTCCAAAGACGTAGATACGTATTTCACATTTCTACATGATTATCAATACGCCCCTGTTGGAGAAGAGACACATTCAACAAACATAAGTACCTTGCTATCTCGCAGATATTATTAAGACAGAGCGTGAAGGAATATTCAACGCTGTCTATATAATAATCGCAGAACTAGCCGTGGTGTTCCTTATAGTCGGTAACGTATCTACGTCTTTGGAGAAGATACATTCAAAAATACATATGTACTTGTATTGTGTTTTTCACACCCCATTTTTAATAATATTATATATTATTAAAAATACTTTTGTATTATACAAAATTGGTAGGTTTTACTTACTCAAGTATGTTTCATATTATGTTGTTAAAAATAGTTCTTGCTAGAATTCACCACGCAACTTAATTGAAAATGTGATTATTTTTAAATAGTTTTAAAATAAGATTAAGACATTTTGATATGATTGAATAAGTCAGTTTGCTCGAATGTAATTCCGGCGAGATTACAAAAAAAATTTCAAAAACAAATTATTAGCAATCGCCAAAAACAGATAATCTATTATTTACATCTGTATGTGTATGAAACTTGATAAGCCTAAATCGATATTTAGTATCTAAAAAACAACTTGGGGGCTATAAAAAAAAAGAATATCAAACATTAAAGAGGAAATAAATAGAAACTAGATTATCTAGGCTTACAAAAATATTAGGGCTAAATATAATATCTAGCTTAGATTTAAATTAAAATGTGAGTAGTTAGCTGGTGGAAGATTTTGAAAGTTCTAAGCTGGTGTTACCCAACATTAAGAAAAGTCATAGGTAAGGTAAGAAATTATTATTTGAATGAAACATTTGCGAAAATAAATTATCTACAGGATTAAAACATCTTTTACATATTGGTGGTAAAGGTAGTTTTGTAAAATATGGGCTATTATTAAACAAAACACAAGAGATAAAGAGACGAATACTGAAGAAAGAACTACAAGCTATTTTATCTTCTCTTAAACCAAATATTGTTATTGTTCTGTGTATCATTCTGTGAAAGTAGAAAATTTGGCAAACACTGTCTAGAACTAGAAAAAAAGATATATAAATCGAATAATATCGTTTTAAAAATGTTGTAGATAATATATTGAAATAAAACTTTTAAGCATTACATGAAGATATACACATCATGTTCCGATAGTATATGTTATTAACCAAATAGTTATAAAAAGTAGTCATGCAATTTCGCAATTGCCCACGTATCATTACAACTTTCAAACTAGTAAAAATACAATGGTGAGCTTAACGGGCAAATTGTATGGAATATTCTATCACAGAAGAAAATTAAATGTATGAACTAAATAATATAATTGAAGACATGAGGGACGAATTTATTATTATAACTGAGATCGTCACGAGACCTACCTAATCTTCTTGATCAATCAAACTCAAGTTTATTCATAACTCGAATTTGATTGATTAAAATGATAATGTAATAAATAATAATAACGACTTCTTTTGACAGTCGTTATAATTTCTTCTATAATAGTGTATTGAAATATATTTAAAAAGTAACTACAAAATAATTCCAATTGGTTTTTATTTTTGCACGAAAGGTGATCTATGTTTTAAAAGTCGAAACACAAACTTGCCTACATTTGTATTAGAAACAAATTTTAATATTAATAATTGTAAAACTTTTTGAAAACACATGCTTAACAACGTATTAGCATTACTTCACGTTTCAGAGATTGTAACTTCTTTGTCAGTAATTTTTTCTTTTGAATGGCTTTCTATTTGCAAAGCAGGGTAAATTTCTTCTTTATAATAGGGACACTAATGATAGCGCTAATTACTGAAATTCGAACATGAATGGAGTTTAATTTGAAACGTCTTAAGCGTTTAAAGGATTCAGTGCTAGTTTATGTTTTCTTTTTGTATTTATGGTTGTTATATCCTACTATTGAATTACAATTCTTACAAAAATAAATAATCTATAACAAATTCATTTCTACAAGTCCGCCAGTTAAGCGGGATAGTTAAAAGTACCCAATTTTTTTCATGAAACGTTTTTTAGCAGAATTTTTAATAGATTTGAGTTGAGTAAAGTATACCGTTTTACTTTTAAAATATCATCACTCGGCGAAGCAGGTCTGATTAAATCTATGCAATTTCCTGCCTGATATTCGTTTCTAATGCCGGTATGGTTTGCGGTCTATCAATGGTTCAGAAATCCCCAAAGAAAAAAGTCACATGCGGACAAATCTGGGTATCTTTCAGACCGTAAGATGTTACCATGTTTGAATATGAGTCCGTCAGGAAAGAGTTCTCTTAAAGTAGCAATGGACACACGAGCAGTACGACATGTAACCCCATCCTGCTGGAAAAAATTAATTTCCGTAAATCTCATCAAAAATGTTCTGATCAATGTGTGTGTGCAGGTCTGCATCAACAGTTGTGATATTTCCTCTACCGTCTTTGAAAAAATATAGCCCAATAATGCCAGACAATGAAAGTTTACACCATACCGTAACTTTCGGACTATGTAATGGCTTTTCATGCAACTCAGCTGGGTTTTCATCATTACAATATTGATTATTTTGTTTGTTTACATATCCACTCAAATGAAAATGTGCTTCATCTGACATAAACATGCGGTGAATAAAGTTTTCTTCGCTGAAAATCCTGGGAATCAGCCTATCACCACCTTTAAGTCTTGGACTGCCTGAATTTCCTATGGGCGAAAAGATAAAAATTCGACGTAACGATGTGTCACTAATGTGCGGACTAATGTACAGTGCGGATACATGTTTCATTACAGAACGTTGTGGACTGCGCGTGAATGCTACCCGAACTCTTTCAATGTTTTCCTCTCTTCTTATAGACTTTGTTGCTGTTCTATGCTTTAAGTTTAATGTCGAACCAGTTTCTTTAAACTTTTTCACTCATGAGATAATTGCATGAACGGACGACACTTTTCCATGTTGTGGAATATTGAAATGATTACCATTTTTATAAAACGATTTTACGCAGAAGGCACGGTGTAAACTCGCGACTATAAAATTTGTCATATCATTTTGATGTTCAAGGAAATTTTTACTAAATTTATACGTCGTGAAGCAGACTTTCAGGTTTGGAGGTTATTCTGATGCAAATGTCAATATATACCATCTGTCTTGAATTAAATGCGATATTTTGTTTATAATTTTATTTTTAATAATATAGAATTTAAACATAAGCGCAATTTCAGAGCTTGTGGCATTGTGTTGCGTGTTTGGTTTTATGTTGAAAATACCCACTGCTTTGTGTATATACTTTTATAATAGATTCGAAAAAATATAAAGTGAACAGAGTACTGCAACATAATATTTTAAATAAACTGTAAATAAAACTGAATAAAGAAAACTAAGAAACTATTTGATACACACTAACTTTTAGCAATTAGTATTTATTTTACTACCATTTTTTCTAATTATTTCTTCCAAACGGCATGGCCATAGACAAAAGTAAGTTTTCTATATACATATATCCTATCTAAACTTTTCCAACATTCAATCATTTTTTGCCATAGTACGTCCTCGTTATCGACTCTAAAACTACTATTATACATATTTTTTGTCATCGCTTCCAAGAAATTTTCCATGGGATTTAGATCCGGGCTATTTGCTGGCCAGGGTAGCAACTCCACATGGTTTTCTTGAAAACAGTTCCAAGCAGTAAGACAAGTATGTGCTGAAAAGTTATACTGTTGAAATACAAAGTTTTCATATGTATTCCTTGCGTATGGTAACATAATATGTTCAATAACATTTACATATATCTCCCCGTTAAGTCTATTTCGTAGACGACACATGGCACCCCAGCCAACAGGCTAATAGAAGCCCACATATTAACTGAAAAGCGGCCGCTTTTTTTTTTGATATGATGATTTATGATGAACATACCGTTTCTCAAATCTCGTGTTACTTGGTCTATATGTATATCCTAATTCGTTCGTCATGAGATGACTGAAATGTTTTTCATCTGAAAAAATTACGCGATTCCAAAAGTCCATACCCTTTAACTCCAGCGCAAACTCCACTCTTGTTTCCTTATGATGTTACGTTAAAAACAGTGCTCTAGCTGCCGCAAAGGTGAATATAACTGGTCCAGCCGATCCCGGAAAATTTGTTAAAATTTTTGAGCTTACAGCATTTTCGAATGGATTTATTCTTAAAACATTACATAACAGTGCGCCTTGTGCAACTGTTGAAATTTTTGGAGGTGCTGACCCTATCTTTTTTTTCAATGTAGCAATGGATACATGTTTCATTCCAGAACGTTGTGGACTGCGCGTCAATGCTATTCGAACTCTTTCAATGTTTTCCTCTGTTCTTACAGACTTTGTTAAATACGAGGATTTTGTTAAATAATATGTTACACATTTTCCAAAATATCAGATGTAAGAACAGTGGGACGACCAATAGCTTTACCTTTGACTACATTACCAGTGTTTGAAAACCGTGTTGTGAAAAGTAAGGTTATTCATTTCAATTTGTTCTTCTGGATCCATTTTTTTTGATAAATTGATTATATTGATTGATTATAAGTCAACTGCTTGGAATATATCCAATCACCATCTTCATTTTGCTAGTAATAATCCAAAATAGACCATATCTTGCTCGACAGTAAAGACTATTTTGAAAGGCAAAAACATCAAATTGTTTTATTTGCTTGTTTGACTTTTACATTGTAAAATTTTTGACAAATTTTATTTAAACAGTCAAGCATGTCAATATAAAGTTACAGAATTGTTGCCGGCTTAAGAAAAAATTCAATCATTTTTATAGTCACTATTTCTTGCTATTCCAGTGAAATTTCACAATGATATTAACCATTTGATAATAATTATTATCGTGCACCGCAAATAATTTTTTTAATTGAAATATATACGAAAGTTATGTTTATCCAAAGACAAATTAACTTCTTGGAATATATACTTAATCTTGATATTATACGCGCAAGAATAACACTCTGATCAATCGTTTATATCTTAATTTTTCTACTTTTAAGATTAATTTATGTATATACAACAACCCTCTAAAGTAATGAGATAGCGTCTTTGTGTATAAATAACAAAAATCAGAGACCTGTAAGCTAGCCAAGTTTTATGTCCTTCTATCTGATCATTGAATTAGCGCTGACTTGCTACAGTGCTATCTGCAAATTGTGTTGCCTATACGCTAACATGAAACACATTATATCATTTATAACTTATAACTAGAGCTGAGGATGTTTGCGGTATAACCATGGTTATATCATGTAACCATAGTAATTTACTATGGTTACATGATATAACCATGGTTATACCGCAAACATCCTCAGCTCTACTTATAACATAACCTAACTGGTATTCAATTTCGGTCGAAGTATATTATTATTTTTATTGGTATTAACTGATAACACAAATCAACACTAATTAATTTTCATATATTTAGTACTTTAAAGGTAAAATAAATATACTTTTTTGTATTATTTAGGAATGGTAAAAAAATCTAAGAAAACATTTAAGTTTATTGCAAATTCTAATACAAGAATTTAGAATTATAACCACGAACTAAGATAATTCGTATATAAGAGAAGTAAACAGTAGGGCAGATAAGGTATGTACAACAAACATGTTTAGATATAGCGCAAATCTAATCGCCTTAGATATGTGTATGTATTTTCATGGATAAATTATACGGAGCTAAAATCACAATATTTATAGAATATGCCGCAAGCTTTTTAGTTTTACGAATTCAGAGACTCTCGCAATGATAATAATTTTTAACACTTCTTGTTCCAGAAAAAAATGATATTTTAGACATAATTATTCTTATTATGGTAAATTCTCGAACTAAAGGAATTCTCTTGAAATTGACATGATATACAGAATAAAATATATACATGAAAAATAGAGTTCAAAAATAATTAAATGATATAATTATAATTAAATCATTTAATACTATTCAAAATCAACATGATAAAAGACATAAACTGCACCTATTAGCGTATAAGAAACCCAAACTGTGTTAACCAGTGTTATTGACAAAAGAAAATAGAATGATAAGTAGAAGAAAACGAGAATTTCCGACATATAGTTCTTTCATGTTAATACCGAGAACAGAAGAGAATGGCTTACTTCCGAGAAATACAACCATGAGTTGATAAGCTTTACTGTAACAACTTGTCAACTTGAGGCCGCAATTTAAGAAAAAAGCAGGCAAGACATCACCATTTTGCTCGGTTAAATTTCTATTTGTTCCGCTTTTTAACAAACCTTCGAGGAATATCCTTCAATAACGATGATGGACTTCAAAATTGGCTTGACGACTTCGCCACTTTCAAATCATCGGATTTCTTCAGTCTGACAGAATATATTCTTGATTAGATCATATATTTTTTTGTTAAAAAAATAATAAATTTTGAGTCCAATAAAAACGCTACAACCCTATGTATCAACCTGATACAAATGGAAATAAAAATTAACTTAAATTTATTTTTAAATAAAAGATTTTATAAATAAATAATACCTCTTGGATAAAGGAAAAGTTTTAAATAATCACCTTTAAATGAAAAACGTCAACAAGCAAGGAAATATAAATAAAGAAATGTTACTTTTTCGGAGAAGAAAAATTAGGATCTGATAATATGTATAGAGATTATTTATGTGATTTTAATAATATTGTTGTGGTTACGCTAACAAAATATCTACTCTTATTTCTATTTGAATGGTTATTTCAGCAAAATAAAATTGCTACTCAGAATTTAATACATATGGACGAAATATCGGTTTCGACAAAAATTCTTGATTTATTAAAAGGGATAACTCGTTCACCGACTGCAGAACCTCTGGGAAATCTTAGTACATATAGCATATATTTATAACTTTGATCTGGGATAAATCAAAGATTCCTCTTTCAGGATTAACAGATTTTACTGATAATATGCAAATAAAACGGTTTTTTTTTAAATAATTGTAACTAAGCTAACTAATGTGCATTACTAACTCACTAGCATTATTAATATCTTGTTCGTTAATTTACTAGATCTATTGAAATTTCAATTAACTTTATTGTAAATATCTTTAGTTAAAAAAAATTCTGTAACACTATTTTCTCCAAGCGATGAAATATTAACTTCGAAACAGCATGTGTTATATATATTAAAAAAAAAAAACGGGAATCTTTTATTCAAGAGTTTATGTGCAAACAAAAGAAATTCTATTGTATGTACACACAGATACAGTTTTTCCAGAGATTGGACTTATTATAGATTTTATGTAAAAAAATGTATTCTTTCTAACGAATTCTGATTATTAAAAAAACTCAAGCAAATGAAAGTTTTTTTAATTATCTTCTTCTTCGGTGAAACACCTTCCGGCCATCGGTAAATACAAATAATTGAATTAACTAAAATTCATAAAAAATATATTTAAAAAAATAAACGCTGACGACATAAGTAAAAGTTCCTAGTAAAATTATTTTACATATTTTCACCAACTTCCACACATTTTCTTTAAAAATTCATCCTAAGTACATTAAATTAATTATCTACAGTTAACATACGAGGCTCAGTCAAATTTGAACACGACTATATTTTTCAAGCTGCGTGACAGTAGTGGAGGATGTAGGTGTAATCTTGATCTAGAAAGTACTGATAATTAAACGAGTACTTCGTTAGTAAAAATCACAATGATAAACAGAGTGTACTTTGTGTAATTACACAACGCATTATAAGTTTCTAACCTGAGAACATGTCAAATCAAGAGAAATTCCCGCTATTGCAGATTAATAGCACAGTTCGGTAATGAAACATTATCTAATAGCCAAGTGTTAAGTGGTATAAAATATCCGTTAGTGGCTGTGAGAAAATTTAACAAATCAACGTCCTAAAACAAGCAAGACCGCAACAAACCTTGGTTCGACAGCTTATTCAAAATGACAGGCGGCTAACAAATGAAATAAGAGGGGAATTGAAAATAAGTCATATACATCTTCGTTCAATTAAGCGAAAGCACTGAACCGCAGTGTCATTTTTACTGATCATGCATCCAGCAACGGCCCAAGGTCTGTTTGACTATCAATTCCAATACTATTAGATTAACTATACTGCCGTAAATTTTTATAGAATTTCGGCAAGGTTTTTACCGTGTTTGTTAAAAGTCGAACAGAAGATTTGTATTGAAAAATCTACCAAAAGTTAGTGGCTCGGTACGAAGCGAAGAGTCGATTTTTTGAACCGCATACATTAAATATAAAAGTACATTTTGTGTATAAACTTCCAATCGAAGAGCATGGATGGCCAATGACTTCATCAATACCTGAAAGAACTGTTGAATACCCTTTACAAAGTCACGTATTGGGTTGCTTTAATGTGCGTAGTTTTGGATCGCTATACATATTTGTTTTCCTGAAATTTGAGTGTTAACAGTCTAAGATATTTCATGTAACGATTCAAAACAGTGGAGTCGTATGCACATCATAGGATATGAAAAATAAGATGGCACTATTAATTAGATTTGCCGTCTCAATCATCATATACCAATCCAATTGGAATATATGGGCATGCATGAAAATTCAGTTAAGAAGAAATTGCCTATCGGATTTGAAGCAAATTAGATTAAATTAATTCGATGGCCTCCCAGCATATATTATCGCAGAAAATCTTGTTGTAATTACATAACAACGCCGTCAAGCAATAGTCGACTAGAATGCATATTAGGCAATTGCGATTTGATACATTAAAAATGCTTCCTAATGATAAATAATTTTTTTAATTTTTGGACACGTTTTCCCAAAATAATGCTCCTATGACATAGACTGTAGTTCTCTTAACAGACCTCAAACGTCCAGAGGATTGTAACATGGTAAGTCTGTTACGACTTGAACTACGCACTAACCGCTTATTATTACTCCAGAGTTTGTAGCTACTCATTTTAATAAGCCTGAGTTGAGCTGGGACCGAAAAAATATCATCAATGTTCTAGGCTGTACCTGGATTCAAAATCGGTACAGTCTACAACATATTCCTGGGAGCTAACAACTAGCTAAGAAAAAAGATTGCAAGCTGCTGAAATGAGATATTTAAAGTAGGTAGTAGGAACAAAAGACTGCATAAGAGAAGGAAGGATATCAGAACTTAACTTGAAATAAAACCAAGAAAAGAAGCTTAACTGGGCAATATATCTAATCGACATGGACAACAAAACATAAGTAAAAATAATATCCAAAAAAATAGGTAAGAACAAAATAGGTCGATCCATGAAATTATACAATAGCAAACATGTTGATGAGATTCTTAAGAGGAATGGTAAACGCATTTTCGCGGAGAATTCAAATCAAAAGTGAAGAATTACCACACTTACGGGTACCAGACATGATAATAATGATCGGCGTAACATAAATCTTCAAATGCGCACTAGCAAATATTTGCAGAAAAAACACGCATTAATACAAAACATAGCTTTGTCAGCAAACAAAAAATCATTTTGTGAAATGTTCTGCTTTTAATTGTAATTGTACTTACCCGTAAATAAACAAATCGCTACATGTGTCTGTTTATAAAGTATTTATTTTTTTATGAAATTCAATAATAAAAAGTTTTCTTCTTCACAACCTATATGTGGACCTACTTTGTACGCAAAAGGTGATTTAATAAATTTCCACACTCTTAGTCAACTATGAATTGAAAAGTCATATCCTAGCCATTAATGTATTATTTACATTATTAAATGTCAAAATAATGTCACTACGAGATTACATAAAAATCAAAGATATTTATTCATAATTTAAAAATTTAACAAATAACTTAAAATAAAATTGAATATAATAATAAAATCATTATAATTTTCTTTTTTAAAGTACACTAGAACAATCTTCAAATGATTTTAGATCTGAAAGAAGTGTGCAGAACCACCTATTCAATAACAAATAACGCAGAAATCCATACAAAACAAAAATAATATATACGTAGCTTTTGTTGACATAGCGAAGCCCTGTGACAAATTAACCGAGAGAAACGCTCTGAATGATTCTGTTTCGCAAACCTCTTCCACGGGAGTTGAGCTATCCAGGCACGGTGGCGGATAAGTCAAGTCTCTCTTGGAGGACCTGATTGGTGGCAGTGGGATGGATAGGCCTAAAAATCTTCTAATCCTTAGTGAAAGCTGTCACCGCGGACCAGCCCAAAAGAACCTAAGCCAACAAGGGCCGTTAAGCGAACCGTGTCGGCTAGGGTCACTCCTGAGGATAAAGTAACTAAGCGCACGAAGTTTTCTGCCTCGGGCGTGAGTTACAAAGCAGCGCTTACAGGTATTAAGGCTGCAAGAGTTCTTAAGAATTACCCGGTCAGCTTAATGACTAGAGTAACGTAGGAGCTATACAAGAGGCCCTAATGATGGTCATAGATAAGGCGCAAAAGGCGCCAAGGTTTGAATTCTCCCGTCTTATAAACGGCTACTATGGAGTCATATGTGCAGATGAGCACAACACTACGAGAGCTTACTTGGATAAGGAGACTGTTCGAAAACTCATGAAGAGCGAGCGAGGAGTTGCCAAAATAGCAACAAGTTATAGCGTTTCTGCCAGGACTAAAAAAGAGGATGTGGCGGTGGGCCTGAACGACTCGAGAGGCAAAATCCAAGTCTTAAAGTGGACCGATGGATTGTCCTCAGTTCCAAGTTTTCCGAAAAGGACCTACATATGGGCCTTTGGATTAACAAGAAATCTAAGGAAACGTTGGTGAGGACTGATTGGAGACCTTACTACCGTTTTCAGAGGGCTAGCTATGTAACCGTCGAAACAAAGAAAGACCAGAAACCGGTGATGCAGGATGTGGGTACTCTAGGAGAACCTCAGGCATCAACCTCTGACAGTTAAAATGTTGAAGATTGTTCAGATAAATCATTAACATAAGAAAACAGCCACAGCAGCACTTTGCCAAAGACCGCTGTCTGAAGATATTAATATCCTCTTCATCCAAGAGCCATGGCTAAGTAAAGGAAAGGTGGGAGGATTACAGATTAGGGGAAGGGAGCTCTTGGTTGGTGCCCTAGACCCTGAAATTGCGGACCATTCGTTCCTGCTATGAAAATAACTGCCCCCATAAGGAGCGCCTGGTGGAACACAGAGTTAACCAATCTAAGGGAATAAATTTACCGGTTATTTAATATGGTGTCCTAATAATGTTATAGGCGACCTTACAGATATCACAGTAACTATACTGGGAGAGCCAATATTTCAAATGCCGACGGACAGTATGGCATCTGAGATTACGTTTATAACTAAGCTGAACATATTTATATCGACCAGGGAACAAGCAAAAAGTGGTACACGGATGGATCACAAACCAATTGGGGCACAAGTGCAGGTATATGCGGAATGTATTCCAGAAGGAAGATTTCGTTAGGTCTGGGAAAACATACGACGGTTTTCCAGGCTAAATTGTTTGCAGTGGCAGCCTGCGCCAAGGAAATTCGGGAAGCTGGCTGTGCAAACAAAAAAATTAACATAATGACTGACAGTCAGGCAGCTATTAAAGCCATTATGAATCCATCTACCAGGTCTAAACTGGTGAAACATTGTAAACAGGTCTTCAATAGACTGGTAATGTGTCACTGATATGGGTACCAGGACATGGGGAGATTAAAGGCAATAAGGCGAACTGGCCAAGGAAGGTACTAATAGGAATAAATTAATTGCGTTTTCGCGAAGTTATGTAATTGTAAATATTCTTTCTACACTTTACGACGTTATTTTATTCGAATTTTTCATAGAAAAAATTCGCCCTCAAGAAGGAATCGAACCCACGACCTCTGGCTTGCCGGACCATTGCTCGACCACTGAGCTGTTGAGGCGTGAATTAGAAACGTTTATGGGGATGTTTTGAGTTACATCAAAGGAAACAGATGAATATATTTTGCCCGTAGTACGGCAGTTGTACAAATTAATTGCGTTTTCACGAAGTAATGTAATTGTAAATATTCTTTCTATACTTTACGACGCTATTTTATTCGAATTTTTCATAGAAAAAATTCGCCCTCAAGTAGGAATCGAGCCCACGACCTCTGGCTTGCCGGACAATTGCTCGACCACTGAGCTGTTGAGGCGTGAATTAGAAACTCTTATGGGGCTGCTTTGAGTTACATCAAAGGAAACAGACGAATATATTTTGCCCGTAGTAGGGCAGTTGTAAAAATTAATTGCGTTTTCGCGATGTAATGTATTTGTAAATATTCTTTCTACACTTTACGACGCAATTTTTTTCGAATTTTTCATAGGAACTTTATAGGACCAGACCTGTATATGGAACGCCAAGGATTCCGCGAAGGGAGATCTGATTAGAGAAGGAAAGCATAAAAAGAAATGGAGGCTAAGGGAAAGTCAACTCCATACTAAAACACTACTAAAGGAGCTGGACGCTAGGTTTTCAGCCAACCTAACTCGTAGTAACAAAAAAGAAATTAAAATAATTATCGGATTAATAACCGGACATTGTCCTTTAAGGAAGCATCTGTACAGCATGGCTTGGTTAGCGAGCCCTGGTGTAGATGAGAAAAACAGGAGGAAAGTAGTCTTGATATAATATGCACTTGTGAGGAACTGAAAGGACTTAGACAGAAACATTTCGGAAGAGATCTATTGGAAAGACTTCATCTATACTACGCAATGCACGGTAAATTTATAAACAAGAAACAGATTACCCAAGAGACTAAAATGAAAGTTTTTAAAACATATTTTACAGGTCATATTTTATATTTAGCGTTCAATGATTGCGGGCATAATCAGTACTCTTAGATCGGGCACACGTTTAAAACCTAGTTGTTTACTTAAATTGAAAATTTTTCACCACCTGATGTGAGCTATTCAAAGAGCAAAATTTCTTGAATATCGTTTCCGTGATAAGAATGCGTTTCAACGACGACTGGAGTATCCGAAATTATGAAAAAAACATGTCATAGCGATGGCCCACTTGTACGTTATGTTTTGTTCGTTGTAGTGCTATTGTAAATCATATAATAGCAATTTGCGATTTATTAAACACGGAAGAGTGTATGTTAAAGTACAGATGGGAAAATTAAGTAAATCGTAATGTGTATCTGCGATAATAATACGACCTTGTTTTAACACTGCGAAAAGTACTGATAACAGTTCTGAGATAATCACACCTGCTTCCGTTCTGGATTTTCATGTAAAGTAAATTTTTCTTAATTGGAAAACAGATTATTCGAAAGACGATCTATTGGAAAGCTACACACTGTATAGCTCCTCAGGTCTCGTAATTTAGCCAGCACAATCTTATACTGGTATTCTTATAAAGTTTTTCAAGCAGTTCCGAAATTAATTGGTAATTACTGCAGACTTCTAAAGAAACTGGCACTATTATTGATGCTTTTAATACTCCAAGAAATATCTACGAACAGAATTCATTTTTGTGAAGATAATGTAAAAAAAGTTTTAATTATCAATACAATTTGCTAATATTATGGATTAGAAACTTTGTCAGGTGTTTGTTCATTATGATTAATTTAATTTAGATTGCATATTAATAATATGAACTAATTGGAAAGCTTTCGTACACTGAAATAATGAGGTATACAAAAAAATATTTGTATAATTAAAAATTTGCTGTTGCAATTATTTTTATACACATCGAATATGTTTATTATTATTATTATTATTATTTATGGGTTAGGCTAAAAAGTATATCCCTTTTAAGACGTTTATGTGTTGCATTGATATTGTATTTATTTTGTATAGATAGCCTTCATTAGTTTTACGTTTTTGTTTTCAATTATAACATGAGAGCAAAATGAATTGAGGTAGTAGGTGGCTGCGGTTCGTAGATCGTATTTCGTGAATTATATTCACAATATTTTTCTGTCAAACATTTAATGACAGACTGTCAGTGTGAATTATTAATTCTTTCAATACAATTTTTTAAAAAAAAAACAGTATAATCACATTCAGAATGTTTACTCAAGAACAAATGGTGTTCATTTTAGAATGTTACTTTCGTAACGGTCGACGTTTGCCAAACGGCGAATGGTATTATTCAATAGAAATGTGCAAGGAAGAAATCCAACAACGTTTTCCTGAAGTTGTTTTAGTAAATAAGAACTTTTCTCGTGACCTATTGAGAATTATAAATAACTTTCGAACAACTGGGTCTGTAAAAAGACAATGGAAAGGGGGAAGATCTTCTCGAGTTAGGACCCAAAATGTTCTTAATAATGCAAGAAACGCAATTAGAGAACAACCTACAACATCTGTCAGAAGACTGGCACAACAGTTAGATATAAGTTATGGAACCTGCCGCAGTATTCTTAAACGCGATATTGGTATGCATCCTTACAAGGTTCAATTGTATCAAGAACTATTGCCGCCAGATTACCTTCGAAGAGTTGCCTATTGTCGTTTCTTTAATGCAAATCTTAACGACGACGATGTTTTGGATAAAACGTTTTTCACCGACGAAGCGTGGTTTCACCTGAACGGCTACATAAACGCTCAGAATATGCGTATGTGGGCAACAGACAATCCGCATTATTATAGGGAAACAACGTTGCATCCTGTAAAAATAGGGGTTTGGTGTGCCATGTCACGTAAAAGGCTTATTGGTCCGATCTTTTTCGAAGGAACTATAAATGGTGAAAGATATCGCAATAATATACTGGAAACATTCATAAATCAACTGCATGATGACGAGTTACAGTTAGGTTTCTTTCAGCAAGATTCCGCACGACCACACACTGCCCGTGAAACAATAAATTATTTACGTGAATTTTTTGATGAAAGAATTATTAGTGTTGACCGTTTCCCGCCAAGATCGTGTGACTTAACTCCTCTGGATTACTTTTTATTTCAATACTTAAAAATCCAGTGCATACAATAGACGATTTACGGAACAATATCGTGCGACAGTGCGAGTTAGTAGACGGATTTATTTTACAAAAGGTTTTTGAAAACATGAAGCGGCGCGTAAATTAAAGTTTGAATGCCGAGGGACAACAGTTTCAACAATTATTGTAAACTTTTCAATAAAATATAAAACATGACATTGTATGACATTTTATAAATATTTTAAGTTGTAAATTAAATTTGTATCAAGGAGACATTTAAGTGCTGTTAGTAAGATTTATTTACTTTATAATTCACGAAATACGATCAGCGAACCGCAGCCTCCTACTACCTCAATTCATTTTGCTCTCATGTTATGTGCTCAACTATATCTGTATTATTTATAAACTATAGGGTTTCAGTTTTTCCAGTCGTCTAGTCAAGAGTTTTAAAGGTTTTGTTTAAGATTAATAGATTAATAGATGTAGTAAATATTAAATACTAGCTGACCTGCCAGACGTTGTTCTGCCTTATATCGATTGTTTTTGTTTTAATATTTTGAAATTGAACGTTGTTTGAGATTTTTAAAATTGTTCTTTTTTTAAAACATTTCAGATACTACATAACTAACAAACCATTGAAAGAAATAAGAAAATCCAAACGTAAATTTGATTTTTCACGATTTTCCAAAAATTTTCCTCAATTTTTCCGAAATTTCGATTGATAAAAGCAACAAATCAAACCTAAAATGTAGCAAATCTGCCGATCCGATTGGGAGTGCATTTCCCATATAAACCTCGGTTTTTAATGATTTTCCAAAATTTGTTCTCAATTTTCCCAAAATATATTTCGGTAAAAACCCGTCGGGGACTATTTCGAACATAATGATCAAAGAATCACGCAAATTGGGCAAACAGTTATCGAGTTATGGCATTTCGAACAGTCAACAATCCATTGCTTCCCTATGTATTCGGGACCACAGTCCTTAATAGCTCAGTGGCAGAGCAATGGTTGGGCAAGCCTGAATCCTGCTTAAGGGCGAATTTTTCAATTAGAAAATTTGAATAATTAGGATGTTTCTCAGTTCTGAGAATTCAGCTAATTTTTTTATTTTGTCAATTTTCATCAATATTTCTCATATAGTTTCTCAACATAATCACCATTTAATTGAATACATTTATCCCAACGATAAATTAATTTTTTTAAAGCCGTCCTCAAAGAACTTTTTCGGTGTCTCCTCAATCCATCTATTTATGGCACGTGTTACGTCAGTTAAACTCTCAAAACGAAAAACCGGTAAAGGTTTTTCAATTATGGGAACAGATGACAATTACTCGGTGCGAGATCCGGTGAATAAGGTGGATGTGGAAGCAATTCCCATCGTAAATCGTTCAAAACATCCTTCGTTTTCTTGCGGTGTGCGGTCTTGCATTATCCTGTTGGAATAACGGACGCTTATGCAACTTCCCAGACCATTTTGGCAATAAGTACCTACTGCAGGGTTCGGATAATAAGTTCGAATACTATTCTGCGTTGATTGCAGTACCTTTCGCTAGAATCCACAAAAATAATCGCTTCGCAAATCCAGAATACAGTAAGCTCTACCTTTCCAACAGACGAACCTGCACGCGTCTTATGGAGACCCTTCTTCGGTTGACGCCATTCTTTGTATTGACTTTTGGTCCCAGGATTGAAATAAGGAATCCGTTGCCAAAATTCAACATCGTAACGGGCTAACAGCTCTTGAAGTTGACGACAAGTGTCAGACCTATTGAGTTTCAGCGGGCTGAAACCTTGCTTACGCCCGAACAATCATGTAAGATCTCATGAACTGGTCGTGTACCTATTCATAGGCGTACACTAATTTGAGAAATAGTCATTCGTCTGTCCTTTTTCGTTTACCGACGTGTTCGGGCGACCACTGCGTGGATCGTCTTCTAATGATGTTCTACCGCTTTTAAAACGATCGATCCACCAATATACAGTAGTTTTAGATTCTGCACTCACAAAACACTCCTTGCAGTCGTTTAATAATTTCCAAAGTTTTTACATCCTTTTTCCGCAAAAAGAAAATCATTGCTTTTTGAGATTTAGCCGCGTCTTCCAGCACAAACAGTGCTATGAAAATGCGTCTATATCGGTCGAACACCTGACTGAACGATATTGCACAGGATAGCTGCATAAACATGTCAAGACTTGTCTATCACCTATATCATTGCCTATAAATTCTGCGTAATTTAATTAGAGCACAATTGCCAAAACTTTGGAAACATCCCTAGTAGATATTGAATTCTAAAGGTACTATCAGAAGTTTCATTATTCGCACATTATTTCTTAACAATGAATATACCTATGTATGTACACTATGAGCAAAATTAACTGACTGGAGTTAGATGTATCAAAATCCCTAGATTAGAATTTCAATTTTTTGAGCTCTGCGCCATTTCTTACATGTATTTGTATTTGTGCTTATTTATCTGCCATTTTTGTTTGTTGTTGATTAATGTGTTCTGTTTTTGTTGCCCTTTTCTATGTGTATTCTTGCATTCTCTTTAAAAAAGATATTAGAATAATGCTATTTACAGTGATTTATTATTATGGTCCACTTTCAAAGAGGAATACAAAATGAAGATTGGGACATGAACTTATTCTTTACGATCGTACCTTGGGAAATTTTCGGCGAAACATCCTGAGGACGTAGCTCTCAACATATTTAACGTCGTTATAATAGGCTCGTTACAAAATTTTTCGAAATCTTTTGCGTTCTGAAAGGAAAAGCCGCCAGTAGTGAACATTCTACCGACGTATTCTTTATCTTAACCACAGATGCTGTTGTTGAAGATATTCTGAATAGAATAGAGATTAGTCTAAACAAATCTCTTAGAAAATTATCCACTCAAACAGGTACGATATATAGGGAATAAAAATATGGTTTTGTTATATTTTTAATTCTCTGGAAGTGCTCGTATTTTATTAAAAAAGCGATTGCAGATACATCCGTACAAAGTATCTGTTTTACATCACTTACGTGAACATGTACAAGACTTTGGGCAACAACAAAGCAATTGTAATTGGTTTAACAATACTCCTAATCATGTACCTAAATTTGATTTTAACCTTTTTCTCTGATGAAGCGAAGTTTCAGTTGTCGGGTTATGTTAACTCACAAAACAACTTTATCAAGAAACAATCCTCATAATTATTTTTGAAACTAACCTTCATCAGATCAAAATCGGTGTTTAGATTGTAATTAGCAGAAGCCGGATTATAGGACCTATTTGTTTTACTGATAAAATAAATGCTAATCGTTAGAGAACTTTTTGGGAGCCGTTTATTAATCAGGTGCATAATAAAAAAATAAGAAATGGTTTTTGCCAACTAGATGGAACTCCACCCACTGCATAGATTACTGTTAATTGTTTGGAATAATTTTATAACGACAGACTTATAGATACTGTTCTGTAGCCGGCTAATTTACGAGAGTTAAGATATTTAGATTTTTTTTTCTTTGAGCATTTAAAGGATACTATATTTGAAAATCGATTTGATAATTTAGATGGAAATTAGGGTTAAAGAAGTCATAAATAATATCTACACAGAAATGTTGAAGAACATTTCTATTAGTATGGAAAGATGTAAGAAACTCCGTTTTGAATTGAATGGAGGTCATTTTGAGTATGTCTTATAGTGGAAAATATTTTAGGTGTGCTATACGCTGTTTTTTTAAATCTTTTTGCCAAGTAAAATATAATCAGTGTTTTAAAGAACATAATATTTTTTATTAATCCAGGACTGTAATATTTTGCAAATGTTAAACTGAAATTCGTTTTTTGAAATATCCTTGTTCCGGTTTCCCGGAAATATTTATAATAAGGTTTTGTTTCTATCTTATTTTTTCTTTACTTTTAGTTTTTCTTTATTACTATCATATGATTTAATGTATGTTTCTTTTGGACGCACCTGTATATTCGTATACATATCCATATAATATCAACCGCTGTGCACAAAAGCATTTAACTAGAATTATTTTAGAATAAGACATGCAAATCTCGTTAATATTTATATTACAGCGTTTATACTACAAAACCTTCGAAGGTAATTATCCCCTAAACTTAGCAGATGGGAATTTATGTAGCTTACTTTGAAAGTCCGAGCCGCTTATTGCCATAAAATAAATGCGTATTATAACCATGGGTCATAAGAGAAATTGTTTGTATCGATACATTTTATTACGGTCATGTTATTATACTTTGTAAAGATATTGCAATAATCATTTATTCTCAATTTAAGTTTGGAAATTCCACAAATACGTAATCAATGCATCTGAGAGATATTGTTGCAATATCTAGTATGAACCGTTATTTACCCCAACCCCCATTGACAGGGGTGGGGACCATTTCACCCTGACAAAATAATGTAAGAAAAAAGCATTCGAAAAGTGCACCAAGGTAAGACATAACATGTCTTGGTCTTTAACGTACAAACGAGAAATAACTTAGCAATTGTTATGTATCTCCTGTATCAAGTGTATTAATCTCGTAGTAAATAAATCCGTATACATATTTACATGCGAGTATTCCTTTCAACAAAACAAAAAAGTGAAAAATCCAGCGTAAATCGTTCAATCCTAATATGTAAAAGTATATAATATCAAATACCTTGTGTTATTGAATTGTCATTGAAGAACTTACATACATTATGACATATTAATGTCACTATCATCCATTCTATTGCTAAGTGCGCACACTTGGTATTGCTCACCCGGTGTATCAAAGTCAATACTTTTATTCCCGACAAGTTAATTTTCTATTAGTTACCAATAATAGAATTTTTTAGTTTTATTAAACATAAAATTATTACAAATGAAACAGACATGCAATATACACATCTGTAACTGTACACATGGACAATACACCTCGTATTTTCCAGCATTTACTTCTGCTTAAGACACGTGTTTCTGCCATTTATTATTAGGCGTCATCAGTTAAGGTAGTGAAGTAATTAAAGCTTAAATCGCCTATAAGGTATAGCAAATAATAAATTAATTATTAATAAATTAATAGTAAATGGCAGAAACACGTGTCTTAAGCAGAAGTAAATGCTGGAAAATACGAGGTGTATTGTCCATGTGTACAGTTACAGATGTGTATATTGCATGTCTGTTTTATTTGTAACAAATGCGTAATACGTGCTTAACGTATTGATATACTTAAACCTTTTTTGTATATAAAATTATTAATTTTAATGGCATATGTAAAGTAGGTACATATTCCACAATAGCATTTATTGCTTTTTAGATTTAGTATCCAATATAGTAATGCACTCACTATTTCTATATTTACGTTTTTATTTAGAACACTAACCTAGTTTTATTATTGAAGTATATACAGTACTGCATGGTATTTAAATACTTTATTGCTTTCAACGGTTGTTTTGCTTTTACTTCTTAGAATTAGCTAATATTTTGTGTTATTTTCTCATTATAACAAAGATTTCATATTTAGTCCTAATTAAATATGTATGTACTAAGTGACAGAAAAGTAACATCCAGTATTTATGATTTCATTTCAATAAAAATTTATATAAAGATGTCTTTTGACTCAAATAAAAAGTCTTTACATTCTCAATAATATCAGTACGTATATCTCTTTTATTGCATTTTGTTTGAATGCTGGCGTTAGACTATCTAGAAAATTGAACAGTGCATTTAAAACGTTTCTGTTACCTAGTTGTTTACCATGCGAAGAAATCCAAATTTTCACCAGCATAGTGTGCTTGATAGAGTGTATTGCTAAATTGCGAGAGGCAAGATGTCGTCCGGGGGAATAGCAGCCAATATACTGTACTACGTTGTTGTCGGACATGATTTCAAGAAGACCGAACAAAAATACTAAGAGGCATAGGATGTCTCTGAAAAACAACACAGCGTCAAAATCACTGCCTTAGGCTGCTGGTTTTAAGAAACTATTTTCCTAGCACTACAACGATTACAAATTAATAGTTGGTAGAACATGGAAGGCCCATTTGAATCGGTACCGTTGATCATCAGATAAGAAGCTTTGGTATTTGCTCATACCGTCCCGTTCCTCTTTGGTGCATCTATGTAGCTGACTTCAGTGCAGATAATTATTACAATGGAACGAGGAATGGAATCTCGCAATTGTTTAAACATACATGATAATCGTAAAATGGCGAGAAAGCGATGTGGTGAACGCCGTGATTTGATTTATGCTGTGAAAAGGAATGTCTATCATATAGTTAGGTATAGGATTGTTTCAGCCTTTTCTTGATGAAATTCCATTATAACTATTATCGGGATAAAATAAAACAAATTTTAATGAATTTCACTACTTTTTACTGTACACAGTAACGATCGTTTCGCTCCAACCTGAGCTTCGTCAGACATATAACTTATGGATATATTTTTACACAAATGTACCGTAACAAACACATTTTTTGTTTTGAATGGTTGAAGGAATGAGTACTTTTTATTACTTAAATGTCTATGCACAAAACTTTCACTACGGTTTATACAATACTGTTCTTAAAGTGATAAAACTGAGGGTCTACATTATGTTAAAGGGAGGTAAAGAAGCGCTATGGAAAAAAAATATGTGACTGTCTGAATATCAAATAAATAAATTGAATAGGGTTGAATTATTAATTTCTAATTGATCATTGAGGATCTTGTCAGTTTTCTTTAATTTATTAATTTCAAGTGACTTTAATAAATTAAGTTTTTTGCCCTTATTTTCAACGTGTAGTATTTTAAATTCTTTGTTAAAATTGCGGTTTGTTAAATTAATATCAGACGCATATGAAGAGTCACTTTTATTATTTCTAAATGAATAAAAATGTTCTTTAATGCGTATTTCAAACGATCTGCCTGTCTGTCCGATATACGTCATGGGGTGGGCCAACTACCGCAAGTTAACTCATAGACTCCTGACTTTTTATTGTTATTTGTTAAATCTTTGCTTTTTATAAATTTGGATAAATTGTTGTTAGTTCTATACGCTGTATTAGTGTCTAATTTTCTTAAATATTTACAAATTTTTTGCTTTATAGGCTCCCCAAGCACAAAAATGTATATATATTTAAGAAAGTTAGACATTAATACAGCGTATAGAACTAACAACCAACAATTTATTCAAATTTATAAAAACAATAAAAGACTTAACAAATAATAAAAAGTCAGGAGTCTATGAGTTAACTTGCGGTAGTTGCCCCATGACGTATATCGGACAGACAGGCAGATCGTTTGAAATACGTATCAAATATTTTTCTTCATTTAGAAATAATAAAAGTGACTCTTCATATGCGTCTCATATTAATTTAACAAACCACAATTTTAACAAAGAATTTAAAATATTACACGTAGAAAATAAGGACAAAAAACTTAATTTATTAGTCACTTGAAATTAATAAATTAAAGAAAACCGACAAGATCCTCAATGATCAATTAGAAACTAATAATGCACCCTTACTCAATTTATTTATTTAACAAACCACAATTTTAACAAAGAATTTAAAATATTACACGTAGAAAATAAGGACAAAAAACTTAATTTATTAGTCACTTGGAATTAATAAATTAAAGAAAACCGACAAGATCCTCAATGATCAATTAGAAACTAATAATGCACCCTTACTCAATTTATTTATTTGATATTCAGAGAATCATATATTTTATTTTTCCATAGCGCTTCTTTACCTCCCTTTAACATAATGTAGACCCCAGTTTTATCACTTTAAGAACAGTATTGTATAAACCGTAGTGAAAGTTTTGTGCATAGACATTTAAGTAATAAAAGTATCCATTCCTTTAACCATTCAAAACAAAACATGTTTTTGTTACGGTATATTTGTGTAAAAATATATCCATAAGTTAGTTATATGTCTGACGAAGCTCAGGTTGGAGTGAAACGATCGTTACTGTGTAAAGTAAAGTAAAAAGTAGTGAAATTTATTAAAACTTGTTTTATTTTATCCCGATAATAGATATAGTTAGGTTATGGTATGAAAAGTCTTCGGTCTCCTCTAGTCTCTAATAAAGCGTGACCGCCCGATGTTATATCCAAGAAATTACGAAACCTCATGTTATATCCTATCTTAAGCTGTTTAAAAATCCAATTTTTGAGCAAAATAAGCGAGAATAACACTGAGCTACTTTGAACATATTCAAATGCATATCTTGCTAACGCTACCAAAATCTCCAGATCTTTCCCCTTTTGAATATATGACGGACATTATCAGTAGGAGATTATCAAACTAACCACATTATTTCATGCACTTGGGATACTTTGTCATAAGGTGTAGTTGAAATACCCCTGAAAGGATATTGGTTACCGCATCAGAAGCACGCGAAGATACTCTAATGAATAAATATGTGACATACAGTGGCAAACCCACACATAAATTTATTTCATGTCGTGAATGTCAGATTGGTTTTTGAAATTTTAACAATTGAATGTATATTACAAAAATTATAGAAATAAAATCATAAGTGCTGGGTGTTCATTTTTCTTTGCCGCAAAGTATATATCATTTCAATATTCTCCTTTTTATAAGAATATCAATACACTAAACAATTAAATACCCACTAATTGAAATATTTATAAATTTCGATGCTTTCACCAAAAATATAAATATACGTACTCATTATCATTATGACGAATATATTAATTAAATTCTTATAAGGTGTTTTAGATAAAAAATATTGGAAAATAGTCTCTACATTAGCCTAATGGCAGTTTGAGAAAATTCTGATGGGAAGAGTCGTAAACAACAAAACTAGAATCTGATGTCATGATCAGAATAATTTTCATACGAGGTGTGATAGGAAAGTTTTAATGTGGACTTAATTTTAAAAAGGCAGTATGTACATACAAGCCATTGCGATGGATCTCCTTCAAAACAGTTCTGCTCTGACTGAATAAACCGATTCCAATGGTGTTTCCACTTTTGAAAGCATTCCTGCATATTTTATTTCTTATGAGTGTTAAGAACCTTTTCCGTATTTGTCTAGAAGCCATTAATGGAGTCAAATGACCTGTCTTTCAGAGAAGGTTTCAATTTAGGTAAAGGCTACAAGTCGGCAGGGGCTAGATCATTAAAATGGGGGGGGGGGGGGGAGAATTTTCAATTTGTTGCAAAAAATTCCCTGGTTCAGAACGCACAATGAGCACAGTGCGACAATTCTTGGCTCGCCAGAGGGCAGGTTTGATTGGCGCAAACATTTATCCCCGAATGTTATTTTAAGAAATCATAAATCTCCGAAGCTGATTTCCCGGTTTTAAAACAAAATTTTACACAAACTCTTTGTTCCTTTTTTCATCCATTTTCCAAATTAAGAGTCAAAAACACGCATTCACTTACCAGATTGTCACTCTCTACTGAATAAACATAATGCAGTGATATTTTTAAAACATTTCAAGAACAAAACAAGTTTTCCTTTCACATGGACAAGAAACCTCATTCCGACGTATTATTGAGCAATGGAGGCTCCGCTCTTGTCTTAAAACTTTTCCAATCACATTTCATACATTTTCGAATTGAGTCTAATTGTGATATTGTATTTTACAGCTTGTTTCATGTTTTTTCTTTCTAAAAACTTCTTTGATTTGTATTTTTCATTATATACACCAAATTCCCTCTTATAGCGAGAGAGAGAGAGAGAGAGAGTGAAACTTTGCAAAATATGTTTACTTTTAATAAATATCATGTCTGTTTACATATTATAAAAACATTAGCTTCCAGTTTATGTGCGTTTCAGTTTTTAATTTTAATTTGGAAATAGTTTTATAATCAACAAAATAGTACTATTTTTACTTTATTTTCACTTGCATTTTTAGAGGTCAAACTTGAATTTTAATGACATATAATGCAATTTTATGTAAACATAAAAACTACAACGTTAATGTGCACTATAAATTACCATTAATTAAAAAGATGATCCCAGAAAACAAGTTTTGATATTTTATTTTGACTCCCATAAAAGTGGGCATTCAGTAATTGTTTAACAAAAATTAATGATATATGCGCAGATGTGATTAACTTTTTCAACTGCTTAGCTTACTTAATGATACCAACCTAAAGAATATTATATATACGAGGTGCTACCCAAAATTTTCGAAATGCGAAAAAAAAAACAATAAATTGTTCTTACAGCTTATTCATTACTATTTCCTTCAAAGTACTCCCCTTCTGTATGAATGCATCGATCCCAGCGACTTGCCCGTGGCCTCGAAACAGTGCTAGAAGTCTTCAGTTCAATTTCGGAAACAAGAAGACGTCACAAGGGGCAAGAGTAGGGAGGGCAGAGTAGTACTGCCGTATATTTAAGCTTACATCGCTTAGTTCCAGGAAAAGTATTGGTTTTTGCAGTACGTGACCTATCATGATATTAGGACTATTAATTTTTAATAACTAATTTCATACTCATCACTTGGAGATCACTACCAATTGTTATTTGTCATTAGTAACAAACCATAAAGCATTAATGACTATGTACTTTCAATTAGAAATGTTCGAAGATCCTATATGTTGAAATTTGAAGCAGTTTAATTACTTACGTCCATATTGGCTTTAAGGTGGTCTTATATCAACTCCTTGTTCTCCATAGTTAATTGAGATTTTCTTCTCAACATCCAAGACCTCTTACTGAATATTTGTTTTTGAGAAAATTTGTTGGCGTCATCTTAAATTACCATCAAGATACATGTCTAGGTCTTTGGCCTCTTTCTTTTTCTGTAAATTCTGACCATCCAGTTAATAGAAAAACAGTTACCCTTGCGAATGTTACACTGACTTTTTATATGCCGCTTTTTTGAACTAGTTCTCTGTTTCCCTTAAATTACATGGATTTTCAATAACGCGATGGCAAGTTCTTTGAGCGTGAACATTAATGCAAAATGAAGTTTCATCAGCGATAAAATACCATTTTGTAGAATACCCTGTATTCAGTTCAATTTTCACTTATACATAAACAAAACCCTAATCTTGAATTTTTAGAAATTATCTGTAATTTTTGCTCGATTTCAGCTTTTATAAGTTTACAATTGAATTTACTCATGATAATACTTTCATTATACCGTTTTCTTGAGTTTTTCAAATTCGTTACCGAACCAAATTAATATATATATTTTTTTTTTTGAAAATTGATTGTAGTTTATATATTGTGATTTTTAAATTAATCAGGTGCATGTCGAACACATGTTTCTAATTTAAACCCACTTCACTATATAAATACGTTTTTTCTTTATTCAACATTTTTGTCAATAATCACCAATAATAAGAAAAATAACTAGATAAATACCAATAAATGTACGAATTTGAGTTTTGAAATTCAACATTTTTTATAAACGTTTTTTAATTTACTTCAAGTGTCAGTTGTATTACCATAAACCTTATGAAAGACAATGCAACTCATTACCGGGGCTTCATAAGCACGTTTTAAATATTTACTTCTTTGTTCAAGTTTCACTTAACTTTAGCAGCATTTATTTTAATAGTTTAAATAGTTATAATTTACAAATATTTATTTTTAGATCAGTGTATTCTAAAACTAATATTTGTTCTGGGGTTGTCTTTTTTATGAAGAATTAATTTTTAAGTAAAAAAATATTTAAGCTACCAATATTACACATATACAATTTAATATTGTCTACTGGCTATTTCCCAGGTGACTGGAAGTTCAGTAAAATAATACCTATTTTTAAGAATGTAAACAAGAGTGACATAGAATCTTATCGCCAAATATGATATTAACTTTGATGAACTCGAAAAAGGAGAAATAATTCGTGCATGGATTCGTAAAGGATAAAACTACAATAACTAACTTGATATCTATGATGTAGTATGTATCGAATGCCCTTGATGAATGCCTTCAGGTAGATGATATTTATACCTATTTATTTAAGGGCTTTAACAAAGTTCTTCATCAGTTGTTATTAGCTAAATTAAATAGCTTTAACAGTATAAAGTATATCGATGTTATTAGAAGTTATATGACAGATCGCACTAATTTTGTTGAATACGAAGGTACTAGAGAACTTATTATTGTTTTTGTACTATAAGTGGAGTTCCGTGAGATTCTGTTATGGGACTATCACTGTCTGTATTGTACATAAATGATTTACCATTTCTACTTAAATCAAAATGTTTATTATATGCAGATGATTTAAGAATCTACTCTAAAAGTATAACATTTGGTATGATAAACACCTTCAAAATTATTTATGTACACACTATTAGAAACTAGTGTGAAAGAAATAGTTACGAATTAAATATTAACAAGTGCAGGACTGTGTCTTTCTCTAGAAAAGGCGTAACTATCCATTTTAATTATAATATGAGTGGAAATCAATTGAAGAGAGTGAATTTCCATTTATTCAAAAATGTTAAAAAGCAGCTCAGAATTAAATATTTCGTTAGGATAATTAAAAATTACTGAAAAGCTATTTCCATCAACGGGAACGTACAGACGCGTTTCGCTCTAATTGAAGCTTATCAATGTACGGTATCTCGAAGATAGTCCTGGCTTTTCAATTCTCTACTTTGTGTATATATAATTAACATTCTGAACTTACTGCAAATGAGAATTAATGAATATTAAATCCCATTTTTACATGTCAATGTCGCCTTATGTGATGCATTAATAACTACAATCCGACAAACCAAGTTTGTACTAGCATGTATAACACACCTCGTCGCGACTACGATCTTACTGGTTGTTAGGATTATTAAAAATTACTGAAAAGCCATTTCCATCAACAGGAACGTACAGACGCGTTTCGCTCTAATTGAAGCGTATCAATGTACGGTATCTCGAAGATAGTCCTGGCTTTTCAATTCTCTACTTTGTGTATATATAGTTAACATTCTGAACTTACTGCAAATGAGAATTAATGAATATTAAATCCCATTTTTACATGTCAATATCGCCTTATGTGATGCATTAATAACTACAATCCGACAAACCAAGTTTGTACTAGCATGTATAACACACCTCGTCGCGACTACGATCTTACTGGTTGTTAGGATAATTAAAAATTAGAGCGAAACGCGTCTGTACGTTCCCGTTGATGGAAATGGCTTTTCAGTAATTTTTAATTATCCTAACAACCAGTAAGATCGTAGACGAGGTGTGTTATACATGCTAGTACAAACTTGGTTTGTCGGATTGTAGTTATTAATGCATCACATAAGGCGACATTGACATGTAAAAATGGGATTTAATATTCATTAGTTCTCATTTGCAGTAAGTTCAGAATGTTAACTAAATATTTTGGTTCTGATGAAAAAGTCAAAGAAGCCGTTGAACAATATTTTGCAAAATTGTTCAAATTTCTTTAAATTTTTGATGGTATGGGATAATTGAAACAAGTAAAATTACGATTAAGTATATGTGTTAATGTTACGTATAAAAATAAAGAGCTGATAATAAAATACCGCCCTCCTACATTACTTTGCAAACTTGATGACTGCCAGTAATAGCATAAATTTTTATATTTCTCTACTAGTTTGTTAGACGTACACTTTCCACATTTAACGTGTCTATAAAGGAACTCAAAATACAATAGACTATTTCCGATTCTACCAAAAATTTTTCATTAATTACTGAAATAATAAATGATTTGGTATACATTACATTATTTGGCTGTTTGGAATATCTGTAGAACCCTTTAATATTTAGGTATTTAATGTATAAACAATGGTACTATAAAAGTCAGGTAAATATGGAAGTGTTTTTTTAAACCAAATTATTAGAGAGACAAACACAGGAAATGAATACAATCTTAGCAATGTATGGTGTGGAATTTATTGAATTATTGAAATGGTAACCGCGATTAACTTTGGTAAATCTGACGTATGAGTGAATTCATTTATTAATAAGAAGGAATAATACCAATATTAAATAATAATATAACTAATACTATTTTTATATTAGACTTCTGGACTAAATATAATTATAAATATGTAAATGTTTAACATTATTATGAAAATTATATTAGTTAAAAAATATTTTTTATAATTAAATAGTAATACATCTTTTTTTTTGCGTACAATAGCAATGTATTGGTGTCTTATTAAACAAATCACTCTTTGATGGTTGATAATAGAATTTTCTGTATTTAGTACGATGTCGTCTTCTGTGTATTGAAATATAATAAAAAAGTTAAAACGGGCATCACTGAAAAATGTTCAAATATGTTTTTTTGGTTCTTTCAACTTTTTTTTTATATTTGGATCTTGCTTGTTATACGATACTGAATACTTTATTTAAAAAATACACCCCAGGCACTCAATTACGTTCAGATCTGGATATTGTTGTAGAAAAAGGTATTGAAGCCTATTGAAGGTTATAAATTATAAATTATTATTTAGACGAACGTAACAATTGCTTTTCTCTTCATTTTTTTCAAAATATTAAGATTTATTATTCACTATTACATTCAATATGTTTACAGCGAAAGATTACTTCTGAATTTAATCCCATATTGGGTTTTATTTAAACCCTAATCCGACCATATTTTCCTCCGTGTTGGAAAGGAATAGTATTTCGAAATCAATACTTTTATTTGCGAATTTCAGTCTCTTGTCTTTGTTCAACTTATCTATAACCGTTTTTCTGTTTATCTCTTATATTATATCAACCACTTCTAAACATATTACATACTGACAGAGAATGAACTAATATATCGTTCTCTTTCTTTAATATAGTTGCAATTCTCTAGTAGTAATTTCTTTTTTTTAACTAAATTAAATTTTAATTTTTGTAATTAACTTGGGTAGATGTCGATTTACGAAATAAACATATTTTCATGATGTTTTAGTAAATTTCGTAAAGAAAATATGTCCTTATTATTTTAATATAATAATTAATTATTATTTAGTATAATTTTTCTTTCGTTTATTATCGTTTCTAGGTTTTACAATCTATTTTTTATTTTTACATTATTCAAGATAGTAAAACCCAATAAATATTTGATTCCATGATATCTACAATAGTATCTATTTGATGTGCGAAGTGACGCAATTTGTTTGTGGCAGACCGATTTTATTAAGCGTCAACCTTTCTAAATAATCTGTAAAAATTCTATGATATTTCGTTCACTGAAAATCAAGAGAAGACGTGACAATAGTAGATACCTTGGTCAAAAAAAAATGAAGAAAGACCAACAAATCAATATTTGAGAAATAATAGTAATAGTTTCATCACAAACACAAGTTTTTAAGTTTTATCGACAACTCAACAAGCCGGGAGGACGTGGATGATGATTGATGATAAACGTTCAGATCGTTCAATTGAAATGGTGATCGATGAAACTTACAAAAAGTGCATGGTTTCGTAAAAATTTCCAAAAAGAAAAACTTCAGTGAGATTCGTGGAAATAGAACTTTGAATATCCAAGATAATAATTATTCGTATTTTAACCGAAAAACTTAGTATTAAACTAAATTTAAAGTTTGTATCACATCGATTGACGAATGATCAAAAATTATATCGAATTGGGCATTACAAAGAGATTATATGCATTTGAGAAGCTTGAAGAGATTTAAACTTTTTATAAACTATTAACTGCCAATTGTAACTGCTTGTCTTTTCAATACGATTCAAAGACCAAATGTTAAAGTATTAAATGATGAAAGAAGGATCAAATCCAAAATTATCTCGTTTGGAGAAGTCAAAAATCAAAACAATGGTCGTTGCTTTTTATGATTTCTTGGTGTATTGAAGCGATTGGTGGGTTGTATTTGCTCTAAGTACTAAGAACTAAGCATTGTTGCACGATAATGCACCTTATTTTTGGTCAATTGTCACTGATTTTTTTTACCGAAAAACACATCTCTCATATGCACCCACATGAAGATAACATTGTTGTACCAATTGAAGACATTCAAGTAATCTTAACACCATTGCCAATCAACGACATAAGAAAATGCATTCTTGAACGTAATGTATTTCCACTGATAGAGAATATTTTGAATAAATAAAATATTTTTGTGGCAGAGCACATATATAAAATCTATAACGTAACACAATCATGTTGACTTGTGTGTTACTATAATAAACGAATCAGCTACGGTAACTGTTACACCTGTATCGAGTCCTTCATTTCAAGGATATAACAAACTTGAAAATGGCATTGAGCTTGATTAGATTTTAAAATACGTTTAGAACACATAAACCAAATTAAAACGTGCAATGGCATAAATATGTGTAATAAATCTCAATTAAACTACTCGCTAGAACCATGTTTATTGATCTAATGCGGCAATCTTTTATATGGCAATTAATTCAATTAATTTATATTCTGTACTTTCTCTAATAGCACGTCCACATTAGTGTAGTTGCATATACTTGCAAAATAATATCTTCACTTTATTTATGTGCACATAAAGAGCGCAGATGTTATTCTTAACGTTTAAACGTGTTATTTTGTATTGAAAGTAAAATAATTAGTATTATTTATAATCAATTAAATATTACAATAGAAGCAGTAAAACGCACTCCAATATAGAAAGAAATGTTCTTTAATTTCAATTTTATAAATATTAACTTTTTTGGTAAAATACTAACAATGAGAATTTAATACACAATTCTTAATATATAAATGAAAAAAGTTCGACATCATCACAACGAAGCCAATTTGTCTGGTTGCGCTGCAGAAAAAACGATTTCTATCAAAAACTGTCAAAAAGATTACAGTTTACAAAAGTGCATGGGGAGAAGCTTCTTTCTTCTTGAAAAGATATATTGTGGACGGATTAAAACATATATAGCGGACTTAAAACTCATGGAAGAAAATATATAGTCTAATGAATAAAAGATTAAAACATTGTATAATTATAAAAACAATAAAACCCGTGAAGGAAGCTCTGTGGAATGAGGTCGTGTGTTGTGATATGGTGTATGGTCTATATTCAAAATTCTTAATAAAATGAATGGGCTTATCTACTACAAAATGTGATGGAATCTCACGAATTCCTTCTGATATGGTGGACTTAATGCATGACGGCGATCTTAAACACATTGCAAGGATTCTACAAGAAATAACTGAAGAAAACAACTGCTCATTAAATTGGGAGAGATGTTGAGGCAAAAGCCTCATCAACTTCTGATGATTTTTAAAGTATCGTTGAATAATCTTAATTGCGGTAGCGAGATATTAAAATTGGTAGAAAGTTTACCGAGATGTGCAGCGAACGGTTTTCCGTAGAAATACAATGTAAAACATAGTTTTAAAGTGCATTTTGATGTTCAGTTAAAAGTACTAATTTTGTGGGTACTATTCATTGGATGAAGTAAATTGTAAATCGATAAGTATATAGTTATTAGATTGCTTATGGGATTCCGGGAACCGCATCATAGACATCTTATCCGCATCCTAGACACCTTATTAAGCGACGTTTCGTCCATTATTGTAAGGGACATTTTCAGAGATATTACTACGGTTGCCGCGGCCCTGAAGATGACCCTTACAGCAGTGGACGAAACGTCGGAACTGGTGCCAAGGGCGCGGTTCCAGACAGGAATATCAGAAGCAATAAACATATAGAGTTATTAGAAACCATAAATTAATCAGAATACTGCTATGTCTTTACTTATGCTATTTAGATGACCGCCGTTGTACATTTGCATTGCATTGATTACACGCACCTGCACAAAGCTTGCTGTTTCGAAAATTTGCAACTTTTCTGATTGTTTGTATTTTATAAAATAAATTCAAAAGTAATAATAATTTTATGTGTGACGAAAATAGAAAAATGTCCATATATAAGTGAATAGTAGAGAGCATATGCACCTACGGCGCTGAAACTTGGGTAAAAAAGAGAGACGAATATAGACTGCTATCCCTGGAGATGAATTGTGAAGGAGAAGTTGTTACGTGTCCGTAACGCTCATTTATTTTGTTGTAAATTAGCATTCTCTTTATTTTATTTTGCTCCGTTTCCAGTGACCCTACCTGTATATGTATCGACCGTCGTTTATTTGTGTAATATATTTGGTTTCTTTCAAGTATCTTTTTTCCCTTACTCCGGTTCTTGTTTTTTGGAAGTACGATACTCTCTCTCCGTACGCAGACGTAAGTTCTTGACTATCTTGTGCAGATGTGACCGTTCTTCGACCACCGGTGTCTTTAAATGTGGCTTATTTAAATTTCTCTAAGTAGTTACGGCCCCGTTCAGGTTTTTAATTAATAGACACCTCAATTAGTCGCGCTGAGCGATTTCTCCTTGGGAGGATTTTGATGGTTGATTGAGGAACGCGTCGACAACTAATTAGAGTCTCTGCAATTCCATCAAAAGACACGTTTCGATGGTCCTACCTACGGACGAACATTAGTCATCAAATTACCGTCCCTTGTGTTACGCCGTTACGCTCCATGGTGGACATCCTTCGCAGGAACGCACTAGGAGTCCCCGGACTATTCAGATAAGTGTTACCTGTTAATAATTAACGAACCGTGATTTTAAATCTTCATTTTCCTTACACATATTCTTAAACATTTTATCTAAAAATACATGTGCTTATTGTTAATATTAAAATTCGTACAGGTGTTTCTCTTGTGGTAAGAAATAATATGTTTCTTTCGCTTTGTTTTTTTTTGGGGGGGTTTGCTACACAAAGATTTCACTTCGAAAATGCCTAATTGACTGCATCTTTTAATGCAATTTATATGCGTATCATTTAGTAATTTTTACGAGCTTAATTTTGAGTAAAATTATTCATTTTAAATTTAATTATTAGATTAGATATATTCCGAGTATTCTAGTGTGCGAAAATTTTATTAATTTCCATTTAACCAGAAATTTGTGAACTGGATAAAAGAATACATATTTTTTTTACAGGGTGATTTATTGTTTCGTGCACACTGTTCAATTGTTAATATAGTTTGTTACTTATAAGGCCATCTGCCACTTTGGTTATATATATTGGTATATATACTGGTAAATTCAAATTGTTGGCAATTTAAGGTCTGGTCTTACTTCAACATATTGTTATGGATTTTTCCTTTAATAATATTTAAAATTTAATTAAAAATAAATGTACATTATTTGTGGATATCTGTGTATATCCGATGTTATTTTAAATGTGCTAAGATAAAAAACTTGATTTTTGGAGGTCGTCTTTATGTGAAAGCGATAGCGGGCGATATTGAAGGAGACTAAGTTTTACCTTAAGACAAGAACGTTGTATTTCTTTGAAATTATATATATATATATATATATATATATATTTAATTTAATTCGGGATGATTTGTTGTGTTAATTAGTTGATGGTATTTTATATTCAATTCCCGTATATTGTAGAGAGTTGTATTCTCGTAATTTGTTGGTTTTTTGATTAAACAACGTGTCTTGTAAGTCTCCTAAAACTGTAAGTTTTTTATTTATGATATCATAAAACTTTGACATTGTAAGAATATTTATATTGTATTCAATATTGTTATTTAAGAAATTTATTATGAGTAAGAATAAATAATAAAGAGTATTATTAAACTTCTACGTAAAAAATTATAATTGTAAAAGTTTGCTCGTTGGTTTCAAGGGTATTTTTTGTATGCGATTGATGAATGCGCATGGGATAGATTTTGATCGTGTTTTCAAGTTTATTATACAGTGTGGTTCTCTAGGGAGAAATTAAGAATACACTTTATTATTTTTTAGATAAGTTGATCGGAAGTAATTAAGGGGAGTTTTAATTCATTTAGCTGTCATATTCAGTGAATTGTGTTACCTCGAATTGTTGAATGATACAATATCTTTATACTCTATAAGGATAGTTTCTTTTTCTTTTTTAATTTTTGTATTGAAGTTTCAGTTTGATTTTATACTGTGTTTAATTTTGTGTTCTGGCCCTTACAATTAATTAATTAATTAAAATATAAGTAACTCGGAAAATATAAATATACATTACAGTGAATTCTTTTACTGGCGCCTTAAAAATTTTGTAGAAAAGACCACGTATTTCCTTTTTGGAACCCTGAGAAGTAAGAAGTCCCATTTTTTGGAAATCAACCGACTGAGTATCCCAGTTGGGAAGTTTAGTTGTGGATGGTGGCACAATTAAATTCAATAAACCACTATTCATAGCATATTTTTGGCAAGGCCAACGTTGAGACGAACTGTAGCAGTATTGGTTGTAAGCAAGAAACAGAGCACAAAGATGGAAGATATAACAGCAGTAAAGCAAAGAAGTGAGCAACTTTTGGAAGAAGCAAGGGCAGGAGTAGGTCCAGTAATTACCATACATGAAGAGGGGCACGACAGGGTAAACAGGGATAAGATTATAATGGACATATTAATAGGAATGCAAGAAAGACAGACAAAAATGGAAGAAAAGATGGATGTGATGATGGGAAAATTAATGGCGTTAAATAATGCGAATCAAGAAGAAGGTTTAATAAGGGGTATGGACTCTTTGCAATTGTCAAATGAACAAGATATAGAAGAAAATATAATGGTTTTAAATAGAAAATTATCAGAGGAAGTAGAAAGAAGAGAATTCGCAGAACAACAAATGAAGCATATGGAAAAACAATTAATAAAGAAAATAAAAGCCAGCTTGGAATGTGTGCCAGGGGAAGAAAGAAAGTTGCAGATGATTGGAAACTGCCTGAAGGAAGATGCTATGGTTTGGTGGGAGATGGTGTCAGATGAGGTGACAACAATGGATGAATTTGAAGCCAGATTCACAAATCAATTCTGGGGACGGAACAAGCAGACTAGGGTAAGACAAGAATTATTATTTGGTAAATATAAAGTTGGAAATAATGAAACAAGAGAGAGTACCTATGTTATGAAGAGGTACTCTATATTAAAATATTTAACCCCTAAGATAAGTGAATTAGACTTGGTTTCACAATTAAGTAGACATTTTGATTTTGAAGTTAGTCAGACAGTAGCTATACACAATATAAATGATATGCAACAGTTTTTAGAATTATTAAAAAGGTTAGATGATGCAGATCGTGGAAATAGATATAATAATAATTATTCAGAAAGTAATATTAAAAGAAATCAATATTCAAGATTTAATTTGAACAATACACCTCTGAGATCAGAAAGACCTATGCTAAATGATCATACTCAAATTAATAGAAATAAAATGGCTTCCCCAAATAGAGAAATAAATGATTCAGATAGGAATAATGTAAAAGATAGAATAATAGATCAAAAGAAATACACAGGTACGAGATATAAAGATACAAGGCCAAATTTTAATTTAGAATCTGTAAAAGTAGATGAAAAGAATAAATCAGAACTTGTTTGTAGTAAGGATTTTTGTTAGGGCCAACCAAAAAGAGAGAAAGTTTTGCATTGTTATATGATAAGTCAGATTGCGCGATAAATACTAGTTTGCCACACATTAAGCTAAGGGAATGTTATTTGCTAATTGATTCTGGTAGTGAAACGTCAATTTTTGGATGAAAAAGTTGTTGAATGGTTAATTAAGAATAAGGAAGGGAAATATGTACCCACAAGAAAAATTACTATTGTATCAGCTACTAAAATGATAATAGCTGTAGTTAATATAATTTATGTTATTGAATTTGAAGTAGAAAACCATAAATTTATCGGAGAATTTATTGTAGTAAAAGGTTTAGGAAGAAATGGGATATTGGGAATAGACTTGTTAGATAAAATTAATGCAATAATAGATATTAATAAAAAGAAAATAATAGTTAATAATAAAAAATGTGTAGTGGATCCAGGAGGCTGGAGAGGAAGAGAAAATTATAAATTGTATGCAGAAAATAAATTGTATGGATAAAATAAATAATATGGAAGAAAATGAAGAAGTAGGAGTATTGGAAGAAAAGGAGTTAATGGTGTTAGAAGAAATGGAGAAAGAAAATTATGGAGAAGTGGAAATTCCCGAAGATATTGATTCGTTGAAAATAGATTGTAATGAAAAATATGAAGAAGTTAAATTAACAATTAAAAATAATATAGAATTAGTAAACAAGTTTCCCAGTATAGCCAGAAATTATCGACATTCATTAGTAGAGAACGGACGCAATTTCCATAAAACGCAATCGGCAATTGGAATTGTGTAAAACGTCGCTCAGTACATCCCGGCGTAATTCAATGAAGTATTTGTTTGACTTACTCGGACACCTGGTCTCGCCCGCGATAACAATGGACAAGCCAGCTATTGTATTCGAAGAATATAGTGTTTTTTAAAGTGTTTTCATGAGCGTAGATAGAAGCGGGGTTTTTATAATGTATTTTATTTATTAGTTTATATTTCGTAAGATAAATAAAGTGCTGTGAGTAAGTTTCTTGTATTCATAGTTTTAACTGTTAATTACATCGTAATTTTTGTGATAGATCCTGTTTAATATCGTTTGATTGAATCTATTTCTACCAATTATTTCGACGTAAGAGTGTGCATTGAATTTCGTTCAGTTTCAATAACTTACGCACACATTTTTAGTTTTCATTTATTTAGATCTAGAGCATTGTTTAAGTTACTTTTTCAGACATGATATGGAAGAATGTCGAGAACGGCATTGTAAAACAATGGCGAGTTGGATTGACGGTCATACTGATTGTCAGTGATTCCAAAATTTATTACAAAATCCGTAAAATATCGTCAAAAATTCGTCACTTAGGATCGCAAACACATCTGAACTCTGTAAAACTTTTATGGCGGCTAATATTCCATTAAATAAACTTAGCAATCCCACTTTAAAAATATTTCTGAAAAAATATACTGGTCGAAATGTTCCTGATGAATCAACTTTACGCAAATATTATGTTTCTAGGTGCTATACGGGAACAGTAGAAAGCATTAGAAGCCATCTTCTAAATCAATACATATGGATAAGCGCCGACGAAACGGTGGTTATGTTAGGACGCTGTGTGGTAAATGTTGTAGCTGGTGTACTACATCCAACTATTCCCTATAACTCATATGTAATAGCAACAAGTGTTATAAATAGAGTTGATGCGGAAACAGTTGCTGAAACCATTAAGGAGAATATGCAAAAAATGCTTCATTCGGACGCCACGTACAAAGAAAAAATACTTTTATTTGTCAGTGATAGTGCTGCGTATATGTTAAAAACAGGCAGACTATAATTCTCTCCTGGTTACGCAGTAGTTCCTCTCCGGTTTGGACAGGGTCTTGCTGAAGTATCCAATGACCTTTACTTGTCCATCTTGGATTTGAGAGAGCACGCCACCAATCCCGACGTTACTGGCATCCGTATCCAGAACAAACCCCCCAGATGGCAGTGGATAGTTTAAAACAGGTGCACTGATCAACGTACCCTTTAACGACTCAACAACTTAAACAACTTGGCATTCGCTGTTCCAAGTGAATGCTCGATTAGGCGAGTAAGTGGCTTTGTAATGTTGGAGAATCCAGAAACGTAGCGTCGATAATATGTGCATAATCCCAAAAAGCTTCTTAGCTGATGTTTGTCTTTGGGTACCGGCCATTTTTCCACAGCTGTTACTTTTTCTGGATCCACAGCAACTCCTTTTCCGGAAACCACATGACCAAGGTAATTTACCTCCTTGCGGAAAAGGTGACACTTCTTTGGACTTAACCTCAGATTGGCAACTCTCAACCTCTGCAATACTACTTCCAAATTTTTTATGTGATCTTTAAAATGTCTTCCCAACCACAATCACATCATCGAGATATACCCGGCAGGTATTCCAAGACAGTCCCCTCAGAACAGTGTCTATGAGTCGCTCAAAAGTAGCTGGGGCGTTACACAGTCCAAATGGCATAACTGTAAATTGCCAGAGTCCTGTACCTAAACTGAAGGCAGTCTTTTCTTTGTCATTGGGATCTATTCCCACTTGCCAATAACCGCTCCTTAAGTCGAGAGTGGAGAACCATTTTGCTCCTGCCAAGGTGTCTAGCGTATCGTCTACTCTTGGGAGAGGATAGCTGTCCTTTTTGGTCACTCTATTCAAACGATGATAGTCCACACAGAATCTGGTAGAACCATCCTTCTTCCTGACAAGGACCACTGGCGAAGTCCATGGACTATTCGATGGTTCAATTACTCCTTGGCCTTCCATATCTTGTATAATATGCTCGGCTTCCTCATGTTTTGCCAGTGGTAACCTTCTTGGTCCTTGCCGAATTGGACTTGTATCGCCGGTATTTATTTTGTGCATTACAATATTGGGTTTTCCTTTCGTACCAGTCTCAGTTTCAAAGACGTCTTCATAATGTTTGATTAAATCCTTAACTTGGCTTTGTTTCTTCTTGCTCAATCCTTGACAGGCGGAGTCGATTATCTTGGACAATTTCTCAGGAACCTGCACGAATCCATTCTTCTTGGGCTTTATACGATGAACGACGGCCGACACTGGCGAACACCACCCTAAAATAGTACCCTTCTTCAATGAAACAGGGTAATGGTTCACATTCATTACCCTTACCGGTACAGTCTTCTGAATCTTAACCAGCATTTTGGCAACTACTATTCCTCGGCCCACCTCGTCATCATCAGCCTTTGGTTCCAACATTGTAACATATCCGTCCAAATAATCACCTTCCATACACGCCGTCAAAAATGTCTCACTTCTTGCATCCAGAACAACATTCTCTGTAATTACTTGTACACTCCCACAATTTTTCCCATGAAGAAATAATTCCTCATTATTTATTTTTAAAGTGCCTTCTTCCATGTTTAACTGGAAGCCATAAGTGTTCATGATGTCTAATCCCAAGATTATTTGTTCTTCTATGTCGGCTACGAAAACACGATGTCGGATTGATGTTGGTCCTATGATAAAATTGACATCTACTTCACCTTCCACAGAAGCTGCTTCTCCAGTAGCTGTCCTAAGTCTCCATTTGCTAGAAAGTAATTCTTTATTCCTGGGTATTAAATCGGGTCGAACAATGGTTTTCGTCAACCCAGTATCTAGCGAGCAAGCATAGGTCCTTCTTTCCATAACAGCGTCCACACACAGGCCATTGGTTTGATGTTGCAAGGATGGGATTTGGGCAGTCCTTGGGACTTGCAGATTCTCAGCCGATTCTTTCTTGGTCCTTTTACCCCATTTATTCTGAATGTGACCGTTTCTTCTACAATTCCCGCATGGCCGAGCACTTTTATTTGGTTTGATCTGATTCAGGACTTGACTAACCACCTGCTCCATGAACTTCTCATTTTCCTGTTCGTCGACAGAACAGCCACGAGCATGATTCCGAGAGGCTTGTTTTGCAGTCTCAAACTCAAGTGCGTACGCCAAAGCATCGATCGAGGTTTGCCAACCTTAATGCTTGCTGCGTATCAATATCCCGTAGACCATCTATGAACGTCTGGACAGCTAGGTGTTCCATGAAATTGTCTGGCGCCATCGGATATGCAAGTCGAACTAGACGAGCAATATCTGCTATTAAATTACGTATTTAGTATTGCTCTCCCAGAGATTTAACGCGTTTTTCTTCCAAAAGGTCTCCAAAGTGATGTACATAATCTTTTTTCTGTTATGCTTATGTATATCAACTTAAAAATAAGGTAAATGGATTTTAGATAAAAGTTCTATTTACTGATGAGAGTAAATTCAATATTTTCTAGTTAACCGTCGATAAATAATGTAACAGAAACCAAATACCGCACTACATAATATCTTCCAACAGATGCATATTGGGATGGACATGTTACGGTTTGGGGATCTATGTTTATAATGGGGTTGGTGAATGGCATTTTATTGATGAAATAGTAGATGCTAAATATTATCTAAAAATTTTGCAACATAAATTATTTAAAATCGTTGAAAAATCGGACATAAAAGCTAAGTAAATACTTCAGCAAGGCAACGATCCAAAGTATTGCGCTCGGTTCGTTAAAGAATGTATCAAGATATCTCGGATAAAAATGATTTAAACAATACATTATTCAGGTAAGGAACAATGTTAGATCTTAGATGCGCAGGGAATACAAGTTAAATAAGAGATGATTAATAATACTTAAATATTTAATTAATTTATCTATATGTATAGCAAGCGCCAATTAAGTTGGCGCGAGGAGGGGTTGCCCAGAAGCCGTTTTAAAAAAAGTCCACCCCCACTACTCAAGTAATTGTCAGAATACATTTGTCATTGACGTTTGACGGAACATAATGTCTTTGCTAGGGGATCATCAATTGATACACGCTAAGAGGTTAGAATTATCTGACATTTGATGTAAAACCAAATACAAATCTTCCCACTACTTTTAATCCTGCGCGAACTTACCCCTCCTCGTGCCAACTTAATTGGCGTTTGCTATACCTAGATAAATACCCACTCCTTAATTCAATCAACTTTAAAAAATAACATATATTTGTACATATGAAATCGTGTCTATACAAATAATTCGAACATATTTTGTTGCATCTGCGCTAAATTCACGAAAAAAAAGGCAGGATGTAATTCAATTTGTAGAAGAAACATATACCATCTAATTTAACTACAAATAATTAATACAAAGGTATTTTTAATAATATAAAATATTATTAAAAATCTGGTGTGAAGAACACAAATGCAGGTTCACTATTAATATTTTCTGTGAACGTGTCCGTTTGGAAGGGCGTCGTTACTTCACATTAATTATGTGGACGGTGTGCGAGGTACTTCGGCTGTCTGACAACAGGCAGCGCCGAATTTACTTCTGCGCTCGGTCTGGAAAATTACGGTGATAGGGCGATGTGGTTCTTTTCTGTGAATGTGTCTGGGAATATCCTTTCTCCAGCAGGGGCGTACCGATGAGCCTGTAGAAAGGTGAAATACGTATCTACGTCTCTGGTGATAGGATATGTTCGGACACGTTCACAGAAAATATTAATAGTGAACCTGCATTTGTGTTCTTCACACCAGATTTTTAATAATATTTTATACTATTAAAAATACCTTTGTATTATACAAAACTGGTGGGGTTTACCTACTCATGTATGTTTCAATTATTCTGATACATTACACATGCGGTTAAGCCGTAGTATAAGTGAAGACACAAACAAAATGCAGTTTTCTAGAGAGATTGGCTGTGCCAACCTTTGGAAGGGCGTCGTTACTTCACATTAATTATGTGGACGGTGTGCGAGGTACTTCGGCTGTCTGACAACAGGCAGCGCCGAATTTACTTCTGCGCTCGGTCTGCATAATTACGGTGATAGGGCGATGTGGTTCTTTTCTGTGAATGTGTCTGGGAATATCCTTTCTCCAGCAGGGGCGTACCGATGAGCCTGTAGAAAGGTGAAATACGTATCTACGTCTCTGGTGATAGGATATATTCGGACACGTTCACAGAAAATATTAATAGTGAACCTGCATTTGTGTTCTTCACACCAGATTTTTAATAATATTTTATATTATTAAAAATACCTTTGTATTATACAAAACTGGTGTGGTTTACCTACTCATGTATGTTTCAATTATTCTGATACAAATAAATAAGATAAACATCAGATGAATCGATCCATATGAATTTCAAAACTTGGGATGTAGTACGAGTGTCAAATTAGATTTTCTATACTTTCATACTGAAAATTTGAGAAAGGAAATGAGGAACATAGGCTATATTCTATGAGACGTAGAAAAGTGTACCTACCAATAAAAATGAAAAAAAAGGATATGGCCAACTACTATGATGAGTCAATTCTAGAAACTTTAAGAATTTAGATTATAAAAGATGGAGAAGGTGGCAGATAGGTCGCATGACTGAATCAATTCTAGGAAATTAAAAAAAAACTAATAAAGATGGAGAGAAGATAACAGGCAAAATAGAACAAGGTTTGTAGGCTTCCTCGGTCGTTATCCATAATTGCTTCTGGAATTGCGGTCTAGAACCGCGTCTTTGGCGCTGCTTCCTTCTTGGCCGACGTTTCCTGTTTTCGTACCGTTGCAAGGGACATATTCAGGACTGCTATTATTATTGCAGTTGTTCTAGTTTTCCAGGGCAACAGTAGTAACAACTCTGAAGATTTTCATTGCAAAAGTGAATAAAACATGGGACAAGAAGAAAGCAGTGTCAAGGACGCGATCGCAGCCCGGAATTCCAGAAGTAAAATGCAACAAGAATGTAAAATTATAAAATTTGCGTGTAACAGAGCAAATGTGTCGTTATTTTTCAAGAATTTTTTTTATAATTATTAACTTAACTTCACTTTTATAAATACAACCACTGTTTCAACTGCATGAATAGATCTTTTATCACAGATATGTAGGCAATATGCATGTTTTTCAACTGCTAAAATAAATTTGAATTTGTGAACTGTAATGAATTGATATTTCTGTGAATATATTTTATGAAAATGTCTGTTCCATTATATTGTACTTTCATGCTGAAAAATCCCTAACTAAACTTTACGTAAAAAACTTATTTTGTGACCAAAATAATTTTGTTTAGCCAAATACTAAAAAAAAACTAAAGCTATTTAAAAATGCACATTTTTTCATTCACTGTGTACAGTTTAATAAATTATACTTACGTGTGTGTTATAATTCGGGTGATTGTAAAACTTTTCCACTGAAGAATAACTGCCATTTTCTAGTTTGAAAAGATCTGTTTTATTATCGAACGTTTCTCCATAATCATAAGAAATATAAACAGCAGACGGGTTGACTGCAGCTGAACTTGAGAGACTTGAAACAGGATCTCGAGCAAGACATATGATTACATCACTACCTTCACCCACCCAATGCACCATTAACTGTTTGTGACGGTCGTTGAGCGGAAGCACCTAGAAGCAAATTATATATTGTTTAACATTTCATTAACGTATAAACGGGACAAGTATGAATATAAGCTTATAGAAAGTTGAAATTAATTTTAATAAAAGATAATTAAATCAGTATTGATTTCTTGACATTAAAATTATTCCTGAATATTCTGCAATTTCCTGGTTTTATTTAAAAAATATTTATATTTTTATACTACGATTGTTAAGAAAATGTCATATATTTTACAATAATAATTACTAATTCTCTTCAAAAACATACTTATTTTTTAATATTAAGATATTAACAAAATTTATAATTCAGAACTAAATTAATTTGTACAAGGGGGGGCTTCATGAATTAGAGGATAATACAATTTTTGTTGATATTTATTCTAAAAAAAAGTATAAAAAAATATTGCATTATTAATTCTTACTACATTATTAATTATTATAATTGTGAACTTTATATAAAAAAAAAATACTTAATACCTAAAAATCAATATATATTTATGTTTTAGCCGAACATGTAATTAAGATACATAGACGTCCGTCAATTATTATCATTTATCAGACTTTTCCACCTGTTAGTTTTTATTATCCTCACATAGACATAAGCTACCACTGGCGGAGTCTATTCACTTAATTGCAAACAACTTTGTTCATTAATAAAACAAACAATAATTATAGTATAGTCTATGATATATTCCCTATTATTTGCAACTAGTTGATGCCTTTGGCGTAGAATTCATCTGGTTTTGATGTACACAGCTTTTTACGAACTCTCAACCTTAGTTACCGTTAAAGAAATGTTTCCCCGTCAAAGTAGTTTGCAGCAATTAAGAAAGATAATAATAACATGGGGCAATTGTCGGTGAGTATAGCCGGTGGGGTAGAACAGGCCACCTAAACTCTAAAATTATTTCTGCATCTTATGTAACGTGCCGTCAAAAACTTTCCTCATTAGAGACGACCATGCTTTTTGATAATGGTTGGTGATAGTGCACGTAATCTGTCACAAACGTATAATTTCAAACATGGCCGTCTCTAATGAGGAATTTTTGCAGGCACGTTATGTTTGGCGTTATCATATAGAACATTTTTCCTGTTGACGTGCGCAGGGTGTTTTACGATTAAACTTTCATAACCACACTGCAGGTTATAAATATATAAATCTGCTTTAAGTACTTCATTGGGGTTTTAAAACTTAAAACAAGTAATACCACGATAATCCCACCACACACAATATTTTACTTTCATGATATTCAGGTTTTGAGGTTAATTGTGGAGATTTAGCCTCTTTTGCGCTTAATATTGTTGGATGCAACCTATTTTTCATGACCTGTTGCGATCATTTTAAGAAACGAGTCATTTCTCTGTAATTAAAGAAGGCTTGTAAAATAAAAATAAAATTAGTAGTTAAAATCCTTAATATTTGTTCGTAAAATGACAATAGTTTCGCCAGCACGTGGCTTAATCAGCTACTTACCGATGAAGCCACTGTGTAAGCGAAACAATTGTCGTTTTAGGAACAAATATTAATAAAGCGATGATTTTAATTACATATTAGTTTTATTTCTATTTTAAATTATGCATCTTCATCAAGTAAAAGACTAATCAATTTAATTAGTTCAAATGTATTTTGACGAACTTTTTTCTACTAGTGCAACTAATCTCAATAGTAGTAGCCTATTTCCAAATGGATGTTTGATATATTTGTTATATTCGTGAGAACAATTGTCCATTTAAGAATGTATCCTGTCATCACAATTCGCCTGTTCTAAGAGATGGGTATGAATCCATCAAACGTAGATTAGAAATAGTCACAATATTCGCAAGATATACTGGTGTCCTTGAAACAAACAGACAAGATATAATTATGTAGAATATGAATCCAAAAAATATTCAGAATGTTTATAAATAATAAATACCTCACACATACACACATACGCTACAGGGTATGTTTAACAAAACTATTAGTTTTGTTATTGTCGGTCAACTTTAAGATATCGTCTCTGAGACTTTTTATAATCGCACAGTGGCGTACAAAAATTCTGTAAATAACTTTGTCATTTTTTCTCGCTTATGAGATGGAATTTTGGGAAAATATTTTGGATTTATATTCTATACAATTACATCTTTCCATTTTTCATACGTTGTCTTTTTATTTCAACGACTGCCTGTATATTCGCGTATAGAAATAGTCTCAAGCTTCATCAGAATTCAGTGGAATACGTCCAAACTGTGCTGAGATATAAATTATTCCATTTCTTTCGAGGAAACACTAAACTTCCAATTGATAAAGGGCAACAAAAGATTCTACTGCATATTTAAATAATTCAAGAAAATGTTTTATGTCCGCAAATATTAATTTCAATGACCGCTGTTCACCACTATTTTTAAAAACAGGTTTGTTTAACGTTGATAAAGTCGTTCTGGAAACTTCAACCTTTAACTAAACTCCTCAATACTGTAGCGTTCCATTCCACACAACAAATACCTGTATAACAATGAAGTTACTAAACTATTTAATGTAACTACTGAAGATGACAACGTTGCTCTTGAAATTGTAAACAGTTTAGTATTTCTTTGTGCGATGTGGAACCCCATGTTATTGAAGTGTTTATCCTAATTAAAACTATATAAAAATATTCACATAATGAGATAATCATCATACATAAAATCGAAATTTTACTCAATTAATTTAATTAAACTTAAAAGAATAGCATGAACTTCTCATATTTCATGACAACATTCCTTTAACATTAATTCTAGAATTCTATCTAACTCTTTTCGAATAGAAAAAACAGTCCCAAACTGAAACGAACCACTGCTGCGTTTTAGAGTTTGAGAAATATTTTCTATTAGAAAATCGTTTGATAAACATCGGAGCAACCGAAAATAATAAAACCATAACTTCAAATGTTTTGGAGTATAGAAAATGTAGTAATTTTTAAATTGTAAATAAATGAGATCGCAATATTTGAAGACGATGTAGCAAATATAGATATTTTACAAATGGGTGTTATACGAGGGGTACCCAAAAGAAACTGATGCGATGGGCGGAGTTTTAGTAGTACCGCTTCCTGTCGCTAGAGGCATAGAAAGTACCACAATACCATTCAGTAAGTCAAGCGTCGTCGCAAAAAAAGGTTCCGTTCGGTTTGTGTGAATTTTTTAGCGACAGTCTACTCATCGTTTTTGCAATGGTTAATTCTCGCGAACAGCGAGTGACAATAAAGTTTTGCAACTTGCTCGAAGAAACTGGCACAGAAACTCGTAAAATGTTACTACACGGCCTACAAGAATGATGCTATTGAGAAAATTTAAGTGTTTGAATGGTTTTCCTGTTTCAAAACAGTTGAAATGCCAGTTGATAACTCGCTTCCACGGGCCAAACCGATGAAAATGTTGAAAAAATCGCCAATCGTCTTGGAAGATCGGTGACAGGCCATTGAAGAAGTTGAGCAGCTGTCTGGAATGCCTTGGAATTCAGTTCAACGAATGGAAGATTTGATAATGAAAAAGGTCGCTATTAAATTCTTGCCTCGACTGCTGAACAAAAACGAGGTCGCGTGGAAGCATGCTGTGCTTTGAAAGAACAGTTCCGAAATGATGCAAACTTTTTTCCTATGTCATCACAGGAGACGAAGCATGGTGCTACGGTTACGACCCTGGATGAAGCAACACTCAAGCTAGTGGAAGACTTCAAGTTCACCTCGCCCCAAAAAACCTTATCAAGTGAAATCAAACATCGAAACAATATTGACTTGTTTTTTCGATGCAAGAAGAGTCGTCTATTCAGAGTTTATTCTACAAGATCAGACAGTTAACCTGGCTTTCTAACTGGAAGTTTTGAAAAGATTGCTCAACAGTTTGCGGTAGAAGAGGCCTGATTTGTTGCAGTCCAGCGACTGTTTTTTTCACCAGGACAACACTCCTGTTCAGCCTTATCTGTAAGCTAATTTTTGACAAAAAATGACGCATGGTGGGCACGATCAATGTGCCCTCCCCTATTCCCAGCCAGTTTTTCTTAATTTCCCCGAATGAAAAGAGACATGAAAGAAAAGCGTTTTGCCGACTTTGCCGAGGTGAATAAAAAACAACGAAGACCCTGTGGGGCATCACCGAAGACGAATTAGAAAAATGTTTTAAGCAAAAGAATAAAAGACTGAACAATTATATTAACACCAGTGGAGAATACTTTGAAGGGGATTGAAGGATTGTTTGTTTAAAAACTAAATAAACTAAAAAAAAATAAATTCGGTTTCTTTTGGGTACCTCCTCGTATATAATACCTAATAAAATCAAAATTAAGATTTTAAAATGGAAGCATAAAAAATACAATGACAATGAATAATACGCGCTAAACATAACCTGTAAATTGTAAATATAAACAAGTAGTTATTTCCGTTTTTTATTAAAACAATACGAGTATTTATTATACCATACGCTCCACTCAATTTTTAGTACATGGAACTAAATAGTGATTAACTATAAATGCTTAAAGTAAATATTTAATTGGGCAACCCTGCGATATTAGCTTACCTGGTCATACCCTTTATATTTATCTTTTTTGGTTAGAATATTTTATATAAATATGGATGATATATGGTTAGAATTATTGGTAAGTAAATCAATATTAACTGATATCAAAACTGAGATTTATACAAAATGATAGTTGAAACAAATTTTACGAATCTATACTACAAAAAATACGTATAAAGGAAATGTTCAAAATGTTGGCCTTCTACTTGTAAACACTGAAATCGTGGTGATAAATTCCGCATTTGCAATTGCCTCTTTAATTATGTAGTTCTTGCTCTTAAAGTTACACTTGGAAAACGATATGGGAAAAATTGCTGCAAATAATTATTTGCAGCAATTTTTCCCATTTCGTCCCACAATTATCAATTATAATTGATAATTGTGTGGAATGTGTGGTATGGCAGAACTCTGATGCAAATAAGCATTAGTTAATTCTATGTTATCCAGTCGATTTATAAATGACTTGAAAACAATGGTTTCGTATTTTTCTTTGGACGTTGTTTCTTGAAAGAATATTGGTTCAATAATTCGTTGTCTTGACATTTAAATATCAATTTGAACTACTGGATGCAATGGTACTTCGATTAAAGTATGTAGATTATCTGCCTACCAAACTCTATAATTCTTCGAATTAACGTAATCACATAGGTGAAACCATGCTTTATCGGAATAGAAAACAATATTTTGCTGGTTAACGTTATGCGAATGATCATTATACCACTGACAAACTAGATCCGTTGTAAAAAAATCAAATGGGTGAATTTGGTAGACAATTGAAAATTTATATGGGCATAAATGTACCTGTTTTTTTCAAGTTCTCACGAGTGGATTTATAGGAAAGTTCTAGAATGGATGTAGGTAAAGTTAAGAGATTAATGAAGTGGACCTTACCTATTAGTTGGAATAGACGACGTACAGAAATATGAGAACTTTGTTCAACAATATGATTTAACATTTTGTAAAATATCGGAAGCGACAACAGTGGGATGACTTGTAGATTTATCTTTAGCCGCATTACTAGTGCTTAAGAACCGTTCGATTATTCTAACACTGTGTTATGAAAAGCAACGATATTCAGTTCAATTTGTTCTTTTAGATACATTTCAATTAATTGTAAGTCATCTCCTTGGAATGTATGTATAATTGCCAAATTCATTTTGCAAGCCGCTTCCAAAATAACTGATACAATAGTAGTTATTTATGGACCAAGTCAGTGTAAAGTGATTCTTTATTGAACGCGCCCGAAATTATGAGCCGAGCGAGCGAGGCGATTAAGAAACGAGTTCAATAGACACTTTACTGACGTGGTGCATTCAAAATTTTTTCTCCAACCGCAAAAATTAAAAATTTACAAAAATGGAGATATTATAGCTTATCACATTTTATTATGACAAAGTAAACGGATAGAAAAATAACAGCGAATATGAAAGAAATCTACTTATTAATTGATATATTAAATTCTTTCATTGTTTGGACCTTTGCTTCATGTAAATCCATATCACAAATAAATAAAACACACATAAGATGTTTTAGATTTACACTTTATTAATAAGATAATGACAGCTGTTTCGCTAACACAGTAGCTTCTTCAAATTCAACTTAAGACTAAAGATACATACAATATACAGCGTTAAATCAGGTAGTTGACCTAAGTTAAAATTCTAGGAACTATTACATTTATATTTATTGCTTTTTGAAAACTATACTATGTCCTACTTGTGTGAGGTTTAAGTTTAATAATATAACATAAGCAACTAAGAAACAATATTACAATGGGTGAACAGATTTAACAGTGAGGATGAATTGGATGAAAATACAGTTTTCAAAACGTCCCGAAAAATTATGTGATCGGAAGCTTTCCAAGTTTGTTAAAGTTTTTGGAGGGAAAACATCTCCACTACTACGTTGACATACCAACGAGGATTTATCTGATGTTGTAACAGAATTTAATATCATGCTGAATACCCTATTATCAGAAGAAATTCTTCCCTCTATCGTCGATTTAAGGAGTCATATTAGATGTGTAACAAATGACAACGACATGACAGTTGACAGAAATTTCGTAGCTTTTCCAATATAATTTAAATTTTCCGCTTAAAAAATTTATTTTTCGTGAAAAATAAAATCTTGTATGAACCACTGGCGTTATGGCAATTAAATTGCCCTCGGTCGACTTTCATCCCTCGGGCCAGTGGCCCTCGTGCTAAATTAACGTCGACCTCAGACCACAATAATACCCATAACGCCCTTGGTGTATAAATAACTATATCGCCAACCGTCAATAGATCCATGCATTACCATAGCGATTTTCGGAAGTAAACAAACACTTTACCTGTCACTAATATATATCAACATAGCCATGACTGTATTCAAGGCTATGTTGATATATATTAGTGACAGGTAAAGTGTTTGTTTACTTCCGAAAATCGCTATGGTAATGCATAGATCTATTGACGGTTGGCGATATAGTTATTTATACACCAAGGGCGTTATGGGTATTATAGTGGTCTGAGGTCGACGTTAATTTAGCACGAGGGCCACTGGCCCGAGGGATGAAAGTCGACCAAGGGCAATTTAATTGCCAAAACGCCAGTGGTTCATACAAGATTTTATTTTTCACGAAAAATAAATTTTTTAAGCGGAAAATTTAAATTATATTGGAAAAGTTCCGAAATTTCTGTCAACTGTCATGTCGTTGACATTTGTTACACATTTAATATGACTCCTTAAATCGACGATAGAGGGAAGCATTTCTTCTGATAATATGGTATTCAGCATGATATTAAATTCTGTTACAACATCAGATAAATCCTCGTTGGTATGTCAACGTAGGTGGAGATGTTTTCCCTCCAAAAACTTTAACAAACTTGGAAAGCTTCCGATCACATAATTTTTCGGGACGTTTTGAAAACTGTATTTTTAATTTTGCTAAATAATGTTAAAAATTTGTTTGGAAATTGTTGAAAATAAACAACTATTAAGTGTTACGTATTTTAAATGACAGTTGTTAAAACTTTGATGTTTTCAAGTTGTCAATGTTTAGATACTAATGCTAAAGTTTTGCTTCTGTTTTTAGACTTTGTTAAAAACTAAATTTATTAGTTCTGTAAAATGTGCATTCTTTCTTCTCGGGCCTTATTTATACTCACACAACATTAAAAACTGTAAATAAATTACCAGGCGTTATGGGCCATAATGCCCGGTTATTACGCCCACGGGCATTATGACCGTGTTTATGCTAACCGTATCCAAGGTGATATGAACAAATAATATTTAAGTGAAAAATAAAATATTTTTAACTCGATACTAAAAACCATTTAGAAAGTAAAAAAATAACAAATTGTTTTATTTATTTATTTGTTTAGACTTTGTCAAATTTTTGACAAATTTAAATTAAAAAACTAGCCATTTGAGCATAAAGTTTCAGAATTGTTGCCAGCTTATGCAAAAAAATTTCAATCGTTTATATCGGTAAAGAAAAACTTATGATCTGTATTTATTTGTGACGGGCGATTTCACAATTTCCCCGTTTTTTTTTTTATATTCGCGTTATCGTACATAAACTAGCTCACTAATAATAATCACTATAATGACAAGTAAGACATTATAGTATTATGATAAAAACCAAGTATTATTATGAGAAGCGAAAGGGTGTAAACAGACTCCTACAAGGTCTGTCTATCTTTCATACTGGCGCCACAATTCACGACATTACGAGTTTCATTCTTAATCACATATTCGCAAATACATTTAGGAATTTCATAATATAAAATGGTCTTCGAAATAATATAAAGTATTAGATTTGCTTAGGATTATCATACAGTAATATTAATAATAGTTTTCTGTTAATAGACCTAGGCTCAGGAGGTTGAAACACGGTAGGTATGTTATAACTTAACTCAAGTCTCATAGTACACTGGTGTTAGTTAATATGGCTTGCATTCGCCCTAAATTATCTCGACGTTCAAATTTTTTTAGCTGGGAACAAGAAACGCCAAACGATATTATATGCTGCACTAGGGTTTAAAACCCGTTCCTCAGCTAATTTAATTTAATCAATGGTTTAGCGATCTAGACTATGGACTAAGCATAAACAGAATGTTCTCCGTATTTAGTATATAGTTTCCGTTGTAATATTTCCGTGTGCGGTAGTGTATGTATGTACTTCCATACTATAAAGCATATGCCGGGAATTTATTTGGTAAAAGGACATCATTATGAAATACCTAGTATGTATTCATCGGATACCTATTCTGATACGTTTTTTTTTTAATTTTAAAAGTTGTCTGTTTCCCGTTATTACGCGAAAATATGAACACTTAAATAAATGGTAGTTAATAATTATCCTGGTTACGCACTGACATTCTCTTTCAACATAGATTTTGCACACTTTGTCTAAGAAGATGAATAAGTCCGAATAAGTGGAAAGAAGACGTGGTTATAAAATTTGAAAGAGGATCTGACAATATACGAAAATTGAAGAGAATTACGTTGTTTAGTGCATCAAGGAAGATATTTTATGGAACAATTCAATGAAGGACAACACTAAACAATGGATTAAGAAAAGAACAAGCTGGGTTTCGACAAAGATACTTTTCCATTGACATTACACTTAGAACTATTACGGGAGACAATTGAAATCAATACTCCTCTTTACTTAGTATTTATAAATTACGAGCGTGTATTTAACTCATCAATAAAAGTATATTTGGACAGCATTGGTGGATCAAGAGGTACCGGAAAAAAATCATGCATTTGATAAGCAAAGTATACAATAATTTTTCGGCAAGGGTTATCATTTCGGAGCATTTCTGGTGCGCCCATCAGTCACCTCTATTATTCGATATTATTCTTAATGAAGTACTAAATAAGACATCTGCACAATACAAGAGAGGAATGCAGTAGGGCTTTACTGGAGTTCTTGAAGACCTGGCTTACGCTGAAATCAAGATTTAACAGAAAATAATAAACGAGATAACAAACGAAAATAAAACAAAACTGCTATGTGTCAATGTAAGCAATGCAAATATAGAAAGAACACGAATCCAAGCAGCAATAAAGGCGGCACAAGCGAAGTAGTTGTAAATAGAATAAATACAGCAAATGCAGTATTCATTTCCTTAAATAAAGTATGGTAAGCGAGGAATTTGACAATCACCACAAAAATGAAGCTCTTCACAGCCACTACAAAATCAGTACTATTGTATGCCTGGGAACAGCTTTTCAACATATGCTGCTGGTGTTTGTGAATCGTTGTTTAAGAAATATTGTAATTATTAGTTGAGACCGGACACATCGGGCTGAAATGACGTCATTACGACGGACGATACAAATAGTCTACAACATCTGTACATTACGCAGTTGTTGAATAGCACTATTCATTCGGTTAACCGCACACAAAAAATAGATGTGCAGTTAACCGAATGAATAGCGCTATTCAACTACTGCGTGATGTACTTACAGATGTTGTTGACTATTTATATTGTCCGTCATAATGACGTTCATTTCAGCCCGATGTGTCCGGTCTCTAATTATTAGATGGCTAGACGTAGTATTAAACGTGGAATTCTGGAAAGAAATAAGACAGGACAGTTTAATTACAGAAATGAGGATGTGGTATAGATGAATCGGTCATACTTTGAAACAACAGCCGTGAAACTAGCCAAAGACCATTGGAATGGAATTCGCGAAGTAGAAGAAATGTAGAGGAGTTTGAAACGAACTATGGAAGATGGAAACTGAAAAATCATGGGTCTAGTTAACGCACCTAGTAAGGAATAGATGAGCATGGAGAGAATACATTACCACCCTAATGTCCCTAAAGAAATAATGATATAATACACGCATACTTAAAATAGCAATAAAACTAATAGTTAAAATCTTCACTTTATCAATATTTGTTCGTAAAACGAAAATTGTTTCGTCAGCACGTGACAAACTGTAGTTTGTAACATGCTCTAGCAAGTACATGACGAAGCCACTGTACTGGCGAAACAGTTGTCGTTCTACGAATAAATATTAAGAGAATTAAGTACAAGTTTTTTTTATTTTTTTATCAGCGAGAAAAACAACAAAAATTCTGTATTGAGTATGTTCTTCATTTTTCTTTCATTCAATAGGTAATTTCTTCCATATTTACTTTATATTTATATTAAATTATCAATTTTACATGCAAATGAAAACTTGTTAATGTGGCAACTACGCGGTGGCTTTTACAAAAACAAAATATATTTATTGTTATTTTATCGACCTTTCGCTATCTTTTTAACTTTTTATCTCTTTGTAATTATTCAGGCTGCCCATTTTGATTATATCCTAAAGCCATCGATTTGATAAATACTTTACTGCGTTTAAGTTAAAATTTGTAATTTGTGTGGCACAATGTAACTATTTACAAAATGAGTAAACGGTGACCACCCCAAATAATACAATAACCGATAAGTACTCACTGGCTGCTGATTAGTAACTGCTTGCCGTTATGCTTTACTTTACCCAATAGTCTTAAAGCGACACAACTGACTTTAATGAATGATGGGCAACCCTAGTAATTATTAGTTTGTTATCAGAATAAAATCGATAGTCAATAATAGTTAATTGATATTTTGTTTAGGTATCACACAGTCAACACATTGATTTATTTTTCACGGCATATTTACATAAATTAATTTAATGCACATATATCCCTACTACATTGATGTTATGGTTTACTTAACAGGAGTTTAACTAAATATATACCGTTAATTACTTGGATGAGCTCTCCTAACAGAACCATGAATTAGCGATATCACTATGATAACAATAGTGTAATTATATGCAATCTCTAAAGCGTGTAATTTTCGATTACTAACTTTACTTTTGTTAAATTTTATTTACAATTAGGAATTAGAATACATTGAACTGCCATTCAAGAAAAAAAGATCGAATGTATGTATGTATACGAGGCATGTTAATGGAAAGCAATTCTACAACAGCATATTCCGAGATTGTCTGAAGATTCGAAAATGCAAATGAAATAATATAATGGGCTTTACGAAGCAAGTCTCTTTGGTGAAGAGACAACTAGAGAATGATCGGCGCTCTTTCAAACTCTTAAACTTTCAAACAATGCAAAAAAATGGGTATGACATACAGTAGTAAGATCGTGTGGAATCACATAAAAAAACTTAACACAGACCCAATAGAGAGGAAGTAAGCAACCAATATCACAGCCAGCCAGGTAGCACACCAACTTATTGAGAACGGGAAGATAGAAAAGAAACGAAATCTCTCTAAAGTTTAAAGATGCACTAAAAATGAAAACAGCCTACTTATAGCATAGTTCGGACTGAAGGAACTGAATGAAGCAATAAACAGCCTAAAGAAAGGAAAAGCTGCTGGTATAGATGATCTGGGCACCGAACAAATAAAATATTTTGACAACACCACCATACTTAGTTGCTATAACTGGTCAACAATTGCTGCAAGAATTACCAAATTCCGAAAACCTGGAAAACAAATAGCCGACTTGCTCAAACCTGGTAAAAATCCAGAACTAGGCAACAATTAAGCAATTTGCCTTAGTTATCCCCCAGCAAGGGGGCTTCCGGCCAGGAAGATGGGATAGGTTCTACCTCTCACGGAACACATTGATGAAAACGAAAACAAATTAGTAAAGAGAATTGCCTTCATCGATTTATCCACAGCGTAAAATACTGTCAACCATAGAAAGTTTCTCGCGAAGATATACCGGGTGTCCTTGAAATCGACTATATTATAATAGACGATATCTTAAAGTTGACCGACAATAACAATAAGAATAGCTTTGTTATTGTCCATCTCATCCAGCTGTTACGTACGTAAACATACGCTGTAGCGTATGTGTGTATGAGGCATTTATTATTTGTACACATTCTGAATATTTTGAATTCATAGGCGTCACGTAGTACAATTTTCAGGCGTTTTTAATTTCTGAGTTCGCGTCATAATTGACTCACAATATTTTTCATTTATGTTCTATATAATTACATCTTTCCATTTATCATACGTTGTCACATTATTTCAAGGACAGCCTGTAGAACACTATCTATTCGTTATTACTTCAACTCTGTTCCTTTCTTACTAACTGTATATATGTACTTTGTTATATTCTGTTAAAGAGCACAGAGACCTTTTTTAATTTTATTTCGCAAAATAAACTTTATCTCATAAATATACATTCTGTAAAAAAAGAAAACTATTACATGAGACAAAAAAAATCAAGGATCTGTGCCCTGCTAGAAGTAAAACAACACATAATAGTGGCACTATCCTGTTGAAGCCAAACCCTGTCGAGGGCAATGTGATATCTTCTCAGTTCAGGCATTACAAATTCTCGCAACATCTTTAAGTAACGCTGTGAGTTGAACTTCAATGCGTCTGTTTTTTCAGGAAAAAAGTAGCGTCTAATTGTGTCAAATCGAACCACACAAGTACTGCCTCACGATGTAGGAGTATTTGATGGAATTCCCGTGTATTATTTTCCGTCCAGTATCGCCAATGTTGTTTATTTACAACACCCGATATGTGAAAATATATGACGTTTATTTTCACTTAACGAGAGCTGTTTATTTACAGCCCAAGAATTTCCTAATCCTTTGTAGATAGAATTTGAAAAATACGCACCATGCAGAACTTAAGTTGCTCCAGTAATTATTCTGCTTATTATACAGGGGCTATCCTTGAAATAAAAAGACAACGTATGAAAAATGGAACGATTAAATTACATAGAATATACAGTATGACTGAAGTTTCATTTTGTTTTTTTGGGGGATATATTCCTAAAAACTTAACAAATAAAATAGTAAAAATTTTTTCTAATAAAAGTTGTCTAGAAACGCCAAAAAAAAATTATTTATAACAGCCCAATGTTTTCAAGTTTTACTGTACCTACACATTTCATACATAATAGGTCAGTAACCGATGAGTGGCCGTAACGATATCAAACTGTGTCAGGGTCAAGTTTAAGATGTGAGACTGCAGTTTACTTGGTACATGTGATAGAATGAAATGTCCGGTTTGTTTGTATGCTTAGTGACGTCAACCGAAACAATGCGTGCAATGTTTCGTCTTTATCGTCGGCCTGTTTATTCTCCCTGCTCGAGTTAATGGCCAAACTTATTTAGAATTCTTACAACATAATTTACAACCGCTGTTAGAAGATGTTCCCCATAATATTAGATATCGGATTAAATCCGCTGGACTTTTTCTTCTGGGGCTATTTAAAACAACTAGTGTATGTGAATGAAATAAATACCATCGATGAACTGCAAAATCGTGGGAATGAAGCTAGTACTTTAATACGGGAGCAAAATGTCCTTCAAGGTGTCAACGAATCACTCATTCGACGTTTGGAGTTGTGTGTGCGAGTCGGTGGGGGAAACTTCGAACACCTGTTGTAGACATGTAAAGTACGTATTAACTATCCTAAAAATATCGTTTTTGTTACTATTATTAATTTATATTTTTATTTTAAATTTTTAAATTAAAAAATGTTATTGTTTTTATGTTTGTTTTATGTTATTTAAGTTAACAAAAGGAAACTTCAGTCATACTGTATATCCCAAATATTACGACGCGAACCTCAAAATTAAAAACCCCCTGAAAATTGTATTATATTACGCCTATGAATTCAAGATATTCTGAATGTAAATATCTCTATTGAAGACACACACACACACATATGCCACATCGTATGTTTACATACGCATATTCAAAATAAAAAAATGTGTATTATGTGTACATTACGTAAATGTTTTTTTATTACGAAAAGTAACAAATATAATGGATTGAGAATGTTTGTAAAAAATACCGCTATTGAATGCAAATGTTTCTTTATTTTTATCAACACTAAGTAATATTTGGTAGACAGCTTTGTATGCTGTAAGGGTTCGATGCATTTTTAAAGATCTATTAAAAAAGATGAGACGTGTGCTATACGGGCATACATGTTAACAGTCTATCTTTAATCGAAGTAAATGATGATCTGACTGAACCGGAGAGGAGACTTACTTAAAGCGAGATGGACAATAACATCTTCTTTTTGTTATTGTCTGTCAGCTTTAAGAGATATCGTCTCTGATACTCTTTATAATACCTATAGTCTATTGCGTACTAGTGTAACAATGCTTTTTAAATATCTGTCATTTTTTCTCGCTTATGAGGGGAAATTTTGGGAAAATATTTTGGGTATATGTTCTATATAATTGAATCTTTTCATTTTTCATGCATTACCATTTTATTTCAAGGGCACCGGGTATATATTTTAAATTAGGGGAACAAATACAGTGTATTTTTATACACTGTTTTTTTTATAATGTAGCATTACAAATTAATTTTTTTGGATACAACAATAATGTGTAATATACAATTTGGCTAAAACATTACGTAAATTAATTAATAATTGTTAGAGGTAGACAAATATATTTGTCAAATTAATTGTTTGTATTAGTAACAGTAACTTATTGAAGAAGTTATGGAAATTTTATTTGAATAATTTTTTGTTTTGAAAAATGTCTTTTTTTAATTTCTTTGGTAACAAATTTAATATTGAATAATTAGAAATTGAATGTTGACGTATGTATGCATATGTTTCATGTTATGATAAAAAATTCATTGAAATTATATTTATTTCAGGGATACTCATGACTAAAAAGTGACTCATTACTCACATGAGAATACTGCTAACATTACACAATAAATTTTAATAACTTAAATGATCTTTATGCATTAGTATTAGTATTATCAAACTAAAAAGTATACTACTCAATTTCAAAGAAAATTTCTTCATATTGTGGTACAAAATACATGCATAACACCATTTAAATATAATTTTCCATTGTGTCAAAGGATTTCCCTTAATTTTTAATTGTTTCATAATCATGCATAATCATTGAACTAGATATATGTACTTCAAAATAAATAATAACGAAATTATTTAAAACGAACAAATAATTAAAGTTCTTCTTTTGGAAATTGTTTTGTTTTGTAATTCCAAGTTATTATACGCCTAAAATTAATACTATAGTCTCTTAACTGACCTTGGCACGATAAAATAAATCAATACCTAAAACGTTATTTGTCTGAAATTAGACACACATGTCTAAATTTTAAATTATAGGTTTTGTTATAATGTTTACTGTGTTGTAGTCCGTTAATATTTCAAAAAGCTTACCTATACGAGTACTTCCGATTATCAATAGAATCATTTTTAAATGTAATAAACGAATGGAAGTTAATATTTAACTCCAACAAATAAAGGAAGGAGTGCATGTTGAGGTAGAGAAGATGATTAATTCTATGCAGACGTTGCAAAATACATACCTGTTAGTATTTATAACCTACAAATTCTATTAATTAATGCATTCGATATTCTTCAATTTTATATACATACTAGAAACCTAGATACCTAGAAACGACGTTAGACGAATAGTTTCATTTATTCCAAAGCACCACTTATTTTTATTATTAGGGAACGGACGTATCCGGCCGAAATAACGATGGACCATATAAATAGTCCATAACATGCCTAAGTACAACACGCAGTTATTGAATAGCACTATTCTTTCGGTTAACCGCACATCTATTTTTTGCTGTTGAATTGTGACGCAATTACTTCGATATAACAGTTATCTTCATGGGCGTAGACAGCGTGAGCAGTTTTTAAAAATTATTTTATTTATTAATTTACATTTTGTAAGATAAATAAAGTACGGTGAGTTAGTTTCTTTTTTCATTGTTTTTACTGTTAATTACATAATTACTTCGTAATTTTTGTAATAGATCCTGTTTAATATCGTTTCATCGAATCTACTTCTCCCAATTATTTCGACGTAAGTTCCGGTGAATTTCGTTAAGTTTCAATACCTAGCGCATTTTTAATTTTCATTTATTTAGATCTAGAACCTTATTTAAGTTACTTTTTCAAATATGATATGGAACAACGTCGAGAATGGCATTATGCAATTACATACTTGCATTGCAAGTAATTCCGAAATTTATGTCAAAGTCTGTAAAATATCGTTAAAAAATTACAAGAAATCGCACGTAAAACTTCACTTAGCATCGCAAACACATACACAGAAATTAGACCCGTTTGAATCTGACAATTTTAACGAAGAACTAAGTGCCGACGAATCTGTCGATATATTAGGACCCTGTGTGATAAATGTTGTAGCTGGTGTACTACATCCAATTATTCCATATAACGCATATGTAATATCAACAAAAATTATAAATACAGTTGATGCGGAAATAGTAGCTAAAACCATTTACGAGAATATGCACCAAATGCTTCATTCGGACGACAGGTACAAAGAAACAATACTTTTATTTGTCAGTGACAGTGCTGCATATATGTTAAAAACAGGCAGACTATTAAAGGAAACATATCCTAATATGCTGCATATTACTTGTGTAGCACATGCTCTCCGCAGAATCTGTGAATATCAGAGACACATTTCCGGAAGTTGATAGGCTTGTATCCGCTTTTAAAAAAGTTTTCAGAAAAGCACCATTGAGTAGCTGCTCTTTACAAGGACGAACTTCCATCATTGTCACTGCCTCCCTCTCCAGTATTAAACTAGATGGGGAACATGGTTGGAAGCTACTAGTTTTTATGCAGAGAATTTCGATAGTTACAAAATTTCGTTACATGTTTAAATGACGATGCTCGAAGTATTTCTGAGTGCAAGGAACTAATACAAATTTCAAATCTAAAAAATCAGTTGTACTTTCCTTAGGAATACTTTGGAAATTTGCCAAAACTAAACACTTATTTTGAAAAACAAAATCTCAAATTAAATCATGGATTAGCCACATTAGATGTGGCTATTAACAATTTGAAAAATATTCCAAGTGACTTCAGATGTGGCCTTCGGAAAAAAAGTTAGACGTAGTTTTTAATAGAAATCCAGATTTAATAACATTGCCGCAATTGTGCATGGGGATAATGCCTCAAATTCTAACTGCTAAATACGCTGAAATAAAGGAATATTTCCAGTATGCACCTATAACCAATTGCTATGTAGAAAGGACGTTTTCTATCTACAAGGATGTATTTCATTCAAAGAGAACAAATTTTACAGAAGAAAACCTTGAGAAAGTATTGCTAGTTAATATTAATACTCCTTTACTCAACTTGAACTACAAAATGAACAAATAAAAATGTATTTCGTATTTGATAGATCACCACCCGTTTGTTTTCCAATTATATAAATAAAATGAAAAACTCTTTAAAAATACAAATTTTCAATAGTACGCCCGTGGGCGATGAGTCATGCGCCTCTCGTATCCGGTCCCTATTTATTATATATATAAAACGTACTGTGGCTATGTTTTCAAAATTTACCAAGAACGTTCGTGTACTAAAATTATACTATTAATATATTCGTGTATATATTACATGTATATGCGGCAGGTGGCAAGAGTATTTTTCTATTCCGGTGTCGTAAAGTGCTAATTACAATGCCCCGTTGCTTGGTTACACAGTATCGTAATGTATTACTTTACCGCACTCTAATTTTTTTTTTCGAAGTTGGTCACAAGAGTGATAAGTAACTAAATCATAGAACTAAATCGTTTTAAATGTTAGATATGGTTAGATATGAAGGTTTCACACCGATAAAAATGTAAATAAAAATTATAGAGAGAATAGTAGACATTTGCTAAAACATTTGGTACTAATTATACATAATAAAAGGCAGTTCGGCAGACTCTTGCTAAATAAATTCGTTAACAAAGCTAGACGCTATAAATACTTCTATTGAGATTACTCATGATTGTGAATACTGCAATTGTTATATACTTTTACTGTAACACTAGAAGATTCGTGGGCATTAATAGATATTCCAGGCAGATTCTGGGAACACACTATATTTTGTTTGAATCCCTGCTAATTCACATTAACTAATAAATCACTGTCCATTGAATTAGAAGTTGATGGATTCTCTGTGTGTTTAGTAGACGTATTAGGTGCAGTGTTAGATAGTATTTCAGCAACGTCTAATTTTTTCTTGACAGAATTATCAGTGTAACCTTCAGCCACAGCGGAAGATTTCCATCCTCCATGGCGCTTAATTGTAATTAAATCTCCTCCATTATTAGCCAAATGTGTTACACTGGATCGTCTAAAGCAATATCCAGTGAAGAGTTCGGGATTAGGTAATTTCAAGTAACTAGCAATACTTTTTGGTACTTTACCTATTGTATTAATACCTACTCACAAGCCATTTCTATATTGCAGGAAAAAACGCCTATGTGTAACATGACTGGGACGAAGATGATAATATTTTATCACCAAATCAATCCATAACCTTTGAGTTATAATAAATTGTCTAGGAGCATAAGTTTTAGTTTTGAGCACGTCAACCATTATGACATCATTTTTAAACTGTATATCATCTATATCATATTTGTTATTTCTTCTACATACTTTCATTGCTAAATATGTTTTATCATCGGCTTCTGTTATAAATCGGTTAATGTGCTCTATTTCTAAAATCTTCGATTTCTTAGGCTCATAGCCTTCAGGCAATCTTTTTAAATATGCTATTAGTTTCGAAAATTTTGAGATATCTGTATTTTTATAAATATTCAAACAACATTTTAACATCGAATATTTGGACCACAAGGAAGATGCCTTTTTTATTGTACCTTCTTTGTCAAAATAGGCAATCATAATGTTTTCTGTAATAGTCACGATGTTATTTTCAGGGATAATTTTGATAGACTATCCTACAAACGCCTAAACCATTAACAAAACCATTCTACTGCTCGACCAGACAATTTGAAGAACTTTCTGAAAAACAACCTGGAAAATAGCCTGTAAAAAGTTCTCATCACGACAATACATCTTCTCACATTAGTCAAGTTATTCACAAAAAATGGATCAATTGAGATTTCACGTTCTATCTTACCCTAGCTTATTCTCCAGCTTTAGCCCCAAGTGGCTTCTACTAAAACTCAAACTTTTCTTAGCTAAAAGTTTTGGTCGGATAAAGAACTTATAGCGACGGAGCAATATTTTGAGGATCTTGAGAAAAATTATTACAAAAATGGCTTAGTGACAGTTGAGTATCATTAGTTGAAGTACGTTAAAGAATATGTTGAAAAATAATTTAAAAAATCTAATGGTCTAATTCAACTTATTTGTTTCATTTGTTTCAATCAAATCATCTTCGTACATATTCAAATATTAGTTAAACTATACTACAATTATAAACTAGTAATTGAAAATAACATTACATTTAATAAAGCAATAATTAAAAAGAGTATTTATACATGCGTTGATTAGATTTAAAGACACACGTCGCTAAAATTGGAATTTTAGTTATAATTTATTATTGTAGTTGTAGCAATTTTAGAAAACGCATGTCAACTGTAAATATAAGAAAATCAATATATTAGAATAACGAGAGATTATTAAATCTCTTGCATTTAAAGGGGTCAACGAGTGAGGATGGCGAATGATTATAAATTGTTCAATACACTCGCTAATCAATGCTTTTCATATGTGACTATGACAAGTTAAATTGCATGCTTTAAGCGATAGGGTAAACAGATTTCTGTGTTTACTCTCAAATCTGCAATTTATAAAGTGATTATGGATTCCGTATTTAATGAACAACAAAAATGATATATATTAGAGTGGTTTTAGCAGGTATGGGGAGTTTCGAATTATGTGAAAATCAACGGGACAACCCGGAAACTTGTTCGTATAGATATAACACTTAATAACTGTAAATTTTGAACCATATCGAAAATCGCATAACCGAGCCTCTCTAAAGTATGAAAAAGTAAGTTTATTCCCTTAATTTTCATTTTGGTTCACGCTATTCAGCGGTCCACCTTAATGGCCAAATTATACATTATATCGATACTGGACGTTAATACGAATCCAAAACGTGTTTATTTGTTGAAATCGGATTAAAATTGACGGAGTTATGAATTTTTTAACACCCCTCTATTCATTGTTAATTGGTAACCCCATCTCGTTTTCATCTTTTGACATTTGGTCATAATAAAATGTAAGCAGTAATTAGGTCTAGAGGAGGCAACACAAAATATTGAAGTCTATTTTAAGTTTTACTTTTCGTTTTCTGTACCTCGAAGATGTATTGTTAAATTTTGCTAAGTATACAAATACTTTTTCTTTGTTTGTGTTAGTGTTTATTAAGACTAGAATAAATATCATATTGTTTTTAAATAGTCCAGGAGGAAATCCTTTGCCGAGAAAAAATCAAAAGTGTAAACTAAAAGCCGATTTTCAAAAAAATTATAGGTGGCCTTTTTTTGTACCTGTGTCTGTGTATGTGTATATGTGTATATATATATATATATATATATATATATATATACATATATACATATATACATATATACATATATACATATATACATATATACATATATACATATATACATATATACATATATACATATATACATATATACATATATACATATATATATATATATATATATATATATATATATACAGGGTTAGTTAAAAGTATGGAGACGGCGATTTATTGTCGTTAATATTCATTTTAGGGAATTATGTTCAATATAAAAGTTTGTTAAGATATTTTGATCTACATTTGTGATTATTTGTTTTTTTTTCTTCAATTGTTTTTTTAGATACGCCTGTTCGCGCATTTTTTTTAAAATGGGAACTGGTAAATTTTGCTCTTCCAATCGATAGAGGTTTTTTTTCTCTTTACAATAATATTTTTGTTTTTTTAAAATTCATTTTAATAACTTTTTTACAAGAAAAAATAAACAAATTAATAACAAAGTAAATTAAAGTAAGTGTTCAAATTGTCGTCCATTAGTAATTTGACAATGACCCAATCGATTTACAAAACCCCGAACAGAGTTCTGTAAAAAATCTCGGGGAATTTCTTGTATCGTTCTGGTAATTCGGATTTGTAAATCTTCGACGTTATCGGGTTTTTCTTTGTAAACTTTGTTTTTTACGTATCCCCAAAGAAAAAAATCTAAAGGACTTAAATCTGGCGAACGGGCTGGCCATTCAATGGTTCCTCGTCTTCCAATCCAACTGTGGAGAAAAACATTGTCCAGATATTGACGAACATTTACACCATAATGTGATGGGGCGCCAACTTGCTGGAACCGGATACTGTCATTGGGCAGGTGTTCATTGTTTTCATGAGGATAGAGCGTAGCACTAGCAGGTATTATTTCATTTTGCAATAACTGCAAATACAGAGCCGAAGTTAAATTGCCATTGATGAAAAAGGGACCGATAATATGACCGCCTAGAATGACAACCCAAACATTAACCTTTTGGGGGTACTGCGTATGGTGCTCCAAAAACCAAGAGGGATTTTCCGATGACCAGTATCTGCAGTTATGTCTGTTTACTTCACCGGTAAGGCAAAAAGTAGCTTCGTCTGAGAAAAGAATATTGTTGACAAAATTTTCATTATTATTGCAAATATTTAACATTTCTTCAGAAAATTGTAATCTCCTATCAAAATAATCTTCCGTTAACTCGTGTACAAGGTGTACCTTATAAGGTTTATACTTTTCACTTTTTAAAAACGACACGATCCATGACTGTGAATATTGAAATTGGCCGCTAATTGATTGGTTGATAAATGGGGGGGGGGGGGGGGGGGGATATTCAGATACAGCCAATAAAATATCCAGTTTGTTATCATCGCTTTTTGCTGTTCTAGGTCTACCACTCCTTGGTAAATCTTTAACGCTACCCGTTTGTTCAAAGCGTCTTAAAGTTTTACCAACAACGGATTTAGAAATTGGATTTCTATTTGGATGCGTATCATTAAATAAATTACTAACGTCTTGTAAACTTCTGCGTCTATCTCCACAACCCAACATCATAAGTATTTCAATTCGTTCATGTTCACTTAAACTCGCCATTGTTAATATTAACAGCAACAAATTGCACAAATGAATTATTGCTGTCAAAGATTTGACGTACACAATAACCACTGATAAAATTATGTCGCTCAAGTTTGTTTATCGCTACGCTTCTGTCTATCTGCGATGTACCGAACATCTGTTAAACACATGAACCGGCTTTTTCTTATAAAATAGTTATAAAAATATCATTTTAAAAAAACCAAAAAAATTTTGTAAAGAGAAAAAAATCTCTATCGAATGGTAGAGTAAAATTTACTAGTTCCCCATTTAAAAAAAATGCGCGGACAGGCGTAACTAAAAAACAATTGAAGAAAGAAAAAATTCAAATATTTTCAAATGTAGATCAAAATATCCTAACAAACTTTTATATTGAACATAAATCCCTAAAATGAATATTAACGACAATAAAACGCCGTCTCCATACTTTAACTAACCCTGTATAATATATAACAATTGATAAATTATAGGAGTTTTTCGGCTTTTATATGAAATATTTACAAATATCAAGTTAGTATGTATGTAATTGCAAAGTAAGGGGGGATGTAAACATTGCTGTCTACAAATTACAAAGCAAATCATACGAAATTTTATTTTTTAATTGAAAAATATTGTCTATGTTGGGACTCGAACCCAAGTCTACAGTTTGCCGGACTGTCGGTTTTACCACTCACCCACAATAGACCTAGGTTCAAGCTATTTAGAAATGCATTATAAAGTAACAGTGTTAATGAATCAGATGTCAGTTATTGAATGTAGATGTCAAGTTGAAACCAGAAGTTAGTTTTGAAAGTTGATGTCAGTTTTGATAGCAGATGTCAGTTAGTGAAAGGAAATGTCAGTAATTGAAAGCAGATGTCTGTTTTGAAAGCAGGTTAAGTTATGAAAGCAAATGTCAGATTTAAAAGCACATGCCTATTTTGAAATTAGATGTCAGTTATTGAAAGCAAATGTCAGTATTTTGAGAGCAGATGTCAGATTTGAATGTTTGAAAATGCTAATTATTACTCCATAGCTATATGAGTGTTTATATAAGGCTAAGAAATTATCTAAACACTTATATGTATATATATATAGTAAACTTAATAAGTCGGCAATTAAAGGTCTGGTTTATTACTTCAAAGTATATACATATATTTAAAACAACCCTACATGTTTCGGCAATGATGCCTTTGTCAAGGATATAAAAAATATAAATTTATATTTTTTCTATCCTACAATATCCAATTATTCATAGACCCTTTTCACGTGAATTGTTTCTCATTTAATATGCAAAAATTACCTCCTTAACACACCCAGAGCCTACCGTGAATTCTATACATTATATTAAATTGCTTAACTCCTTAACTAGGACATGTCACCTAGTTATAATTAACTTTTAAATTATATACCTACATTATCCAATTATTCATAGACCCTTTTCACGTGAACTAATTCTCATTTAATATGCAAAAATTACCTCCTTAACACACCCAGAGCCTACCGTGAATTCTATACATTATATTAAATTGCTTAACTCCTTAACTAGGACATTGTCACCTATTTATAATTAACTTTTAAATTATATACCTACAATATCTAATTATTCATAGACCCTTTTCACGTGAATTGATTCTCATCTAATATAACTCAACACAGCCGGATGTCTTGTTTCTTCACATGTAACGCCCCTTCTTAATTTTGTCTTTTTCAGAATTTGCAATGAGAGTTCGGCTTGTACAATATACAATATACGACTTTTTAACCATTTGTAATGGAAAAAATTTTTACACCCCTACCCAATATAGATTTTGTCACTACCTGTGTACTCGAAATAATACGTTTAAATAATAACTACTAATGTGTACTACAATGCACATGAAATATTCATATAGTTAAATATACTAGTGTTTTTGTGAAAATATAAGGTGTTTCATTTAGTTTAATAGTAGGTCACCGTAACTTTAAAAATCGTTTTTAGTAGGCGCCTTCTTTAGAGAAGAATTTCTGCCGTTGCTTTGTCCGATAACTTAACACATGTTTAAAACCTTTTCTAAGAGGCAAGTGTTTTGTCTCGTAGTTTGAGATTGGCATGGTAAATTTAGTCTTTACAGGGTTGCAGTGTATAGTAGTTGTGCGGAAGCGTTTATGTTACTTTACTGTGCCCCATACTTTTAATTAGTAGTTTTTACCTACTGATGATGACAACTTAGTTGTCGAAATACGTATTTAGGATACGACTAATAATTGTGGTAAGGGGTTATATACCTTTTTTAAATTATTAATAAGAAGTAAATTATATTAATTAAATGCTAACATCCATTAATGATATTCAGATTTAGCTATCCAACATTATCCACTGAATAAAATTATGCTAACGATAGTTCCAATCATAAACCAGTCATTTAGAAACAGTTCGATGTCACAGTAATTGTGATTCTAATTTTCTAATCAAGGGGACATTTAAAACAAAAGAATCAATAAAATAATATCAAAAACATATGGGCTTATACTAGTGTCTCAAATCCGTGTCTATACTGTATATCTTTCACACGCTAACATATTGTAACACTAGCTTTCTTTTTAATCATATTCAACGCTAACGATAGTTCCAATCATAATTCAGGCAAGGCGACATTTAGAAATAGTACGATTTTTTTACTAAAATGGCAAATACAATTATTTTGGATCTCACAGTAATTGTGATTCTAATTTTTTAATCAAGAAAACACTTCAAACAAAAGGATCAATCAAAAAAACATATCAAAATCCTAAGTTCTTATAGACCAGTGTATAAAATCTGTGTCCATATTGTATATCTTTCGTACGCTAACAAACAAATTGTAAGACAAACTGTTTCGCTCTTTAATCATATTCAACTGCTTGGTATATTAGACCAATCAGCATATAATGCGTATATTTTGTTTACTCAAGCGGAATCTAACTAGAAAAGAAGCAAACTTTGATGACGAGATCATTTTAAAAACGAGGAGGCATTTGTGATACCGTATATGGATGTATGTAATTGAAAAATCCCTTTAGAACATCAGATTCAAGTGAATTTATTTAAAATGATCAAATTTTAAAATAAACCTAGCCGGAGGCAAAGGAAAAGCTTTGATGTAGATTTGCTACAGATGTTAAACTCTCATTTCGATGTACGCATGTATTTGCAAGAGACATTTTATTATTCAAAGAAGAGAACAAAAAAATAAATTTAAATTATGAGTAAAATGTTTTCTGTTTTAACGTAAATCATGAAACAAATATAAAGAACTTCAAGGTTTATTTATTTATAAACCTGAGATAAACTTAAAAAATGTCAAATTTGAAATTTATACGATTTCTACATTTGTTCCTACGACGAATTTGCTTTTTCTGAACAAGTCTTCAATTAGCTTCAGAACGAATTTATTTAAAAAAATGTAAACTCTTCGTAATTCTTAAATCCAGATATTAAGGTGTGTGGTGTCGGTGGTTATTAATGTGACAATAAAAGTCATACGTTCTGACGTTTGTCATAATGTAGATATGACAGTGTGAAAATGTGTATCTTTGTAATCAATGAAAACTAGTCCCCTTGCAACAACATCTAAGAAGCCTGTAAGTTCTAATCCAAATACTGCCGTGACTACGAAAAGTGTTAAGTCCATCATCCCGACGGAGGATAACGAGGCTTTTGTTTCGATACCACCTGATGGAGGATGGGGATGGATAATTGTAGCTGCCGCTTTTTGTATATTTTTTGTATCAGACGGTGTGCTTATTAGTCTTGGTGTTTTTCTTGAGAGTATGTCTACGTCACTACATTGCACACCTAGTGATGTATCCATTGCCGGTGCTGTACAAACATGTTGTTACTGTTTTACAGGTACATATACATATCTATATTTAAATATACGATTAACTGTATTTATTATATTAAATCAAATGTGCCAAGTATTTGAAAGGATGGCCATAATCTCCTAAATATAACAATTAGACTAATTGGGTTTTTACTTGATGAAAATTCATAAATCAAAGTAGAAATAAAACTTGAATAGAAAAAATCAATGTATCATCTTGTCTGGGAGATCATTTGAAGAATATTGTTCTTCGTATAAAAATAAAAAACAAGATTCAACTTTTGCCAATTATTTGATAGAAGAAAACCATACATTTACTAATGATTTTTAAATTCTACATTTATAAAATAAAAGCATAAAAGTAAATGTACTTACTGGAAAGCCTAAATTAATAAGTTAAAACAATCACAAATTTTACTTAACGGACTTAACTGGACTTTAATAACTCACCTTTGTTAAATTTATTCATTTAAAGCGACTGCTTAGACGACATTAAAAATGCAATTTAGTTTATTACAAATTTCAATTAGTAAACATTTTTCCCAATAGTATAACAAGTAAGAGCTGACCATCACAAATTTTTAAACGATTATTTGTGCAAATTCACATATGTTAAAAGACACTGTAAAATAATATTAATCTCTTGTATTTATGTATACCGATGTTAGTTTGTAACTTGTTCTAGTACGTACCTGACGAAGCCACTATGTTGGCGAAACAGTTATCATTTTAGTTTTATTTCTATTTTAAATTATGGATCTTCATCAAGTAAAAGTCGAATCAATCAAATTATAAATTCGTGTTTCAAAAAGAACTTCATCTCAGTAGGCACTGAGTAACTAGTACTTGCAAATTATTATGTCATTTTTGACTATGTAGCAATATAATTTTTTCTTACAAATATTTTTTTTACTGTCATTCTCCATTAAGAAATTGTTCACTTCGGAAATATGCTTCAACAATAAAAATATGTTCTTGCAATGCGTACATTATTTAGTAGTAATAAACAATACTACTACATAATGTACACATTGCAAGAACATATTTTTATTGTTGAAGCATATTTCCGAAGTGAACAATTTCATAATGGAGAATGACAGTATTCCTACGCGGAATGTAAGCGACAGTTTCCTAATAGAGTTGTGGATAATATCGCTTTACATCACAATCGTCTAGGAAAAGTTTCGGGCTACAGGATTTGTGTTCAAAGTCAACAGTTCTGGTAGACCACGTACACAGCAAGATATTGTTGAACACGTAGAAAACCTTGTTGGAGAAAATCCACATACATCAGTTCGTCCTTTATCAGTTTAAACGAACGTATCTTCTAGTACCGTTCATAGAATTTTGAAGCGTCGTTTACATATGTATCCGTTCAAAGTATTGATTGCTCAACAGATCTTACCTAGAGATCACGCTAGTAGGCTTAATTATTGCAAGTTCTTTCAAGAAAGTTTAAATAATGTCGAAATTCTTGCTCTAAGTTTTTTTTTACTGATGAAGCATGGATTCATTTAATTTGTAAATAAACAAAATTACAGAACATAGTCTATAAACAATCAAAACACTCACATAGAAGTTCCTTTACATCCTGTTTAAGTTGGGAGTATGGTTAGCTGTATTTCGTGGTATAAAAATAGGACGAATATTTTTCACAATAACAATAATACCCAACGATATCGAGAACAGCTATTAACACCATTTTTAACTCAAGTGCAACGAGACAAATTCAATGGGAGTTACTTACTGCAGCTAGTGAAAATTTAGCGCTTTTAGAATATTACTTCCCTCATCGAGTTATAAGCAGAGGTGTTTGGCCAGCAAAGTTACCAGATCTTACTCTGTTAGATATTTCTATTTTCGGATTGCTAAAAAATGAAGTATATAAGACAAGAATGAATAACTTAAATGACTTGATGAATACAATTACAATTAAATGTAATGAAATAACACCAAATGTATTGCAGAATATTTTTGACAACATGAAACGTCGTATTGCATTATGCATTCAACAGAATAGTGACCATTTTGAACATTTATTATAATTACAATAATTAAAATTTCTACAAATTAGTTATTTACCTTGATGGTTTGATTAATATGCCATCTTTAAAGTTTTCTTATTAAATAAATTAATAATCTAATTGTACTTATTATTAATTTCATCGCCACACCTCTAGATGATAAATTTTGACAGAGACAGGTAGATAACTTTCCTACCATTTAATCGATATCTGCATTCCAAGAATGCAGAACAACATAATTTATAAGAGAAATTCATGGACAACCAGGGAACTTCTTTTTGAAACACATACCATATATAAGCATTAATTGTAAGAAAAAAAGAGGCAATTATAATCAGTAGTAAATAAAAACAACATGAACCATGAACAGATGGTACAGAATTAAAACAAATAAAAAAATTTAAGTACATAAGCACAATAACGCCTTAGAAGCGGAGTATGACGATGAGAACAGAAGTTAGAAAATTTTTCACGATATGCAACGAATTATATTCTTAGAAAACAATTAAATGCGAAAGAATATAAAAAACTGATATTTGAAAAAGTGATTGTACCAAACTTAAGGTATACCTCTCATAATCATTGACGAGAACAGAAAGACAATAAAATACCACAGCAACAAAGATATCTAAGAAAAATAGAAGGCAAATCGAGAATGGATAATATCAGAAAACAGGTATTCAGAGAAAATAGAGAGACAAAATTAACAAGAATGGATAAAACAAGAGAAGCAATAAATATATATATATAGAATAACAACAATAATACAGGGAAGAAGAGGGGAAGCTAAAGTGAATATGGCAAGACGAACTTAGAAAAGCAGTATAGAATAGAGGGAAGTTCGAAAACAAAAGAAAATGATACAATATAAGAGAAAAATTTTGAGAAGTGGGACCCAATACTCAATTTCACCCCAAACATTCCGCCCGAAAAGATAAAGAAAGATAGGCGTTATGAATATAGATTTAGTATATTAAGTTATGTATTTTTTACACGAAATATCATTTAAGCATTTAAATCTCATGAAAAAAATTCCCAAAAATAAATTATTTCTTATTAGGCTAATTACTTTAGAAAATACTAAAATACTAATTTCTTTGGGTAGTTTCAAACTAAAATTATTAATTTTATCAGGTCCGTTCTCTGCAGCTCTGGTTAACAGATTTGGATTTAGATGGGTAGCATCCGTAGGCTCTATAGTATGTACGGCATCATGCTTTTTAACGTCTTTTTCGGTGCAATGGTATCAAATGATATTAGCGTACGGAGTCTTGGGAGGGATTGGCTTTGGTATGGTATATGTCTCCGTTATTATTGTAATTGGATTTTACTTCGAAAGATGGAGAGCGCTCGCGTCAGGAATATCATTGTGTGGTGCAGGAATAGGTGCCACGTGTATGCCTCCTTTACTCAGCATAGTTATAAATAAAATGGGATGGCGAACAGCTTTTCAAATACTTGGCGCCATGTGCTTGCTCTGTGTTTTCCTATCGTTGGTATTTAAACCGATAAAGCCAATAAAGGTAAGCTTAAAATTTAGTATTTGCTTTGATTTCACTTACAAAAGTCTTAGGTACGTATTGATCAAGTAGGAGCCCCAAAAAGAACATTAAGCAATATAACTGAAATACAAGAAACTAAAAGCAGAATGAGTCAATTTTTTCTTCAATACAATAATGCTACGTATCCTACAGTTGCTGATGTTAAAACGTCCGTCATTGCACTACTTCGACCGTCGAATAAATTAGTAGCCACGAAGTCTGCTTCCAGTGAAATAATGGCTACAACGCTTGCCTCGGATGCATCTGAGTTCGCATGCAGTAAACGTAGTGAAAATAAATATAAATGGAAAAATTGTTTCATATGTTATAAGAAGCGCTGCTCAAAATGCTGTAGAAGACCAAGGAAACGAGTGCCTTCTAAAGCGATGGAAATGCCTTCAAGGCCAATGTACCGTGACGATATATTTTATACGGGATCAATTGCTACATTACCAGAATATCAGAAATCATATGCTACAAGACCACCGGAAGTGGTAAGTTACTTCTCAAATATTTAATATTGTAAGAAATTTTAGTAGATTTATATTTCAATTGTAAAGCAATGAAATATGCAATATATTTCAATTGTAAAGCAATTAAATATGCAAGACCTATAAAAGGTTAATCTTATTCGTTACTTATATAATTACATAATATGGCAATGCACAATGCAATTACATAGTGACTATCACCACGTAATCAATGTAATTTATAGACATTCATAGAAACGTTTGTTTTTTTCTACATTCTTAGAAAATGTTGTTATAATGTACTACAAAACATATTACTTTAAATAATAAACCAAATAATATTTAAGTAGATCTTTAAAATGCAAACAATAGCAATAATAAAATCATAATTTTAAGTATAACATTAGTAGTTGGGGCTAAGAATTATATACAAACTTTTGTTACCGAAAAAAATTTGTAACGAAAATAAATGATTAAATAATAAAAACTAGTTGAACTTAAAAAGTTGAAACTTTAAAATGTGCAAATTAAATGTGTAGATATATTGCTTATTAATGAATGGTGTTATAGAAATGAACCCAAGATCGAAAGAAAAGATCAACGGCAATCAAGAAACAAGGTTTTTTCACTTTTCTTTTTATTGTAACTGTAAATTACGAATTCTTGGCAATTTGTAAAGTATAATGAAACGATTGCGTGAAATAGTTCTGTTAAAATACCTTATTTGTGAATAAAAATTTGTGGATTTTGTATTTAGATAATTTTCACACATTGTCATAGATATTCTGAATTTTTGACTAAAAACTCAACAAATACTGTTCATTAACTACAGTATACAACGGACATAACGGACAATAGGTAACTTTTTGTTCGATCGACTGATAAAAAATTACTTCAGGAAACGCATTTTTTATAACAATTAATCCATAAAAGGGAAAATCGAAAAAACAGCGTATGGCGAATATGAAAAGTAATTAAATGCTGACACAAGTGCATTACATCAGATGGAGAGTACTCTGAATGGGATAAAATGAATATTGATGAATAAACTTATTTATTTTACTCTCAAAAGAGTAAAACCAATATAATGATATCTCCAGACTCTATTGCGTAAAAATTTCAATGGGGAACAATTCGACTTTTTTTTATTACATATTTCGATAAATTGTCTTTAAAAAAGGCAAGTTTATTGCTCATTTTTTAAATAATCAACTTTCTCGCTTGTAATTAAATAAATAAAATGCTTGTGACGTCACTACACTTTCATTCATAAAACTCGTTCTTCGTAGTATGTGGCAACACTGTGTAGAAGAATGGTTCACCCAGAATTCACGTCGTTGTGTTTCCTGTCAGCGATCGTATCATAAACACGTTGACTTTTGTTTGGTTTTGAGGTTAGTGTATTTTAATTCGTTGCAAGTTCTAATAAACGTATTTGTAAATTATGGATACACAAATATATAAAAAGTGTTTTGTGCGCACTTGTGATAACAACACAGAATCTGCACCAAATAAAATATATTTATATGTCCCGAAAGCAAGATACATCAGGGCAAAGTGGTTTGAGGCAGCAAACAATGAATCAACCATAACAAAGTCACAACTGTATTGCTGCGAAGATCATTTCAATGTGAGTAGCCACATAAAATAATATAGTAAAAAATTATTAAAAGTTATTGTCTATGTAGCTTCCCATTGATTGTGAAAATTGGATGAAACACAAGCTTACAGGATGTAGAATAATTTTAAAACCTGATGTTGTCCCACATATATTTCTGAAAATGGTCACCTCCTCACAATTAACAGATTCTGGAAAGAAAAGACAACAAGAATTCAAATCACAAAAAGATATACCAACAGGTACACAGAAAAAGTTGCGATTTGATGGTGGAGAAGGATTAACATTGCATTTAGAAAAAGATTTAGCAATGTGCAGTCAATTATAGACTGTTTTGAAATAGAAATAGAGAAGCCCTCACAAACCCAGAACATCAAGCATTGACATGGTCAGCATACAAATCATGCAATACAATTAAATATTTAATTTCTTGTACACCACATGGCGGTGTCAATTTTATATCACATGGTTATGGAGGCCGTGCAACAGATGCAGTTATTGTTTCTGATTGTGGTTACTTGGATATATTGCCAGCAGAATGTGGTGTATTAGCTGACCGAGGTTTTAAAAACATTGCAGCTGATCTATCGAAAAAGAAATGCTATTTCGTCCGGACACCAAGCGTTATTCAAAGAACAGGGCTAACCAAAGAAGAAGTCAGAATGAGCAAGCGAGTTGCTGCTGTTTGCGTTCATATAGAGAGTCATAAGCCGGATTAGAGAGTTTACAATGCAAACTCCTCATGTAACCGTAGATAAAAATCTTATTAACTTACTTGATTTTATAGCTGTAATTGCTTGTGCTGTTATAAATATGCAAGGTACACTAATAAAACATTAAGACAAATATACTTTAACTATTTTTTTATTTATTGTATAACAATACATTCATAAGATAGATAAATAGGTAGGTGTAAGTATTAAGTTTTTGATACAAAGCAATACAGAAATATAATTAAATAACTTGTATTATTATACAGAATAAAATTTTATTAATTAAAAGATAAACATAAATGGAAGAAAACAATGCAACTGCACAAAATATGCAGTTAGAAAAGTCAGTAGAAAAATATAAATGCTCAAATAAAATAATAATCATGTTTTTATTTATATAATAAACTAAATAATTCTTTTAAAAAACAAAATAACATTTTAATTAAAATTTTATGTTTTGAATATGTGGAAAGATTGCCTTCTTCCAAAATTCTATTGCCTCTTTAATTATTTTATTGCAATAATTTGGATCATACTTACAACTTAAATATTTAAATTGTCTTGTTGTTTCAAAGTTTGGGCAAGCTACAACAAACAGCCCATAATCCCTTTTAGTAACATGAAGTTGAATTTGAAGCTGAGCATAATATTTTGGTGCAATGGTCTTTTCATCAAGTAAGTAATTTTCAATATTTTTTTCTTTGGATGGACATTTAATCTCTAAACAGTATACCATGCTAATTCCATCTGCAGATGCTGCAATAATCGGATTTCTTAAATCTATGTGCAAGCCACTTTTTTCAAATTTTATTTCGAAACGTCTACACACTTCCTTAAAAACTTCTGATTCTAGTTTTCTACCTCTTTCCATAGCTGCTGTTGCTGGCAATTTAGTGCCTCCCAATATCAATTCTGTTAATGTTCCATCCATAGTAATACATTTTGATGCTTCATATATTTTAGAAGCAGTAATACGAGCATACCTCAGCTCATACCACAAAGCCTCATCAGACTGTTGACGAGTTAATTTTTCTGCCCTTGCACATATATGAGCTTGTGTACTATGTATACAATATTGCAGAAAAGTGTCTGCATTTGCCACCAAATTATTTAATTCCTTAAAATAATTGATATACATTTGATGAATAGATAACAAACGTTCATTGTCTACTTCTTTATAACATTGTAGTAGAACACTATCTGCATTCAATATCTTTCCTTCACTAATTACATTTTGCAAAAAGTTATTGGTTATAATAGGCATTTCGACAGCAGGTTCCATATTCATCACACGGATAAATTTTTTTAAACTTCCAACCTTTGAGAGCTCTGATTTTTTCCAATAACATTTTACTGCAGTTGTTGAAGGCTCTTCTTAGCAACCAAAATAATAAAGCTAATCTGTGTTTACAACCACCTGGAAAACAGTAAATATAAATTATTACTGTTATATATACTGATATATTTTATTTATTGTGATATTTTATTTTAATATTTAAATATCATTATATCTTACCTGCAGCGGCAGCACAGTCCAGACATTCAGATTTCACAATAGTTTGCTCAGTTTCATCAATTTCGGCCATAACTGTATAAGGTTTAGATGTAACTTTATGTTCGGGTGTAATTTTGGCTTGTATCTTACATACATTATTTTCTCTTTTCAATTGTACAAAACCTACAGCATTATCCCCATATACTTCTCTACTTGACCTTAAAATACGAGTTTCACTACTAATAAAACTTAACGTATTATTGTAATATTCATTAATCATAGAATAATCTACAACGGGTAAATTATTTGAATTTACATCTTCAAACCCAGGATTCATGTTGCAAATTAGAAATAAATATTTATTACAACTTAACCTCACTAATTTAGTAAACAAATAATAAGCGGAAACACCGATCGATTCCATTCATAAGTATGGCGACGGTGTTGTAACATAGTGATTTTAGCGTATGAGAGCCTTGTGACGTTCCGAGATTTTATTTGTTTAATTTTTTAAAAACTAATAGGTTTTAAACCGTAAAATTTTGTGTATAATTATATTTTGATATGTATAGCAAGCGCCAATTAAGTTGGCGCGAGGAGGGGGTGCGCAGAAGCCGTTTTTAAAAACGTCCACCCCCACTACTCAAGTAATTGTCAGAATACATTCGTCACTGACGTTTGACGGAACATAATGTCTTTGCTAGGGGATCATAAAGTGATACACGCTCAGAGGTTAGAATTATCTGACATTTGATGTAAAACCAAATACAAATCTCCCCACTACTTTTAATCCTGCGCGAACTTACCCCTCCTCGCGCCAACTTAATTGGCGTTTGCTATAGTTTAAGATAATATAGTTTTTAACAAAAAATAAAAAGTTGTGTTGTTCCCCATTGCGTTACGGACTTGTGTGACTTTCACGACGATAGCATTAAAAAATTCTTAATACTGTATTAAGTTTAAAATTTTTTTCTTTTCTTTTATAGTTTCATTTTTTTTTACTTTATTTTCTATAGTTTTTGTTATTTGAATTTCAATATTTTCTGGGCATAAGGGCATTATTTATTTCGAATTTATTATTATTATGACGTCGATTTATCTCGTACTTCCTCAGCCTGTCACTGGAAAACATTTTACGTAACCCACATATCTGTATGAGCTCGGTTGTATTTGGTTGGTTTTTGCATTATAGGACGTTATTTATTACAAGTTCTACGACCATTTATTAGTTTTTTCCACACAGAGCATGGCTACGTTTAGCATAGTATGGACAGGCTATGTTAAATTTACAACAGCTTATTTATTATAAGATAAGAATTATCGTATTATGGATGTCGTATTAAATATTATAGCTTTCTGTATTTGCAAGTGAGTGTAACTAGATAAATGAAATTCAGTACATCAAGTTCAAAATTAATGTAAACTTTACTTTCCTTCCCCATTTTTTAACTTCTAGATAATGGCAAATATTTATTACTTTTGACCGAATATTTTGTTTTCACGTTACGTTTACTGGAGATTTTGAATGGCAATCGCAAAGCTTTGTTTTCGAATAGATGAAGTCGCCTTCTTTGAGCTAGTTGGACATTTTTTCCTTTGTTTTTTTTTATATGTTTATATATGCATTTAGAAGCTGTGAATTTTTATTTTGATACGATTGAGAGGTTTGTAATTTCTGGCTGCTTTGATAACTGCATTGTGTATGGTGCTATTAGTATTCGAATAAAGGTATTGGGTGAATTATTTGCTTATTGTAAAGTATTTTGATGTCTATCATACCTCTGCCTCCCAATTCTCTAGATAGAGGTATGATAACTGCTTCTTACTTACTTTTGGATGATGGTTTTTGTATTTCGTTAGAATCGTTCTTGTGAGTATATAATTTTTATATTTTGTATTCTATTGAACAGTACCAGGTTATTTTGTATTGCGTTATTCACATATACTTGCTAGAATTTGACGAGGGCGTTTTGGGAAAGCCTGGGGTGCGTTCAGATTCAACGTCAGACGTTCGCCGAGTAATAATTAAAGCGACAAATACGTTCATATTCGCCGAATGTCTAACCATTTGAAATGTTTGAGACGTTCATAACGCATATCCAACATTCGCCCGACAAACAACTTTTTACCCAAGTAAACAAGGCGGCGTAAAACATCCCGCGTGCGCAAAGTAGGTGACATATGTGACATGCACCTTGGCTTATTCATTGTAGGTTATATTTATTAGTGATAGAATTAAAAAAATAAGTATGGAAAGTATGGAAGAAATATCTTCAGATAATTATATATTAGTAAGAGCTGCAGAGACGTTAATTACTGTGGACAATGATGTGTTGCTACAACGTGTACCAGGTATTTTAGAGGATATATGACAGATATATTTAATTGCATTGATTCGGCATTTACTTGATGAAGATCCATAATTTAAAATAGAAATAAAACTACGGTTCTAATCTTCACTTTTAATCTTAAATCGTAACACGACAATTGTTTCGCCAGCACAGTGGCTTCCTCAGGTGCTGAGGAAGCCACTGTGCTGGCGAAACAATTGTCGTGTTACGATTTAAGATTAAAAGTGAAGATTAGAACCGTAGTTTTATTTCTATTTTAGATATATTTAATGTACAATCTAAATTTTTTTTGTAGATGGTAACTTAATATATGTAAATGCAGACATTGTCAAGAAAGTGTTCAATATTCAATAGAAGATGCAAATGTAACTGGAGCCGGAAATTTTACCGATGAAACTATTAATGATGAGACAACTCGCATAACATGGAACCGAAAAGATATACTTAAACTCATTGGAAAGTATACAATATTCGAAAATGAATTGAAAAGTACAACAGTAAGAAATGAAAAAGTGTGGAAAAAAATCTTTGGAGTTTTTAGCAACAATTTCGACTCGAAAATCGGTACATCTAAATCGGTAGTGTTGGTTGTTTACACACATTTGCAATTTCCACCGACTCTATTACAGTGTACAGTGGGATCCCTTGAAAATTGGAAATTCCTTTGGAAGATGATGCAATTGCTATGGGTGTTATATTTGGCTCTTTTCCGAACAATGCATCAATCTCATCAAAATAGTCAAATTTTACAAACTTTGCACCAGTACAGCGATTGCCCATATTGTCCTTTCTCTGGGTATATTTCGACTTCAAATATTTCAATTTGTTCCGACATTGTTCTGGAGTATGTGTTTTTATGTTCTCAAAATCAAATTTTGTTGAGAAAAAGGAATGTGGAAAAAAAGGAATGTATAATAGGTTATCAGGAAAACATTGAAGTATGGAGAGAAATTCAAAAAGATAGGGAAGAAGGAAGAAACAGTCGGCACACGGAGAAACTAAGTTTACAGAAAGAAATGATCCAGATTTTAAAAGATATCAGTGTTAAACTTGATATGTCTCAATAAAACTAATTTATATAAATGTAATACATGTCTAAATGGTTAAAAAGCTAATAAATCTATTCTTATATATTATATGTTGATACGAAAAGGTTTTGTTTAAGTATGACAATACGTTAAGCACGTATAAAGCGTTTGTACAATATGAAACAAACATGTAAATAATTTACATATCTGTAACTATGCACATGGACAATACACCTCGTATTTTCAGCATTTACTTCTGCTTAATACATATGTTTCTGCCAATATAGGCGTCCTCAGTTAAGCTAGTGAAGCAATTTATACAAATTAATACAAACCTGTTATAAACAACTGGTTTGTATCTGTATTTAAATTTACTGAAATAGCCCGCAAAGATCAAGCAAGTTCCGTCCTATAAGAAGACAACTATTTAATAATTGACATCTTACGGGCGAAAGATACATTGTCCGGAGGGCTACCTATCGTTCGAACAGCTATGCTGCTACGGGAAACGATAAAATACGTATGTAGATGTAGTCCATTAACAACCTGCCAGATGGCGGTATATACGAAAAGGTTTTGTTTAAGTATGACAATACGTTAAGCACGTATAAAGCGTTTGTACAATATGAAACAAACATGTAAATAATTTACATATCTGTAACTATGCACATAGACAATACACCTCGTATTTTCAGCATTTACTTCTGCTTAATACATATGTTTCTGCCAATATAGGCGTCCTCAGTTAAGCTAGTGAAGCAATTTATACAAATTAATACAACTTGCTTGATCTTTGTGGGCTATTTCAGTAAATTTAAATACAGATACAAACCAGTTGTTTATAACAGGTTTGTATTAATTTGTATAAATTGCTTCACTAGCTTAACTGAGGACGCCTATATTGGCAGAAACATATGTATTAAGCAGAAGTAAATGCTGAAAATACGAGGTGTATTGTCCATGTGCATAGTTACAGATATGTAAATTATTTACATGTTTGTTTCATATTGTATTATATGTTGAAATGAATAATTTATATTGTTCTTTTTTAATTTGGTGACCGGAATAAAAAATTAAACAAAAACATACATATTTATGTATTTCTATATACAGTTAAAATCCAATAACAAATGAACATAAAGCATTACAAATAATCAAGTACACAATATTTGTAGTATATATGTTGAGCACTTGTGAAATTATTACACTATTAAACTTAAATAAAACACCTTATATTTCACAAACAATAGTATATTAACTATATGTACATTTCATGTGCCCTGCACACAGTAACTACTGATGATGTGTGCAGGGCACATGAAATGTACATATAGTTAATATACTATTGTTTGTGAAATATAAGGTGTTTTATTTAAGTTTAATAGTACACAATATTTGTTATAATTTATAAAGTAGCAGCTAAATTATCTCTGCGAATATGACCATCTTGAAGTTCAACCTCTCGTCTTGCTGCATTTTCATCTCCATCATTGTTTAGTAATTCTTCATTGACATATTCAGCAATTATTCGTCATTCTCCATCAAGCACAAATTGTGCAATGTACATGCTGCAATTATCGTGGAAGGTACTAAGTCAGTCCCATTCATATCGAGAATCGACCAAATAATAATGCAAATGATCTCTCAATAACTTGTCTAGTCATTGCATGCAGTGTATTGTACCGCAATTGTCGATGTACTAGATGACCTCTATCTATATATGGAGTAATGCACCAGTTAAAGATCGGATAGGCCTTATCACCTCTAGTAAGTATGTACACTTAAGCTCACATAAATCTAGTATAACCTAACTTGCCAAAATTGTCAAAATTTTCTAATTTTGCTTGGTGTTTATTAATCTTTTTTTGAAAGACAAACCAAATGTCAAGGAATTTTTTAATATAATTTAGAAAACACAAATAAACTAATACTTGATTGATCCGTCATTCGCATCAATTACTGCCCTTAACATTCTAGGTACAGAATCAACGAGACTTCTTAAAAAATTAGGTTTTTCAACAATATTTTCCCAGGTATTTTCAATAGAATCCCATTGTTGGTCCCTATTAGTAAATCTTATACGAGATTATAATTTGCGTTCTCATTTTTTTGATTTTCTCTCAAATATTCAAACAAATTGTGATCTACATCAGTTGATATTCTTTTAAGACCAGTTTCTCGTTTGCGATGTATACTGCCTTCATTTTCCCATCTTTTTTTTTAACTTGTAGTACTGTAGATTTGTTGAAATGAAATTCTTCTGCGACTAGTTTAATGGTGCGATTTTCAAAATTTAACAAAATTTGTACTTTGTCTGCCGGAGTCAGTTTTCCTCCCATTTTGGATATCAAACAGTGACAAATGTCATTATGAAGTTACAAGAATGAATTACAACAATCAAAAATTCAAAAATGGTTTATACTAGATTTATGTGAGTTTAACTGTACATCGTTTGTAATCTTTTCATATATATCTGAATTTCGGAATATTCTGATATCTGATACAGAACTAGGATATCCTGTATAGTAATCAGTAAATTTCAGATCTGTTGTACAAATTGCTTGCAGTGTGACACCATAAAAACACTTAGTATTTATGTAAGCATTTGGGCTGTCACGGGGTGGCTTTATGGGCATATATGTACCATCAATGACATCTATTAATCTAGATAACCCTTCTATTGCTCTAAATTTTTCCTTTATTGCTTGCCTGTCTGCTCTTGCTGGCCGTTTAATAATTTGTAGTGATATTTCATTTAAAGCAGATACGACTATAAAAACATACAAACAAGGACGATTTACCGATATTAAACCGGTTACCAACAGATCTAAAATAAAATACATTAATGGCTACAGCACATTCTAAAGCTTCAAATTTTGCACATACCTATAACTATCTGGAGTTGCAAGTAGCCATAGGGTACATAATATTTGTCTATCGACTGGTATGCGTGTTCTACCTGATACACCTTCATTACGTTGTAATGCCGGCGATAATAGTTGCATCAAGTTTGTAAAAGTTTCTCTAGTAATTCGAAAATGTTCTTGGAATTCCTTGTCAGTGCTATTATTTATAGTTATTTCTAAAAAGTTTTCAATCCTGGTCGGAACCCTTCGATTAATGCGATTTTCACCAAATATCAAATCATATTCTACTTCCTCTTAACTTAAACTGCTGCTAGACATTATGTTAAATATTTCTGCCATTATATTTGCAAATTGTGTTAAAATAATTTGTAAAATATATCCTTAGGTTGACTTTCCCGTTGACAAAAACTAAAACTGTTGTGACGTTCATATTCATTGGATGTTTGGACAAACGTTCGGTATTTTGTAGACGACGTTTACCCGACGAACAGCCAGTTAATCTGACCGCAGCCCTAGGTTTAGCAAAGGCGCCCATATAAAAAAAACCGCTGAGTAAGACAGTATATCTTAAATTGCATGATAATAGAGAATATTTTTTTAACCGGGGTTACAAACAATAAATAATTTCATTGTAGAATACATTAATTTTTACAGTTTATATTTCGGTTACTGTAAAAAATAAAGTACTCTCTTTAAATGTTATTAATTATTTATTTTACTGTACCTTACAGTGTTTTTTTTTGTACTGAAGAAGCTAAACTTTCTTTAAAAGAATTTTTGTAAATTTAACCAAAATTCACATCTATATAGCCCTGTATTCTCTAATAGTGATTGAATTTATTTATAATAAATTTTCCATTTCTGAAATAATAACAATGTATTTTCTACTATTCGAAGAACAACGCTAAAATAATTGCGCTTGAAAAATTGATGTTTTCATCTTCAATGTTCACTTTTAACAAAGACAACAGATCTACAAATTTATTTCGCGATATTAGAAAATACTCACAAAATTTAATTTCATCCTTTGATAACACAGTGAATGAATTCCCTGCCGTATCCTGTTTCATAAATAATGTAATTTCGTATTTGTTCTCCTCCTCCGCAACAAAAGTTAATAAAAGCAATTCTTCACCGGAATTGTTCATTTTCGGATAGTACGACTGACGTATAACAAAACTAACACGCCGCACTGCATGGCACCGTCGTCGCCAGTCTAAATCCTCCTAAATAAATGCTGACGCTACATACATTTCATAAACATCATGAAAAAAAATCGTATAAAAATAATTTCTATAATTGAATAATAATGGAAAACAGTACTAATTTGCATCTTTAGCGAGAATTTTCAAACTCTTTTATTTCTTAAAACAATCAAGTTAAATAATAGTAAGCAAGATCAAGCGAGTTTCAACCTTATTGATAATCTGAGTGCGGGAGCTAATAAGAACGACCGATTTCCATTTTAAATTTGAATGACTTTATATGCAGGTATCCTTTAAAGAAAGAGATAACGTATGAAAAATGGAAAGATGCAATTATATAGAATATGAATCCCAAAAATTTTGAGTTAATTACGACGCGAATCCTAAAATTAAAAACCCCCTGAAAATTGTATTATGTGCCGCCTATGGTTTCAGAATATTTATAAAAAATACCGTTATTGAATCTACACGCAAACACACGCTATAATGTTTGTTTATAAAAACTCCAGAAGATAACATTATTCCGACAGCTATGTGTGTGCTGGGTTCGATAACTTCGTACGAAAAGTCAGCTGTTAAAAATATATACTTAATGTGAATTTTTAAAAGATGTAAGATGTGCGCTATAGGTTTCGCGCATTGTGCGCATTTCACGTTTAATTTAGTGACAACCTATAATTATTATTAATTTTGGACAAATCTATCTAGGTTTTTTTTAAATACTTTCTATTGAGAATTATGTTTTTACTGTCTATATTAAATTTAGGTTATGCCATCGTCACTGTAATTTAAAGAAATGCAATCAATTTTACAACTGATAAAAAATTGAATGCATAACTACAACATTATTATCTAAAATAGATTGTAACAGTCTCCTCATCGATTGAATTAAATTTCTCGTATTATTATTTTCAGATATTAATTTATTTACGATAGATCCCCAAACGTTTTCCACGGTGTTCAAATCAGGACTCCTCGACGGCCAGAGTAAAATTTCAAAATAATGTGTATTTTTAATAATATAAAATATTATTAAAAATCTGGTGTGAAGAACACAAATACAGGTTCACTATTAATATTTTTGTGAAAGTGTCTGAACATATCCCTCCCAGAGACGTAGATACGTATTTCGCCTTTCTACAGGCTCATTGGTACGCCCCTGCTTCTGGTGTTGTTCACACCAGATTTTTAATAATATTTTATATTATTAAAAATACCTTTGTATTATACAAAACTGGTGGGGTTTACCTACTCATGTATGTTTCAATTATTCTGATATTGTGTATTTTACTATTCCCTAACTCTTCCGGTGGTATGACTTGTACAGTTATCGCGCTGAAATGTAAACTTATAATCTGAAAATCTTACCAGCACTGAAGGGATCATTACAGTCTAATAAATAAATAAATAAATAAATATAAATAAATAAATTTTGATATACTTTTCCTGTAACTCGTTCTTCTATTCGATGACATATTCCTATAGAACGTATTCAACTCCACACATTTACGGAAAATATTCCGCTCGATCGATCTTTTTGAACATAATTCTTATCATAGGGAGTACTAAATGCTGATGAAGACGGACTTTTCCAGTATAACAAGAACTAAAACCCTTTTCATCACTGAAGACAATACTACTCCAAAATTGTTCGTCATGGGTTAAATATTAATTTGCGAACCTCTTTATTTAAATGACTTAAATATGTTTTTTTGCGACAACACTACATTTTAAAGAATGTTCCTTTATTCTTCTTCTGGCAGTCTATTTAGAACCAGGAAACTGAGCCATTTTTGCATCAACGACCGTCTCAAAAAGGTGTTCTCTAATGTGGTTTACTAAAGCAAGATCTTCTTCTGCGTTGGTGACACGCCAACCACTAAAACTTGAGCTCTCCGAAATGAATAGAACTCGTTCCAGCGTTTCTTTGTGTATGCGATGCATGACTTGCTAACCTTCGTCGAGCTTCGCAATTGCTCTAGATTTTTGAGATTCCTTTAAAAACACTCGAGGTATGTTTATAACATATATTCATAACTTAAGTCAAATACTTGAAAATGTCAGTGACAAAACTGACATTCAAAAAGACATATTACACTAAACTATTATTGGTGTCCAGAATTCCTTGCTCCTATCTGTACAGATGTAACGATTGACAACTGACTGAAAGGAGATACAATTCTTTCGATACTTCAAGACCGGCAATAACATACGAGAGTAAGGATACCCACTATTTATGATATAAACAGTCGCACAGTGGTGTTAAAAATATTTTATAAATGTCTTTGTCATTTTTGTCGCTTATGAGAGGTAATTTTGAGAAAATGTTTTGGGTTCATATTCTACATTATGACATCTTTCCATTTTTCATATGTTGTCTCTTTCTTTCAAGGACATCCTGTCTAATCGGGCCGTTAAAAACTTTTAATCCTTTAGAAGTTAAACAAAATTCATAAAACCTGTAAAGAACCTATATTTTGAAGAGGACTTTGAAACTTTCTAAATATTTTCGAATGACGTAAACCAGATTGCTTCTAGGATTACGGGTTCGAACAGCGCCCTCGACAGTCTTTCCTTCTTGGCCTACGTTTCGTCCACTGTTACAAGGTTAATCTTTGGGCCTGCTACTGTTTCTGCTGCGCTGAATCTAATCAGTTTCAGTGCGGCCCTAAAGATTCTTTGCAACAGTTGACGAAACGTCGGCATCGAAGGAAGCAGTGCCAAGGACGCTATTTCAGCCCGGAATACCAGAAGAAATCATTTATAGTATTTTATAAGATATTAATAAATCGGCACACATGTTTCATATCTATGACTTGACCAGAAGACATTCCGGGTACTTTCATTACAATACAAAATAAATGAAAGATAATTAATAAATTAGATATTGATAGATGAATGAAAAAAGAACAGATAAAAAAAGTATTTCAGTTTACAATATGCAATACTATTGCGGCAGGTCAGTTTAATACATTAACATTGTAGATTGTAAATGGGTGTTAAATTTCACATGGTTTTAATTATACGTATATTGAATGATAATGAATAATAATGACTCACATTAATAAGAGGCAATGATTTAAAATAAATAAATTCAACAATCTGAGTGTAATACAAATTTACGTAACTATCTAAATTAATTATTTTATAAACGAAACAATAATAAGTAATTAGAGTGAACCATTTTAAAGGTCGAATTATTCAACAGAACAAATGTCAAGACTGTTGTATCAATTTAATCGTTTATTTATATGAAATCTAATACAGCGAGACCATATAGGTGAACAAGTCAACCATTAAAATATTTTTTTAATTAAGCAATAAAAACAATAATCTAAATATTTCTTTAATAATCCTTCGAAAGGGTTTGCCTTCAATAATTTCCTAAGCAATAACATAATACACAAATCATATAATTTTCTGTTCAATGTTATTATTTATTGGTAACTTTGTAAACGATGACTTCGGTAAATGTCGACTCTTCCTATTCAGCTTGTTGAGTTGCTCACAGTACTTGTCCGTTATAATTATCTCACCAAATGTAAGGAGGTCAAAGGACATTATCCTCCTGTAATCCCGACATATAGACATCACTTTTCTTAAGTGGTTTGATTAAGATCAAATGAAAGCTTTGGTTGAAAACCACCACTAACACGACACTATAAATGGCAAAAATACTGAACATAACAAGCAGTACCGTATTCGGCGTATTGCACACTTGATTATATCACCCGACGATATGTTTGGGGTCCACACGCTTTAACAGAAAATAATTTTATAGGTAATATGCGATGCTCTTTATAAATAGGATGACAATCAGTCATTCTTAAAGCAAATTATTATTGGGGATGAAAAGTGGGTGTTTTACAATATCATTGAAATAAAATCTACTATTAACATCTCAGAAGGCTGATTTACACCCAATGGAGTAAGCAAATTATTATTGGGGATGAAAAGTGGGTGTTTTACAATATCATTGAAATAAAATCTACTATTAACATCTCAGAAGGCTGATTTACACCCAATGGAGTAACTTGATCTATTAAAACAACTCATGAAAAAGGACAAGTGCTACTTTTGGTCCTTTTTCATATAACAGAACATCGTTTCCAGTCATGATAATACGCGGCCTCACGTTTTTTTGTCGACATGCTTTAACTTAGTTGGGATATTTTGTGTTACCCATCATATTCCCTAGACATTGTACTCCCTGCTTACCATTTATTCGGTTCTTTATCAAATGGAAAACATTTTCATAATATAAAGGCACGTAAAATATATTTGAAGCAATCTTTTGTGGAGAAAGATAGCAAGTTTTTGGAGAACATAATCTAAAAATGCATGTGTATTAAGAATGGGTGAAAAGGCTTCCATTGGAAATCCTTCGAAGATGAACCGCATTTTTTTCAATTATTCGAAACGATCACGCCCCTTGTTGAGGAAAGAAAGACCAATTGCATGACACAATGCACCTATCCACGTCGCCTACGGATATTGCTCTAGATGCAATGTACGGATGTGGAATTCAACAAATTTGACAGAAAAAAGTTTCCAGGGAAACGTTTTGATCAACAACGAAGTGCAGGCAACTGTACTAGACCTATTCTGCAATTAAATACCTGTATAAAAGTGAAAAAAGAAAAATAAAATATATATATTTACATCACCGTTGTTTTATAGCTAGGTTCGGCATTTAGTGTATACTACGTATATCTAAAATTAAATTATTAAATAATGATCTGCCAACGACAAATCACTGGCTGCTACATAAATAAAGATAATGATCCAAAACTCCAAAGCTCGTTCATGTCCTGTGGAAGGCAGAAAATAATGTTCAGGTGTTAGAGCGACTCTCTCAGCAGCCAGATGTGAATTGATCTGAAAATGTATAGTCTTTGTTACCTTTGTTACAGTATAAGTTATGTGAAATACATGTTTTTATAATACCGTTTTTAGTTAGAAGAATTCTAGATTATGGCATTCGTTGTTGGATGTACGTTCAAACGATTTCGAGCGATTCAAGCCTTTACCAAGTAAAAGCAATTTTGGGAATATCAGATATTGCTGTATAATATTCTAAAAAAATTATAATATGCTCATAAAAATGTAATTCACATCGTGAAAGTTATGAAAAGTATCAAAACAACAACAGTATTCAATCACATCAATTTATATGAAAATCAAAAGAATGTAAAAGTGTGTGATCAGTTGCATAATTCTGCATACAAAGAGCCTCTTCTACACTTTACTTTACAGTTTTGGAGCTATATTATGTGCTATTCTCCAACGAAAGTACATCTAATATACAGTCAAACATGCGAAAAGATAAGTCTAGACCCCTACAGGAAAAGAATTTTCCTAAAAATGTCTAAGCCATTGTTAAACATTGAGGGGCAAGTGTACTTGTATGGGATTGCATGTCAACAACAGGGACTGGAATCTTAAAAATATTCAATCAAATAATGGACAGAAATACGATTGCGAATTTATATATAAGGTCTCCAACAACACCACTGTGTGAATAGTGGGGATAGAGTTTCAACCTGCGAATGATAATTTCGAGTATCTCGTCTTAGCATGTAAAATTTTAATTTTGTCATTTTGTTAACTCTGTCATAGAGGCGAAACGAAGATGTTTGTTGGAAAGCGATCATGTCGACCAGTATTAGTGACGCACGAGAAGAATCAAAGACAAGTGAGATCACCGATTCAATATTAGCACGACAACGATTACAAGTGTTGCGCTTATATTATGTATCTACTTCTGCAAACTCTGCCGCAATCCTCTAACGTCAACCCATACGACGAGCACTTTAGAAAGAAGGTGAAAGAGCATTAAAAAATCACGATATTTTATCTAAACAGTTATTAGTGTAAATTATAATTGAAGAATGGGAGCAAATACCACTGTAAATGGCAGAAAATTTATGGTTAATGGTGGGCCGCCTTGGCGTCTATAAGCTATCAAGAATAGGAGAAAATCCCATTAGAAATAGCAGAAAATTTATGGTTTATGGTACGCCTCGGAGTCTATAAGCTATCATAAATGCTAAAGGAGGTCGAACAAAATATTAACTTAATTACTTTAGTATTAATTTCAATAATTTACATATCTGAATTCAGAGTTTTGCCAATGATGTATCGTGTACCTTATTTATTATTAATTTAGTCCAAAAGGAAGCCTTAAAAAACTATATGAACCAAATGGTATACTGAATGAACACAATTTACTAGCTTTCTTAGTCAGTTCTACTTGATAATATCCATCTTTAAAATCTAAAACACTAAAGATTTCATTTCCTTCTAACTTGCTAGCAATTTCCTCTAATGTTGGTATTAGAAAATGTTCCCTTTCAATGACCTTATTTCATTCATAAGGATCTAAACATAAACTTAAGGATTTGTCTACTTTCTCTACAATAATAAGATTATTCAACCACTGAGAAGGACCATCTAGCTTAGCTATTATGCCTAGACTTTCTAACTTATCTAGTGACTGTTTGACATTTTGTTTAATCGCCAATGGAACCCTTCGAGCTGGCTGGACAACCGGTACTGCATTTTCCTTAATTTTAATATCGCACTTTTCTTTACTTTCCTAGTCCTTCAAAAATATCTTTATAATTATTTATAAAAATTTCCTTACTCTCTAAATTATAATTTACATTATCTACTAATTTTACTAAATTTAATTCTATGCACCCTCTTAAGCCTAAAATTGGTTTAACATTCTCTACGTTAACAATTACAAATTTTTAGTTATATTTCCTATTATTATACATACAAACTAAGTCAATCACACCTGTTGGTTTCATTTTAGACCCTCCATATGCTTCTAATAAAATTTGAGTGCTTTTTAATTTATTTTTTACTATATTTTTCAACCATCTTATCAAATACATTTTGAGGAATTATATTTACTTCAGACCAGTGGCGGCTGGCGCATAAGCGCTGCAGTGCTGCAGAGCTCCCAAAAAATTGGGCGGGCGAACCTGTATTAGTTATAACTAGTTTTCTTTTACATAATTTTTCCGACATTTCTGATGTTTATAAAAGCGTAACATATTGTTGTGAAAATTCTCCCCCTGTATATCAAAAAATTTGCATATTTTTCTACATCATCCTGTAGAGGACATCAAACCCTACAATTTGACACCTCAATCAACAAAATTCGATCAGTAGAAGCCGAGATATTCGCTTCCGAAGTTCCAACACTTAACGCCGGTTATATACCTATAGTATATTATCAAATAATATACAATAGGCGACCAGTGGAATAACCAACCTAATTCGCGCGATCGCTCACTTGTTCCTTATCTGGTCCACACGCACGTGCGCTCAGAGCTCTTTCAAACACACGCGCGCACCCCGCTACCGCCGCGGCTGTCTTAAACCACTGCGTGATTTTACCAGGCATGTTCGCTGCTTTTACACCAGCGCCGAGGGCGATATGATTCGGTATCTAAACTAATATTATAAAGAGGAAACATTTGTGTTTTTGTATGTATGTTTGTAATGCTTTCACACAAAAACTACTGGACCGATTTCAAAAATTCTTTCACCATTAGAAAGCTGCATTTTCACTGAGTGACATTTTCAAAAAAAAAGATATCCCCAATAAAAATGCATTAATGTAACCCAAGGTGTGAAAAAATTAGTCACAAAAAATCTGCCATCGCGTACGCTGCGGAAACTATTGTTGATAGAACAAAAAAATGTTCTACAGTATTATAGAACGTATTAATATCTACAAAAAAGTCCGCGAAACCATATGTCCAACTACTGTAGTTATGCCACTATAACTACTTTTTTACATTTTAAAAGTTAATAAAAGTGCCGACAATAATCAAACCATATTATCCATACCTCTGTATTATTTCTTATCCTATTAAATGATATTTTATTAAAGACCATTTCAATACCAGTAAAATACTTTTTAAATTATTAAAATCGGACATTCCATTCAAAAGATATAACGAATTTAAAAATGTCAATCTAAAGAAAATAATGTTATAATATAATGTAGTAGTATTGCGATGGCCATATTCATTTTGTTTGTAATAAATTGACAATCGAAAAATTATAACTGGAATAAGAATAGTATTGGCAGAAGGAATTTAATAACAAGTTCAATGAGAATGAAAAGTAATAGGAAACAGGCACAGAGAAGCTGTTATAGAAAGAAGTTAAACATAAAGTGATATAAAATCCAAAAATTAAGGATCACAAGAAAGGAAGATTAAATATTTAAGAGAATACACTCACTATTGTATTTATTCAAGGTAGGATCGAAGAAAAGACAACATATACGATACAAATTTTATTAAAAGAATTTAAATAACACTGAGATATTTGAAAGATGACGTTTTTGAAGTAATTTCGACAATGTGTCAAAAGCCAAGTGACAGGAACATTATTAAAATAGCGGGTTACATTGTTTATAAGTTATGTTAAATTAGTAAATGGACTAAACAGATTTAATAAGCGAGGAGCCACCGCCAGAAAAACGCAAACGTCCAAATAACAGCAGATTTAATCATCGAATTTCGGCTTTAGAGGTGTGTGATGTTATTCTAAATTGTGCAAAAGATCGATTTCATTTTAAAGAGCATCTAGTAGTGGCATCACTTTTTTTTTTCGGAATGCTTTGGAGAGTATTGCAGTAAATTTCCTGAGGACAAACTCACTTCCGCATGCTCCTATTATTACAGCCTTGATAAAGAAAGATTACGAACTGAATTGTCTGTTATTTACTCAAGAACTGATTGTAGATCTTTAAAAGGCGCACTACCTCTTCTAAAATTTTTAATAAAAAACAATCTGGGAGATACGTTGAAGGAGACTAGAAAATTATTAGAAATTGTAATAACAACTCCCATGACAACATCAGAGGCCGAACGATGCTTTTCAACACTAAATCGAATTAAGACGTTTCTCAGAAATTCAATGACGGAAGATCGTTTAACATCTCTTTCCATGCTATCTATCGAAAAAAAGTTTATCTCCGAAATAGACAATTTTAATGACAAAGTGATAACAAAATTTGCAAATCGAAAAGAACGTAGAATAGATTTAATTTATAAGAAATAATTTGTTAGTAAAGTAGTGCTTAGTGACTCTTATTTTTTTGTGTGACAATTGGCAATCGTTCCAGAAATACATTACTTCAGTGCGGAAGGCGAAGAAAGCACGATAAGATCGATGGGAGACAACCTCTTACTGCCCGTGCAAGGTAATTTTTTTTGTAAAACTTGCAGAACACCTTAAAATTTTTAGCACGAGCCGCCACTGCTTCAGACCCAGTATCTAATTTAAACACTATTTCTTTACCTTCAACACCAATTTCTTTATACCATTCTTGACCTTGATCTTTTTGAACACGTAACACTTCTACATTGTCAATAAACACCTCACTTTCCTCCTGTTCCACACTGTATACCTTCTTATTTTGCTTACATGCTATTGCAAAATGATTTTCGATGCCACATTTCTACATTTCTTTCCAAAAGCAGGACATTCTCTGGGCCTATGCTCTTTTCTGCACCGATAACACTTAAATTTCTTTTTTCCTGTCCAATTGTCTTACTACATTTGTTTTTCTTAACATTCTGTCTTTTCTTGGATATTTCAGCAATATTTTCTGGCGGTTGTATATTTTTTTGAACTACTCTAATCTGGGAACTTGTTAACTCTGCAGCTCTACAAATTTCTACTGCTTTTTGCAACGTTAAATCCTGTTGTTTTAGTAACTGTTCTTGTATTCTTAACTCAGATATTCCTAGCACTACCCTATCTCTTATCATTGAATTTGTTTGAGGCCCAAACCTACATGATTTGCTTAAAATTTTTATGTTTGTTAGAAAATGGTAGAATAATTCACCAGCTTCTTGTTGCCGTTTGTAAAATTTATATCTCTCATATATTTCATTCTTCTTCGGGCTTGTATATTTTTCAAATTCCTTTATTACTTTGTCCAGATTCTTTTTATCTTAATCACTTTCAAATTTAAATGTATTAAAAATTTCCACACCTTCTGCTCCAATAATATTTAGTAAAATAGCCACTTTCGTTTCTTCATCTTTAGCCTGCAACCCTGTTACTTGCATATAGATTCTTAAAATTTTGTTCAAACTTCCTAAAATTTTCTGCAACATTTCCCTCAAAATTTAATTGGGCAGGTATTCTTAGTGCCTCCATTTTCCTTTATATTTTATGTGCACTAAAATCAACTTATGTCCACTTATAATCAATTTACCTTTATGACTGCGCCATGGTGTATCTTGTACCTTATTTATTATACATTTAAACAATTATTACTTGTAACAAAGAAACTTTATTAGACCATTTATTGTACAACTTGTTATTCTATATCTGTCTAATTATGATTATCATACTTCACACTTATATTCTATTACAGCCAACACACTATTTACAAAAATCTATAACGTGTTTTTAGTTGCGTTTTCAATATACATATATACAAAATAATGTTTGTGTGAAAATAATAATGTAATAAAAATTATCACAAATGCCATTTGTTTAATTCTATACTTCTTTTTCTGAATAATTCCAAGTGTATGCAAACTAACTGTATGTGTCTATTATACATATTGTGGCATATTTATGAATAAATTATTATGGCTTGGATAACATGATCTATTTTGTGATATCTGTTATTTATAGGACTATAAATTACAACACTCGAAATAATTCCACTCTCTATTACACTCTTAGTAAATAATGAGAGGGTCAATATTCGTTGAAGTGATAATGAAAGCATGATGCATACATATCTCGCGTATAATTTCTATGTCTTCCCTTATGATATTAATTAAAGGATCTTATCAAAATTTCAATATGACTTGAATTGATAAAATTATAAATAAAAGTATAAATTTCTTTATAAAAATTGATTCAGATCCAGATAACAAAAAAAAAGAATGATGGGTGAGGTAAGACTATCAGTGTGGCATTGTAAGCTCAAAAAACATTAATAATATGGACTTGATAGAAGAAACGGTATCTAGATTCTTCCAAGAGGAAGAAGAAACCGCGATTTATATGCTATACCAATACGATGGTTTAACAAGAACGCGGTTCCTACAAATGGTAGATCAATATCATAAAGCGGAACTATATTTAAAGGAACCTCTCCCGAAGCTGCTAAGCTTAATTAAAAAAGCAGGGAGAGGAAGTACTCGTAACTAGATGTGAGGACCATAATAGATCTAAAAAGGTAGCAGTTGGCGACTACCTCAAGTAATCTAATCTAGTTCAATATGCCTCAACTTTGGAGATAACATATTTGGTAAAAATTTAATTTTTAATAATTCCACTGAAATTTAAATTTAAAACGTATTGCAACGAGCAAAATTATACATTACATGTCACATTTTATTGTTCAACAGACGAAACTCCAACTACAGGATAAAGTAAAATGCAGGAATATTGAATTCGCAAGTAACTTCGGTTTTTTAATCTCTATATACAGGGTTTTTTACGTAACTGGTTCATTAGAAATTTTCTATGTCGACACTTTTGAAAATTTGTGGCACATAATCTTGATACTTGGTGTCTTAAAATAAAATATTTACAGTCATGAACCTCTTTCGGTTATACCGGAAGTTATAGCCAACTTTAATATTTTAAATGGAATGTTATATTGTTTATTGCTTTTTTAGATGCCTTGTAAAGTGCTAGAACACTTAGTTTCTTTTGTAAAAAAATTAACCATTTTTGAATTATTTTTATTTTTGTGATTTTTTTTGTTTTTTTCAATGCACTTTTTAAAACCACTAAGCTAAGGCGTATTTGAACTGAACTACGTCACATTTCTATTGCAGACGGCGAAAGGTATAAGATGCTGTGTAATGTCTAAATATTTAATAAATCTCTTACAGGGTTCTCGAAATTTATTGATTATGTATTTAGTAAACATAAATGAAATAAAAATCGTTTTTATTAATAGAACAGGCTGTAGATGAGCATGCCATAGTAAGCAGATAAACATTTAGCATCGTACAGGTTTTTCCTATGCCTCCCTCTCATAGTTTTAGAATTATTAATGATTATTTTCTAAATTGAGAATTATTAGTAGCAAGCTTTGGAAAAAAAATTCTAAATAGTTTTGGAATTATACCAATTGTATTTAGATTCATCAAACTTTTTGCGAAAACGTTAGAAAAGCAAATAAATTGCAAAACTCTATACCGCTTCAACGCAGAAAACTCTAAAACGTGAGTGATGATGAATCTTGGATTTACTCATACGAGACAGAAAATAAACGCCAGTTGTCTATTTGGCTGTTCCGAGGCGAAGAAAAGCCGACAAAAGTCATCTTTTCTCAAAGTGTCTCCAAAAAGATGGTCGCGACCATTGTCTCGAAAGTAGGTAATGTTGCAACAATTTCTCTGCAAGATCAAAGAACTGTTACTGCTGATTGGTATACAACCATTTGTTTGTCCCAAGTCATCGTTGAGCGCCGAGAAATCAACCCACAACAACGAATCATCCTCCACCACGACAATGCAAGTTCGCACGCAGCTGACAAGACAATTGAATTTTTAATGCAACAAAATATCGAATCGTCCTCCGTACAGTCGCGATATAAGCTCCATCGATTTCTTTACCTTTCCGAAAATCAAGGACGAGCTACGTGGTCAAAGGTTCCAGTCGTCAGAAGAAGCAGTCGATGCCTTAAAAACCACAATTTTGATTGTATCAACAAACGAGTGGAATAACTGCTTCCAGAGTTAGTTCGAAGGCATGCAAAAGTGCATTAATTTCGAAAAACAATTAAGTCTTTAACAGCTATCTACTGTTTTATTCCAGCTCTATATGCAAAATACAAAAGATAACCCTCGTTTATATAAAAAGGCAATGTTCGTATGTGTGTCCGTTGTAAACTAAAAAACTACTGGACAGATTTACGATCGGTTTTTTTTTTTCGAAATGATCCGCATTGTCCGGAGAAGGTGTAGAGCTATTGAAATCCTCAATCTGACCAGTAGAAAGAAAGTTAGGGGCCTAATAAGATTATATCAATAATAGCAATACTACTATTTAAATGCAGATAGGGCGTCACGAGACAGTACTTCTGACATTGACGATTAGATTTATTTAAATTTTGTGAGGTTGCTTAATGTTGAATTTTTTAATGTTTAATAAGTTTCTTAATGTTCAATATTAATTGTGATGATTTTTCTGTATTACGAAGTGAAGTTTTGTAAGAATTTGTATTTTGACTTTACATTCTGACAGTTCGATTTGTTTTTGGCTGTTATTGACAATGCCGTAAAAACAACAAAATTTTGGTCGTCGCATAAAGGCAGCCAACAGAAAACGAGTAGGGAGACAAAATGAAACAGAAGAAGAAACAGCACAACGAAATGGAGGAAATAGAGATTACATATGTCACAGTCACGTGATGCTGAATTATCACAACACGAAGTACGAAATAAAGCAAGTCGAGTAAGACTTAGAGAATTAAGATAATCGTTGTCATATAATGATCGAAATGAACAATGACAATAGTCGATTACGCATGCAAATCAATCAATTAAATAAATTGGTAAAACTTGATCGTATTGAATTTCAGTATAATTCGGAAATAGATTATAGCTTGCATCCAGTTGTGATTGTTGAAAGTATGAAGAAAGTTTGCACAAATTGCGACCCATCGAAATTCAAGAATGAATCATTTGGGATGTAGTGTTTGAATGGTAAAGTTAGATTGCAACCATTGAAGGAACCACGTGAGCCATTGGTCGCTGATACCACAAGGTTCGTTATATATTTATCAGAATCAGAAAAAACTACGTTCTGACGAATACATACATTTGCGTGATATAATAAACAATGACGGCAATGTAAATGATATTGGAAAAATTACAATATTACCGGAAACATATACAGGTCCACGACACATGTATCAATACGCACAGGATGTAATGTCATATGTTCGTCAATAAGGTCGTCCAGATTTGTTTGTTACATTCATATATAATCCGACACGGACTGAAATCAAAAAACATCTATTGCCCGGCCAATCGTCACAAGCTCGTCATGACATTACTGCACGGATATTCAAGCAGAAATTTAAATTATAAATGGACTCCATTGTTAAACATCATGTGTTCGGAAAAACACGTTGCTGGATGTATTCTATTGCATGGCAAAAAAGAGGATTACCACATGCCCATATTTTAATTTGATTGATCAGTAAAATTGCACCCGACTAGATTGATAACGTAATTTCACCAGAAATTCCTGATTCAACTGTCGAATTATTTGAAATAGTACCAAAGAATATGATTCACGGTTCATGAGGTGTTCACAACTCACCATGTATGCCTGATAGAAAATCCACAAAACGTTATCCAAGAGCATTGCTCACAGAAACTATTACTGGCAATGATGGTTATCCACAATATCGTCGTCGATCAACCCATGAAAACGTTAAATCAATAATTATAAAAGTCAGAAATTAAGACATTGAAGTTGATATTCATTGGGTTCTCCCATATTCCATGTCGAATGGCGTCACTATCTATGTCACTCTAACTCATGTCGAATAGCTTCAATGCAAGTTTCAATTAATCGAATAATTTTACAATGACCTCCTTTTGCAGAAACAAACCAATACCTTTTTTTCTAAAGTAACACATGGCAAATATTATATTACTCAAAACTACAGTAAATGAATAATATTTTAAAATAACTTGCCATGTTAACGCCCTACATTTTTTTACAGTATTAAAGAGTCAAAATTAATTAATCAAATAATATCTCATGAATCGGGGAAAATTGTTTTTTTTTTCATAAGTATAAGAACTATTAGTTTTATTTTAGATTGTCATGAATAGCAGGGTTATTCAGAGCTGCATTTGAAAATTAGAACCTTAGAATAATAAATTTTGTAGCTGTGGCACTTAAAAAATTCATGTGAGCAGTCGATTATCTCAAAAACTAACACACTTTTACTGAGATCATATTTAGTTATTCTGACTAGTTATGAGCTGGCCTATTAGTCTTCCAAGGCATAACGTTGACTTTTGACACACGTTGTATAAGAGTATATAAAAATGACTTTTGGTTAACATATTACATCTACAATAAACCCAAACAAAAGAGAAAATTAGTTGTGCGCAAATTCCGAAGTTATAGAATTTTAAATTAAACATTTAGAAGACCAACAACGATAAACTTTTTCCGTACCCTCTACTTGCCGTTCTTTCCTGTAAAAAGCGATTTCAAGAACAAAAAAGTTGTAATTATAATCTTTTAAAAAGATCAATTTTACTCAACACCTAAATTTAAAAAAATTCTCTCAACGTTTTTTTTTGTGACAGATGGAAAAGGAGGAATTTTTTAAAAAATCTTGGTAGGTACATGGAATTTAAAGTATCTAGCAACACTGGTTCTCAACGTAGTCCGTTCACACCTTAAAGTAATTGCTACATCTTATCGTGAAAGATATTTGAATAAAATATTAACGCAAATACAATATAACAAGCCTGCAAAACTTGAATTACTTTCAAAATAAAATGAGATTCTAATATAATAACTTAAAAAAAAGGATTATCATTGGGAATTTCTGTACTTTAATGTTTTATGGTTGGCATTATGCGATAGCGGCAGGCGGTATTTGTTTTTGTTTGTTATACACATGTGACATGGCACATAACCAAAACCTAAGTTACAAAATTGTCAATATGTACTGTCGCGAGCAATAAATTCTGGTCGTGAAAGTCATGCTTTGACACAATGGCAAATGCTCCATTGTATAACTGTCGTAAATGTCACAACTTACTCGTAACCTATAATCATGTTGCATGACAATAGTTGCCATTTTTTCTTTGTAAAATTTCATTCATGTTGACAGTTCATTGACATAGGCATTATCAGGCGGGGGAAATTTACAATTTGTGATAATCTAATCAAATTTTGAAGTAATATTGACGACCAGAATTTATTGCTCGCGACAGTAGCTTTAAGACATATACCCATGTTTATCATGGAGTTTTGTTTAATGCTTAGTCTAGTTTTAAAGATTAATTCGTAATAAAGTAAGGAAAGCAGTTATGTATAAAAAATATATAATTAACTTATTTTGTTTCCGGCAGTGACAGTTCTTGATGACGTACGATGCAAGCTGCTACACGGATGTGACTGCTTCGTTTAAGCTTTCATATATACAAAGAAGTAAGTAGCTGCAACCGAAATTTTCCGAAATTGTTCGAAGCAGTCTCACCGTGCAGCAGCTTACATCATACGTCATCAAGAACCGCCACTGGATTTACCAGATAAGGAACATATATTCAATAAGAACATATCATTTTTTATTGAATTAAGCATGAGGTAACTTTTAGTTTGTATGTGATATTTTCATGTTTGTAGTAATCAATAAACTTCCCCTGGTCTACTCCTTCTAAAAGCAATATTCATATTGCTCTAAAACAACAAATAATTCATTGACCACAAATATGAAATACTTATATTTACAGAAGATAATAGTCTCTGAATAGTTGTAAAAATTACTGTTTTTACAATGAGATGATGCTATTAACAATAAATTGCAAGAAGTTAAAAGTAAACAAATAAACGATAATGACTTTTGACACCAAGAAACAAGATAGTAAATGCTGCAACTAATTTCACTCTATTAAAATTGTTTAACAGCATTCGATAACATTGCACTCTAGCTAATGAGAAAAAAATATACATTATTCTATAATCAGAATGGGATACAGATAGTCCCAGACAGACTATATGTACGACGGTGATCTGGAAACTAAGGTAAGTAGTAAAAAAAAGATACTTTATTCCGGTTTTTTACATTTATTTTTCGACATAGTCCCCTCCTAATTCGATGCACTTGTTCCAGCGATGTTAAAGTCGTTTAAGGCCTTCACTATAATAGGTCGAATTAAACGCCGCAAAATAATCATTTGTTGCTGCAATCACCTCCTCGTTAGATGAAAATCGCTTTCCACCTAGTTTTTTCAAGTTGGGAAACAAGAAAAAGTCAGATGATGCTAAATCTGGACTGTGTGTATGGCGAAGTATTTTGAATCGTAATTCAAATCATTTTGTCGCGACAATGTTTGATGCATAAGCCGGTGCGTTGTCATGATGAAACAAAACTTTCTTTCGTGCCAAATGCGGTCGTTTTTCCTTTAATTTTTCACTCAGCTGGTCCAATAACGACGCGCAGTACTCAACTGTAATTGTTTTGCCCTTTTGCAGATAATCTATAACGACAACACCACGAGCATCCCAAAATACGATGGCCATAAACCTTGTTAGCTGATGAAACCACTTTTGTTCTTCGGTGCCCTGCAACAGGCGTCTACCCATTGTTTGAATTGAGCTTTTGTTTCGGGGGTATAGTGGTGTATCCACGTTTCGTCAACGGTAATATATCGGTGTAAAAAATTCGGAGGGATTATGCTTAAAAACAGTCAAACAGTAGGTACTCAGAAGTTGTTACGCGCATTCGTTTCTGGTCCACACTTAGCAGACGCGGCACCCACCTTGCTGAGAGCCTTCTCATACCCAAGTGTTCATGTAAGATATGACCAGCACGTTCTTTAGATATACCTATAGTGTCTGCTATATAGCACCTTTAATCGACGATCATTTAAAACAAGATCATGAACTTTGGTGATCATTTCGTCAGTGATAGCCTCTTTCGGGCGCTCTGCTTTTGGTTCATCTTCGGTGCTCCTACGGCCACGTTTAAATTCATTCACCCAGAAACAAACTGTCTTAAATGAAGGCGCAGATTCGCCGTGAACATTATCCAACTCTTCTTTAATTTCTTTGGGTTTTTTCCTAGCGATGTAGAAGTGTTTAATCACAGCACGAAATTCTCTGTTGTCCATATTTACAAAACGACGCAACACAAACGTGTTGCGTCTTTAAGTAACTGTAAGAGACAACGGACGCAAACTTTTCGGCTCAGCTGTCTTCTAAGATATGATAGATTTGACAGATGACACGCATACGTAGATTATCGCGCTATTTCTATGTTAGATATCTCAATTATCATACCCCCTCGTAGGTATAGTTGTCCATTCATATCTGGTACAAAAGCAGCGTTGACTAAGTCGCACTATGACCATGTTTATACTCGCATAAACATAGCAGAATTTTATTCCTTTCTATAATAAAAGTGAAACACGTTTCAACAAATCATCACAATATTGTCAATGCAATTATCAAATTAACTAGGAAACCGGGAAGTTCAACAAACAGAATTTCCATTGTTTGTAACAATGTAATGTTTTACAATTTGTAGCCTGTGTTAGAGACTTTTGTCTTAGTAATTTTAGTTTATGCTGTACCTATTTATTATTACAATATACAATGAAACTTGGAGAAAAAAATAACTAAATGTAATTAGTACAATAAAACATCAATGTCAATGAGAATTCGCTGGAAGAGAATCTAAAATCTAATGGAAATATAGAGTTCGTCTAAAACAAAGAAATATATCTACTTTCGTTCATAAATTTTCAAATTCTATTTTTAGAATGTTAGACTGATGCAATGAATGAATAACTTAATGAATGAATAACTTTATCTAATTCATTTTAGAACATATTTTAAGACAGGTGATGTCTGATGAAATTATTATGAAACCAGGAAGCTACTCACACTCCCTATATACATGTCGTTTTCATTAATTAATATAGATTTAGTATTTTTTTCTATTATAGTTCACTGAACCAATCCAATGTAAGACAGGTAATATTCTTCTATTTCAAAATATTCGTTTCATTGTTTTTGGCACAACTTTCGTCTGTTTTCAATGTATCAGCATGACAAAGATAATTTATAAGTAAATATGTACGTCGTTTGGAAGTATAATTAGATATGGAAAACAGAGCAATTGTATATTTGGTAAAAATAAACTGATAAATTCATACGAACTGCGTAAAAACTACTTCGTGCTTGAATGAATTTGTTATTTGTTAATAACACCTAATCTGAATAAACTGTATCTCTATATATATATAAAATATTACCCAAAACGGGATTAGAATCTCTTCTAAAGATTTTTATTAAACCATGTGCTTGCCATTTACCCAAAAAAATTCCGCAACATTAACTATATACGTCTAGGACCTTCAAGAATTCTCTATGAATTGCTAAATAATCCAATTATTTCTTTAAAATATATGTGTCACTATACAAATGTTATTGTTCTTATGACTATTATAGATGACGTATTATTTATTACCCAGATGTGTTTGAAACAGCAATTGAACTATGTAAGACAATTCATTTTGTTTTTGTTTTATTGCGTTTAATATTAAACTGAAATAATAACATACGTGTATTTTCTAAACTTGTAATTTTGTAATTTTTAAAAAACAACTATTTTATAACACATATTTAACTATATTTATTTATTTATAGCCGTTTACTATTTAGACAACGCATCGCTTGATAACAATGCGGTTTTCTTGCCAGTTCTTTGTTGTTTAACAAAAAACTTAATAAAATCGAATTGTGTTCAAACAAAGAAACGTTATTTACATAAGAAATTTGATGTTATGAATTAATCCGAGAGCGATTTAATGAAGAATATTTAATTATCTTGTCCTTTTTATGCTAATTTTATCTACTGGCTTCAATCATTTAGTAAAGATAGTACTAAGTATAGTCCCTGATTATTAATTAGAGCCACCTTCGCCGACAAAGGAATTTGCAATAGAGGCACTATATGTGTCTGAATGTAGTTTCTTATTTTCGATTTGAAATATACTGCCTCCCATAAATATATGAACACCCAGTAGAAGATATATACTTAGCCGCAAAATTAAAGGATCAAAACTATCAAAACGTTAACAAAGAAAATTGCACAGAAACAAAATAAAAATATTTTTTTTTTAATCGCTTAAGATCGTGTATGATCACCTCTTGCTGTGATACAAGCTCTTAGCTTGGAATGCATGTTTTGGATTAGGGTTGCAACCTCTTCATCTTGAATTTGGTGTCATATTTCTTGTAATCGCTCCGAGAGCTTTGCTAACGTCCTAGGAGGATTCACATGAGCTCGAACCTTTCTATCCATATTATCCCATAAATGCTCTATAGGATTTAGATCTGGACTTCGAGCTGGCCAGTTTAAAACATTGATATTCGGAGCGATAAACTCGTCCATTACGATATGCGCTGTATGCGGACGAGCGTTATCGTGCATTCAAATGAACTCTGGTCCGTGAAGAGCTGTGCAAAAGGTTCGACAATAGAGATGACAACCTCATCTCTATACCGTAATGCTGTCGTAGTGCCTAGGATAGCCACTACAAGATACGTTCATCCAAACTTATATCTCCCCAAACCATAACAGGACCCCTCACCAAATCTGTCGATTCCTCTGACATGAATCACTCCCTTGGCATTCTCCAAACTCTTCTCGTCGATCATTGATAAAGAGGCAAAACTTTGACTCGTCAGTAAATAACACATGTCTCCATTCTTCAATAGTCCAATTAACATCTTGCCGAGCAAATTCTAGTCTATCTCGCTTGTGAGCTGCAGTCAAAGTGGGGCCCATGACAAATCTATAGGGCTTCAAACCTATGCTCTTTAATCTTCTTCTTACAGTACCAGCGTTAACATTATTACCAGTAGCCAGCTGAAAGTCTTGTTTTAATACCCTTGCACTGCAAAACCTTTTTTTTGCGGTTAAACGTATAAAACGATCTTATATTGGGTTTGTTGTCCTTTTTCTGCCTTGTCTAGGTCTTCTACAATAATCTAATGTCTCCTGGTACCTAGCCCATGCTCACTACACTTTGTGACACATTAAATCTTGCAGCAACCTCTCTTTGGGAATGGTCCTCTTCGACAAGAGTCATCAATTGAACAGCGTTTGTTTTTGATAAATGATTATGATGCTGACGGTAATTCATGTTGTCACTTTAAGTTGACATTTCTAGTTTTTTTTTATTTATTAAAAAAAACAAAAAGTCGAAAAATGCGCTATAGTACTTAATTCGTACTTTCAATTATAATTAATACATTATTACGTATACTTGCCGACACAAAGACTCAATTAAAAAAGTTATCTTGTTTACAAAAAAATTTTTATTGGAGAAATTTTGAATTTTTTCCAAAAAAATATATGATTCCTTAATTTTGCAGCGGAGTGTATATTAGTGAAATTTTCAGAAAATATATATGTACTCCTATTTTGTTCGTACTATCAAACGATGAAAAATTCAGTAAGCTACATTCGATTACGCAAAGTAGCATTGACAATGTATCCGTACAGCGGCATACGGCTTTTTTACTCCTACCAGTGATTCGCTAATTTCAAGTATGTACGTATAATAGACTACCTGAATGCATAAGAAACAGAGAAGGACCCGATTTTTAATAATATTTAGATATTGTTAAAAATGTTTTTGTTTTATACATACAGTAGCCGCTCGATTATGTGAACTAATTAAAACCTTACCTGTTCACGGAATCGAAATGTTCACTCAATCGAATGTGCAGTTTAAAACGTTTATTTATATGTATATGTATTCAGCTACATCAAAAAGAATTAACAAATGAAAAATATACATGTTCTGCATAGATACGTACATACATACATGAATACGTAATGATTTAAAGAAGTCAGTTTTGTTTGTTAAAAAAACTGGTTAAATTTGTTTAAACCTTTTTTTATTTTAAACATCTTTGAACTGCGATTTCTTTTATTCTTCGCAAAGTTAATAGATCTTCAGAATTTAGCATGTTTTGTTATGCCCAAGAAATCACTATATTAAGTCCTTGTAAAGCTTCCTGAGAGGGGATGGTAGTTGGCATTGGCTCATCATCCATTGTTTCTTCCGCACTTTCAATTTCAATTACATCCTCTTCAAGATCTTCTATAACATCCGTATTCCAGTTTTCTATGTCTTTACGGCTGTATGTTATGTTTCCGGTCACTTTCTGTAGTAATGCTACAGTTTCTTGAAACGTCACTACCTCGACGCTGTTCTTGTATTTTTCTTGTAGAATAGCCAATGGAACATCTTCTTCTGAATCAGAGTCGATATTGAAAGAATCTGAGAAAATATTTTTCCAACACTTAGCAATTATTTCTTCTTTCACATTCATCCATGCTAATGCCAGATGTGTAACAGCATCTTTTAGACTCAAGTTTTTAATGACAGCTGAAATATCATTGCTATCAGAAGCAACTATTGTGGATAAAAGGCTTCTTCTATAAAACAATTTTGTTAACCTAATGACATTCTGGTCCATGGGCTGTATAAGAGCTGTTACATTCGGAGGCATGTATACAGTAAGAATTTTTCCATCATCGGAAACCAAGTTTTCTGCTGGTGGATGACTTGGAGCGTTATCCAAAAGTAGAAGAGCTTATTGTGGTAATCCCTTCTGTTTCAAAAATCTTCGAACCTGCGGGACAAATGAATGATGAAACTAATTTTCAAATACCCCCGACGTCATCCACGCATTTTTCGTACTTGTGTATTGCACTGGAAGTGAAAAGTTCTTAAAGCATCTTGGATTTGCGGCATGCCCAATCACTAACGGTTTGATTTTATGTTCACCGGTTGCATTGGTGTATGCTAGTAAAGTAACTCTACATCCGTTTTCCGACCAGGGGCCGATCTTTCTTCAGACGTAACCAAAGTCCTTTCTGGGAGTAATTTCCAAAACAAGCCTGTCTCGTCGGCATTGTATAATTGGTCATGTGTTAATTGTAGCTCCTCTATTTTCTTTCGAAGATAATTCTTGAATGGACCTACATGCTCCGGAGCAGCTGATAACTTTTCTCCCGAAATTTTTAAATGTCTTATTCCAAATCTTCGTTTAAATCTTTGGCTCCATCCGTCACTAGCATTAAAATTAGGATTTTCAGCGATAATTTCATTGATAGCTTTTGCTTTTGTTTTTAAAAGTTCAATCGAAACCGGTACATTTTTAAGTCTTTGTGTACAAAACAATGAATATAATTTTTTTTCCATTCGTGGCATCTTACAGGATTTTAAAGTTTTTCTTTTCCGTATTTCACTGCGCCTTGATGTGACTTTTAAAATGTCCCGTTTTTTATTTTTGTTTGCACATACTGTGGATTTGGCAATCCCGTACTTTTTAGACAAATACGTTACACAGCTTCCACTGTCCAGACTTTTTAAAATTTAACATTTTTCGAGCAAACTTAACACTTTTCGCTTCATTTTTATTGTAAACACAAAAATGTTCTAGCACAGTACACCTACAACATCAACAGAACTCAGAATTACAACTAAAATAAAATACATACATACATCTGTCCGCTGTTCTTATAAGTTACGCCGGCGAGTTAGCAAAATAATTCATACGCCGGCAATTTACCCAGTTCACTGAAACTGAATCGAATGCAGCAAAATAATTCATACGCCGGGAATTTACCCAGTTCACTGAATCGAATGTGTTATTGTTCACTCTATGGAGCTTTACTAAAAAAATTTTAGTTGTTCATATAAACGAGCTGTTCACTGAATAGAGTGTTCACTCTTCCGAGCGGCTACTGTATATACTTAATGAAAATACGTTCTTGTAAACAATGTTGGCCCGCATTCCTGTATTTACCACGAAATTAAAAGAATATAATTTTCTTTAATACTTGAAATTCTTTGTATGAAAACAAAGTGATTATATTTGGTGGCGACTTAAATATTTATTTAACGTGAGCAGATCTGTTGCGTTTATTTACTGATTTTGTTAAATTATATGTAATTTAAATGCGATGTTCCTACTCATGTTAGTAACACATCTTTTTCTGTATTGATAATTTTATTACAAATATTTTTCATAACAATCATGTATCTTGATGTTGATAATAATAGTTTAGATATGTTTTCTTAATTTCTAGAATTACGTCTAATCATTTCATTTTGTAAAGATAGATAATATTAATCTTAAACGTTAAGTTCTCAAGAAATAATCTAACCTTATAAAATAATTCCCAATAGCAATTATTGGAATCCAATCTTATTTCATAGTTACATAAAAAAAACATAGCTTAATATAAATGAACGTAATTGTTTGATTAAGTCAGATTTGTAAAAAGCTAAGAATTTGTAATAAAAAAAAATATAATTTCTACATATTACCGTCAAAAAATAAGTCACGTGCTATTTGGTCAATTATTAATTGAAATCGAAATATTCTGTCCAATTAATAAACTTTCCGACTTTTTTGATTAGTAGGGCGAATTTATCCAATACATTTAAACACCCTTTAACTAAAAAAACTATTTAGCAGATTCTCTTTTTGTAATACTAAATTTTATGAAATATGTAGATATTAAAACTAAAAAATATTCTACAGCCATGGTTTTGAATTGTTGAGATATATCAATACATTTCATATATTCCCGCCACAAAGGCGGCATCTGTAGTGTGAACTATTATATAAAGCAACAGGAAATAAAGGTAGTCGTCAGGAAACACTTGAACTCTGCGTTTCATTTTAACAGGTTATGGGCCCGGAATCGAAGTGCAATCTTGAAAAATAAACCAATGAGTGTGTAAAAATGACAGTTAATTACATGGCTTGTGTGTCGAAATTGCGTGGAAGGGAAAACTATGCAGATTGGGCTTTTGCTGTAAAGAATTTCATGATTCTAGATGGCCTTGAAAATTGTATAGATGAGCAGGTCACAGAAAAAGTCGGTAAAGCTAAAGCAAAGTTAGTTTTAACCTTATAAGTGCATATTAAAGAAGCCAGTACAGCAAAAGAATTGTGGGAAAAACTATAGAAGTTGTACGATGACTCCGGATTTACAAGAAAAATCAGTTTGCTTCGCGCGTTAATTTCCACGAGGTTGGACAATTGTAAAACAATGGCGGTATATGTAAATCAAATAGTGAATACGGCGCAGAAATTAAAAGGAACAGATTTTGAAATCAGTGAAGAATGGATTGGACCGATACTATTAGCTGGATTGTCTGAAAAATTCTCTCCAATGATTATGGCAATAGAACATTCGGGCATAAAGATTACTACAGGCACCATTAAAACTAAATTACTGGATATGGAAGCTGAAGTTGGTCATGTATAAAGTGCATTTGTCGGTAGAAACATTAACTTTCATAATAAAAGTAAGCGTTATGTTGGTCACAGCGGTAATGGTGGCAACCAAGAATCGACTGTCAAAAAAGACATAAGATGTTACAAAGGTAAACAGTTGGGTCATTTCAAAAATAAATGTCCGAAAAAGAATGAAAACGATTCAGTGAATAATAAAACCAGCAGTTCAAAAGCAAAAACGTCAAATGTATTCAGTGTAATATTTCTAAGTGGACAGTTTAGCAGAGATAACTGGTATGTAGACTCTTCTCTGTAACGGTGCGAGTGTGCATTTAACAGCTGATAGAAATTGGTTAGAGAATATAACTGAACACTTAAACATGAAGAAATTATGGTTGCGGATCAAACAAAATTACCAATAACATGTATGGGATATGTGAATCTTACTACGATAGTAGAAAATAAAACATTATATCACAGAGAGTAATACTTTTTGTGTTCTCAAATTAACCACTAATCTATTATCAGTGGAAATTCTGTTAGATTCGATACAAATGGATGTAAAATTTATAGTAAAGAAAATGTACTTATAGCTACAGCTGATTTGGTTGAAAATGTATACAAATTAAACAATGAAAACACACGTCAATGTCTATTATTGACTTCTTCAACAGCAAGTTCAGAGGAAACTTGGCATCGCAGATTTGGACATTTAAATTACGAAGCTCTACGAAAAATGAAAAATGACATTGTTGATTTGATTGTTTTTAAAGATGATATAAACAAAGTAAGTAACAAATGTGTCGTTTGTTGTGAAGGAAAACAGTCAAGACGGTCATTTCAAAAGAAAGGCACAAGAGCAACATCGTTATTAGAAACTGTGCATGCAGGTTTATGTGGACCTATCGAAAATTATCAATAGGAGGATCGAAATATTTCCTTTTATTCGAAGATGATTTTAGCCGAATGACATTTGTATATTTCCTAAAAAATAAGGATGAAGTGTTTGAGAAATTTAAGGAATTCAAGAGCCTAATAGAAAACCAAAAAGGGTCAAAAATTACAAATTTCAGATCAGACAATGGTGGTGAATTTTATAATGATGAATTCAAGAAACATTTAATGAAAAATAGAATTACTCATCGAAAAACAAATTCATATACATCGGAACAGAACGGAATATGTGAAAGAATGAACCGGACAGTGGTTGAAAAAGCCAGATGTTTATTGTTTGATGCTGCTTTAGAAAAACAGTTTTTTTTGCAGAAGGTGTGAACACTGCGGTATACTTAAGAAATTGTCCATTTGAATTATGGACGAATAAAAAACCAAATATAATTAATTTAAGAATTTTCATGATACACATCCCTAAGCAAAAACGTACTAAATGGGAAAAGAAAACAGAACGAATGATATTACTTGGTTATAGTGAAAATACCAAAGGTTACCGTTTATTTAACCCGAAAAACAACTCTGTAGTAATAAGCAGAGATGTGATAATAATGGAAAATACAGAAAAGGAAAGAGAAGAAATAATTAATTTGGACTTTGATAACAAAGAATCACTAGATTCTGTGGGGGAAACAAGTGATACAATTTGTGAAAGAAGTGAGCAAGATACAGATGATAGTGTCTTTGAAGAAGAAAACAAAGAAATGTCAACTGAATCTTTAAGAAAAACTGAATGAGTACCGAAACCAAAGAGGTTTGATGATTATATCACTAATGCTTGTAGTCTTAATGAAACTGTACTTGAAAATGAACCACAAACTGTCGAAGAGGCTATGTTGAGACAAGACAGGGAAGAATGCAGGCTATGTTAGAAGAAACCCAGTCGTTTGAAGAAAACGAAGCATGGGAATTAACAGATGTGCCAGTAAGTGGAATATTAGTGGAGTGAAAGTGGCTATTTAAGAAAAAATGTGATAGTGAAAATAATGTGCGTTACAAAGCCAGACTTGTTGCATGAGGTTTTCACAGAAAAGAGGCATCGACTTCGAAGAAACTTTCCCACCTGTAGTTAGATATTCTACACTAAGACTGTTAATTGCTCTATCAGTTCAATTAGATTTAAGAATTTTACATTTAGATGTACAAACAGCATTCAAAGTTTAAAATAACGGATTTAGGGGAAGCAAAACATTGTTTGGGTATGCGAATTAATAGAGATGGGAAAAAAGGATGTATAACTCTAGATCAGGAAAATTATGTAAGTCAAGTATTAAAAAAGTTTTCTATGATTGATTGTAAACATGCATATACACCAATGGAACAAAATGAGCAATTAAATCGGATTGAGGATTGTAATGATAGTAACCCTTATCAACAGTTAATTGGCAGTTTAATGTACTTGTTTGTATTGACTAGACCTGATATTTCGTTTACTATTAGTTATTTAAGTCAATTTAATAAAAATCACAATGAAACACATTGAAAACATGCAAAAAGGGTTTTGAAGTATTTACAGGGCACCAAAAGTTATTGGTTTAAGGTTTGATAAGAGTTTTGCTGATTTGAAGGGATTTGTAGATGCTGATTGGGCTAGTAATTCCATAGATAGTAAATCATACACAGGTTTTATGTTTAAATTATGTAATGGTGCAATCTTTTGGGAAAGCAGAAAACAAAAAACAGTATCTTTATCCAGTACTGAAGCAGAATACATGGCAGTTTATTTACGTAATTTGTTTAATGAAATAACTGGTAAATTAAATTGTGTAACTCTATTCAACGATAGTCAGAGTGCTCAAAAGTTGTCAATAAATCCTGTATATCATAGACGAACAAAGCACATTGATGTAAGACATCATTTTATAAGAGAGGCTATTAGTAGTAACTTTGTAAAGTTGGTTTACTTGCCTAGTTCTGATATGCCAACTAAGAGTTTAGGTTCTGTAAAACTTTGTAAATTTAAAGAAATTTAGAGAAATGTTAGGATTAGTTGTTCGAAATGTTTTGATATTGTGGGGGTGTTGAGATATATCAATACATTTCATATATTCCAGCTACGAAGGCGGTATCTGTATTGTGAACTATTGTAAGAAGCAACAGGAAATAAGAGTTAGTCGTCAGGAAACAATTGAACTCTGCGATTCATTTTAACATGAAACACAGTTGCACATACGTTACGCCTACGCTATGAAGAAGTTATATCGGCAATCTCGTAGTTATCAATCTGCAATCAGATAACGTCACTAATGCATGATAATGTCTCGATTAATTAAAATTCAATAACACGCGCTCAAATAAATTTTTAACAAAAGAGGGGAAACGGCATTTTTACTGATTGGCACTGAGTGGCAACGTCACAAAAGATTTCATTTATCGAAGAATTGGTATTAAAAGATCGCCGTTGAAAGTGAACAAATGATCAGCAATGTCTAACATTTCTGATTAATTCTGACCATTTAGGTATGAACAGGGTATCGAACAGGGTTTCGTACCAGATGGGTATCACGACTTGGTTCTGTCCTTCAATGTCAGTGTCGTGTTGAATACGCGCGATGGTGTTTAAACACACGTGGAGACGATCCAAAATCAATTTTGGAATCCATTATCACTGGAGATGAAACAATGGTTCTCTATTATGGTCCTCTATCTAAACAGGAGTCGATAGAATGGCGGTGAAATGGCGGCGATTAGATAACTCTCGCCCCATAAAGGAAGTCATTTGACTGATTGATTTTAAAGATCGTAATACAACTGTCAACAGCATATAGTATATTTGTTAATTGCAAAAATTGAGAGCTAATATTCGTGAAAATCGTCGAGAAAAATGGGCAAAAGGTGCTTGATTTCTGGATGCCAATGCACTCGTTCATTACTACTGCAATTTCACAAGCTCTTAGGGGACGTTATTTTCATGACGATATTAAGTCACAAACAGCCGTAATGCAACGCTTTGAGGAGAAAACATATAGAATTATGTCTTAAGCGTTGTAATAAACGCATTGAAATCAGTGGAAATTATATTGAAAAATAAAAATTATAGAATTCTCAAAACTTTATCTTTTCTATGCTAGGCTGGGAACACATGGCGCTTACCTCGACCTGGTTCTTTTTTATGTTACCAATGGTTGAGAGTGATATTTTACGACAAAATTCTATAGTTAATTATTGAAAACTTTATTGATTATATTCATAATCCGTTGACCTATTTAATTAATTATTGCAATTAAACGAGGGATTTCTCCCATTAAGTGGAAATATCTTCTTGTGTTACGCCTTTGCTCAAAAAATGTAATCACAATGGTTAAGATAATTAAAAAAATACACTTTAACACTTTAGCTTAATCTTTTTTCAGTTTACCAATATGGTTTCCTTCCACAACATTCCACAAAACAGCATTGCCGCAATCTATAAAACAAATTTGTTCTAATATGAATAAAAATTCTCCATGTTTGGCTTGGTTTATCGATTTAACTGAAATACATGAGGGTGTTGATCATAATATGCCATAAATTAGCAAGATTTGGTATTAATAGTGCCTTAGTGGTTCAAATCATATTTAAAAAATTGTTGGCGAAAGAGTGTTTGTGAATGTAGTGTTGTCGTCTGTTATCTTTTGATCTAGGAGTTCCACAAGGATCTGTGTTCGGACCATCTTTGTTCTGAATCGGTATAGTAAATGATTTTTCTCCAATTTCGTTCGTATGATCCTACTACAATATCTCTTTATGAGGGCGCACAAATATAATTCAGTGGTTGTTAGTTAATAATAAATGAAGAAAAAATAAAATGTATCTTATTTGGTAAGAATAAAGTCAGGAAGTGGCAAGTCTGTCTATAGATTCACATGTTGGATTAGTTTCTTCTCTTTATAATCAAAAGCGTTCATGCTATATTGAAGTTCTGAAAGGTTTTTATTTCTCCATCTTTATTTCTGAAATGATTAATGATATTGTGTACTGGGGATATTGCGTTGGTTGTAATAGAGTTTTGCTTCTACCCAAATATGCTGATTCTTGTAGAAATCCGTTCAAGTTTCATAAAATTCTAACAGATTATGATGCCTACATTTCTAAACTGCTTTATTTTATTTACAAATTTAAAAGCTAGTAAGGATGCACACTCGGGAGCAGACTGGACTGGCGCGTGTAAACCAAACCCATTCTACTCCGACGCTGTGTCTGCTCCCGAATGTACATCTTTGCCATCAGCACCTTCTAAGAAATATAGATTAATTATTACCTTCCGTGCATAAAATTACGTTTTATCAAAGGGATTATAATTTTTAGAGGCTACAAAGTTGATAATATATCTACATATAAAATATATACAAAAAATTTTTTTAACATCCTTAATAATATTTTTTGTAAGGTACTTCAAATAAATAGAAATTATTATTAGTAATTTTGCAATTAATTTTAAAAAGTATTTTTTTTATTTTAGAGATCGAAAAAATCAGTTCTGGAATACCATATTTCGGTTACTAGAACGGCTACACATTATGACATTCAAGAACAGGCGATGTGTAAATTATGTCCAGAAGCCATAAAAAGAACATTAGCTACGATGCTTGATATTCGCCTAATGAAATCTGTATCCTTCAACCTAATGCTTATTAATTCGTTTTCGGTTGCATTTTCATTTTATACTCCGTTTGTTTATATAAAGGCGAGAGCTATTGAAAATAAGATGCCATCTAATATAGCTATGTGGCTTATATCAGCCATTGGTGTTGCGAATACTACTGGAAGAATATTGTGTGGTATTATGTCTTCATTTCCGTCCATTAAAGCAAATATTGTATGTACGATTTTTTTATTCATCGGCGGAGTAGCTACTATTGTATCTGGTATATCATTCCAACCATGGATTCAATTCTTATATGCTCTTACATACGGATTTTCAATGTGTAAGTATTCTAAATATAATTGCGCAATAACAAGGCGATTTGGTGTTTATTAATAATAAACTAATGCGTAACTGCGAGCTTAGTGTAAACTACAAATTGTATAAAGGTTATCATAACGGTACATTCATAAGTATATTTAACTAATTTGAATGCTTGTGAGCTACATTATTCAATTAGCACGGGCTTTTGTGATAACTTATTTGCCTTATTTAAAATAATCACCAACCAATTACCTTTTCTGTTGAAACTCATTCAATGAACAGAAATGAAAAAAAAGTATTTCTGTTTCCATAAATTTTATTTTAGATGTTAGAAACGATGATTAAATAAAAATAAAAAAATATATAATATATCAGAATAAATGAAACATACATGAGTAGGTAAACCCCACCAGTTTTGTATAATACAAAGGTATTTTTAATAATATAAAATATTATTAAAAATCTGGTGTGAAGAACACCAGAAGCAGGGGCGTACCGATGAGCCTGTAGAAAGGCGAAATACGTATCTACGTCTCTGGGGAGGGATATGTTCGGACACGTTCACAAAACATATTAATAGTGAACCTGTATTTGTGTTCTTCACACCAGATTTTTAATAATATTTTATATTATTAAAAATACCTTTGTATTATACAAAACTGGTGGGGTTTACCTACTCATGTATGTTTCAATTATTCTGATACATTACACATGCGGTTAGTCCGTAGTATGAGTGAAGACACAAACAAAATACAGTTTCTAGAGAGATGGCTGTGCCACCTTTGGAAGGGCGTCGTTGGTTCGCTTTGGTTATGTGGACAGGGCGAGGTACTTCGGCTGTCTGACAACAGGCAGCGCTGAATTTACTTCTACGCTCGGTCTGGATAATTTCTATGATATAACGATGTGGTTCTTTTTTGTGAATGTGTCAGAAGATATCCTTTCTCCAGCAGGGGCGTACCGATGAGCCTGTAGAAAGGCGAAATACGTATCTACGTCTCTGGGGAGGGATATGTTCGGACACGTTCACAAAACATATTAATAGTGAACCTGTATTTGTGTTCTTCACACCAGATTTTTAATAATATTTTATATTATTAAAAATACCTTTGTATTATACAAAACTGGTGGGGTTTACCTACTCATGTATGTTTCAATTATTCTGATACATTACACATGCGGTTAGTCCGTAGTATGAGTGAAGACACAAACAAAATACAGTTTCTAGAGAGATGGCTGTGCCACCTTTGGAAGGGCGTCGTTGGTTCGCTTTGGTTATGTGGACAGGGCGAGGTACTTCGGCTGTCTGACAACAGGCAGCGCTGAATTTACTTCTACGCTCGGTCTGGATAATTTCTGTGATATAACGATGTGGTTCTTTTTTGTGAATGTGTCAGAAGATATCCTTTCTCCAGCAGGGGCGTACCGATGAGCCTGTAGAAAGGCGAAATACGTATCTACGTCTCTGGGGAGGGATATGTTCGGACACGTTCACAAAAATATTAATAGTGAACCTGTATTTGTGTTCTTCACACCAGATTTTTAATATTTTATATTATTAAAAATACCTTTGAAATATATAATACGTGATTTTATCTTTAAATGTAATACAAGTTAGCAACAAACTAATGACAATCATAGGGCAGGATACGGTCATAAGGTACACACTTCTATAACAACAAATTTCAAAGCGAACATAAATTTAGGCAAACTATATTTATTTATTTCCAAAGTATGTTTTCTAAATAGTCATTCCATCGTTATACACTTAGCGGTGTTCAAGCTTCTTTATATCTCCGTATAGTAAGATTGATCAAGGCCCTCAAAATATATACATTGTGCAATAACTTCAAGTAATACTTCCTTATTCAAGTCTACTCTCTTTCTAGCCAATCATTTTTCCAAATTAGGGATGAAGAAATCACTAGTCCAGCGACAAGGGGTGTGTAGAAGCAATTTCTAACATAGATAACATTTTGCACTACATTTTACCCAATGTAGTGCTTTGTTTTTGATTTTATTGTCGAACTTGTCCAGTAAATTTGCATAGTACCCTTTTATGGCGGATCTCCTTTTCTCAATTTAGTCGAAAAACCCAATCAACGAGTTTCCAGCGGATGGGACTAGTTATGCTTTCTTCGAAGTACTCGAATCAACTTCTACTCCTTATCTAGATTGTTGTTTTGTCTCAAATGCACAGTGATGGAACCAATTCGCATCAACAGTTATGAAATTATAAAATATATCGAAGGGATTACGGTGAAAAAGCTCGGAACACTACTTAGAAGTGTTCAGTTCTCAGTCGTTTATTAGCAATCGAGGTGTCGCCAGCTGGGTGCTTTTCATATGTAAAATGTATCTTATCCGTTCATTTGAGATTTATACAATATCCACTAGATTCCGCACTTTGATATGACGATCATTCGGGACACTATTAGGAACTTCTTCCATGATATCGATTTTCGGCGATTTCGGCCTTCCAGGACACTCATTATAAATCGATATACAATAACCTTTAAATGCTGCTATTGATTTTCTTATTGTTGGCAAAAAAAGTATAATTATTGAATTGATTTGGCATTTACTTGATGAAGATCCATAATTTAAAATAGAAATAAAGCTACGGTTCTAATCTTCACTTTTAATCTTTAATCGTAACACGACAATTGTTTCGCCCGCACAGTGGCTTCCTCGGGTGCTTACATCTAAAGAGTACGTTACAAACTAATTTAAAAAATATATATATATATAAAATCAAGAAGGTTGGTATTATTTTACAATGTTTTTAAAGAAATCTATGAATTTACACAAGTATTATCGGTAGTGAGAAAATGTGGCACATCTGGTCGGCCCTAACATAACAGTTAAGAGCCGACCGTAATTAATTTTATATCTCTTGAAACCGATATCAAACAATCGACACCTAGAAAACGGGTTATGAATACTGATCCCTAGGTATCGAATCAAGGTATCGATTCCAAAGTATCGATTTCAAGGTATCGATTCAAGGTACCGATTCCAAAGTATCGATTTCAAAGCATCGATACCTATCGATACTTTACCGATTCCAGTACTCAGAATCGATACCGTGCATAGACCCGATACATTGCTAAGTATCGATACCTCGATTGGTATCGGTACCCGATACTGAAAGCGTCGGTATCGCCCAGCTCTAATCCCATCAATTAAAGAATTTTTAAATCAATTTGTTGTCACTTTCTTGATAATACATTAAAATGATCAATGGCGTTTTTTATATGTTTTAATGTGTCTTATCAGTTTACAATATCCCATAAATTTCCAATAGGATCGAGATCACAGGAGAATGACTTGGTCAAGAAATAATATTAACTTTTTGCTTGATTAGCCATCCTATAATGACCGTTGCAGTAAGATTCGTCCTACTTATTTTCGTATACAAATCTGTTCATAATAACGTTCGTACGACACATTGGCCTACACCATAACCAAAAAAGTGCCACAGATTATCACACTACCACCGTGATTTAAAGTTTTCTGGTAATATTTTGGATTTAATATTTCGCGTGTAGAACGCCGTACGAAGCAAATATCAACAGTGCTACAAATATTAAATTCGATTCATCATTAAATACAACCGTTTTTCATTGTTATATAGATTACGACGCGTTCTTCTTCGCAAAACGTACTCTCGCAGATCTCTGCTCTCGTGACAACCAAGGTTTTTGTGGTGGTCTTCTGCTATACGTCTTCGCATGGTATATGTGCTCACATTGCTTTATATAGTAAATTTTATTTCTTGAGAATTTACTGATGCATTTAGTTTACGTTGGCGAAGAATTAATTTATCCTCTCTGCAACAAATTTTATATATACAGGCTGATTCATTTTCGGCCCTCACCATGGGGATCTCTCTTATTATAGGAGATAGAGTATTGGTTTAAATTTGGCAAAGTTGTTAAATTTTGTGTTTGTTATAAATCCGTAAATAAAATAGACCTGTGACAAATGACCTTCGTTATTTAAAAAAAAAACGCGAAAACCCCATTTTCTTCTTTTACTTGTAGCATCGACATTTGGCCTTGTAGAGAAAAAATAAAAACACATCCTTGTGGCCATTTCTAAACCTCTATCCAGTGGTGTACTCTAAATTTTTATACGACGTTTTGTTTCTTTCTGGCCATCATCAACTATCTAATTTCTTTTAGGCGCCATATTGGATTTATTAGACATCTTCAGAAAGAGTTTTTTTTTCTGATTTCACCTTGTACCACATGCTGACTATAGTTTCTGACATTAGGTTTTATTTGAAAGAATAAATTATAAGATTAAATAAGGTAGCCATGGAATTTCAATCTGTCAAACATTACATTTATTGTTCATTAATAATACAAAAATGTCATACACTAACGAAGAGAAACGAGATATGATAAGTATTTTTTATTCTTCGGAACGAAATTCAACAATAGCGAGTACAAGATAACAAAAACATTAATAAAAATACATAGAAAAGTAAACAATAAACAATTACAGTAAATGTTCAATTATCTGGCCATCTTCGGTAATGCACAATTGGGCACGCCTTCTGGCATTTTGTACTGCCCTCTGTATAGTTCTTCTAGGAACTGCATCGAAGGCATTCTGAAGTCTGTCTCGTAATTCTTCAATGTTTTGTGGCGCATCTACTTTATAAATATTATTTTTAACATATCCCCATAAAAAAAAATCTAGCGGACTTAAATCAGGTGATCTCGCTGGCCATTCAACAACTCCCCTATTTCCAATCCAACGGTTTGCAAACTCTTGATTTAAGAAATTTCTAACAACAGCTGCATTGTATGCTGGTGCGCCATCTTGTTGCCACCATAAATATTGTAATTGATTTAATGGGATATTGTCGTCAAGATAGTCAGATACGTATGTACGTAAAATGTTTAAATATCTTTCTCCATTTAAATATTCTTCATACATAACTGGTTCTAAGAGACGATTTGCCAAAATACCCATCCAAACGTTTATTCCAAAACGATGTTGTGGTCTTCTAGCCCTGTTTTGTCGGGGATTTTGTACTGCCCAATAATGCTCCGTATTTCTGTTGAACATTCCAGAATTTGTAAATTTTGTTTCATCTGACCAGATGATTTTGCTTAAAAAATTTTCGTCATTTTCTATCCTTCCCATTAACCAATTACAATATTCTAGCCTTCTTAAATTATCTCCAGGCAGTAAAGAGTGACTAACATGGATCCTGTATGGTTTAAACCTACTTTTACGTAAAGTTCTCCAAACTCTGGACTGGCACAAATTTAATTCAGACGCTACTTCGCGTGTAGAAATTGATGAATTATTATTTATCTATAAAAATACAAGATTAACATGAAATTTGAAAACACGCTTTTAATTTACCATTTGTAAAATATCTTGTCGATTTTCATTTAAATTCCAGTTGTCTTGACCATTACGCGGCTTAGTAAACGATCCATTCTCGACCAAATTTCTGTCGAGATCTAGAAAAATGGTACGATGAGGCTGATGGCGTTCTGGATATAATTGTAGATATCTTGTACTCGCTACTGTTGAATTTCGGTTCGAAGAATAAAAAATACTTATCATATCTCGTTTCTCTTCGTTAGTGTATGACATTTTTGTATTATTAATGAACAATAAATGAAATGTTTGACAGATTGAAATTCCATGGCTACCTTATTTAATCTTATAATTTATTCTTTCAAATAAAACCTATTGTCAAAAACTTTAGTCAGCATGTGGTACATGGTTGAAATCAGAAAAAAAACTCTTTCTGAAGATGTCTAAATCCAATATGGCGCCTCTAAGAAATTAGATAGTTGATGATGGCCAGAAAGAAACGAAACGTCGTATAAAAATTTAGAGTACACCACTGGATAGAGGTTTAGAAATGGCCAAAAGGATGTGTTTTTATTTTTTCTCTACAAGGCCAAATGTCGGTGCTACAGGTAAAAGAAGAAAATGGGGTTTTCGTGTTTTTTTTTTAAATAACGAAGGTCATTTGTCACAGGTCTATTTTCTTTACAGATTTATAACAAACACAAAATTTAACAACTTTGCCAAATTTAAACCTATACTCTATCTCCAATAATAAGCGAGATCCCCATGGTGAGGGCCGAAAATGAATCAGCCTCTATATATAACCACTTGTGAAATACCTTTTTCATATTGTTCAACGATTTTTAATCTTAATTTTCAAATCCCTTGAACATATTTTAACGACATAATTGTTAAGAATATTTATAAATTTATCACGTACGTGTTCAATTTTATCGCATACTAAGAAATAAATCAGCACGCAAACATAAAATATCCAACTAGGTGGTTCCCAGTAGTGTAACATATCAAATTGCTTAACTTTTGTTATCTATATCTAAATTTTCTCCTTTATTCAGAATCATTATTTTTATGCTTACAAAATGTACGTTTTTATATGACGTTTTTTAATTAAACATGTTTGAAATATACAGAATATGCTTCAATTATGTTTTGATATTTTAGTTAATAATAAGAGTACTATTTTTGTAGAATTGCTTCCATAGCTAGACATAGAATAAAGGATAAAAACAATATGAACAATCAAGAATATCTATTACCTATATATTATATTCTTCTACGAGTATATTTTCTGTGTGTAAATCTTGACTAATTAATGAATGAATTTTGACACATAAAATCGATTCATATAAAAGTTCATATATTATATTATAATGCAATCTTAATTGCTTCAAACATTTTAAATGTAGTTGCTGCATTATAAAACATAATCTACAGCCAATTACAGGAATTGAATCAAGGAATTCACCGTCAATATAATTTAACAATAATTTGGGATTATTCATTTATACAGAAAGTGAGTTCATTTTTAGAAATTATCTTCCTCAATGTTCTCTGGGTACGTGTTTATCTTAAACATAGGAATTACGAAGGTGATTTTATACATTAAACAGAAAATACAGCTAAATTATACGAAATTTTTTGGGATATATTTCATATTCATTATAAACTATTTACAATTTCTAATAAGATTTTGTTTGACGTCGAATGTTTTTGAACGTTACTGTTAAAGCTTAGCAAATTTATCTTGACACGTAGGATGCGTGAACAAAAAAAAAGAAGTGTTATTGTGGGAGAGAAATAGAACATGGTCTGTAATACTCGGTTGCATAATTTTCTTCAAGCGCTGCGTCAGGTCGCTTCTACTTCGTACAATAAAACGCTAATTAATAAAACTAATGTACTAAAAATGTAGAAAAATTAAGAGCCTATGTTAAAACACATATAAAAGTAAAAATAACGGCAATTAAAATGTTAGTTATAATTTCTAGAGTCAAATTGAAATAAACCAAAATCACATTATAGTACATATTTAATTTATTGAGTATCTAAAATTTGTAAAAATGGAAACAAATGCGGAAATTACAGAGAAATAAGGATAATATCATGGGTAGAAAGACTATACGAAAGAGTCCTTAAATCGAGAATGGAAAAAGAAAAGGAAATGGAGAAACAATGTAGTTTTCTACTGGGCGGTCTTGCGCGGAAAATATATTCACATTAAGACACTTAACAGAGAACAAGCTAGAAAAGGGCAGGGAACTCCATGTTGTATTCATAGACCTGCAAAAAACCTTCGATTCCGATACCTTTCAGAAATTATGGATTACTTTAGAACAAACAGGCACCAATAAAGTGTATATAAGCGCAATTATAACAGTGTACAGTGAAAACATAGATATCGAAAAGATCAGGAATCGGATTTCTCTACCGTTCTGCACTGCAAATGGAGTTAAACAGGGCTGTTACATTTCCCAGTTGCAACATTTAAATGCAGTCCGTCGGGAGTATGGCTTGAGGAGAGATCAATACATTCGATTCTCTTTGCCTACGATAGTTATCGCAGATGATCAGCTAGATCATAGATATTAAATAAATTCATAGAAGAATCTAATGAGTGGGGTTAGAAGATAAACACGGAAAAGACACAATATATATATATATATATATATATATATTATATATATATATATATATATATATATATATATATATATATATATATATATATTATATATATATATATATATATATATTATATATATATATATATATATATTATATATATATATATATATATATATATATATATATATATATATATGTATCAACATATTGATGCTTGTCTATAATTCTTTCAATACGTATTGGGTGGCCGCTTATCGGATTAGAAAAAATTAACCTTTGTTTTATATGCAAATAACATTATCCCAGAAATTGATTCATTTTCATTTGTTCAAGCGAATTCCAATCTTTTGGTTCAGTCACTAATATGCGATTTCCGTCTAGTGCGGCGCCCAAGATAACCAGATTTTCGACAAAGTCTGCGAACGAATTCTGCGCGTCTTTCCAAACTCTATTTTCATACTTGCGCTACTTTTACTATTTTTCGGATTTTAGTTAATTTTATTAAGGACATACTTTTATCCATCGGAAAAAGCAACGGATGGGAGATCGCGCAACACTCACTTAGATGATCGTGGTCTACCAACAATTTTTGAAATTTCTGTTAATGATTTGCTTTTATTTTTCAATTTAAAGATTAACTGTTTAATCTATTCGAAATTTCTTTTCTCCATTCCATTTTGATAACGAGAAATTTATTTAACTAAAATATTTTACAAACCATGTTACTCGTATAAATATCGGGACTTTCCTTATTTCACAGACTAGGTTTTATATATTGTTGGTTTTAACCTACATGTATACTTTCCTAACATATTTTTAAGTAGATAAACTATTTACTTGAAATCGCCTAACTTTAAATATTAGTTTTACAGTACGATTTTATTATAATAATTCTTGTTCTTTTAAATGCTATTTTAGTGGTTAATTTGGAAATTATACTGGTGTATGTAGACTTTCTGAGAACATACTACAGGTGAAATATTTGCAATGTTACAGGAAAAAAATTCAATTAACAGAAGTGATATAAAAAATTTAAGCAGTATATACTATAACTTAATTATGTAACGATCTGCAATATACCATCATAATATATGTTGCTGTTATATAATTATATATATCTTAAGTTATTTAAATATCTATACATTTGCTTATCATGCTGACAGTTCCGTGTTTTGATTCCTGTCTGGCTGTCCGAGTAGGTTTTCGTGGTTTTCCTTCTCGTTTAAGGCGAATGCCGACAGCTTTACATCTTAAGACGCTCGACGGGCGCATACATAATAATAACTCATGTCTTGTGTTTCCCTGTTTTTGTTGTTTAGATTTATTATTATTCAATTGGAATGTATCTTTGAATAATTTTATCCATAGCAACTACAAATGTATGACATTAATATACCGTATGAACGCCGGGGAGTGATTGATCTACCACAATGTAGTAAGACGAAGACGAATAGCGAGTTTATGTGGTTAGGGTTGAGAGAGTATATTCAATCTGTTCTACTGTCTAACTGTACGGGCGTTCCACTTCTTTATCCAACACATTCTACATACGATCTAAGTACGAATCAAATAATATCTCTCTAACACATTGAATATTCCTATCAGTCGCTCATTGTGTTCAAGCAAGGCGAATATACTTGCAGTTGGCCAGTCATTACTTATGTATCCATCGATCGCACGACGTTGTGCACACGGTATGTACTGTCATTTATATTTTAGATTCCTTGAAAAAGGCATCATTTACCGAAACATGTAGGATTGTTCTAAATATATATATATTGAAGTAGAACCAGACCTTAAATCGCCAACAAATTGAATTTACCATAACATACAAAGGTCACGAGATAATTATCTATATATATATATATATATATATATATATATATATATATATATATATATACCGTACGAACGCCGGGGAGTGATTGATCTACCACAATGTAGTAAGACGAAGACGAATAGCGAGTTTATGTGGTTAGGGTTGAGAGAGTATATTCAATCGGGTTCTACTGTCTCACTGTACGGGCGTTCCCTTTCTTTATCCAACACATTCTACATACGAACTAAGAACGAATAAAATAATCTCTCTCTAACACATTGAATATTCCTATCAGTCAGAATATACTTGCAGTTGGCCAGTCATTACTTATATATCCATCGATCGCACGACGTTGGGCACACGGTATACAAGTCCCCATGATTATTTTCAGTACGTCTTCTAATCAAGTCTTTTAACGAGTAAAAAAACAAATAAAGTAATGATGATTCTTAATATATTTTGAGTGAATCCAGTTTGATATTTAGATATTTTTTCTATTAATTTTTTTATGTGACTGTATCAAGAATTTAGCAAAAACTGAAACAAAAAGGGAAAAACCACAGCGCAAAACCAATAGAAAAATTATGTCACTGTTATTAGTAAACATATTAAACAGCTGTAAAAAAATATCGAAAATTATACGAATATCACGTAATGTAAAAAATGTAGGCGAGTTTAGCATACATTTACTACCAAAATTAAATAAATTTAATGAAAAATTACTGTTCATTCCTAATAAATACCCCATATGTAAGACTTAAATCAATTATAATTATTATAAATCTACTTTGCGGACTATTTCAAAGTCATTGTCTCACAAATATTCCGGTACTTCCCGTGTTTCTTTATACGACTTAGTCGAGATATGAATTTTGTTTTCGTAAACGATTTAATCACAGTTAAATATATCAGATCTAGCAATAATTAATCTTTTTTGATATACTTTTGAAACTATTCACTTAAGAAGTAAACAGAATTTATACAGTGGTCTAACGATTCGTACCCCTATAGAAAGAAAAACACTTTTCTTCTAGAACACAAATTAACAACATTTTCGGTCTATTAATGTATATACAGTATATTGCCGGATAGGTATCCCAATAGGAAAAACATTTTTATTGTAGATTTATGAAAAAAAAACATTTAATAAAGTTTTTGCTTGATCGAAAATTCATAAATAACACTAGACATATAAATTTCATAGTAATGCGTAAAATAGTTGTTTTCTGCAAATTTTTGAGTAACATTTTTCTAATTTTGGAAAAAAAGTTTTCATAAAATTTAGAGCGACCAGTATTTTTTTAAAGGAAAATATTAAGTTTACTATTAAAACTCTAAAACCAATAGTAAAACATGGGGTGGTGGTAGCAGTATAATGGTATGGATATGTATGGCGTCTAACGGGGTTGGAAATGTAGTGATAATATAAGGAATAATAGATAAATTTAAATATCTTGATATTCTACACAATCATTTACAAGAGCGAAAAATTTGGGTTTGGGGCTCCGTACGAATTATTACTTTGAACACGATAACGACTTCAAACACGGCCTACATTGTCAAAATATGATTATATAATGTCTCCCCATCTATTGAATACGCCACCTCAAAATCCTTACGTCAACCTCACTGGAAATTGATGAAACTGAAAAAAATGCTCCAAAGAAATATTAAAAACTAATTTTTTTTATGTTTGGAGAGGCCATTATTAAAATCAAAGGAAGGACCAATCAAATATTAACTCATATATTTTTACTGTTTTAAATTTTATTGATTAAAATCTACCTAAAAATAGTTTGTTGGTATATGAATTGCCTATATTTTTAATTAAAAATTAATATCTCCCACAAATGTAGTTTGATATTCATACCAAAACTAATACTACAACAAAAAAAAATATTCAATATACATCACTTCTTAATCTACTTTTGCAAAACATATTTATTTTATATCATTGGGTACGAATAGTTAGTTGGGCCACTATATAATCTAATTCGATTGCGTTGCAATGCTGCTATTATAAAACTCTGGTGGTTTTGATTGAAAAAAGTTGGCGAGAGTATTTTTCAGACACTCTTTATTTTCAAATCATTTTCTGGGTGGGACGAAACAAGTGATGGTCGGGATATTACACATGATAGGAAATAACGTCCCATGTCAACTGGTCCAGTGATTCATGCTGTATGTGACCGGACATTATCATACTGAAGAATAGCGCCCTTACCATTGACCTATCTCTTTTATCTTAAAACTTTATTGACTGTAGACCTCAACTATGATGGCTAGCTTGATTGATAGTTTAAAATGAATGATTAACGACCACTTTCACCATGTAACGAAAACTTTCCTTGATGAATTTTTTTAAACCAACGTCGGCATATTTTATTATCTAAGGCACCTTTTTTACCCGCTCCTATTTCAACCGCCAGTTCGAAACGTATTCACTAAACTTCAGGTTTTCTGCACATATCAGGTTCGATTTTGATCAGCTTTACAAAGGCATGATATAAAACCGGCAATTATTACTAGACCTGGTAATACAGGTAAAAGAGCTTAACTTCTGCCCTTGGCCATATATATGAAGATGGTGGCCGCTTTTTATTAATTCTACTTAATTATATGGCGTGTAGATACAAAATTATATAGGTATATTCAAATAAATAACAGCCCAAAAAGCATTTTTATGGATGAAATAGATTGAGCAAAAGAAACGCTTTCATAAACAATAAGTTGAGTTAAAATAGTGTTAATTTCAAATGATAAGATTATATTCACGGCAGGAGTTTGTCTTGCATAATTAAATAAAGGCCTTTTGTTGTCTGGTCACAAATACCAAACTTCCATACTCATACAAACTACATACGTAGGTAAAAATTAAATAACAAATTTAAATTTTAACTGGTTTGAATCTCTTTTCATATATAAAATATATATTTTTTATATTCAGTTGAATAATAATGCTATATAGTTTATCAAGACATATATTTAATCTAAGTGCTCATACGACTATTTGTATTTATTGTACTTAGCTTGATAATTACAAATAAGTGTGTATAAAAAATAATTTTCTGAAAAAACAAAATAGACCCATGTTTACAGAGTTGACTCCATACTATATAATGAAAATATAGTAAAAGACATTTTTAAAATCTCTTATGTAATTATGTTGTTATTTAGATCTAAATGTAATTTCTTTAATATCTTAGGCATTAAGGTCATTCCCTATATTAGTTTTGAATAGACAATATTACAATAAGAAATGTTTTCCTATTTTCAGCAAGCATATCCGTACTAAGATCAGTCATCATAGTTGATATTTTGGGTTTGGAAAAACTAACCAATGCTATTGGAATGATATTACTATTTCAAGGTATTGCTTCATTTTTGGGAACTTATATTTCTGCAACATTAAGAGACAAAACCGGTCACTATACTACATCATTTTATGTCTCTGGTTCTGTACTAACTGTTGGAGCTCTTTTCCTAATGCCACTGAGGAAACTAAAGATTGATGATAAGAAAAATATATTACATTAGTATTTTAGCGTAAGTAAATTGTAAATAATTGAATTTTTAACACAGAAATATGTACAAATATATCTAATTCTTCAAAACATATTTACTTATGTATTCCTCTTTAAAATATTTTTATAAATAAAATGAAGTTACTAAATTTATATGGACAATTTATTTACTTTTAACTAATGCATTATAGTACGAAAAAGGTAACTTTAATCAACATTACCTACATAGTCAATAAAAAAAGATTGTTAAATATTAAATTGAACTACATTTGTACATATAAAAGTTGGCTGATGTCGGTTTGTAGTATTTTTTAATTAATAAAAAAAATCTCTTTTAATAAAGACACAGATTAAGAATTATTCATGCCTTGAAATAAATTTTAATCCATTAAACTTTCAACTTTTATCAGGAACCACCGACACGTTTCTTAAGGGTTTTTTTTAGGTTTTAGGAAAATTATATGTAGAATGTATATTTATATTACATAGTAAGCTTTTAAATTTCTCCAGATTGTGACAAACTAGGTATTTGTAATTTGTAATTTTTAAGCATCATCAAGAAAAGATTGATAAGCTGACCAACCAAGAATCAGTTTCATTGCCTAAATGCACTATCCGAGAACGAATAAGTTGATGGTCCGAAGCATAATACCGTACAAGTACGAGAAACAGGATGGCAAAGCCTTTATTGTTGAGATAAATCGCCAAAAGGGGATTGCATTTAATTAGAAAAAAATACCAGTTACGAATAACAACAGGATATTCCACAGATCATGGATATATAAGACAATTCTTAAATAAAATTGGCAGGTATAGTGGTGACCTTAACTGCAGATTTTGCAATAAGGCACCAGAAACAGTCAGCCAAATCTTGGATATAAAAGATTGGCTCAGTAGAAACAAGTTATTTATGGGCAACCTAAAATAGAACCGACAACATGCTGCATCGATGATGAATGAACAATAAGGAAAATTTAGATATAGCCAAACAACATCCGAAAGATGCAAAAGTCTAACCCATATTTCGTATTCAATTTTATTCATTTGTTTACCCGTCATCATTTTTAAATCGCTACGTTTTTTTTCCCTTTTTTCTAATACATTTTAAATAAAATTATTATATATAAAAATACTAATTTTTAGTTAATCATATAACTGGGTACCATTGTGATCAAAATAAACGACTACACTAGAAATTTATGCTATTTAAACCTGACATCATCATTAATTTATATAATTTCATTAAAGTCATGATGACAACTGAAAATGCCGCAATTAACTACTTTGAAGAAACCATTTTGGAAAGTCGAATACAGCATGGTGGTAGCATTAGAAATATTGCTACAGAACTGGATGTTAGTACTAGCACCGTGCTGCAGACCAAAATAAAATTATTAAAACTGGAAAAATCAGTAGGAGGCAAGGTTCAGGACAGAAAAGGGCTTCTATGGCGGAGCAAAACACGAAGTTGGTCAATTTTTTATGCAGAAATCCTTCCAAAAATGTCATAACGGCTCAACAGCTGACATATTTTCCAGCATCTATAGTAACCGGTCGACGAAGAATAGCAGAATCAGAACTGCGAAATCGGAGCGCAGCCAACAAAGTTTTTCTCACAGAAGAAAACAAACAAAATCGATGTTTTGCCAGGGAATAAATCCGCTGCCCAGAAAATTTTTGGGATAACGTCGTTTTTTCAGACGAAAAGAGATTTTCCATTTTCCAATGCAAACGTGCGAAAATATGGTCCTCAAAGAATGCGTTATGATCCACAGTTTACATAAAAATTCTGTAAATTCGGTAAATGCTTGAGAGTGGATTAGTCTCCTGTGCGACCCGTTTTTAGTGATAATTATATTTATCAGCAGGACAATTGTCGAGTCCATACTGCTCGGCTTGTAAGGACATTCATGGAACAAGAGAGAATAAATAACGAGCCCTGTCTTAAACCCGATGGATAACGTTTGGGGTAAAATGGTGAAATATTTACAGCGAATAAACCGCCCAGAAAATCTTGCAGAACTACAACAAAACATTGGGAAGATATGACTCCCGAGTTATGCAGAGAGTTGGTGGCATCTATGCCTCGGAGATTACAGAGCGTTTTAGATAATAATAGCGAAATGAAATAACAATAAATATTTTTATTATTTAGTTTATTATTTTATTGCTTCTGCTTATATTAATTGCATTGCTTCTGTTTTACTGTGCATCATCTTTATCTTCACGGTTCGGGGAACATTGAAATTGTGTCCTCTTACTTCATGAAATTGCATGACATTTAATTTGATCTATGTTGACAGATTCACAAAACTTCAATTTTCAAAAAATCCAATGCCGGCCAAGCTTAACTGTAGTCGTTTATTTTGATCACACTGGTACATACATGATATTCCACCACTCTGTATAAAGTCCCAACGTGAAACATCTTATTTCAGTGTGAGTAACCTAAACGCACACATAATACTTAAGTAGTCATAGTTCTCAATTTATGCCTTGCAATAAATTGTACGGTACATAAACTCTATTTATTAGCAAACAGTATCGCAAAGATCTAACAATATGCCACGTGTAACTGATGTTCAAGAAGGAATATTGATACTTTCAAAGAAACTGAGATTAGTAAGGGGAGATAGAAGAATGTCAATAAGTGAAATATAACTTAAAATTATGTAAAGATTGAGAAAATTGCGGAAAAAAAAGTTCTGGTCGTACAACAGCAATTGACGAAAGACAAAAACTAGTCTTAACAATTACTTCAAATTTTCTGCTATCTACTCGCGCAAATACATTAGCTAAAGGAGTAAAAACAAATAGTCTAATATACAAAATAACAGTTATTAAAATTCTTACTTAGAGCAGGTCGTGTATATAAAAAGTATGTCGTAACTTTAGTTAGTAAAATGTTAATTCAAACGTCTATCAATGTCAATTATATATCATATAGTTTGATCAAAAGAAAAAAATAATGGCTTTTAACGATATGCATAAAGCTTTTATGGTAGAATGTTACTTCCGCACATCTTTTATAAAAATTATAAATACATTTAATATGAAATCCAACATTTTAATTTATTTTATGACAATCATGACGTTTGAAATCATATTGAGTGATCTCCTCTAGTAACTTAAGTTACGACGTGCTTTTTGTATACATGTCTTACTTGAGTGGAAGTTTTAGTGAACACTCGCTATATTAAAACACTCTCATTTAGACAAAGGAGCAAACTTAAATAGAAACCGCCCTCAACAAAACATTTGTTGCTATAGATTATAGTGTGCAACAAAACCATATGACTTAAGTAAATCAGTTGTCATTTTGTAGATGGAACAAATAGTTTTGCACAGTATTATCATGATTTACAGAAATAATAAAAAGGTGTCAACTTTGGCAATAGTTCAATGATGCTAATAGACTGCCACTGCTTTTTAAGATAAAAAGTGATATGGTATTTTTAAGGTCGAAAGTATATAGTAGAAGGTACGAGTAAGTACTGGATACGCACTTAGTATCTTTGAAGAAATACTATTTCAGGAAGTTAAATAAACTATTTATGTCGAACACCCAATAAAATCGTGGTTCCCAAACCAAAATATTTCTGTTTTTCAGTGGCCTGCCAAGGCACCTTCTTATGGACTGAAATACATTGTGGAGAAGGTAAACTATTTTGCAAAAAATAGTTTAGAAATTGATTTGGTAAACCGATAGCTTTAAATGTAGCTATAATTTTTTTACGGAGTATCTATTCCTACAGAACTCTTAAACTTGTTTAAAACAGTAGACTAAATGTAATGTAATGTAGATTAAACAACGTATACTTTAAATTAATATCATAAATAATTTTTGTACATAAATGAAAGTTAACTTGAATTATTTAATTGTTTCGACCTTTGCTTGATGTAAATCCATATCACTAATAAATAAAACACACATAAGATGTTTTAGATTTACACTTTATTAATAAAATAATGACAGCTGTTTCGCTAACATAGTAGCTTCTTCAAATTCAACTTAAGACTAAAGATACATACAAGATACAGCGTTAATCAGGTAGTTGACCCAAGTTAAAATTCTAGGAACTATTCTTTCAATAACAAACTCTACCTCTGTAAACAAGGTCTTATCATGGGAAATCCTCTTTCTCCTTTACTTGCGGAAATTTATATGGATTACCTGGAAAATACGATTTTTCATTTTTCATTTTGTTTTGGTACAGATACGTTGATGATATATTGATAGGGTATATAGGTACAGATAGGCAGTTGAACACTCTTTATGAATTTATCAATTCCATTGATCCTAATATCACGTTTACGATAGAAAAGGAGCTTAATAATAGTATAAACTTTCTGGATCTCACTTTAAAACGTGTAAACAATAGGGTCCATTTTTCTATTTACCACAAAGTGGCTCATACAGATACCACGATACATAATAAATCTAACCACCCGGTCCAACACAAGGTAGCGGCTTTTCACAGCATGACACATAGACTTATTAACATCCCGATGTCCAATGAAGACTATAATAAAGAACTTAATATTATAAAACAAATCGCTCACAACAACGGATATGACCCAAATCTAATAGATAAATTAATTGTTAAAAAAATCAGTCAATAAATTATTAAGGGAGGTGTACCCGATCATTAAAGTGGAGCCAGACAAGCAGTTTAAATCATTTACTTACATAGGTCAACAGCAACTTAAATTATCAAAATTCCTTAAAAAAGAAAACATTAATATTGCTTATAAAACTAATAATAATCTAGCCAAATATATTAAAAATAATAAAGAAAAAACTACCAAACACAATAAATCAGGAGTCTAATAAGTTATCATGCCGATCATGTACCAAAACATATATTGGACAGACAGGTAGAACGTTTAAAAAACGAATCCAAGACCACTATCATTCTTATATCAATAAGAAAACTGACTCAACCTACTCTATTCATTTAATAGAGAATGAGCACGAATTTAATTTACAATTCGATATCATACATGTAGAAAATAAAGGTAGAAAACTAAATTGTTTACGAGTCTTTAGAAATTAATAAACTTAAATGTTACTAAACGTTAAATTAGACTTGAATTCATCCCCACTGTTAAATCTGTTCACCCATTGGAATATTGTTTCTTAGTTGCTTATACTATATTTTATACTTAAACCTCACACAAGGAGGACATGGTATGTACAGTTTTCAAAAAGCAAAATATAAATGTAATAGTTCCTAGAATTTTAACTTGGGTCAACTACCTGATTAACGCTGTATCTTGTATGTATCTTTAGTCTTAAGTTGAATTTGAAGAAGCTACTGTGTTAGCGAAACAGCTGTCATTATTTTATTAATAAAGTGTAAATCTAAAACATCTTATGTGTGTTTTATTTATTAGTAACTTGAATTATTTTGTATCTTAAATTTATATGAATTTTGTCTTTTTCTACGTAAGAACAGTTCATCATCTGTCACTATATTAACAAACAAATGCCTATTTTCCTATTTAAAAAGTATACCGCATTAATAATTATTTATCTTGTTGTTGGAGTTGTTTTATTATTTCATGATTGAAATAATTCATAAATCGCTGACAAATTCCTTTTTGTCTTCGAAGTATGACTGCAGAAAGTTTTCATGGGTCATTTATAAACGGTAAGGATGTAAGTGTTGATCATTTTTATAGATACGTCGAGTAGTACCGTAAGACACATCTCTTAGCTCTTGCTGAAAGTATCGCACAGAAATCTGTGGACGTACCCCTATTACTTGCTTCACCGTTTCAACAGTTACTTCATTTCTAACCATTGACTGCCTTTTCTGCGACCCTGATTCTCTAAAATACTCCACAAAACGAAAATTAGATATACTAAGTTGATCATACGAGATAGCTACATTCGCAAATTCCGAAAAAATTTTCATATGAATCTCTTTATACAATAAACCCATTTACCCCTGATTTTTCTGTCACTTCTTAAATAAATTTACATTATTTATCATTTTTGCCCATTAAATACGTAACAAACATCCTCAAATATTTAGCAACTATTATTAACTTGTAAATTTGATCGATAAATAATAGTTAAAAGACTGTCAATTTCTCTGTATACATGAGTTTAGCGCAAAAGTAACAGCTACATCTGTCTTTCTCGTTCATAGTATATCCTGAAAATTATCTTTGGCTTAATCCTCATTTTCATAATAGTTAATAACAAAATATTAGAAAAAAAAAGGAAATTCTAAATAACAACCATTTGCTTCAGGTCGAGTTTTGAAAATGGAAGCATCTTTTTTGAAAATCCAGGTTATAAATATTAATTTAGATACCAGAAAAATAGTAATATGAAGTGATTCTTAATAAAAGTTCTACATCACTTATAAAACATTGTTTCATTATATATTACGTGTTAATGTAAATAATATTAGTTAACCAGTTATTCTTCTTATTCTAACAAAAGAAAGGACATAAATTCACGATAATTTTTGAAATTAAATACCATGAATCACAACCAAAATGCAAAAATTATATATAAACAAATAGTTTCAAAACAACTTCTGACAACAAAAACCTCGGAGCGTAAAATTCTCTACCGTTAATAAACTTTACAAAGTGTTAATAGCTTGTAGTACATTTACGTTTGTGCTGTAGTCTCTAATGCATTAACGATTCTATTAAGGTTGGGATTTTGTACCATTCCTTTTTCAAACTATCGTTGAAACTGCCAAAAAGTGATAAAACACCGCCTGAGTTCCTTGATTTAAATGCTCGATTACAACCAAGTCATGCGATTGAGGCAGTGTTGTATCACCGTTTCATAATTTTTTTGGCGGTCTAAAATTCCAACATTTTATGTACCAAATTTTTATGTACTTGTCACTCTATAGGTACTTGCCATTTATTTATAGTATTTTCTATGAATTGCCCATGCCATTTGCGAACATATACCTTCAAACTATGACCGACTCATCGCTATACTTCACAATGCGTAAATTCTTTGCATGTGTTTATTAAGCTGATGCCATACGTTTACCTTTCCAATCGACGAAAATATATTTACTTTCGTCGGTACAAATAATGTTTTGCGAGAACTCATCGTTAAAATATTCATTTGAACCTTGTTCCACGTTCCTTCATTTGCATAAGTTGTGATTGCTTGTCTGTCGTGGTTGTTGATTATTTTTCTGAGTTTCACTGCTTCAACATTTGCATGTCTTTCTAAGCAATTGCTAATACAGGGTGGTCCACGGGAAACGGACGTTTTTGAATCGCGCAGTACTTGGCGACTGGTGGAGGGAGAAACTCGCGGTGAAGGTTATTCAACTCCCCACTCCATGCCATTTAGTTGTCATCATGCCGCTGTGGACGAAAGATCATCGCGTGTTTGTATACGATACCTTTGTAAAAAGTGGTGAGTCTGTTATTGAAACTCAACGATGCTTTAGGCGTCACTTTCGTATTGGTCGTCATGGTGAAGTCCCAAGTCGGAATACAATTTTAAGGTGGGTGAATGCATTTAGATCTAAAGGATCAGTAATGAAAACAAAGTCACCCGGCCCTACTCGTACTGCACGTACACCACAAAACGTGGATAGAGTGAGAGATGCAATTCAGCGCAGTCCCGGCCGTTCCGCAAGGCGTCACGCAATGGAACTTGGACTGAGTAAGAGCACAGTGAAACGCATCTTACACAAGGATTTAGGGTTTCATCCATATAAAATTATGATTGTACAGAAATTAAATGAGCCTGATCATCAACAACGCATTACGTTAGCTGAGACAATGTTAAACATGTTTGAAGAGAATGAGGATATGAAAATTGTGATGAGTGATGAAGCTCATTTCCATTTGAATGGGATTGTTAATAAACAGAACTGCCGTTATTGGGCCTTGGAAAATCCTCGTGAGCTACATCAGAGACCATTGCACAGTCCAAAAGTCACCGTTTGGTGTGCTGTAGGAAAATGTGGAATTTTCGGACCATTTTTCTTTAAAGAAAACGAAAGTACTGTGACTGTGACTTCTGAACGATATGTGAATATGATGACAGACTTTTTCATTCCGGAACTTGAAATATACGGCCCGAGCCTCTATGGCAGCAGTTCGAGCATTGTTCCCAGGGCGAGTGATCTCACGGTTTGGTGATGTTGCGTGGCCACCACGTTCACCGGACTTATCAATGTGTGACTTCTTTCTATGGAGTCACCTGAAGGCACATGTTTACAAAGAAAGGCCACGTACTCTAGAAGAATTGAAGACTGCAATTCGGAACCAAATTGAACTAATCAATGAACAGTTATTGATAAAAGTGGAAACAAGTTTTCGAGAAAGACTTGAAATGTGTGTCCGTTGCAATGGCCGTCATTTGAGTGATGTAATTTTTAAAAAATGAATCAAGGTATTTTTTTTGTAAATGGCATAACCTTACCTTTATTTCTATAATAATAAAATTTGTCTATGTTTAAAACTTTAAGAGCAATTGTTTTTTTTTAATCCATCCGTTTCCCGTGGACCAACCTGTATAATTAGCGAGCTTTTGTGTTGAAATTTAACTTTATCTTTTGTAATAGCCAACGTTCATCCTCAACAAGGAGCTTGTCATTTCCTCGCTTATTTGTCAATATTTTTTCACTTTCAAATTTTCTAGTATGTAATACTTTTTCTGTTTATTAATAATTGCTGTAATTTCACTATAACTTTTTCTTATATTAAAATTGTGCGCTTCTATTGTAGTTTGCTTGTTTTTAGATATAATAAATAATGATATATAATTAGTTATGAAATGTTACTTAAGGACGACATTGAAAACAACTAATGGACTAATTCCTTATTTGAACTAGTATTATGTAATAGTGTTGATATCACACAGTTCTGCCTGTCACTTATATTTCCCTGAACATATAAGTTTTAATTGGATTAATTTTAAACATATTTCGAGATTCTTTTTGTATATATATAATAAAATTTTGAACTGTGGATCCCAAATGTATTTAGATTAAGTATTTTTTTGAAGTTAGAATCATATTTTTGCTAGAAAAAAAGCTTCCGTACGGTTTCGGCTAAGTCACTCATAAAAGAAAACCGGTGATTGTAGTTTCTTCCAAAGAGTTGAAATTACAGACCACGGTCAAAACTGTAATGGAATTATTTCTTCGTGCAGATATAATATTAAATCGTAGGTTCAACTTTGGTTCAGTTTAGTTGTATGACCCTCATCAACGAAAAAAAAAATGGTATCCAAAAGAAAATACAAACACAAACAAGCACAGGAACAAAATCTTACTATTTCTGACAATCTACAATAAAAAAAGCCTGCGATTAATGAAAGAATTATTAAATAGATCTCGCTCAACAATACAACATATCGAACATAATAAAAATAGAACTGTAAATAAAACAAAATGCATGTGAAATCACGCAAAAAAATTAACTGATATCCATTGAATGCTTGAAATAATTCAAGAAAAATCCAAAACAGTGCACATACAAAATAACGGCGCAGATGCATAAACATTTTTAAATAAATAAGTGAGCGTTTAATATGTAAAAATATTATGGAAACGCTATTAACATAGTCGCATAGCACAAAGGAAGCCGCACTTCAGTGGAAAAAACAAAAAGAAAGGAATAAATTTTGCTCGATTTACGAAGGCATTGTGTTGAGTCCTATGGAAGTGTGATGGTGTGGAGGAGAACGATTACCCGGTTAATACAAGAAAATCTTCGATTCACTGTTAGGAAGGGCAGTAACTTGGACTACATAAATGCATTTAGGATAGGGAGTTTATAGTTTGTCGATTGTATATAGTATACACCAATAAATAAATGAGCATATTTTGAGAAATTCAATCCCCCGAGCGCAAAAGTTGGAAATATCGGACCATCTTCGGTTTTATTAAGGTAACGATCCGAAGCACACTGGTAAGACTGGTTGCTCTAACATTGCCCAAAAGTGACCAAAACACCTGATGAATCTCCATATCTGAACGTGTTAAGAAAATTTATGAAACAAATTAGCTGGCAATATTAGATCTCATAGCATTTCGAATAAGAATAATTAATTTAAAGAGAGCGCGAGACAGAATAACTAACATCTATACACAAAAGTTAGTATAATCAATGCCCAATCGATTCACAACAGTCTGATTACAACGGTTTACCTAAAAATATATTAATTCTTATTTAACAATTCGTTTTTCCAATATTTTTTAAATGTATAATATTACTTGTAACTTGTAATTTGAATTCGGTAAAAAACCTTATTTCCAGAAATACACGTCAACTTAAATCCTTTTTTTTTTGTTGGAGTAAGAATAAATAAATATGAGTCATTGTAAATAACATCCTTTGACATTAATATACATATATGTATTTACTTTAAATAAATTTTTATTCGTGGTGTTCGATATTCATTATACCTACATGTATCTAAAAGGAAAATTACTCAGCACATTTTACTTGAAATCACATAAAATGAAAACCACTGTCATAATTATTCTGAAACCATTTTCCAACCAACTTCACGACAAAATTGTTGGTTTCAACAGGATTTTTCCCGGCTACAAACCGCAATTTTACATTGTTAAATTTTTTTTTAGACAGACTAATTACCGTTAGCCTGTATAGGTTAGAAAATTACTCGATGACAAATTAATTAATCTCTACTAGAACATATGATTTGATTTGCCGGAATTATGTTTCTATATCAACGAAATTTAAACCTCTTGCATAATATGGACAAATCAAAAAAACGCATTACTAACGTCAATTAATTAATGGAAACTTACTGATACAAGTTATTTGGGGCTGCATAAATATAATATTAATTTTTACGCTTATATAAAACACTATTTAATATACTCTACAATATGATGAAAGATCAAATACATTCATCTTACAAATCAAATGGTTTGGCTCTATATTTCTCAGCAAAAAAACAAGTAATTACAATGATATAAATCAAGAAGTAGATTTTCAAAAGAAGGTTTATGTAATATTTTCCAGCCAGTTTCGAAATCAATTTCTGAACTGTTTTAGAGGTTATGTGAGATAAGCAAGTTGTTCAAAATCATGTTGATTACTGCAGTAAGAAATAAATTAGAAAAAACATGTACTTTTACGTTGAATTCAATCAAATTAGGAAACATATAAACACTGTCTTTTTCTTAGTTCATGGAATAAACTCCTGTACTTTATTAGATTAAAACAATAAACAAGAAGATACTTTAATTGTAAACGTACAATTGCATCTTGAAAAAATGCAAAAGATGTATTTGCAATGTAACCGAGTGCTCGTTGTTTCGCCTTATACCGGGTGGCGCAAAACTACCGTTATGGTTTGAATGTTTAATAACTTTTTTAATAAATTTATATTTTTTATTTTTATTTCAGAATTTTGTGAAGAAAAGTTGGGGAATTAGAAATGGAACGATACACCACAGAACAGGGATAAAAACTTGTTGAATTTTATTTTGAAAATCATCGGTCAATTGTATTGACGCAGCGTGCTTATCGTGGTTTTTTTAATGTGCGTACTGGACCTTTAGCACCAACAATAAACCGCCTGGTTGAAAATTTTCGACAACATGGTACAGTAAGACACCTTCCATGTACCGGAAGACCACGTACGGTCCACAAGGAAGAAAATATCCAACGTGTTGTGGATAGTGTACAGGACAGTCCAGAAACATCAACAAGAAGACGTTCGGCACAACTGTGGCTATCGCGGAGGTCCGTTCAGAGGATTATGGCCGCATTGCACATGTTCCAGTATAAGGTTCAGCTTGTGCAAGAATTGAAGCCGTTAGACTACCAACAACGGCTAGATTATGCCATTTCATTCCGACAAAAAGCAGAAAAAAATCGCGATTTCATTAACAATTTGATAATGAGCGATGCAGCCCATTTCCATTTGAATGGTTTCGTAAACAAGCAAAATTCCAGGATATAGGCTACGGAAAATCCGAGAACAGTTCATCAGCAACAATTACACCCAGTTAAGTCTACTGTTTGGTGCGGTGTATCGTCCGAAAGGATCATTGGTCCATATTTTTTTGAAAATGCACATGGCGCCTCAGTTACGGTTAATGGTGCTGAATATCGAACGATGCTGGACAATTTTTTGAGGCCAGCTGTAGAAAACCATCAACAGTTGTGGTTCCAACAAGATGGAGCCATAGCCTACACTGCAAGGGATACAATGGCTATGTTACGGGACCTCTTTGGCGAACGCATTATTTCGCGCAGAAGCGATTTCAATTGGCCCCCACGTTCACCGGATTTAACAGCGCCAGACTGTTTTCTTTGGGGTTATTTGAAAGAAAGGGTATACGTAAATAAGCCAGCGACCATACCACAGCTAAAACAAAACATTCGCAATGAAATTCAAGCCATAACACCGGAAATTTTACGAAAAGTTATGCAAAATGTACTGGAAAGAGCACGAATGTGCGAAGCCGAAAATGGCCACCACTTGCGGGATATAATTTTTCATACTTAAGCCAAAAATATTCCCCATTAATATACTTTATAACAAAAAAATAAGTATAATAACTAACCATTAAATAAAAAAGTTATTAAACATTCAACATTCAAACCATAACGGTAGTTTTGCGCCAGCCTGTATTTTAACACAAGTTAGTTGAAAGTTGTTCGTTCGTTTTCCTGACACGAACCATTTAGCGAACGCGATATATTGACTGTATAATACGTTATTTCATACGTGCGCAGTATACACCTTTTTGCAAACTATCTCGATTAATTTATTATTATACATTTTTTAACAATAGCTATACTCTCCACCTTATAAACCATAAAATAAAATAACCGCCATCAAAATAATATGGTGTTTTAAAGGCTTCCATAGGTAAATCTATATAATAATCTGAAATATATGCTAATATGCTTGTTTCAGTATAAATCAGTGTTCATTTAAAAACTAGAAATATAGTTCAAGTAATAAATAGCACAAATTAACGGTAAATTTAAAAGTACGGATGACCAAAATGCAACCATTATTTATTGGTCTCTATTCACATCTAACAATATACAAAGTTTATCAGTAAAATAAATTATAATTTTGAAAAGGCGTTTCCAACAAAGCGTAAAGAATTAACAAATAACAAGAGAGGAAATAATTAGTGGATAACTAATGGAATTAAAGAATTATACATTATGACTTTGAGTGGAGATAGCCACATTAAGATTTATTATAATAAATATAAAGCGGTATATAGAGAGGTTATAAGAAAAGCCAAACTAATTCACAATAACAATAGAATAGCCTCTTCTCTGAATAAAAGCAAGGCAGTTTGGAAAATAATTTAAAAAAATACAAATAAGAAAAAGCATGTGAAGAACGACATTGTTTTGTCTGTAAATGGCAAGGAGGAATGTAGAGATCCGCGGGGTGTAGCTAATTATTTTCGTGAGTATTTTGATTCAGTTACAACTAATTTAATTGATGAGAATAGAATAACGATAGACTTATCTCATATTAAACAAAAAGATTAAACCATTTTTCTTGTTTCCAACTGATGAAGATAAGTTTCGAAAGATTGTGGCTGGACTTAATAATACATATTCATCGGGTCCGGATGGTATTAGCACGGTTCTCATAAAGAGGTGTTTAGATGGAATTATTATTTCACTAGCGGATATAATATATAACTGCTTCAGTAAGGGTTCATTTATTAGTGACTTAAAAGTTGGGAGACTTATTCCGGTTTTCAAATCTGGATCCACACACACCTTGCAAGTAACTATAGACCTATTTCTTTATTGAGCGTATTTTCCAAAATTATAGAAAAAATAGTAGCTATTAGATTGACAAAATTCCTAGAGCAAAATAATATTTTGAATGAAAGACAGTTTGGTTTCCGCAAAGGACGTTCAACTATATCCGCAGTAGCAGCATTCTTGGATGATGTGTACAACAATTTAGAGACAGGACGGACATGTGTGGGTGAATTTATAGACCTAAGCAAAGCATTTGTGTGAAATAGGGAGAGGAGTACCCAGGGAAGCATATTGGGACCGCTTCTTTACATAATTTATGTAAACGATGCACCAAACAGTAATATGGTGATGTACGCGAATGACACGTCACTGCTTGTAACGTGTAATAAATATGAAAATGTCATGCAGTGGAATCCTCATTGAATATCTTGAACGGGTATTTTCAAAACAATGCTTTGCACTTAAATAACACAAAAACAAAAATAGTCGAATTTAGTGCAAAAAAACGCGAGAAGAATTATTCACAGTTAATTAGAGTAAATGGTGGTACTGTTGCTCAGGTAGACTCTACAAAATTCTTGGGTATATATATAGATGAGAACTTCTCTTTTAATGAGCACATTGATTGTTTGGCAAAGAAATTGACTAGTATATGTTACGCAATAAGTCAATTGCGTAACAGGGTAGATACGTGTGTCATAAGAATTTACTATTTTGCTCATTTCCATTCCCTACTCGCATATGGAATACTTGCTTGAGGCGGTTCAATAGAAGAACTAAGAATTTTTAGACTGCAAAAAAGAGCGATTAGACTAATGAATAAAGTCAGTGTAAGAGTAAGATGTAAAAACTTATTCAAGGAAATGAAAATTATGACATTGCCATGTATATATATTTATAAATTATTAATTTATGTCAAGCAAAATTTTAATATTTTCACAAAATTAAATGAGAACCACCATTATCATACACGTAATAGTCAGGTATTGGAAATTCCAAAATCATAAATTAGCATTTACTGAAAAAAATCCTAAATACCAGGCAATCAGTTTGTGTACAATAGGTTACCACTTAAGTATAGACAGCTACCACCTGATTTGTTTGAATACAGTATTAGGGACCTTTTAATCTTCAAAGTCTATTATGCAGTCCAGGAGTTTGTTCATGACTGTGATGTATAATATTTGTTGTAATGTAGTTAAGGTTAGTGTGAAACTCTATGTTATTGCATAGGTTTTTAATATTTTGTTCCTTATATATATTCATTTGTACTCTTCTTAATGTAGTATTAGATATCAATGTTTATTTTATATATAGATATTAACGCGCTTACATATGTAAGAAGAATTGTGACCACGATTAAGATTTGATTTTACTTTAAATTGACTTATCCTATGCTACTGCAGTCAAAGGGATGAAAATAAATTATTATTATTATTATTATTATGTAGACGACATATAATCTACTTGATAGTGAAGAAACTGAATTTCAAATATAGTCCTACTAATGAGTTTGTTTTTAATACCTCCTCATCATTCCCACTGCTCTTTCAGATTTCTTATATAGGGTTTCTATCAACAGCTTCTATCACCCAGTGAGTGCTGCCGTTTTAGTACAGTTTTGCTATTATACATAAGTACATTTTAGAGGCAATTTACACCAATTTAGTATACATTTTTATGATTTTCGGCAATAAAAATATAAAGGATATTTTTCTATTTTATTAAAGAAGAAACCTATAAAAGAACCCTCCAAAATACAAAATTTTCGCTATCTGCCGATCAGGAGTACATATTGCTGTTATATTTCACCTTGATATAAATTAAGTAAATTAAATGTAGCATAAATAACCATAAAATGTAGTTAAAATAGGTTGTGCTTTGAGTGCACCTGTATATTATGTGATATTGCATTCGGTGTTTTATGTCAATAGATTGTAGGTTATGATACACTTTAATAATATTTAAAAAATAATTAAGTAAAACACATGCCACGTACCAAAAATAAAATCATTTTTAGTATTTCAAATTAAATATCTAGTGTGCAACTTGTAGGTTTCTCTTTATAAAATGTCCAATCTTTATAATATAGTGTTAATAATGTATGGCTGATTTCTAAACAAAAGTAAGTCCACACAATAAAGAATCCAGTGTTAATAGCATTAATAGTGTAATCTGAAAATAATAAACGCCTGTAGCAAATGCGAATGAGGTTTTAAAAGCATATTTAATAACAATCAAATTTACTTACGTTCGTAAATATGAAATAATGTATTAGGAAGGAAATATAAAATTAAATAAAACAAGCTCAGCAAGTTATCAAAAATAAGTCAATAATAACAATAAGGTTCAAAAGTAATATGCTTAATAACCCATTAAATGGTGTATTATAACTGTAAAGAAGGAAGTGCAAATTGTAAACAAATCAGGATGACATCAAGCACGTTTGAATTTAGAGGTTAGAAATTTTAAACATATAAGAGACATATAGGATATACAGAGAACAGCACGTAAGACAGAGAACACAAATAAGAAACTATAATACAAGATCTCTGATTCTACACCACAATGGACAGCCAACTAAAAATTTGTGTAATGAATACTGTTGCTACCCGAATATGATTGGATGTAGGGTTATGCAAAATAGAAAAGCTGACGACATAGAAAAACATAAAATGTGAAAATTTGCTATACTCGAAAAAGTATATGCGGCACCGCATAAGGGAGAGAAGCGGCAAGAAAGAGAATTCTAACGCGAACAACGGATTTGAACAGACATAAAATTTATTTTGCATTTAAGCATTACATTTTACATATTATTTATAATTTATATATATTTATATTGAAGCGTTTTTAATTTTAATTATTTGATTATTTTTGAATTAATTTAATAAAACATGTATCACGAATTCGAGCATAGGTATATATGAGGAGGAAAGGTCAGTGTAAGTAAAATATCCCACAATAGTTAGAAGTCTGTAAAAACTCAAACCTTTCAAAGATTATATGGATAATTAGTTTAAATTAATTAACAATAAATTCGTCATTGTAATTGAATATTTATGCAACATATCTAAGGAACTCGACTTCTACAAATGACCTTAAGCAACCTGCATAATTTAATTTAACGACCAAAGATTCATCAATTAGGAATCAAATAACACTATATACAGTGTGGAGGTAGACGTTTTGTTCTGTAGGGACTAGATTTCATTAAACAAGCGTTCAATAGCATGCTTTCCTTGAAATAAATATATCAGTAAAATCAAGATATCCACAGAAGCTTATATTTTAAAGAATCATCCCAAACACCTTGACATCGCGTTTGAAGGGTTTAGATCCCCTAGGCTATGTGAGATACAGAAGTGTGATGATTTTAGAATTCTATCAGAATTAAAATGAAAACTTCAATAATTATCACCGTTGTCTTTAATTACAACACTGATAAACTACACATAATAAGCACCTACGCCTCCGACACATCAAGACCAAAAAAGAAGCCGACAAATTTTGCATAAAACTTCAGAATGTAATAAACAAAATGGATAAAAGCCAAAAAATAATGTTGATAGTAGACCTCAACGCACGCACTGGAGACTTTTAAATTCTTGAAGTAAAAAAGAAGTACATCGAATAAGCATGTAATGAAAATGGAGACCTACTCATCGACCTGTGTGCAAGAAATGAGCTACGCAACAACACATTCTTTCCACATAAAGAACACCAGAGATCAAACATTGACCATCATAGATTACATAATGAACCGGACAATACAACCAATCCAAATACTAAACGTCAGACCACTGACCTCTGCGAATATCGGAACTGACCACAATATGGTAGTCCTAAACTTAGAATAAAACAACCCATTAAAATAAGGAAACCAGCAGCAATCGTAGAGCAATGCAACTTGAACTCTCTAACGTATGAAAGTACATAAGAGCTATACAGTAAACGACTGACAGAAAAGCTGCAAGCACTTGACACCGACGATAATGACGTCGAAAAAGATGGTTGATGATATAAAAAACCATTGGCACCAGATGCGATCGATCAGAGACAAACAACGTTATGGTTCGTACCAGAGGTCAAACAGTCGACAGAACAAAAACAGAAAGCATACCTGCATAATAAAAGTAATCCATCGCAAGACAACTATTAAAACACGTTGAAATAAGGAATACAGTGAATGCAGAATTAAGAATGACTAAAAAAAATACTCTTTAGTTTACCTGTGATATGGACAAAGACCAGTACGGAGCCCAACGAAAGATCTGCAAAATGTTGAAAAATAGGAAGAAGTAAGAAATGAATTCGTACAGACAAAGAACATACTTTTAGATATATGGAACCATTATTTTAAACAACTGTACTACTCAGAAGAAGATAATAATGATCACATGATGGAACCAACAACACGAAACCCAGCCTTTACACATGAAGAAGTAACAAAAGCAATAAAACAAATCAAAGAAAAAGCCGTCGAATTTGACAACGATGCATGCGCTTGCTTCAGAGATTTAACAAAAGAGTTCGACAGAGTACAATTAAGATATAATCAGAGAACTGGACATCAAACACCGCCGGAAATTATCAGGGTCATACAACAAAGATACGAATAGGGAACGAAACATCTAAAGAAATACTCGGGCCTGGGGGGCATTAGACAAAGCGACAGCTGAAGCCCTCTTCTGATTAATCTGCTGATGGATGTGATAATAAGAGGACACAGACTGGTTGTAGGACCATAAGCATGATCTGCTACGCAGACGACGCCGTTATCGTGGCCGAGGCAGAAAACGATTTACAAATACAACTATTTGCCTTTTATAAAACGACACAAAAATTTAACATGACTATATCCGTTGGAAAAACAAAATGTTTAACCTTCGCTAAAGAACCAGCGACTGGCGATTCAAAATAAACAAATAGAACATATGGAATTTAAATAACTAAGAGTAAACATATTCAGTTACCAGAACCTGGCAAATGATCTCAAAAACCAGATTAATAAAGCGGCTGCAATTTCTGGTCGTTTACACGTCATATGGAAAAATAAACACATGAGAATAGAAAGCAAAGTCCATATTTACAAAACATGTGTGAGACCAGTACTGACCGACGGCATCGAAACCAGAGCAGACACCAGCAGAACAAAAAGCACAATGCGATCATTCGAAATGAGGACTCTGGGAACAATAGCAACAATCCTTTGGGATCGAGTGAGAAACGATGACATTAGACAGACATGCGGAGTTCAAGACGTAGTAAGCTGGGGAAGCCAACGAAAAAGACAATATCATGGAAATATAAAAAGAATGGGCTCAAACAGTTTAACCCGTGTTGCGCTGAAAGGAAGACCGACAGGACAGGACAGCGCCCCACGGAAGACCACCGAAAAGATGGCAAGACAGCTGGAACTCTGTACTGTAACAGCGATTACAGAACAGATACACGGATCTCCTAGAAGAATAATAAGAAGACACTTATAAATCAACCTACCAACAGATGGTGTCAATAATTTCGTTAAAATAGAGCTATCCCGTTTATTTTCGCGACTCATAGTGTATATTGATCCATTGATCAATCATTTTAAAAAATGGTGATGACTAATATGGCGATACTATTCTGAAAGTCTAACCACATAGTATATTTTGATTCATTTTGTCATTAGTTCATTACTTTACTATTTGTATCAGGCAGTCCATTTTCGAAATATTGTTCTTCAATATACAATTTCTTTATTGCCAAAATATATAGGTAGTGTCATTGAAGCAAAGAATACAAATTAGATACATAATCGCTCATTGGTAGAATTTTACCAAAGAGTTCATTGATAACTACATAAATATGAGCTGTAAAGAGCTGTCTTTGGTATAAGCAATCCAAGAATATTTAAACAGTTTAATTTAAATTTACAAAAATAATTAAATTCGCAGGTAAATATGAGTGCACTTATTTAACTAATGGATGTGCTCAAATCACACTATGTATATATAGAAAGTGATTGGTTTCTTTTAAAGCACGCTGCGTAAGACAACGATTATATAGAAGTAATGCCTGAATTACCAATTCTAAACTCATCACGTCCTTTACTGGTACAGGTAGTATAGCCTTACATGTTCAAGTCTAATTATTTTATTAATGTGTTAGCATATTTTGCATAGACGGCATGGTGACCTACATATTTCTTCTATGGCGCAGAATCATCTAATAACTGTAATACATACACAAAAATAAAAGCAATATATATATATATATATTACAAATTATATGTAGTATCTAATCCGGGATTAAAATTATGCAAATATCACTTAACTTTCCTGTATTTACTATCTACCGCAAACAAAAACATATGCTATGAAAGATGAATGCATAAAATTTCATATCATAGGTATATGCAGCGGCGGCTCGTGCATCAAAAATGTGGGGGTTGCAAATTTAGTGAATACTAATACTTTTTACAGTAGGTAAACAAGGTAGGTCACTAAGTATGTTTTATTAAAAGTAATTTTGCTAAGGTACATATAAAGAAGAAAAAAGGCTTTTAAAACTCACTGATTCTGATCCTGATTTTATTGAAGCAAAAAATCCATGCGACGATCTTTCGCAGTCGCAAATTTATCTTTCTTGAGAAAGCAAGTTCAAAAGCTCCACAAATACTTACACAATTAATTATAATATTCACTACATATCGATTGTACTTAACTTTCTCGTTGTGCAATGCTATATTTCTTCGATATGCACTATCCATCTGAGCAGCAATATCCACATTCCCAAAAAGCGATAATTGGACTACATTTTTCATATGCCTTTGTGATATACTGTGTTTTTTAATTCGATCGCTTGAATGATTTAAATCAGTTAAACCCATTTTCGTCCATAATTCTTCACCTTCAAATAGTAAGCAAGGAAAGCAGAATAATGCATTTTTTATACTACAACCGCAAATCCACAAATGTTTATTATAAATATCCTTATTAAATAGTCTATTAAAAGTTCGCGTCTTACTGGAAATCGTTTGTTTCAGATTTAAATTCGGAACAGGTCTGCCCAACCGCTTTATTTCAATTTTTTCGGCGTACGTTCTTTTATAGAACGGATCCACTATTAAACTCTGCACTGAATTCATTATTATTTAAAAATAAAGAGCATAAACACTTTTAAACACACAAATACAACTTTTTTATTCGCTTTTATACCGTTGCACCGTAAGCAAGAAATATGTCTAATGTTTTGGTTGCACTGCTGCTGCAACACAATTGTCATTTATGGAGATATACCCGAAAGACGTTCGACAAAGTTCGTCAGCCGTATAGGGATATATACGTTCGTGGATTGCAATGAGTCTGCAAACCAAGTGTGTTATTCTCTCATTTATTTAACGTATTCATATCCAATTAGATATACCTATTATAAGTAATTTATAATAGTTCATTTATTCTGTGAGGTAGTACAAATTTTTAATTTAAAAAATGTAGAATTACGCTTTTTTTCATTAAATTAAATCTATTAGTTTTGGTGGTTGCGCAAACTTGCAAACCATAGCAGAAACCGCCACTAGGTATATGTATATGTCCCACATTTATGTCTTATTTATACACTATTTACCCCAAAATGAACGGAACATTAAACAATTATAAAGTATCTAAGCAGTAATTACTTAAAACATATTAATGCAAATAAAATAAGCAAAATTGTTTAACAATGTATTTTTATAGAATAAGCTGCTTTTGTACTACCAAAAAAAAACATTAAATGTTGGGGAATAACTAAATTCATTAAATGCCTTTATGTGTGTACTAAACGTTGTACAATCTGAAGCACCCTAAAAAATAAGCTTACAGATATCGATAACAGAAACACCTATCACAAAAAATTGTTTACTCTCTACAATACGGTTTCTTTAAAGTATTTAGCATTTTTTGAATTACCTAGACTATATTAAATTTAAAAAACTAATAAATGAGATTCTGAGCTTTTTTTAATGAGGACAACAATGATGCTAAGTTAAACATTGCACTGCCCCATTTTATAAAAAAATATATATAAGCAACAATATAAACTTACCGATGTAAAATTATTTTTTTGCTGAGGAGCTTCCCTTTTATGCCTTGCATTTGAACCTGTTGTAATTCCGTCTTCCTCTGCGTTTAGTAATAATGATTTGGTATTATCAGATGGTAAATCTGAATGACCATACAATGTTATTCTTTCATAATTATATTTTGCAATCACATTCAACACTAGAATGTTTGAAAAAAATGACGTTATAAATAACGCTCGCAGCACCATAATCACTATTCGACGTACAGATGACAACTGTAGAAAAGTGTGAACACTGAACTGTTTGTTACACGTTACACTCACTACTGCCTGTAGTGTCAGACTTTATCGACAATCAACAAGGAACAAAGTATAACCAGTCAGCTTTATCTAATACATTAGAAACCTCTTTAAAAATTGCAATATATATATACATTAATATAAGACCTACAAGATGACTTTGTTCCTTTAAAGGCGTACAAATATTAATGGATTTATTTACTTAATGTTTCTATACAATGTGACGGTTATTTTAAAAAATTTAAATTATAAAATTCATCTTAATTTAATAAACCCGAGTTTATCTCTTTTATTGAATAATTATCCGTTTAGTAGAGTAACAATGTAAATTGAGGATATAAATAGGTGTACATGTCATTCAAACATAATTTAATATGTAATAAAACACAATTGTGTTAACCGTTTACATGAGCATATCTCAAGAGAAAATACCATTGTGCAGGTACATAGTCCTAATAGATATATTTTAAAATGTCTGCTTATGTACCAATCTTTCTTATTTTAAATATATAAAATTTTTAACCTAAATGCAAAACAAATAATTGTACATACTCGAACATTTGTTATCGTTATCTAAACTTGTTGAGTTAATAAAAACCAAGCACACAAAAATACTCCTGTTCAAAGTGTAATTTTACCTTGATATCTAAATAGCTGAACTTACTTTATGCTTATTTATTTGAGACATTGATTTAAAATATACATATAAACAATATTTTCTACATTACAGTTAGTTTCATTACTTAATAATCTAATTATAAATCGGAGGTGTGTGCATACAGTTTATATATTTCTAAAAGCTGCAATTCATTCCAAATTCATATTCCGTTCACCAAAGTTGAGAATTACGATTTCTACTAGTCCACCATTGTGTAACACTAAAAACGTATTGGCCATTTTGATTATTTTTGGGCGATTTGTTTCTATTACAAAAGTAATCAACCTCAATCAGATTGCTTCAAAACTCACTTGTATGCTATCTATTTTAGAGAATTGCTAGAGGTTGTGAAGATGAAAATCTATTGGAGAAGCATTGATTTGGAATATTGCGCCAAACTAAATTATCTTGATGCAACCTTTTATCGCATAGTACTTTATTTCAAGAAACGTTGCTAAACGCAAAGCAGAAAGTTTAGCGAGAAGCTATTGTTTAGAAAATAACATGACTACCAATTGCGAAAAATTACTAGGGTGAATAATATGCAGATTCAGCTGGTATTATATTTTCGAAACGTTGTTAGAAGACTGTAGAATGAGGTTACAAACACAGAAAATCCATCTCAAGGACGAATAAAAGTGTCATTAAATGAATTATTTTTAACAAGAAATTTAGACCAGGCTGCGAAAAATATCTTAATAGATAGTATAGCAAACGCCAATTAAGTTGGCGCGAGGAGGGGTAAGTTCACACAAGATTAGAAGTAGTGGGGAGATTTGTATTTGGTTTTACATCAAATGTCAGATAATTCTAACCTCTGGGCGTGTATTACTTTATGATCCCCTAGCAAAGACATTATGTTCCGACAAACGTCAATGACAAATGTATTCTGACAATTACTTGAGTAGTGGGGGTGGACGTTTTTAAAAACGGCTTCTGCGCATCCCCTCCTCGCGCCAACTTAATTGGCGCTTGCTATACATAACTGTTGGACGATCTAATATTAATTTAAGAAAATGAAAATTTTCGTTTATCTTAATAAATTTTATGACTGCAACCAAAAAGACTACTCGGCAATCTAAGCATCTACAGAAAAGGGTATAATTTTGGCAAAACCAAACACTACTAATATGAACATCTAAATAAATAAAATGCTTAATGGTATCTGCCCATTATTAAATTCCAATCCAACGAGTTTAAACATGCCAATTTATTGGATTGATATATTAAAATATATTGTGATATCATCTTACTTTTCTAAAAACACATTTAATAAGATTTGAGATCGAGTTGGCCTTAATTCTAAAACTTCCATAATTGTCAAACTATCAAATTTAGAGATAATTAATGCGAAAACAGTTAATTCTTGTTAAGCTCAGTTTTCAAATTTTCTGTTGCTTGAGAATTTTAAACCAAAAGGACTCGCAGCTCTTCATGATCAAAATTGGATACAGAGCCACGACCACTTTCATCATCTAATGAAGTTTCTCTCATGAAGTTGTTCTGTAATACTTTTATTAATATTATTATAACTTAACGGAGATTTCCTCTATCGTTTAAATTGTTAAAGACAGGATATAAAAGAAACTTCCAGGTATTAAACCAAATGTTCCTTGTAGAAACATAGTTTCCTCCAATTTCTCAAAACTTTTCTGATTCAGATTCTGTTTCGGCCCCTACGATATGTACCATCTTCTTTCAATTCATCTTTCTTCGTTATAAACTGCTATTTCTAATTTAATTTCAATTTTTCAGTATCAGTTTACGAATATTTTCATAAACTTAATCAACTATCTCCAATCAAAAACCATTCGTAACCATTTTGCTGCCATTCTGTACTTGATGACAATATTAATTACTGCGTTGTATAGTTTTATTTTTGTATTTCTGTTCAGAACTTTTTTTAATAAGTACTTCCAATACCTTATCTTTCTCGTTTGTATTCTTTAGGTTGTTTCATTGCTTATTTCGTTTCCGACCCCTAAAGTAGTTCAAGCTCTCTATTTTTGGAAGCACATAAATACTTTGCCATGCAGCAAATTTGATTTATAATGATTTCTCTTCGCAAACTTATCCTATATTATTGTTTTATTTTCATTTACATTAATGCTCCGTTTGGCGGTTCTTCTTCTAAAGCTCTTTCTGGCTGTCTTCGTTTCTTGATATTCGATCTATACCACCAGCATAAGTTATGTTTTTTTATTGTCTTTAGAATCGCACTAGTATTAACACAGTATAAATCTAAGCAATAGGATCACTTCTTATCAGCAGGTTTGATCTTTCGAAATAAAGCCGTAATACGCACATTATGCCGCGCACGTTTACTTTCTCTCTTAAACTAAATGTAATGGATATCAGACTGTTTCACTTTTTGAATAAGCCATCCAGTTTGTGTGTGACGAGTTAAACAGTCTCAATTACAATTAGTTTATGAGAGAAAGAGAACGTGCGCGGCAAAATGCGCGTATTATGATTGATTTTATTTCAATAATTTCGTCTATTGCAACTGTTGATTAAGTTTATAGTGTGGTATTAATCAGTTTATTTCGAGAATATATAGCAATATGACAATTTGCGACATCAAAGTGCATTTTCTTGTATTATTTAATATTTCATTCCAAAATAGTGTCAGATGCAAAAATGATATTTCCTCTAATTGAAACACATTTTCGATTTGCTTGTAACGGGTGTTCAGAAACATTCGAAGTCAAAGTAGTCCTTGAAAATATGAAGTCATGTCTGAGATAGATTGATTTTTGACAGACAACAGTTGACATTTAATAATTATTACAAATCAGATACTTAAGTAAAGATATACGATTTTTTGTTCAGAGCCCGCTTGACTTCGAATGTTTCTGAACACCCGTTATAATGTAATAAATTATCGGTAAGGTAATGCACTAATATATCTACAGTTCAACTAAATCGCAAGTGTGTAAAGCCCCGAAATGATATTATTTTAATAGCGTAATCGTTAATGGAAAAGTGATGGTTAAGGGAATCTACTATACATAATAGGTATTTATGTATTAAGAGCATTAAGATGGCTCTTAAGTCGCTTGAGGCATAAACATCAAGTAATATCCGTGGTACATACAATATTTTTTCTACTCATGCTTATAAAAATGATCATGTTTCCACTGGCTAAACACTACATGAAAGTCATACTTTTTTACTCTAGAGATGAAAATATTTTCGCTTCTAGATAAAAATAAAACAAATAAATATACATCATGCATCTCGTTAGTACAGAGATATCAAAAATTATCTTGGTCAACGGTGGCCATGGAGTGAAAAATGTCTGTCTTAATTTATATCATCCTTTTGAGAGAATTCTGATAAAATTTTCGGGTTAAGTGTCATTCTGACATTAAGATTAATATATTGACAAATTTTAACGTCAGCATGACACTTTTAACAAAATTTTCTCAAAAGGATGATATAAATTAAGACAGACGTGTTTCGCTCCACAAGGCCGTGTGTTTCGGAGGTACTTAGTAAATTATAGAAACGGTCAGGCAGTTGAGAAAAATACATTTGTAAAGATTCCTGCTACCATAGCAAAATACATATTCAAATTTTAAAGATGCAGACGAATACACAGGTCATTGCTTGCGAAGAACACTAGCCACTTTACTAGCTGATGCAGTTATACATTCAAGAGACATGGTGCCCGGGGGAGTTCCAGCGTTGTAGAAGTATATGTATTTAGAAGCATTCAAAAATAAAGTCATTCAATATCAAATACCGCAACCTTACAATTAGATGGGAAAAGTGTTTCCATTACTAGTGCACTTAATAATTGTTCTTTTATTGTAAAGGAAAATAAATAAAGTCACAAATGTCAACTTCGTCTTTGTATTGTATTAACCTATCTAAAACTAGAGCTACCCTTAATGCGCTTGAGCATAATCTTCCATTTTATGCCCGCGTGTCTAAGTTGTTAATAGCCGATACTGGTAAGACATAAAAATAATAAAAACGTCTATAATATGAGAGACATGTATTTATACACATAATTCTATTGTTAAATATAACAATTTATGATAATAATGTCGCCAAGTATGTGAGAATGCATCATGGAATGGAACTTCATATTATTATTACTAATATACCAAAATATATAATATATAAATATAATATATGATTACATAAAACTTATAAAGCATGACGAATACCACATCGATAACAAAAACAAAATGACTAAGACTCACGTGCTACAAGTCTAAAATTTTTATCATTACTTGTGTATATATGTATGTAGTATGTAGGATATGTTTACGTCTATAACTTAACAAATAATTTGTGGTTTATGAGAATTTGTGCTACAAATATATGTTATGAATGTTATGATATGATATATGATAAAGTCCATTTGTGGCCACTAAAATTGCTTTCTATATTGCGTCACACACATACACTGTTGATTGCGCTAAAAATAACATTTAATATACAAATTGTCCTTGAAAGAAAGAGACAATGTACTTACGAAAAATGGAAAGATGCAGTTATATACAATAAGAATTCAAAAAATTGTGAGTTAATTACGACGCGAACCCCAAAATTAAAGACTCCTGTAAATTGTATTAGGTATGTACCGCCCATGGGGATTCAGAATGTCTATAAAAAAATACCGCTATTGAATTTACACGCTGCAATGTTTATGTTTATAAAGGCTCTAGAAGAAAACATTGTTGAAGGTATGCTAAGGTTTGATAACCTCGTACGAAAAGTCAGTTGTTAAAAATTTGTACTTACATGTAAATTTTTAAAAGATGTAAGATGTGCGCTCTACGGGGCATTTCACGTCTAATATGGTAATAATCTATCTTTAATTGAAGACGTAAATGTAAACAATATCGAATGTACACATGTACACATGTAACACAATTCTTTCGATACATAAAGAAGACCGGCAACAACATAAAGAATAGAGGTACCCACTCTTTATGACATAATCGGTCACACAGTGGCGTGACAATTATTTTATAAATACCTTTGTCATTTTTTTTGTCATTTATGAGAGGGAATTTTGAAAAAATATTTTGGATTTATATTCTATATAATTGCATCTTTCTATTTTTCATACATTGTCCCTTTCTTTCAAGGACATCCTGTAACGTGCCTTCAAAAACTTTCCTCATTAGAGACGGCCATGCTCATTAAAAATTATACGTTTGTGACAAATTACGTGCACTGTCACCAACCATTATTAAAAAGCATGGCCGTCTCTAATGAGGAAAGTTTTTGAAGGCACGTTATATTAAATTGCACGTTAGCGGCGCATGTGAAATAGGACAAAGATGGCAAAAAATGTAATGGCTTATTAATTTAGTCTATGTTTAGGAACTAGAGACGACCGGTACAAGCCACTTATTGTAACGAAATAGAGCTCAACAAGAGCATATTGTATATGTTCAGACAATTAGGTGCATCTAATTTGGAACCTCATTTCTCAAATGAAATGGAGATTTTTAAAAAATATGTTTATTAAATAAAAGAAATTAACATAAATAAGAATTTCAAAAGAGTTTATTGTAACTTCCTTTTCTTTAAACATTTGGAGATTTTTAGATAGGTATCTAAACACCTTATATTATGTTGAGAGTGCAATCTTTGTTTAAATATTATTTAACGGCCTGTACTATTTGCAGTGTTTCTAATAGAATAAGTACAATTGATTTCTTCCTCTAAACATCGAACCCAAGACTTCATCATCTCCATCATTGAATGTTCACATATTTTCTGAAGTTCTTTCTCGCGAAAATGTACGGTTGCGGTCACATAAAAGCGACCGGCACTTTTTCCCATTGTATACATCATGTCACTTAATAATGAAAAAAGTCAAATATTATTTAATTTGTCATTAGTGTCATTACTTACAAAGCCAAAATTTATGAAAAAAAACACAAAATGTCAAATTAGTGGTCGCTTTTATGTAACCGCGACCGTACTAATTAAAACAATATTTACTGTTGTTTTATATATTATGTAAAAAAACATCTCGTATAGAATGTGAATTAAACATTTGGATAAGTTTTATTTAAGTGAAGTATTTAATATTTGACACAGTCATAATTACAAGCATAGCATATTTGTATAATTCGTGTTCATCACTGGACTCGAAATTTCTTATATGTCCTTACCATCGGTGCCTAAAAACAGGGTACACGAGTATTTTGTTTGGTGTAAATCTGAACGCATTTGACAACTGCTGACAACTAACATGACAGTTAAATAAAGTAATTTAAAATGTCAAATTTGAACCAGCTTAAGAAGTCTTTTTTAATAACGCGACTTCAGGAGGGATGGATTGTTAGATGAATTGTGGGTGGACTAAACATAAGTAAAAATATAGTGCAACGAGTCAAAAAACGTTTGCAAAATGGAGTCTTTCTTCGAAAAAACGGTTCAGAACGCCAAAAAATATCGTCTCGGGAGCAAAATGAAGAACTGGTAAATTTTATTAGAGAACACCCGTTGATATATCTATAAGAGCAAAAGAAGAACTAATTTTTCTGGTAGCATCAAAACTGCCCAAAAACGAATTGCTGAAACGGAATTAAAATATTGCTGTAGCGCAAATAAGATATTTTTGACGGAAGATAATAAGCAAACATGATTGGCATTTGCTCAGCAACATGTTAACCAACATGATATTTTGAATAATATAGTTTTCTCAGACGAGAAAATTTTACAGTCCTTTCATAATGGTCATATTGGTGTTTATCGACCACCAAAAATGCGTTATGATCCAAAATATGTATCATCCGTCAATCGAAGTGTTCATTTTTCTGTGAACGTCTGGGCATGGATTAGTGCCAGAGGTCCAGGTGTATGTATTATATTAGAGGAAAAATTATGTGGTGAAGTGTATAGGAGAATTTTAGAACAAGCTCTGCTACCATCAGTAACGGCGGTTTTTGGCGAAAATTTTACAATCAGCATATAATATAACACAAAGCTTGAATATTTCCGCAATAATGCAACTTTATAATTTCAGGACAACTCTGCAGTCCACCGAGCACGAATAGTTGAAGACTTTTTAAATTTACATAATGTAAGTGTTTTACCGTGGCCCTCAACAAGTCCGGACCCTATTGAAAATATTTGGGGAAGATTAACGGAAAATATACACACCGCTAATTTTAGACCTAATAATCGCTTTGAACTACAGCCACGCATTATGGAAACATGGCAAAATATCACACCGGAATTTACTCGGGATTTGGTGCTGTTAATGCCGCGACGTTTACACAAAATGTAATTGACTGTAATGGAGCAGTGACCAAATATTAAAATTGTACTTAAAATTCTAATGTAACGAGCCATCGAAAAAATTCATAATTGGAGTAGACTGTAAAATTGGGTTTGTACTTTAGCCACTTCCGCATAATGACATTTATTATTTGACATTGAAACTATAAGTTTGTGTCAAATTTTTCAAAACTCTTATTAAGCAAATTAAATTTATTTAGATGTAAATGGACATTTTCAACAACTTCTGTAGCTATATGTAAATTTTGATTATGATTTCGATATTAAATAAATTATTTGTTTTCTTTTTTGTTGTAGTATCATTTCAATGCCATAACCTTTTTTTTTACAATGAAACTGTCAAGCATCAAGTAATGTGTCATTGTGTGAAAGTGGCTAAAATGCCAACCCAATTTCACAGTCTACTCCAATTATGAATTTTTTCGATGGCTCGATATTAAAAGATAAAGCGTACATGATTTTTATTATATTACTGCGTTGATTAGAGGAGTACATAAAGATATGCAAACGATTACTGTAATTCTATATAACTTTTACACATCGCTTGACACGGCTTGACATAAAAGCCAAAACACACTATACAATTTTTTAAAATTTACGTCAGTCCATCTGTCAATGTTGTACCCGTTAAGTATGTGATTGTGACGCATTTGCGATTTATAAACCAACCTTAAGCATCAGCTGTCTTAATATTTTGAACTTTAACATTTATTTTTTGAGCGATATGGATGTGTACCAAGAATTAGATGAATTTTTGGAATATATAGATGTTCTAGAAGAAGAAATGCATGTAGAACGTGTCCGAAAAACATACATACGAGATGCCGAAAATCCAATGGAATTTTTTAACGGGAACGAATTTCGTCCCCGTTATGGATTTCACAAGAATACTGTGGCAAATACTTTATTACCATTAGTTTTGGAGGGCCTACAAAAACCTACTAATCGTGGTTTACCAATACCTTCAATATTGCAGTTGCTTGTTTGCTTACGTTTTTATGCCACTTGTAATTTTCAGGTTGTATCCGGTGATTTGCGAGGTATAAGTCAACCTACCATAAGCATAATTATTAAAAGAGTATCAGTATTGATAGCGGAACAATTAGGAAATTTTATTCATTTTCCTTGAACTGTAGAAGGAAGACGCACAAATATTATAAGGTTTTATGAAGTTGCTCGTTTTCCAAATGTTGTAGGAAGTATTGATTGCACCCATATAAAAATATCAAGCCCAGGAGGTAATAATGCTGAGGTATTCCGTAATAGGGTGTCTTTTCTTTAAATGTTCAGGTATTAGTATAACTAAAATAATAGTCAACTACACTGTACTATTATCTATTGTAGGTTGTTTCAGGTCCTAATAGAGAAATAATGCATATAGTTGTTAGGCATCCAGGCTCAAGTCATGACAGTGTTATATTTGACCGTAGTGCTTTAAGAGAGAGAATGGAAAGAGGAGACATTCCAGGTTTATTAATTGGGGACAATGGGTATGCATGTAGACATTATCTGCTTACTCCGGTAATACAAGCAGGTATTTATAATAAACACCAAATATTTATGGCTAATAATTCACAACATTTTATGTAAATAGGAAATGAACACGAAGAAAGATATAACAGAGCACACAGAACAACACGAAAGATTGTTTGGTACCTGGAAAAGATTTCCTTGCCTTCAACTAGGTCTTAAAACTAAATTGGAAACATCAGTTGCAATTATATGTGCAACTGCAGTATTATATAATATTGGTTTAAGAGATAATGAAGATTTTGAAGAAAATGTTGATGAAGTACCAGCTGTTAGGAATGCCAACGATGGAGAGAAAGGGTTAGATTTTCGGAGACACTTCATTCAACAACATTTTGGACACTAGTAGGTATTAAATATTTCTGTATGTTGTTATCAAAATATTCTAATGTATATATTATTTAATAAACATGGGTTTTTCTCCCATTGTGTTTAGACAATTCCAAAGAATATGTATTTACTGAACACACGGAGTTTCCTTTTAATCTTAAAGTAGATTTTTATTAATGGTTACCTTCTCCCGTTTAAGTGAATATAGGAATACGTTTCAAAAAAAGTATACATGTCAAGTAGATATGTTTTATTTCGTTTAAAAAAGTTTAAATTACAAAGGTATTTTTAATAATATAAAATATTATTAAAAATCTGGTCTGAAGAACAGAGAACAGTTCAAATTAAACAAGTGATTACACATAATTAATTTATATAGGAAAAGTACATTAAAAGTAACACCTTTTCAATTAATATCTGAAAATCAACAAACAACACAAAAATGACAACATATACTAATGTAATGTATACAGCAGGAAAGCACGTCTTAAGTTGTTTAATACATAGCAAAAAGCACCTTAAAACTAAGCTTTCAAATTTACATTGTAAAAGTACCTCTGTCCAATTCCAAAGACAAATAAAACACCTATGACTTTTAATATATCCCATAAACATGCAGAAATATAGTATATGAAAATGAATTCAAATTTTCAAAACATAAAAGTATTTAAAGAAATTTAGTTCATTTAGTTTTATTCTTAAAATATTTGAGTTAATAATGTTCATCAGTGTTCAAATTAACAAATTTATTTAATTCTTTAAAGTATTATGGTTTGAAAATATATAGACAAATGCAACAGTAAAGCTTGCCGATAAAAAATACACAAAAAAACTAAAACTTTTCAATCACCTTTTAAATTAGCAATATAAATCATGAGCAGCTCATAGCCTTTGCACAGAACAACTATAAATTAACTACAATACACACAATAATAAAAGCACTTCTCACCATATAATACCTATGTCTATATATACCTACACCAACTAAAGTCTATCGATCTTCAGAGAGCTAACTCATAACCTTTACACAGAGAAACTATAAATTAACTTAAATATACACAATAATAAACACACTTCTTACCATTTAATACCTATGTGTATATATACCTTACATGTTATATAGTCAAGTCTATTGATCTTCAGAGAACTGTAAAAACAATGAATTACAAAAGATGAAAGTAATGTAATAAAATTGCTAACCATACTCACCTTTCTTTTAAATTGCTGAAGTTTGAGCTTTGCCAATTCAGCTTCATCAGCAGCTCTCTGTCGATCTAGCTCAGCTCTCTGTCGATCTCTCTCAGCCCTTTTTCGATCTAGCTAACCTGTCTCCACTGCTAATTTAATCCTCCTCTTTTCTCCCTCAATCCTGGATACCTCTAGTTCAACAACCCTTGAATAATATTTAGCCCTCCCCAGGTCCTCTTTGATAACCATTTTCCTAAGTTGATGAAGCTCCTGCTGATGTCTAATGGAGTTATTAACCCTACCATCTTTTTCCTTTAGTGCCTTTACTGCAATATGAAATGTTATGGTCTTTGATGAGCTGTGCCAGAAGCATTTTTTCCTTCGTGGTAAATGTTGCCGATTTATTCATCTGCAAATTTATGGATAATTTTTTTATTGTTCATGATATTTTGTATTTCTATTTCATCAATTCAACAAAATCTATTTATTTTATATTTACCTTTAATAAGTATTTATTAAATTTAACAAATTACACTATAAACTGTGAAATCTTTGGTTTTCAATAAAAAAAGTGGGAACCAAATGCAACTTAAAAAGATCCACAGAGAACAATTTCGCGCCAAAATGTCATTCCGATAACAAAATTCCCTAACGTTCCGTGCTTGGAGCGAATCTATCCAATACCACCTATATACAAGGCCGTGAAACAGGAGAAATGACAAGCTATTAGTCATCAAGATGAGGCCAACGATAATCGCTTATTCTTGAAGATTTGTTTATGGTTTGAGGTTGTATCAGTCGTTCAAAAGTGCTGTTTTTACGAAAAGTTAATAATATTTAATTCTCCAATTGTTACTATTAAAACAAAACGATTGTTTAAGTATTTTTTCATATTTTTCTTTTTTTAACATTTTTATTGTACCTTACATGGTTGTTTTGAAATACGAACACTACTTCCCTGATTTGATCTTTAAAAGAACGAGTGTTTGCGTTTTATTTTATATAAGTTGTTCTTAAAAAAAAAAACATGGTGTGGAAGTGTAGTGTACCAAATTGTAACGGAAATTACAAAAACGGGCCTAAGGTGATGGTTTTTTCTTTTCCAAGAGACCTCAATTTAAGGCAACGATGGGTTGAAGCCATAAAGAGGGAATGCTTTGTGCCTACTAATAGTTCGAGAGTAAGTTGTATTTTCAAATTTTTTAATTGGTATTTAACATAAACATGTATGAAAAATACGACTCAGGCATATTCAGTATTTTGTGTTAATTAATTTACTATGTTATTGGTATTGCTAATTTAAAATATAGTACTTATTGAAAGTTATGAGAGTCAATCAGCTGAAGAAATCACTTTTTGTAGGTCTGTGAACTACACTTTCATAAAGAAGATATTGAAAGATTTACAACATGCTGTGTTGAATCTACGGGTGAAATTTTAACAGCCACGTTGAAACATCCACGTTTAGTTCAAGGTTAGTTAGTTGACATGTGAACAGTAATATATATGTAGAATCTGTAATTTTGTAGATGCTGTGCCATCTATACTACCAGGTTGCCCTAGCTATTTAAGCAAGAGTGAAACAAGTCGCAGAGAGTGTCCATCAGCAAAGAGACAAAAATTGGAATGTCAAAATATTCAAAAAGCTTTAGCAGAAAGTATTGAAACTTCAGAAACCTATTTTTTAAGCAGATCATTTTCAACTTTAGACGAAGCTTATAAAATAATATTGGATATAGAGTTACAAGATAAATGCTGGGTGTTGGCAAAAGGAACTCATAACATTTGCATTTTTTATATTGAAGAAAACTCACTACCTGATTTAAAATTATGTATATTTTTATCTGAAAACCTGAGCCTGTCAATTAACCAAATGGGTGTAAATATTAAAGAAATAGTGTGTGAAGATGGCACAAAACTTGCCTTTCCCATGAATGTGACTGATATAAATAATCTGGAAAAAGTTATCAATGCAGCTTCTATGTTTTTAAGGAAAAGTCCTGAAGATAAAACTATTGAAGAAAATGTAAACGCTGTGTCTGATATTTTATGTTATCTATCCAGTCAATTACCAGAAAAAAGAATGCTGTTATGTTTTTAAAAGAACAGATTAATCTTTTAAAATGTTGTAGCAAAAATCGATTACGTTACAACTGGGAAACCTTACTGTTTTGTAGTCTTCTTTTTTCAATTTCGCCTCATGCCTATAAATTCCTAAGGAACTATGGGAATTTAACTATTCCATCACCACGTACTATTAAAAATATATGTTGCAATCTTTCCACTGATCCTCGTTTAGAACAAAATGACATCAATTTTTTACAGTATGTGTCTTCTACATTTAGAATGTTGGAAACCAATGATAAAACTGTGGTGTTAATGATAGACGAAATTCATATTAAACCCTACATGGACTATAAATCAGGTAACATTGTTGGTGGGGCGTATAATGAGTCACAGTGTGCTACGTCTGCTAATGTTTTTATGATTCAAAGTATGTTATCAAGTTATAAGGACGTGGTTCATGTCCTACCAGTCAAAACGATGAAGGCAAATGATTTATATACTTTTATTAGAAAAGTTATACTTGGTCTGGAAGACATTGGATTTGAGGTCTTGTGTGTTCTCTCAGATAACAATTCTATAAACAAAAAGGCTATGTCAGCTTTTGCAACTCCACCTGAAATACTAAATCACTATACTCATCCTCAAGATCCTACAAGACCACTTTTCTTTCTAATTGATACTGTTCATATTATGAAGAACATTAGAAATAACTGGATAAATAAGAAACCAGTACAATGTATGCAGTATCCAAATTTTGATGCTGAGGGTAGCTCTGAAGAAAAACATGCTTCATTTGACGCACTTAAACAACTACATAGGAGGGAAGAACATCAGCTAATAAAATATGGATATTCGTTAACTTTGAAAGCATTATATCCTACAACTATAGAAAAGCAAAACGTTAAAATTGCTTTACAAGTATTTAACCATAACATTGTGGCTGCTTTACGTCAGATAGGGCCAAAAGTGCTTCTTGAAAACTACGAGGATACTGCAGACTACATCGAAATTATTTGTAGATGGTGGGACATTGTAAATGTTAAAACACTGTTGAAAGGACAAAGATTACACAACAAGTTTCAGGAACCCATTACAAAAAATTCAGCACATATTTTTCAGTTTCTACAAGATTTCTTGAAATGGTTGGATAAATGGCAAAGTCTTGATAACAGTTTTGGAAAACTTACGAAAGAAACCCATCATGCTGTAAGACATACAACCGATGGATTACTAAAAATTGTAAGATATTGTTTAGACCAAAAAAATTATAGCTTTGTTTTGCCAGGAAAATTACAAACAGATAAATTGGAAGAGAGGTTCGGAAAATATAGGTATAATTAGTACATTTTTTCTTTTTTATTTAAGACGACTGTTTTTTTTAATTTTTAGGCGTCAAGCTGGTGCTCAGTACCATGTATCTGTGCGGCAAATTTTTGAAAGTGAGAGTAAATTACGAATGACATCTGTTCTTCCCTTGATTTTAAAATCAAAAGCGTATGGAGACATAAATATTACTAAGGAGGATATTTTAGCTTTTATGGAAGACAAAGAATGTGAAGAAAATATTAAGTCTGAAATTCCGTTGATTTTTAAAAATATTTGTGCTACTATTGACGAGAGTGATATAGATGACATTGAAGATAACATATGGTCACCACTAGTATACGTTGCTGGTTATGCAGCCTACTCTGTATCAAAAAAAACTAAATGTGATTATTGTAGCATTTTCTTAAAATCTGATGAGAGTTCCAACTTATATTCAGGTTTAATAACAGAAACTAGCAGAGGCGGACTTTGCTATCCCACTGAGGGAGTCATTTTATCAGTAGCTTATGCATATCTTATTCTTATTAAATTGCTACAAATAGAGAACGACTTTCTTAAACAAAAAAATCAGAAATATATTTTAATGGCTCTATCTTTTGAAACAATAGTAAATGGCTTAGAAATAGAATTATTTATTGGGCATAGCTGCCCAGATCATAATGAAGAGCTTTTGTTAAAAATGTTACTTCATCCAGTTGCAAATATTCTTTTAAAAAATTATACAAAAAAACATAATGATAGGGCCACTACAAGAACTATGCCTCATTTAAAAAGAATTAAACCATAGCTGCTAGACATATTTTTGTATTGTTATATATATATATATATATATATATATATATATATATATTAATTTAACCTTATTATGTTATATAAAATCGTCAAGTTCAAAATCAGTGTAAATAAAAGTATTTTTAATTTTAATTGTGTTTTCTTTTTTATTAAAAACAACTTTTCTTCAATCATAAAAATCCCACAAGTAAAATCCCATAACTCCTTTTTATTGTTGATTGAAAATAATATATTCAATTCCATTATTTCACAAAAATTAAAACGTAAATCGTTTTTGAAGAATTTAGAACGCGTTTTTATTTATTAATGAATTTTGTATTTCTTCCGATCCATTTTTAGAATTTCATTTATAATTAATTATAGTGATACCAAATTAATTGATCATAAAAAGTATTTCATTGATATTTATATTTTGCGACTACAAAATTCACATTTGAAACTATGCTTGCTGTGTAATTCAGTGTATTAAGTAAGCCTCATCGTGATGACTCATCATAGCTTGTTGCACGGCCTCAGTGTTGCCAACTTAACGGATTTTCCGTCATATCTAACGGATTTTGGTGAAGGGGAGCGGAAAAAAAACATTTTCAACGGGTGACGGATTTCTTAACGGAAACTAAGTTTCCGTCAAAAAATTCTAAATTAAGTTCTGTAAGTGTGTTAACTGGCTGTTTACCGATTCAAACTATTTTTTGTCTGTAAATATCATATTACACTGTTCAGGCAAAATAGATTTAATTTTGTATTTTTAGTTTTATTTAGATGTAGGTTTAATATATTTAATTCTAGTTTTTAAATTGTAAATATTATATATTGTATATAGAAAAGGTCTTGGAGTTCTGGGATATGTTTAATATTGTTAATTGCTTCAGGACTGGGCAGGTATTACATTTCTTCATTGTCGTATTTTCTACAGTCATAAAAACTATTTATTTTTATTACAGGCAAAACCCTTTGCATCGATTAGGTAAATAATTTATTTGAATAAGTATAATTATAATAGAATAAGTTTTATTGTACATATTTCCTGTTATATATTATTATAAAAGGTTAAATGGTTTCGGTTCGATTCGATTCTGCGAACATTAGTTTATCTCTGTGCATTGTATATTTATTACTTTGGGAAGTATTTTGTTTTCTATAATTAAGGGTTTCCGGCGTATATTGTTTGTTTTAATACATTTGTGACGTCGGAAACTACAGCATGTACTTTCTTGGAAATGTAAATAATTGTTATATGGAAATTTCCGTATATTCCTTTTTCATTGTTTTCTCCCTCTTTGACTGGGTGGGAGGAAGCTTCTTGCCGAGGAATGAGAGAATGAATAAGTAGTTCCAAACAAGATCTCTTAGAGTTCACTACAGTTACAAGTACGATCTCTTCGAGTTAAAGCTTAGGTCTCAGTGATCTAACAAACAGCTCCTACTAAGATCTCAGTGATCTAAATAGGAGCAAATATTATTTATTAGCCAGTTTTCAGTATTAAGACCAGATACTGCATTGTTGCATTTAACGGAACTCCAAGATTAAACTTGTAAATATATTAGTGTAAATAGAAAAAATATTGTATTATTTGAAAACATACTTCGGTCTACACATACCGACTTCCTTCAAACCAGGAGGATGAAACAACACTATGTCATTGGTTCCGCATGATTGGCACCACAGACTACCGGCGGTAGTCTATCGGCTCGACCGGGACTTCCCGGGCCCCGAATCCTCTCAAAATAATTATTGGATCATTGCATTGTGTATGTGGCACTGGCACTGGCGTATATACGTCTTGATTTTAGTGAGTTGAATAATCTTATTCTCAGTGTGTTGTGCAATTAATCTTGTTTACAGTGACAAAAATGCCGAAAGTGCAATATAAACAAAAATTTCGTAGTGAATGGCTTCAAGACAAGCTGTTTAAAGACTGGATTATTATGAAAACAGATAAAAATTCTGGTGAGTCATTCCCTGAGTGCATATTTTGTCGATGTATCGTAAGTAGTAGCAATAAATATTCTGATTTAAAAGCTCATATGATTTCGAAGAAACATATAAAGAATACAGATATGTTGGCGCCATCACGCCAAGCAACAATTAATTTTACTCCCAAAAAGACAGAAAAAAGCAAATATTTGGAAGCTTATACAACACTGTTTATTGCCGAACATTGCAGCGTACTAACAGTAGATCATTTAGGGCGGATAATGAAAAAGGTGGCAGATGATTCACAAGCAGTTAAAGACATGCAATTGCATCGCATAAAGTGTTCCAATATTATTAAAAATATCTTGAGCCCTCACTTTAAAGATGATTTAAAAGTAGATATTGGAAATGGAAAATTTAGTTTACTTCTGGATGAGTCTACGGATATAACTGTGGTAAAATATCTTGGCATTGTAATAATATTTTACAGCACAAAATCCAAGAAAATACAAACATCTTTTTTAAAATTGGCACCACTAACCGCATGCAATGCAGAAGGAATAGTTTCCGCGGTTAAAGAGACGCTAAACGAATTTGGTTTGGAGTTTAAAAATATTCTTGGCATCGGAACTGACAATGCCAGTGTTATGACAGGTGTAAATAATGGCGTACATGCAATCCTAAAAGAAGATATTCCAGGATTAGTTCTTGTACGATGTGTCTGTCACTCGATTCAGCTTGCGGTATCTCACGCCTCAGAAGATACCTTACCGAGGAATCTGGATTTTATGGTTTCTGAAACATACAATTGGTTCTCTCAATCATCAGTTCGACAGGCTGAATACAAAGAGCTGCATCGCACAATTAATGAAGGTCACGAACCATTAAAAATAATTAGAGCTTGTCAAACCCGATGGTTATCAATTTATTCGGCTGTACATAGAATTTTGAAACAATGGCTTGAACTTCAAACGCATTTTGAAATATCCCGACGAAATTATACTGCTGAATTGTTGTACAATATGTATAAAGATGAGAGTAATTTGGCCTTATTTTCATTCCTATGTCCCATATTAGAACAATTGCAACTAACGAACAAATCTTTTGAAGCCAAAGATGCTGATCCATGTAAATTGTTTACGGATTTATCTACGCTTATTGGATTTCTGGTTTCAAAAGTAGTCATGCCACGTCCCAATATTGATCCGCTAACTATAATTGTGGAGAATCATTTAGACCCTAAGCCATACCTTGGTTACGGATTCGAATCCAAGATACGAGAAATGAGGGAAAAAGGTCTTATAAACGGGCAAAGTGAACAAGATCTTCGTCAACGGTGTATTAACTTTCTTTTAAAATTAATTCAACAATTACGTTTGAGGTAAGTTGTCAGTTTCTCATTTCTCAATGTTCCCTAAAAGAGTCTCCGTCTTGTTTACTGTAGGTTACCTGACAATATCGAAATCCTGCAGAAAACCAATCTACTCTCATGCAAAAACGTATTAAGGGTTCACAAAGAATCTTTAAGTCCCTTATTGGCCCATTTAGAGTATTCAAAACATGAAATATCTCTAATCGAGACGCAATGGAACGCCATAAATTACACTAAATGGGAAAACATCAATGACACTGTGGCGTTTTGGTCCGAAGTCAAAGAGTATGAAGATGCTACAGGCACAAATCCTTTCAAGGAGTTATGCGATTTTGCTTTTTCAATTCTGCTTTTGCCATACTCCAATGCAGAGGCAGAACGGGTTTTTAGTGTGATGAATATTGTGAAATCAAAGCTGCGCAATAAAATGAAGGAAAGTATGGTAAATGCAATTTTGAATATAAGATCAGGGCTGAAGAGGAACGATAAAACCTGCTTTTCATATGAGTTGCCTGAAAAAGTAATTCGTATGGTGGGGACTATGCAAAGCTATAGGCAAAGCGAACCTTCAACCTCCACTGCTATGGGCCAACCTGTTGATGGTACGGACAGTGATGACGATTTTAATTTCGATTTTTAATATAAGTTCTTCTTTTATAAAATTTTATTATAAAATAAATTTTATTTGTTTGGCACATTTTTTATTCTGACGGATTTTATTGACGGAAAAAAAAAATTTAACGGATTTTTGACGGAAACCTACAACAAATTTAACGGATTTAAAAAAATACTGTTGGCAACACTGCCACGGCCTTGTATATAGGTGGTATTGACTTGACACAAACTTCGAAGTAAGGCGTGTTTATGTTAGTACGCAACTTAAGTAAGTATTAGCACGGACTATAAATATGGGTATTTAAAGTTTGGGTGAAACAGACTATAGTAGGTATTCTTTTTCTATGTGTAATGTTTAGTGATATTGATATATCAACTATAAATGGAACTAACTTTTGTTTAAAAGCTTAACCTAATTTAACTCACAAAAAAGAAATTTTAAAATGTTAAGAAATATTTATAGTATTAGTACAAAATATATGCGCGGTTACTCCTCCAAAACCCTTGGGAAAATAGAAATATATTCTAGGGACGATAATGGAATTTTTTCGAAATTGTTAAGTAAAAATAATAATTCTGCACAAGAATGGACAGCATTACGAGCAGAGATAATTGATTCAACAAAACAGCTAACAATTAATAGTATTGATTCCACGATAATAAATGTCTGTATACATAATGGTAAATATGAACAAGCCAAACAATATATTAATTATATGAAAAATGAAAAAATAAAGTTTAATTTAGCATCATTGGGCAAATGCTTTAAATTACATTATATGTTGTATTTGGAAGGATTATCTACACAAGAAGATGATAAAAATATAATTTCTATGTAAGTAAGTATAAATATAAATATATTTTGCGTTTACTATTTTATTAATGTTTTGTAGGTATAAGAATCTGCTGGAAGAATATTCTGTTTTAGATTCTCTTACAAATGAGAATATTGTTTTGGGCTTGTCTGTAACGAAAGATTGGAAAGAATGTTTAAAACTTTTAAATGATATTAAAATTAGCTGTACACCGAATGGAGCTGCCTATAATGCCATTATAAGTGCTGCATTTTTCCATGATGATTTTGATACAGGATGGTTTTTATTTCAAGAAATGCTTGGTAAGTGAATAATATACCTATATATAATATATTTCATATAGTAGCTATATTTTAAATAAGCAACAAATGGTATGTTTAGACAATAATATATATTTATCTTATTCAGTTGCTATAGATGGTATAAACATATGAAATAATTGGACGTTATTTAAATACATTTATTACAAATTCCATGAAATTCTAATTTAAGTAATTTCACATAATTCTTCAATAGAAATTATGTTTACATATATAGTGTGTTATGGTCCCATGGGAAATGGTATGTTGTTACCTAGTCCCATGAGAAAATAAAGCTAAACAAATTTTTGAACCATTTAAACAATTATGAAAGGACTCAGTTCATAGCGAACAAACACTTACTTCTAAAATCACATCATCACTCATTATCGGCAATTAAGTATAATAAAAGATCCAAAATCAGCAAATTCATTGAAACTAACAGTCAAAAACAAGTTCAAATAAAAACAACAACAAATAGAAAATGTAAAAAAAGAGAAAAAGGAAACCACCTGAACACAGTTGGACTGCCATACAGGAAGGAGGCAGAATGATCATATGTTAAAGAAGCATATGTTACACAAACTTCAGATCGAAAAAATCTGAAAGACAGGATTGATTTGGTAGAACAGGATGTTTGTGAAATAACATAGAACGAGCATTGATATATAGAACAATTGATCTATAGAATGGATATCCACAAAAAAGGGTTGAAGAACATTATAGCTTACAGGTTTATTTTTAGAATAGATATATATTTCACTTGGTTACCTAACTTCAAATAAACAAGAAGAATCATCAGCATGGAACATTTCCAGCTATTAGATATTTTCCATTTTCATTTGGGACATTTACCGGTGTAAAAATTGTTAAATAAGCTAAAATAGGCTTAAGAATTTGTTAAGGTTTAATATCTTGGGTAGTAGGCCTTGATATACATGTGAATGTAGAAATTTTTGAATACAACTAGAATATATTATGGTATATATAGATTGCATTCTTAATAAACAAGTTTGATAAGCTGCAGAACTTGTAGAAAATAGTTTTGGAATCATTAGTTACATGAATAATTACAGGCGTACATGGCATTTCAACGGCTGTGAAATTTCACCATAGTTGGAACAAAACAAATTGTTTGAAGCACTTGCAAACATTTAACTGTATATCATAATGGAAAGCACTGGTCAACTACACAAATACTGAGAAAAAATGTTGCATATATAATAATTATTATTATGTACTATCGTGAGCAAATGAAAGTAAACTCACTATTATAGCTGCGTAAATTTTACCAAATTGTCAAGCTAATGTCATTTATATTATGATTAAATGCTGACACTAACACTACAAAAGTACTGTTTACATTAGATAAATTTTGAAATTTCGACATGCCAATATAATAGTGTTCACTTTCATTTGCTCACGATAGTACATATACAGTTCATAAAGTATAAGTTTTCAGTTCAAGGTCAAATTCGAAGCATATGATTCAAATCAGTACTGCGGAGTCAAATGAAGTAATGTATTCAGTCGCGGAAACAACCGTCTGTCATCATAAATTATAAATGTCATGTTTCGCAAACATTGTCAAAATTTCAGTTTTACTTGCAATATGTATAACCAAAGAAAGCAAATACATAACCTTCATGTCAAAATAATGAGTAAAGTGGGAATTGGGAACATGAATAGTTCAAAAGTATTGTTTCTTTTCTAGTTTTATATAAATATTTTCAACACAAGAAAACTGCGGAAATTATTACTTCAATATTCGAACAAATTTTTTTAAATGTTATTTATAATTATAAACTCACGATAATATTCGATCAAAAATTTATTTAAAAAGAAATATTTCAAGTCGGATATCAATTGTGAAATGCATAGGTATTGAAAAGATCTTTAGGCCCGTATTCACAGAAAACGGAATAATGGTTCATTATGAAATGGTCGTTTTAATTATAATGGTCATTAAATGAAATAGCACATTCATAAACGTTAGAAAGAATTTTTTAACAGATCATTACGAAATTATCGATCTAGGGAATTTTAACGAAATTATTTGGGAAAAACATACTTCACTGTAATCAAATCACAGCAAATCGCAAAAATGGAGATGTCAAAACGTGTAAAAGGTAAACACTTTTCGGACAGAGATTTGTCTCTTGCTGGATATTGTAGAATCACATATCGGTGTTATTGAGAATAAAAGGACCGATGCCATCACATCGAAGGGTAAAACAACAGCATGGGAAGAACTCACACGTAATTTCAATAGCTCTAATAGCGGTCCACATAGGACAATACAACAATTGAAAGTGTTCTATGATAATTTTAAACGAAAAAGTAGGAAAGAACAGGCGAATGATAAGGTGAATTTTTGTAAATTACACAATATAAGTTCATTACTTAATAAATTTAATGTAGGCTAATCTGTACCTCACAGGTAGAGGGACGTTTAGAAAGACTCTAGGAGAAATAGGAGAACGTCTCCAAAGCATGTTGAAGAAGCATTTCGAACGTGATGCCAATCACTTTGACAGTGAATCATGCTATCACAAAAATATAGAGTCTGGTAAAGTTATATGTTTATATTTACGGTGTATTCAACTAGTTGTCATTGTAGATCCTCTATATATTGTAGTAGAAGCTGACAATGATGCTATCATTGAGTTAAGCCAATTAACCAGTATTAGTAAAGAAAATAATCCAAATTGTGTTAATAGTGAATATATATTTGTCAATATAAAAGAGTCGGAACTACTACAAAATTGGTTCACTTGAAACCCAAAATAATGTACCTAGTACATCCGTTTCAAATAACAAAACTAATAAACAAGCATTGTTAATATAAAGTGGTGCATATGAAAATATAAACAATACCACAAAGCTACCTGTAAACAGAAAAAGACAGTATTTTCAAAATAGAACAAGTGCAAGTGACATATATGCAAATTTAAATGACATTGTTCATAATAGAAAAAAAAAATCAAATGAAGAACAAATTTATTTAAAAATAGTACGAAATGGCCATTGAAGTTCAGGAACAACAACTTCGAAATGCACAATTGAATGAAAATATTCTTCAAGCAAAATTAAGGTGTGCCATTATAGAAGAAAAGATGCAAGCCAACAATTTAAAACATCAAGAAATAGAACTGTGTAAATTGTCATTATGAATATGAATTTATTTATTTTATAGTTTATATGTTCCTTTTTTGAAACTTGTATTACAGTGCTACTAAAGAAATTACTGTTTTTTTTTTATGTTATCAAACATGTCCATGGGATTGTTTCGCTCTCTTATAAGTCTGGGCCTTGGCATAGCAACTAGAATTTCCTCCACAAATTCTATATCTGAATCTTCAGAAGATGACATGCTGAACTATGAAATTAGTATAATATGTTATGAATATATGTTATACTTTTATCTTTATATAAATTAAACAAACAGTAAACAGAAATCACTATTATTTACAACAAATATAAAGATTCGTTTAATTGGCCAAAAACTTCACTGAACATGTAATAAATGTTTACAATATATTAAACACATACTTTCTTTATACATGTCATAAACAGTATTTCGAAATTCCATTTTGGTGCTTCTGGTAAATCCTTAGTTTTTGACTTCCTACAAGACCTGTTTTTGCCAGGAGATGATAAGACTGGATTCTGAACGCTACGATGTTTAATAGTGTAGACCGTTCTACTAGAAATATTAAGGGCCTGTGCTACCCTCTAAAATAAAACTAATTTTATAACTGCCTTATGTGATTATGTGAATTACCTCATGAACACGATCGATGGACATAACTGGCCCACCATTCTCTTTTTCTCGTTCAAAATAGGCTGTAAGATTTAATACAAGCTGTTGAGCTCGAGAACCAAGAGGCTTACCAGGCATCTAAGAAATATTCTGTCAAATAAATAGGTTAGAAATGTCAAAGTGATAATCAAACAATTTCGTACTTATTGCCACTAATTGATATTATTATTTATTTTATTACCAGTATTGTTCTCAAAAGGACAGATTTTGTAATTTTTTGATGACAAGCGAGATATTCAAATTAGATTACTTAACCAAGAAGTCGAATACCGGAAACAAAGTCAATAAACAACAGTATTAAAATAATTTCACAGCAATCCGAATATCATAAGACTATCTCCTAGACAACCTATCCCTTTTTATTTAATATTATATATAATTATATATTTATTTTATATTATAATATTTCAAAGACGTACGTCTTAACTTAAAATGACAAACGTGTGTAGTATTACAGCGCGTATTCATGTGTGTTAGAAAGAGATAAAGTACAATTTGCGGTTCTCACTTGGGCAGTACGAACTGAAAACTTATACTTTATGAACTGTATTAATTTATCCAACTAATAAAAAAATCCAGTTACAGGACGAAAATATAATACAAAAGAACTCATGTATATTACATGATTGTTGCTTGTTTTAAAATCCCACCGCTCACAGTGCGATACGTGAAAGTTTTTTGCTAAATTCTTAAGAAAAATTTGATTCAATAATATACAGTGTAATTAATATATTATACTGATTTATTAACTGAGCTAACTATTAAAAATAAAAAGAAACTTCTGAACGTATTGATGGTCGAACGGATACTCTTAATGTTTAACTGTTAGTGAAGGGAAAATTGCTTCTCGATGGATTCTGCTGAGATGTACACCCGACTACACCTCCAAACTTCAAGGAAATCTCGGTGTGTGCATGTAAATTGTGGAAGTGTAGAATAAAAATATAATACCTAATTGAGGGGAAGAAATAAAATGATTAAGAACCGAATGTATTTACAACTAATATATACAAACGAAGTATTGAAAATAGATTTTTGTTACTTCAATAAATAAAATAGAAAATAATTAGAATTTTAATAGTAGCTTGTTTAAATCATGTGTTGTAAAGTTCACAATATATGTAATTAGAAGTATAAATTTGTATGTCGGCCCTTAATATAAAAATATATTAAAAAATACATATGTTTGAAGTGGAGCGAACACTTTCCATAAATCAATGTTCCAACCGATTTAGTTACGGTACACGTTTTGTTTGGTGACCATTTTGTGCACAAGCATTAGTTTTGCCCTGCTTTTGGACCGTTAATAATTATAAATAAGTTGGAACGTATTTCCGATCGTTGGTTAAATCAACGCGTATATTTTGTAGTATTACCGCCAGTGATAATTGTAATAATCAACTTTGTTCTGTTCTTGGATATTGTGTGATATTGCTATTGCCAACTGTAGTTCCACAGGATCAAGCTATGTAATGCGCATGTCAGTATAAATCGTACCTGCTTCGGTCTTTGAACTGTTTTGATCGTCCAGTGACTGGTTTATGTACGATCAAAATTTAGTTGGAACACTTTTGGCATCGTTCTATGTACGGTCCAAAATGTTGGAACGCATTTTCTTTAGTGCGTAAGTCCGGTACCGTCACTGTACGGTTTTTCTAGCGAGTTGGAACAAACCTTATATGTAAAAACATATACATAAACATGAACAAAGGTTATACAGGACCAGTTTATACAACTAGAGACTATTATAATAATTCTTCACATTCTGTATATGGACTTGTTCTCCATAATATTTGTTCTTGCACGAGGACAAGAAAACATATTATCGTATCTAGATGTTAGACTTGGAATCAGAAAGTGAAATTTTTCTAATAACTTGGGAGCATCAATGCGATTATTAAGTAAATTGAGGAGAAATCGCATACAAGCTAACAGTTTTTGCATGAGTATGGTATACGCAAGTTCACTTGAGATAAATGTATTTAAGAATTTTTTCAGCTTGTTCTAAGGTATGTATGTATTTGGTAAATATAAAAATGGTGGCCAAATTAAGGAGGCATATTCAAGCTTAGATCGTACAGTGTGATTTTAAATGATCGAGGGTAGTTCAGATTTGCTGCCATATTAAATTGTTGAAATGTTGGGTACACTACACATATGTTTCGTTATTTTGTATTCAGTGGCGGCTCATATTCAATGGCAACTGTTTTATATTAGATATGGAAAAATAATTTATGTTCATAATTTGAATACTAGAACTAATATAATAATATTATATCAGCAAATAAATCTTTAATTTCAGTTTATTAAAGCAGCTACATAATTCAATCAGTTGGATATATTTATAATAAATTAGACTAATACCACTACTTCTTAAAAAATACATATACACAGTAAATGTTCGAAATATCCACCATTGGTATCTAAATATAAAGCAACTCATTTTCAAATATTCACTCGAGTGTTGGTCGATCAATCCTATCTATTTCATTTGTAATAACTTCTTGTAGTTTTTCGAAGCTAAAAAGTCGATTTTGAAAAACTTTAGTTTTTAGATAACTAAATAGAAATTTAATGGTGTCAAGTCAGGCCAACGATCCTTACTAATGAGTAGAGTGGACCAATCCGGAGCGAAAGCAGAGGCGTGACTAACGAATTGGTTCCCGCGTGCCCCATCGCACATACGATTACTTAGCATGTTGTTCACGGTCATCGTGTGTACACGTATAATAGCAGCAGGAAAGTGTATTCTGTGTATTTAATAATGTTGAAGGAGCGTACAGTAAAAAGAACGCTATCATCAAAGTTAGTCAATAGGTTTATTGAGAACCATCCTAGTTTATCTTACAATGGGGTAAATGTAAAATGTTTAGTGTGCAATATATATATAAACCATTTAACAAAATCAAATTTGCAACGCCACGTGCATAGCGCAAGACATAAAGATAGAGACACTGGTGCCGATACAAAATACGAAGTGTTCTTATTTGATTTGTGTACAATGATGGTTGTGTGTAATTTGCCGTTTACTTTGTTACGCAATGATTTGCTTATTTCATTTCTTGAAAAATATGGCAATGTAGAATTACCGAGCTGCGCCCACTTACGACGTTATTTAAAATCTGTTCGTGTACATTTAGAAAATAAAATGAAGGCTGATCTGAAAAATAAAAAAATGGAACCAAATCAATCGCCATCCTCAATTTTATTAGCTAACAGGCAAATAGAAGAATGTACTGCGCGGGTAATTTCAAAAGTGGTGTTAAGTACATTGGAAAAATTTGAAATTTCCAGAGATCAAATCCTAATGTTTGTGACAGATGGTGCCGCAACCATGCTTTCTGTAGGTCGGTCTCTTAAGGAACAGTGTGGTAACTTTTTACATATTACATGTAAAATCCATGCCCTACACCTTGTAGCAGAACGGATCCGTAAATGTTACCCAAATGTAGATGCGTTAATATCGAGTACAAAGGCAGTATTCCTGAAATTTCCAAAACGTATTCGGAAATTTCACGAATTGTGTCCCCATACCCCTGAGCCACCACAGCCGATTCTGACACGATGGGGAACATGGCTACGAGCGGCATTTTACTATCATAAATATTTTGAGGATGTAAAAAAAGTGGTTTTATTATTAAATCCGAAAGATAGTGCCGCTATCGAAGAAAGTCGGAAAAAATTTCAAAATAGTCAGGTTAAAAGTGATTTACAAACTATTCACAACAATTACTTCAGAATAGTGCAAGCATTTGAAAACCTACAAAATTCTTCGCTATCGTTACAGGAATCAGTGCTAGTTGTGAAAGATACACACGCACAGCTATGTTCGATAGAAGACGCAAGAAATGAGTGTATTTTAAGTAAGTTTGAAAGTGATTTAGATAAAGATTTAGATTTTACCAGACTTAGACAAATTTGTGAAGGTTCGTCTACAGATGTGTTAAGTTGTTTCAAAGATTATTTTAATTATGCAAACATCACATCACTAGATGTGGAGCGATCGTTTTCTTTATACAAGCACATATTTTCCTCACGGCGGACGCGTTTTCGAGAAATAACTTTGGAGACGCACCTTACGTTAACAATATTTCATCGCGCTTCTCCAGATTTTCAAGTCACGGAAAACGCATAAGATGGTAAGTTTTTTTTAATCATCTAATTACATACATTTTAGATTTTATTTTTTATACGTATCATCGAGAACGTTTCATAATCTAGAAAAACCGTCTTACATTTTTTTTGTATCTAACATAATAACAGCACCGTTCGTGATAGTATATCTCTAGATATTAATAATGTTTCGCATGCGCGAACCAATTCGTTAGTCACGCCTCTGCTTTCGCTCCGAATTGGTCCACTCTACTAATGAGTCTACTTTCAAAATATCCTCGGAGATATTTTAAAGTATTATTAGCAACATGAGGTGCTCCGTCTTCTTGGATATGTCGCCTTTGTAATTCATCGTCACGTAATTGTTCTATAAAAATCTGCAATATATCAGTGCGATATCGTTCTTCAGTGGTGATGGCGTCACTAAAAAATATTGGACCAATAATTCGACGTGTTGACATTGCAACCCAAACACCAAGTTTCAGTGGATGCAAACTGGATTCTACTAAATTATGTGGATTTTCAGTTGCCCACGTTCTGTAATTTTGCCTATGGATGTACCACCATAAATGAAACTGAGCCTCACCTGACATAAATTAACATTTAGAGAATATCATTATTATTTAAGTTTTCGTTGAACTACTGACAGTATTGAACTCTTTTTTGATAATCGATATACAGGTGTCCAGAAACTCTCCTGACAAACGAAGACCGGAGTTTCCTCAGATAATTTTAAGACAATTAAACCCAAATTCACCTAGTCCGAAAATGCTTCCTAAGGGAGCTAGAGTTCTTTGAAGATGGCGCCTTGTATTTATTTTTTTTTAAATTCCTCCAGAACGCTTCTATTTAGAAAAACAAAAACTGGCATGCTTATTTATCCTCCAGAGATGAATCGATTCCATCAATTGCGAATTTCTAGTACCGGTCATAGGCGTCTGTTTTGGGTAGGTCAACGGTTATTTTAAGGCATAACTTTTTTGTCTTTAACTTTTAAGCATTTGTGACACTAGATTATTAAATTTTCAGGTATTCCAGTACTAAAAGGTACTCTTACTTTAAGTCGGTAGGATACACCGTTTTCTAGAAAAATCGATTTGTAAATTTTTCGTTTTTTCTTCATTGAAGTTCAATTTTTTATTTTTTTGCAATAGTTAGCTCTGAACTGCCAACAGAAGTAAAACCTACGTTTTTCATTGTCAAATTGTTGTCAGTTCGCGAAGTTTATCTTTTCATTTTTTACTTTGTGTTATTCAAACACAACGATTTCAATTTAAAAAAAAATGGTTTTTACTAATGAGGAATACGCCGATATGCATTTAGTTTATGGCGAAATGAGGTGTAACGCTCGAGCGGCGCAACGTAGATACGCTGAAAAATTTCCCAATCGTCAGCATCCCACTCACTCAACATTTACAGCTCTTCATCAACGATTAAGAGAAACAGGTTCAGTGGTCCCAAAACATAATGAAACAGGGAGACATAATGATGTAACAGCAGAACATGAAGATGTTATTTTAATTCGAAGACTATCTGCCATGTACCCCACAATTTCAAAATCTTCCGTAGAAAATATCTTACACAAAGAAAATTTATATCCTTTTCATTTTACAAAGGTGCAAGCACTGCTAGAAGGAGATTTTCCTGCTCGCGTAGAATTCGCTAGATGGTTACAAAATCAGAAAAATCAAGATGAAGATTTCTTCAGGAACATTTTGTTTGGTGACGAAGCTACATTCTCAAAAAATGGAATTTTTAATGTACATAATGCACATTATTATTCGTACGTTGGTGACAATCCCCACGTTGTTCAAGAATTTAAGCATCAGCATAGGTTTAGCATAAACGTCTGGATAGGAGTAGTTGACGATTATCTACTTGGACCTGTGGAATTACCTGCTCGTTTAAATGGTGCTGATTACTTACATTTCCTGCAAAATATTTTACCTGATTTGTTAGATGAGGTGCGTTTAAATATTCGGCAAAACTTATGGTTTCTACAGGACGACTGTCCGGCCCACTTTAGCAGGAATGTACGAGACTTTCTAGATAATAACTACGAAGACCATTGGATTGGAAGAGGCGGTCCAGTTGCTTGGCCAGCAAGGTCGCCGGATTTGAATCCTTGCGATTATTGTGTTTGGGGATACATAAAAGCATTTGTTTATTCCGTTCCGATACAAAATCGCGCACAACTCTGGCTAAGGATACAAGATGCTTGCAACGAATTTAAAAATAACTTTGGAATTTTTGCAAGAATTCGGCGTTCTCTAAGCAAAAGGGTAAACTTATGCATAGAGACTAATGGTCATCACATCGAGCAACTTTTGTAACAATCTACCTTTGATACTTGTTCTTTTTTTGTTAGTTTCGTTCCATTGTAATAAATAATTTGTTTTTAATTTATTAAATTAATTTTCATCCATGCCTTGATAGTCCAAGCCAACTTCGTCGCTAAAAATAAGTAGGTACATAATAAATTGAACTTTAATGAAGAAAAAACGAAAAATTTACAAATCGATTTTTCTAGAAAACGGTGTATCCTACCGACTTAAAGTAAGAGTGCCTTTTAGTACTGGAATACCTGAAAATTTAATAATCTAGTGTCACAAATGCTTAAAAGTTAAAGACAAAAAAGTTATGCTTTAAAATAACCGTTGACCTACCCAAAACGGACGCCTATGACCGGTACTAGAAATTCGAAATTGATGGAATTGATTCATCTCTGGAGGATAAATAAGCATACCAGTTTTTGTTTTTCTAAATAGAAGCGTTCTGGAGGAATTTTAAAAAAAATAAATACAAGGCGCCATCTTCAAAGAACTCTAGCTCCCTTAGGAAGCATTTTCGGACTAGGTAAATTTGGGTTTAATTGTCTTAAAATTATCAGAGGAATCTCCGGTCTTCGTTTGCCAGGAGAGTTTCTGGACACCCTGTATAATAATTACTGTGTAATAGTTATTTTGTACGGATACATATGTAAATTTTGAACCAAAGCTTTTCCGGTAGAGCTATAAGATAAACCCAAAAAAGTGAATGAAGTTTGTACTGAAAATAGTAATGTTAATTAAATGTACATACCTGTTTGGTATGCGCTACTTTTCGAACTGATTTGTTGAACATCATTAACAACATCTTCCGTTAAAATTGTCGGCCGGTCACTCGTTTTGCCCTTGCAAATACAATTTTTATCTTCAAATCGATGCACAATCCGGTTATGATGTTGCCCAAATACTTTGTATGTTATATATTGCCTGGATAATTTTCATTAAATTGCTTCAGACAGGAACGCAACGAATATAACCATTCACCGTTCTCCCCACGAATGGCGCTGCGGTAATGCGCTTTTAAAATAAAAGCATCCTGCTTAGCCGTAAATGGCATATTGCTTTCAAAATAAGGCAATTACTTCTATTGAATTGATTTGAACTTTCCTAAACAATAATGAAAAATCTCAAATAGTTGACAGTTTTATGATATAAAGGGGGGCACAGAAATATGCGGTAACAGTGGGGGCGGTCAGGCTCGATCTGTTAAATCAAATACGCAGACAAATTGCAGACATGTCGCTACATGCCTGGCGTTACGAGCGGTGGTACTACGTTCTAGCTAACGGTGGCGGTAAAATGCTGCTAGTTGTATTTCACCGCTGTTAACGTTCATACACGTATAGGTACCGTATGAACGCCCGGGAGTGATTGATCTACCACAATGTAGTAAGACGAAGACGAATAGCGAGTTTATGTGGTTAGGGTTGAGAGAGTATATTCAGTCTGTTCTACTGTCTCACTGTACGGGCGTTCCCTTTCTTTATCCAACACATTCTACATACGATCTAAGTACGAATCAAATAATCTCTCTCTAACACATTGAATATTCCTATCAGTCGCTCGAAGTGTTCAAGCAAGCTTGCGACTGGTCATTCAGTTGCTCCTTGTCATCCGTAGGGAGAATACATATAGAAATGCTAACAAATGTCCGTCGTAATTTTTATAACCGATTGGGTTACTGCTAGGCTCAAGAGGGTGGTTTATTTGAGCATTTACTAAATAATTAGTTTTTCTTTTTAGAATGTTCTTTTATTTAATAATTAATATTTATTACCAATAAAGGTATTTTAGTTAAATTTAATATTTTATAGGTAGTTTATTTAAGGAAACAATTTATTTATACTGGTAAACACTTTATTTATATTCTTGCAAGAATCGTTATTGTTTTGAAATTTTATGCTATTACAGAATACTTTTTATTTTAATTTTTTTCAATAAGAGTTACGGTTTTGTTTCATAATTTTATATTATTTATGTGTTTTCATTTGAATAAGAATTTTTTAAGTTCAAGCCACAAAGCTATGATGAAAATTATCATTGAATATTTAGCGATGAAAATAGAATTAGAATTATTATTATGCAGTAAACAAAAACTGTGCACTTTACGGCGAATTGTATTTTATGATACTTTCAACTATATTATATCATTTTATTTAAATTTAAATGTTAAATTTAAAGTATTATGGCCGAAGAGACATAAACAAAAGTATCCGTTATTGTAGGGACGTTGACAGCCGGCATATGACTAATAGTGCGAAAAGCAACGGTGTAGTCGGATAAAATATCCAAATTCGTACATTAACCATAAATAATATACTACAAATAATTTTGTAGTTTGTTAAACAATTAGTTATTAATTTGGAATATTTATTTTGATACATCATTTATTAATAAACAACCATAACGCTTTCTTGGTTCACCACAATTAAATACGCCCTGTAGGAGTTTAACGTATGTAGGCCCTCCCACTTGCAGTTGGCCAGTCATTACTTATATATCCATCGATCGCTCGACGTTGTGCACACGGTATATAATGGCAAGTGAAGAAATAACTTTATTGAAAGGCTGATAGAAAATGCGGATATTCTGAAGATTGAAGGAATGGACGGTAAGTAATATCTTCAAAACAATTTTATTTTGAAGTATATTGCTGGATAATAATAAAATTATAAAACATTTATCTCTCGGCGTAATAATTGTTCCATTTGCAATTTTTTATCCATATTTGATTTTTCACATATTCCCCCATCACTATTTTTTCTGTAACTTCCAACGTTTATGCCAGTGAATTCATATTCTGGATCTACAATAGCTATGAAAACTATAGAAAATTTGTTCAGGTAGCAGAAGTGAACCGGTTTTTGGTGGATATTTAATAGTTACATGTTTACCATTTATTCTACCAAGACACTTAGGAAATTTCCAGATATCATCAAAACCGGAAATAGATTTTTCGCATATGGACAAAGTTGAGAGATAATTACTCGACGCATTTAAGGTCAGAAAAAAACCCATACCGGGTAGAAAAGGAAATATATTCGTTGCTACAAGGCTTGACCATGGGCACAGCTGATGGAAACATTTCGACCATTTATCGGTTTTGCACAGACACACTCTAATATATCTTTGTCGGATACGTCTCTTGGTCCTTTGCATCTGAGTGACGATGAGAAAAGCACCAATAATCAAGCAAATACATCCGAGGATCATCCAATATCTACTCCGAAATCGACTGATCCAGCGCCAATAGTGTAGTACTAGTACTAGTGTAGTAATATTCGCAATTCACCTGAAGTGGAGAATATTTTTTCGTCTAATCTTAGCTGCTTATACAAACAATGGAATTCGCCTTCTTGTTTTCGTTTTTGATTGATTTCTTGTACCCAGACGCTTCTCATTTTTCGTCTTTCAACAGAAATAAACTGCAATTTAATACTACAAATATCAAAATTAAGTACACACCCGTTTTTAAAACGCATTTCTTGTTCTTCGTCGTCATTTAGAATTGCGAAGATCAAAACTTCTTCCAAATTTATTTCAATAAAATATAATATGCAAACAAATGGAATGAAATTGACATGAGTAATCACAAATGCGCCACCGCCACCGCATAAATACGTTCGGCGAACGCAACCGCCACCGCTGTGACCGCGTATATCTGTGCCCCGCTAAAACGGAACCAATAATAAAAACAATAACGAAGAAATTACATAACAACACGAGAACCAAATAATATAATTAAGGAGGTGACACTGGAATTTTATAGTAACATTTGCTTGTTTAGCACTAGCAGCCACCTTGAAAATATGAAATGCACTAAAACATGCGGCGTGAACTATCCTCAAACATTTAAAATTACACTGTTCATATAAAATTATAGGGATAATACAGTGTTTGGCGAATTGAACTGGCGTGTATTTCTAATGATAAAATTTAAGGATTTGGACCAAAGATAGCTTTGTCTGTAATATTGTCAATCTAGAATCTAAGGTAACACCAAGATCTATCATATTTGTGCAACTTAGCAAAGAAGAGGTCTTATGAAGTAAGGTGTTCAATTTCGTGGAGAATGTCAGTACTTTACATTTAGAGATGTTAAAGTCTAGTTTATTGTTACTACATTTATTATGAATAGCACTGATCTGGTTTTCAATAAAATAATAGTATTCCATCTCGATTACTCGGTGGAAAAGCTATAAGTTAACTGAAAACAACAATTTCTGACATTGAATTTTATTACATAAGTTCACGAAAATTAGAAATAGTAACGGTCCCAAGCTAATTCTTCGAGGAACGCTTAAATATGTATATATAGCGCTTCGGGGCATGTAGACCCAAGATGTAAAAATAGTTAGTAATAAAAAGTAGTGATAATGATCCAAATAAAACCTAAGGCTTGCTCTCTGACAAATAACAAGTGATTAGTGATGTAAATGGTGTGACAAACCCCACAACTTTCAATTTGTTGAGTAATACACGATAATCAATATCAGTGTAGATAACGTCCACTCGTGTATTAATCTAGGGATTTACATAAGTATTGTGTGAAAATAGAGGGATTAGTTGCAGTGGAACGCTCATTGACTAAACCGTATTGATCAACGAATGAGAGTGGTATTAGATTGGGATAAATATTACAGTAGACATTTTTCGAAAGATTTGGCGAAGATGTTAATGATTGGAATTGGATGGTAATTCTAAATAAATATAATATCGCCTTTTTTATGAAAAGGAGTGAGTTGCAATTTTCCAGGAATCTGGAAATATTAAAGTTTCTAAAGCAGGATTGAACATAAAGTATAAGGATTTCATAAATGTTGTAAACTTTATTTCTAAATAAACCAAAACATTTTAATATTTTGAGAGACAAGACGTTAAGTAAATTCTGTCTTTTTCTCGTTATATTTTATTTGTTAATATTTGGTCCCTGTTTAAAAATAAATAAAATAAATTTTAAAAAACCTATATATATATATAATATATATATATATATATATATATATATAAGGTGTGTATAAATTGTCGCAAAAGCTACACGTAGCGACATTCTTCGTTCGGTTTAGAATAAAAAATATTAATGTTAAAATGTCGTAAATTCGTAAATGTCAAAATTTGACAGTAATGATTTTGATTGAACTCACTTTGAAATACAAACTTATTGTTCTACAGCGTTGCCAAATGTGTTTTTCGTGGAAGTACGTTAATGAATAAATGTTTAAAACAAGCTTTTAAATCAAAAAGAAAACGTTTACGAAATAATACTAGTAAAAATTTTTTCTTTCAACTAAATTGCATCTATCTCTATTAACAGATATCGGAGAGCAAAGGTTAGTTACGCACTAAAAGTCTGAACTTTAAGAACCCCGTGAAAACAAACGAAGCATGATACGACATTTTAACATTAAGATTTTTTATTCAGAATATTTCATATAAAAGCCGAAAAACTCCAATAATTGATCAATTGTTATACATATATGTGTATATATATATATATATATATATATATATATATATATTGTGGTAGGTCAAGCCTAAGGATCCCCGAGAATGATGAAATACAGATCATTTTATAGTTAGAATGTAAATTTTAGAACTTAAGATATATTTGGAACTGCATTTTTCACCTGTCACATCAATAAAGTTAATTTCGCGTTTTAATTGCTTAAATTTAAATCTCATATTTATTTATTTACATGTGCTCATTTGCCTAAGTCATTTTCCTTCAATATTTTATGTTACCGAAGATATTTAACTTAATTGATTGATAATTAATGTCATATATATTTTAGGAAAAACTGTAAAGATTCAAAATTGTATATAGCGAGAAATATCCCAATTAAAAATAGGCATAAAATGAAACTTTTAACATTCCAATGACAATTATTTATATAATAAAATAAAATATATAATTTTTGTAAAATATCAAAACGATAAGTGTTAATAAATTATTACTTTTACTTATATTCATAACGAGATTAAATAAATACATACAAGAAATACGAATGAGAAGCCAGCATTAAAAACAAACGATAGTTGGCGTCATGTTGTTGAAAATTCCAAAAACACGCCGACGTATTCAAAAAGTGCCGCTCTGAAATTTAGAAAGAAAACATAAAATAAAGTATAGAAACCATACTACGAGTATAATCAGCACATCACCTACTTACCAAGCACCGTTCGACGTGTTTTCCGTATCCATATACCTTCCAGTTCGTTATAAAACGAAATTTCCATTTCCCGGAGACGCTATCCGAACTAACCGAAGCCAACAGGGACGCTCCTAGAAATTCCACGCTGCCCAAGTCCTGTGACCCGAATATTGGAATTTCAAACAAACACCTAACCACCATAATCCAAACTGTATCCAATTTGAGTATTATTTATTTATATATCTTTAAAAAAAAATAGAATATTTTTAAATTAATTTTACTTTATAAACACTATCGTAGATATTACCATAGGTATGCCTAATAAGTTAATTTATAGTTAAAATACTTTTAAAGAATTAGAAGAATACAGTTCCTTTATTTTATTTTAGAAAGTTTAAGTTAGATAGATTCATTTTAGCAAGTTATCATAGTATATCATCACTTAACCAAAACTTATTGAATTTAATTGATCACGTGACTTTATTGTAGATTAGAAAATATATTCTATTATCATGTTTACCACTTACCTGGTTAATGGAAACTCTTATTAAACCATTTACATATGATTATCACTCTCTCGTTTTATTTAGAAGACTTTACATCCAGAATATACAAATATTTAATAATTTGTTTTCCACCTGCACACATATTCTAGTTGAGTACCGATCCCGCAAAATTATTATCTTTATAAAGCACTAAATAGAGTCTCATTGTTCTGCTAGTCGGACATATAACATAAAATTACTCTTAAGAAATAAACAACAAGAGTTTGTACGAGGAAGAAGCTGTATGGGTTAAGTATAAATCATTTATGTACGTTTATTTACAAATTGAATTATACGCACGTGACAACTATAACGTATTAAAAGCAACTCCATCTTTAGGTAATATTTGTAACCACAATTGGAGATATATATTAGAATTATTTTAAAAATTATTCTACCCATTGATTTACAACTTATTGGTATTTTTAACGTAATATTCACATGCATTTGTATTTACACCTTGTCAGCCTTTTAACAATATAGTATTTAGATAATTTCTTAGCCGTTTATTAAATATAACAATTGATAAATTATTGGCGTTTTTCGGCTTTTATATGAAATATTTACAAATATCAAATTAGTATGTATGTAATTGCAAAGTAAGTGGGGATGTAAACATTGCTGTCTACAAATTACAAAGCAAATCATACGAAATTTTTAATTGAAAAATATTGTCTATGTTGGGACTTGAACCCAAGTCTACAGTTTGCCGGACTGTCGCTTTTACCACTCAGCCAATAGACCTTGGTGCAAGCTATTTAGAAATGCATTATAAAGTAACAGTGTTAATGAATCAGATGTCAGTTATTGAATGTAGATGTCAAGTTGAAAGCAGAAGTCAGTTTTGAAAGCTGATACTTGCTTTCACTAACTGACATCTGCTATCAAAACTGACTATTCATATGTTTGCAATATTCTAAATTAATACAACTAATATCAACGGACGCACACATAGATATTTCGAAATTACATTTTAAAAGCAGGACAAACACATCTAAAGGAAAGCCACATTTGCAATATTAACGAACAAAAGAAGTACTCGCAACAGACACATGTTCTTGTCACAAAGTTAATACATATATGATTTACATATACATATTTACATATATGAATTTCACATATGAATATTAAGACGAGTAATTTCTCAAAAAAAAAAACAAGTTCACATTTTGATCCCCTGAGGAAGCATACGAATTTGATGCGAAATATTGGGATAAAAAAATAAAGAACTGACTTAAGTAATAGAGTTTAATTTTACTGGATTCTCCAAAAAACGATTATCCTTTCCATATACAAATATATATATGCAAGGTTTCCCGTATCGTTATGTTCAAATTTTAGGAGTGTAAAGTAGACTTCATTTCAAGTAACATAAACGCAAAACTTGTATATCCATTTTTATTTGTTCCAAAGTTACAGATCTATGAATGTGATTGTCAGATCATGAAAACAAATGTAATCCTAAAGTCAATACAAACTGATTTTATTTAAAAAAAGTTATACGATTCAATAACAGGCCTGTGATTGTTAACGTCGCATAATCAAATGTTATCCTAAAATAAATAAACATGTGTCGTAGTGCATACAGTAATTTTTTGGAGATCTACAAAAAAGAGTACTGGAAATTGATTTATGATAAAGAAGGTTCTTACTTATTTCGTAAGTGCTAAACCATGAATATCATACAATACACAAATGTTCAGATGACTGTTAACGTTGCATTTCTTAATAAAGGATTACATTACGTTTCAGTTCATACAACAGCTTATTAGTGAGTGGACACGTTTTCTTTATTCAAAATGCCTTACCGATTTTCTTCTCAAGAGTATGCGGACATGCATTTTGTATATGGCTACTGTAACGGCAGTGCAAGCAATTATTGAATACCGACATCGGTTTCCCGATAGGCGCATTCCTCATTACAGAACGTTTCTGGAAGTACACAGACAATTTCGGGAATGCGGACTGCGTGATTATCTTTTCGACCGAGGAGTAAATTTGCCAGCAGACTTAGAGGAAGAAGCAGTAGCTATTGTTACAAGGGATCCAATTCTCAGTGTACGTCGAATCGCTAGACAACTAGGAGTATCACGAACGACAGTTTGGCGAATTTTAAAACGTGAGGGCTTATATCCATATCACTATCGGAGGGGACACGGTTTGCTTGAGGCAGACCACTATGCTCGTCTAGTTTATTCTACCCGGATATTAAGACAGTCACGGCTTCATTTTAATTTCTGCAGAACAGATGAATCTACGTTCACGAGAAGTGGTGTTGCAAATCTGAGAAACCTGCACAGGTGATCATCAGAAAATCCCAAAGCTATGCGCCCATCTAAATTTCAACATGAATTTTCTATTAACGTTTGGGCGGCCCTAATCGATAACTTGTTGATTGGTCCTGTCGTTCTTCCTGGGAGGTTAAATGCGGACAATTTCCGACACCACATTTCGGAATTGCTGTCCGAAATTGGGTTAACGTCAATTATCCAAGATGGATTGGTCGAGGTGATCTGTTGCACGGCCACTAGGCTGGGTCAAAAAATGTTTTTCTTCATTTCTTGAGAGGCTCAGTGATAAAAAGGTGCTAAATGGTATAGCTAATCTGCATATAAATTTTATTGCATTATTTAAAGTTTTACTGCCTCCATAGCGATAGAAATTTCAGAAAAAGTAGATTTTTGACATCACTTTAATAATACTTTTTAAGTTACATATCTATACAAGTTTTATGCAAAATAATTCTAAGTATCCGTATAAAGAGGTAATCCCGATATAAAACTGTACTTTTACAATGTGGATTCACACTGTTAAATTTCCCCAGAACACGCATTTACATATCGCTACCTTAATATAGAAAGTCCCTAACTCAATTTTTTACAAATCGAGTTTTTTTTTGGATATTTCGATATATTAGAAGATCATCTATCGAAACATGCAAAAACATCGATTTAAAAAAATGAGTTAGGGCATTTCTATTTTAAGGTAGCGATATACAGCACTGATTCAGTCTAAAGGTTAGACGTGCCGCAGTAACCATATAAAACCAATCATATGTGCTACAATGTTTTCGATTTTCGTAACATGCCGCAACGCCATAGCCGTAACCGTAGATATTAATTGAATTTTGGTTACGGCTATGGCACGTCTAATTGAACCTTAATACGGACAAATAAGTCATTAAAAGAAACAATAATATAAAATTCTGCTTTTTTATATATTACAAAAACTAAAAAACGTGCTGCTTTTGTATATGGTATCTAATCTTCTTACAACACGGAGTTAGATGAGACAAGTGTGCCGCGATCGTTAAAATAATTAGTGTTGCGTTGTAAAGTGCTGTCATTTATTTGTTTATTTGAGAAATGGAGCGTACCAGAAATAGTTGGAGGTGTGCTTTGTTTGGTGTTTTATGTGATTTGAAAGATAATATATTACCAACTTATGAAGATGTGATGAAATTTTATGAGTGGACCCGTCATAGCTTAAAATATGAGAGGGAAACTAAAAAGGAGCCAACATATAAAGAAATAGAAGCCATTGTAGTTGCAAGAATAATGGAAATACGGGAGAAATCGTCTAGACCTACAGTAGAGGTTAAACGAATGAAGGTAATGCTACAAACATATCATTTAAAATGTAAAAATCTTTTCAAGTCTCACCCAAAAATACCTAGAAACAAGTTGGAAAAGTTTCTTTGTGAAAGTAAGATTTTGTTTGATATTTCGGAATGTAAGTGCAGAGATTTTCTTAAATGTGCTTGCATTAAAAACAAAAAAATACCTGAAAGAGAGCGAAGTTTTATAATAGATCAAAGAACGGTTAGACAAATGGCTATAAGTAGTGTAGATGTTGGAACAACAATACAGATTAGAAAGACATTAAAAAGAAAGTTGTTACGAGAAGAATCTACTCTAAACCAACAAAAAATGGCCGAAATACCTACAGATAAATTGAGTAGTGCATCTGAAACCGAATGTGTTCAGTCGGATTGTGAAGAAACACGACATTTTCAATTGCGTCCTTCAAAAACTGAAACAAAAAAAGGGGCAATTGATTTTAGCTTATTATCAAAAACATGCGATAGATTTGGAGTATCAGACATGGCAGGAGCTGCTATCGCATCTGCAGCTCTGCACACTTCGAGCTCAGTAGTTATAGACAAAATTAAACTTCGGCGAGAAAGAAAAAAAAAACAGAAAATATAACTTTACAACAAAGTGTTTCACAAATACCCGCTTTATATTTCGATGGAAGAAAAGACCGCACTTCAATTATATCTGAAAAAGATGGAAGAAGTACAGGCAATGTATACTAGAGGAGCATATTTCATTAATTAAAGAACTTAACTCGAAGTTTTTAGGATATGTTTCACCTTCTTCAGGCACTGCAAAGTGCATAGAACAAGAAATATTCAACTTTTTCTTGAATGCGGATATATCGATGGATTTTTTTATTGCGATTGGTTATGATGGCACAAATGTTAATGTTGGCAAATCTGGGGGTATTATACGTATACTAGAAAAAAGATTGGGTAGACCCTTACAGTGGATCATTTGTATGTTGCATATGAATGAACTGCCATTCAGACACCTGTTTCAACATGTTGATGGTGGTACATCAGGACCACAGACATTTTTGGGAAAAATTGGCAAGGCACTTGAAAACTGTGAAAAAAGACCTATAGTGAAGTTTCAACCAATTCCCACGAACTTACCAGAGCTTTGTGTTGAAGATATACGTGCAGATCAGAAGTATTTGTACAAAATAGTTAAAACAGTTTCAACGGGTATAGCTGCAAACAATTTGGCAAATAAATCACCCGGCAAAATGTCTGATGGCTAACATGTGCTAACAGAATTCTTCGTCTATATATTTTAGTTGAGAACCCTTCTGCAAACCTTACCACTCTTGCAATATATATTGTCAAGGTTTACACTCCAGTGTGGTTTTCTATAAAACTCTCCCCAGCTGTAAAGACGGACCACGACACCTTTTTAAACTAATTAAACTAAGCAGATATTTACCAACAACTTTGAAAGCCGTTGTTGACCCAGTAATTCAAAGAAACAATTATTTTGCACACCCTGAAAACTTATTACTTGCAATGTTGACAGATCCCCAGCAACACATTCGTGAATTAGCTGTCCATCGAATTTTGAAAAGTAGATCAGCAACATCAAAGCAATTACGGCTTTTTCAGATACCAACGATAAACTTTAATGCATCATCATATTTTGACCTTTTGAATTGGGAAGAAACTATCACTGAATCACCTATATTAAAATCTGTAAATGAAGAAAATCTTCGACTGTTTATTGAAGAAGAAAACAATGGAGGAATTGAGCTATTACACCTTTCCTGTAACACCCAAGCGGTAGAAAGAGCAGTCAAAGCTGTGAGTGAAGAATCATCAACTTTGTGCAACAAAACAACAAGAGAAGGTTTCATCAAAACGCAGATAGAATCAAGAAAATTAATGCCAAAATTCGATACCAAAAAGGATTTTGTCACAAAATAAACTCATTATATTCATTATTTTTATGATTATCCTTCTTGCACTTTTGTAAAAAAAAATTTGTCATGCTTTTTTTCTCTAAATAAATATAATTACAATTGATTTCTAACTTTTCCAAATAAATAAACTTAATTAGAGTAATTTTATATATCATGCTTTAAGTTCTTTTTTAAGTACATTTTTGAAAGATTCAACATTAAACCGGAGGCAGAAGATTAACTCCGATTGCTACCAAACTTCGTAACCTAATAACACTTATAATTTGGCATTTTTTTGTCACCGTGCCCATAAAATAACATTTTTTTTTCTCCATACATATGTGACCCAGTCTAATGGCCACCCAGATCACTCGATCTTAATCCCCTTAAGTTTTATTTATGGGGGTACATGAAAAATTTAGTCTACGCGCAAGAGAAGAGTTGGATCGTATTCACCTGGCTGCCGAGCAAATCCGACAAAACAAGTATGAAATTCGGATAAGTACTTCTTCTTCTGTTGGCTTTCGGGCATAAGCCTGCATTCAAGAAGGAGATGGACATTTCGAAAATATTATTAATTGAACTTTTGTAAATAAAATCAGTTTTTCTTGACTTTAGGATTACATTTTTTTCATGATCTGACAATCACATTCATAGATCTCTAACTTTGAAACAAATAAAAATGGATATACAAGTTTTGCGTTTTTGTTACTTGAAATGAAGTCTACTTTACCCTCCTAAAATTTGAACATAACGATACGGGACACTTGTATATTTAGATAATTTCTTAGCCGTTCATTTAAAAAAACTCCAAGAATTTATCAATTGATATAACGGGTGTTCATTTGAAAAGTCAATCTAGTAGCATGTGATTTACTGAGAACATTTTGAAGTATGTCGTAAATTAAAATTTACTACTTAACCTACGAAGTCATATATTTTGACAGTTTCATACATACAAATAAATAACAAATGTCATTGACATTGTCAAATGTCATTTGGATTTACGTTTACGGAACAACAAACACATACTAATATATATGCGTCTTATTCTATCAAAATTTCAAAGTAACCTAGATTGACTTTTCAAATGAACACACGTTACATATCTATATCTATTACCTGTATTTTTAATTAATTATGAAATGATTCATGATATCTTTATTTATTTTGCTAATGGTTATTAAATTTTCATGTATATTTATGTCAGACCCTTTTTTGCATTTCTAAGCAATATAGTTGTCTCTAAAATTAGAACCATTTAAAATAATTTATTTTATAAGGCACACATTAAAGTGCTTAGAGTGTTGGTTCTAGATATTTGAATTTGTTTTTATTTTTGTTATAGAAAATAATCGTATTCCACTAACTTCTACTTACTTCACTTATTTGGAAAAAATACGAAAATTGGACTATAAAATCAAATGTCAAAAATTAGTTGATTTATTTGAATTCTCAGCTTCTAATGGTATAGTATTTGAAGAAAAAGTAGCAAATAAGATTGCAGATGTATCCAACGGAAAATCAAAATCCACCTTTATTACAAAAAATGGAATCTGTAAAACATGTACCAGAAATCTTCAGTTACAGAAGTTGCGTCCTGCAGAATTTAATCAAATAAAAGAGGCATTCTTCAATAAGGTTATTATTGGTAAAGATATATTTTACAAAAGTACACCAGCGGAGTTAGAACGATTTAAGAGTTTTGTGAGAACTATGGATAAATTTGATGTTGTGATCGACGGACTCAACGTTGCTTACGCAGCAGGTGTCAAACAACCTCCTTCTGTTCATGCTATGTTGGTTAGTATTATTTAACTCTATCATTAATGAAATTAGAATAATATATGAAAGTTTGTTAATTTTCCTAGAATTGAACAATATAATAGGTATAAAACATAAATAAGTAGCAAATTTATTGTAAACCCGACAGCGTTAACAATTTTACTTAACTAACTAAATTATCTTCAATATGATACCACTTAAAATTATATATTTTAAGAATGACTGGAAAAATTAATTAATGTTATAAGTTGTTGCGTAACTTATTTTGTACAATAGGCTTATTAACATATTTACAATTATCAACAAAATTAAGGGCAAACATATTGAGACGGTGATTATCTTCCAGTTTTCTTTAATACAACTACCTACAGTTGATAAAGTATTTCTTTGCAGTTCGTACTGCTCAAAGTGCGAACCGCAAATTGTACTTTATTCTTTCTAATACACATAAATATGCGCTGTAATACTATAAAAAAATCCATAACCACTTTATGTAATATATCAATTTTACTAGTGGAGTGGAGTTTAGAGTTTCTTCCGAAAACCCAGTACAGTTGGCTCAATTTTAGTCGCTTTGTTAATATGTATATGTTTCCGCCACGTGAGTCTGTTGTTTAAGTAAATGCCTATCTATATGAAATCTTCTATATAAATCTTTTAGCAGTGTTGAGTTAATTAAAATTGTAGCTAGCAACTGTTGTTAAATATTTCACCGACCAAGGAAAGAAGGTTCTCGTGATGGGAAGAATACATATGGAAAAATTGCCTAAGCAGAATTGGAGTTTTGTGAAGAAGCATTCAACCGTCTTTCTAACACAAGATATATCACAAGACGATCCATATATACTTTATTGCAGTTTACATTGTGGTATCAATACAATTATTATATCAAGAGATTTTATGAGAAGTCATCTTTTTTTATTAAAGGATAAGCAGCATAAACTGTTGTTCAGTCGATGGCTTTCTCAATGTAGATATCATTTATTACATGCGAGTTCAAAAGGCGTATTTTTTAAGGTTAGTATAATAGTTGATATTTTTAGTTTTTAGACTGTTAATAAAGAACCTCTCTGGTTTAATCGGTAGATGACTAAATTATAAGTTTGAAAGTCGCTCCGTGTTCGAAACTCGGATTGTATAGAACACCGGTGGCTTTTTTTGGTCCCAGCTTCATTCGGATTAGTAAAATAAGTATTTGCAGGTAACACTATACTATACTTCCTAGTGTACCGAATAGCTTTTGTCGTAACAAACTGTTATTCGTTCCTATTATATTAATAATCTTATACATGGTGTTGCAGAACCGACCAAGCGGTTAAAAAGGGTAAATCTTCGGACTGTGGTGGGGGAGGCAGGTGCAGCTGGTCTCATTGTGTTGCGTCGGTCACCTCATTTTAGTAGCCAATATGGTTTAAATTAGAGAACATTGAAACTTTGCCATGCGGACGTATTTTGAAAACAACAAGTCTATGATGACAAGGAAAAGAGCTTTTCGTCGTCTGTGCGATATTTCACGCAACAATGCTAATGCAAACACAATTCGGTCATGGGCTGGGCAGTTGGAGGAAACTGGTAACACGCTTAGAAATGGTCGACGCAGCAGAATAAGAACACTTGAAAATCTGCAGCTGGTAAGAACTGCAATTAAGTAGTAGCCAACACATTCTGCTCGAAAGCATGCTGTTGCTTTGGAAATGTGAGACCGCAGCGTGAGGAGGATTCATTCCTTCAAAATAATATTGGCTCAAAAATTGACTATAGCAAATCGACTGTGCATATAGCGAGGGTGCATATTTTCATCTCAATGGAGCTTTAAATAAGCAAAATTTCCACAAATGGAGGGGGAGTAATAATCCTTGAATTATTCGGGTGGTGGTTTTTTGAGACGGCAGGCGTGACTGTGACCGTGATTTTCGAACATTATGTCTTAACGTTAGAATATTTTCTGCAACCCAGAATGGAAGAGATTGTTGAAGAAGTTGGAGGAGTTGTGATTTCAACAGAACGGGACTACAGCTCGCACAGCCCGAAATTCACTCAAGGGGTGTTGTGGATGACCGGCGCGATCACAAGATTTGACCACGCGCAATTTATTTCTTTGGGGGAGGTCTGGAAGAAAAAATGTTCAGACATCGCCCTTACACCTTACAAGAGCTAAAAGGGTGGGTTATTGAAAAAGCCAATGCTATATCCCGCGATATGTGTCGACGAGCTGACCAAACTTCAGAGATTGTCTCCAACGGCTACTGTTACAGCTAGCGGCCGCCATCTCGAGGGCATTATTTTCAAAACTAAATGAATATAAAATTGTGGTGAATTCAAAAATAAAAATAGTTTTCACCCCGTACAAATAGAATTTTTCTCGTATTGATGATAAACAATGTTTATAAATAGTACATTGTATACCTGGCAGTAAAAGCGATAAATTCCCGAACGACAATGTAAATTGTTGGCCGAGGCCAACAAGCATTGAAGTCCGGGAATGTGTTTTTACTACGAGGTACACATTTTTTTTTCTGAAATCGAAATCAACATTATTATAAATTAAAGAATTTTTATAAATGCTTAAAATTTTTTCATGACCACCTAATTGCCTATGAAATCGTTTCCTTGACAACCACTGTTTGTTTGTTGTTATGAAAAAGTTCAGAGATTCATTACTTATTATTTCGCTTTAGTACCTAAATATCGTTAAAAAAAAATTTAGTGAACAGTGATGATAATGTCCTGGTCTGCGGGACAGCACCGGAGTTAGTAAAAGCTGTTACTACGAGGTACACATACTTTTCTTTCTGAAATAGGAATCAACATATTATAGATTAAAGATTTTTTTATAAATGCTTAAGATTTTTGCATTACCATCTAATTGCGTATTAAATCGTTTCCGTGACAATCACTGTTGGTTTGTTGTTGCGAAAAAGGCCAGAGGTTAATTCCTATTTCACTTTAATACCTATTTATCGCTAAAATTTTTTTTTTAATGGACAGTGATGATACGGGACATCATCGGAGTTAGTAAAAGCTGCTGAAAATGTTGTCTGCGTGTATTTATTTACTGTCTAAAATGTATATAAAAAACCGGTACACAAAAGCTATCGACTTTCCCGGCTTAGGACGAAAGAAACTTTCCCGGACTATTTTCTGATGGTTGCTTAGCAACGGACTAAAATACTAGAATAGCTTATTTTGGGATCTGAAATTGCGCCGAGAAAGTAGTCACTCTTGACCGATTTCAGAAAATAGCTTATTTTGGGATCTGAAATTGTGCCGAGAAAGTAGGCAATCTTGACCGATTTCAGAAAAAGAATATTCAGTATGTCCATGTAAAATGCAAAGGGAGTGTAATTGAATATTAAATAAAATAAGATAACTAAATATATATTATTAAGCTGAACACAATGTTTCTCGTCGAATTTTGTTTTTTAATGTAAAAATTATGGTTATATTTTATAGACAATAAGGTATAAAAAAAGAAAAAAATACTTACAAAACAAGAAATAAAATTTTGTATGGTTTTTGCACTGCGGCTTCTTGGAATTGTATATATTCTTAAACCAGAATGGAGTATATTCTGATGTAAGAATGAGAGCAAATGCTGAACAACATTTGTATACCGATAAGTCCAACTCGCAACGGGCCATAGGCAACAATATACGTATGGAAGGTAATGCGATGTGGCAACGTGTGTACGATGCCTATATTGAGTGACTTTCTTAAAATTTAAATTTATTTTGCAGAATTATTGATTTTTTTACTTTTATCTTTTAGAAAACGTTATTGTTTTTTTATTACTTAAAATTACTTTTCCGTAGCAGCTAAGAATACAACAAATGGGCAAATTACGTATACAGAACGAATATGCAAACGACTATATCCTTACGCGGTTTAAGTCTTACTAAATTCTTAACGGCAATGCAATATGCAATGTGCTGCAATCGAAGGAGCTGCGCATGGAGGGGATTCGATTCGCTGTTGCCACACATTGCTATATGGCCCGTTGCGAACTGGACCTACCGGTATATTCTAATAACATATTTTCAAATAGATTACCATTCTTTCAAATGTAGAATCAATTTTTTCATAGGTCGAGGTCTTTTTATAGGCAGTTCTTCATTAGATATTTATTTGTTCACACCAGCTTGTAATTGATCATGTGCTGGTATCAATGTTCTCAAGTAACTTGCTTGATAATGAACAATATTTACTACCTACTAAAAATATAATTATTATGTCCACACTGACAAGCTTTACCTGTTGTTTTAGGTGGAATAATGGTTACAGAAAGTAAGTCGTGTGATATATCTTTTAAAGAACTTTTCGCGGCTAATCGTTTAACGATATTACGTTTTGTGTTAGTATCCTTTTAAATATATCGTGCTTCGAATTATTTTTTAATGTTGACGTGCCTTTTCTGTACTACCATTAGTCAATCCTTAATTGGCCACAGCAATCACCCTTCATCCCAAAGGTTCTTTTAAAAGATTTAATCTTTTAAAAATCCAAATAGGTAAACAAATAAACAGAGTCGACGATTTTGTTCGCTACACGTAGTGCTTTCGTGTCAAAGATGTACACATGCAAGTGTATCTACGTATTGTTCAATAGGTACTTATTTTTTTACCGTTCCTCATATTATTCCTCATTCCTCATATTATTTTCTTATAGCCGATTAATTAATTATTTTGTTACTTGAAACAGACGCGGCTCGTGATGACGTATTTTGGTTTGCAGTACAATGATACGAGTGCCTCGTGTGTTTTCGGTGTTTACTAAGCAAACGTTACAGTTAGTACACGAGAATACACGAAGCACTCGGATCATTGTACTGCAAACCAAAATACGTCATCACGAGCCGCGCCTGCTTGAATATATTTTTTTCATTCATTGCGATTGGTTCCTAAATTTATTTTTCGAGTTCTATTTTTACGCTTAAATATGTACTTGTAATACTTCTTCAAAGCTTAATTTCTAAAACTATCTATATAAATATTCCAGCGTCAAAGTTCTTTTCTTCTTTTAATATTCTCTGATACATATTTCGAATATATGCACGTTCGTAATATATAAAATAGAGAGTGTATTCCTTAAATCTTAAAAAATGCATTCTTTTTGACATATTCTTAAAATGTTAATTATCGGTTATATATCAAAACACTACTAATCAGAATGGTTAAAGTATATTTTATGTAACCATAACTATTTTCAGGAACCTTTGCCTTATATGGTGTCGCCGCAGAAGATTGAAAATTATTGGCATGTTCCATACACCGTAGAAAGAAGCACGTCCAAAATACCTATTTATAAGTGGTTGTGTATAGATATGTAGCATTCGTATTTTTAGAAATAAACATTTTGATATAATATTTTGAGGTGCTTGTATTTTTAATTTGCAAATATTCCTATGCATCGTGTATGTTAGACGTAAAATTATAATTGTAAATGGAAGTGCGTTTAAACTGTATAGTGTCTTTTTGACATACGTTTGACGTTTTCATGGTCTAAATTTAAGTAAATATAAAAAATTAATATTTTAAACCTAACAAAATGGCGGAAGATGGTATAAATATTATTGGTTCTTATAAAATACGATTACTTATTTATATTTTTTTAAGAAATTGATGAATTACGTATTGAGGAAGGTCGTCAAACCTCTCAAAAGCCTAGAGCTTATGGTGGATATATGAATAGACAATGTAATACTCGATTAGAAGAATTAGCCAAGCCTAAAAAGTGGATAATGTTGGCGACATGGCGTGAACATAGATATAATTTCGATCCGGAACGAATGCGCGCCCTTAAGGAAAAAATTCAAGAAGAATTTTCAATGACGCCTGAGTATGTATTTATTCTTCTTATAAATATAATAGAATATCGTAGGTAATTGCGTAGATATCTAGTTAGGATTGAGTTGTTCACTGAGTATTGCAAATTTATCATAACTGCAATGGTTTCATAACTATTGTACAGTAAAGCTCATATAAATCTAGTATAACCAACTTATCAAAATTGTCAAAATTTTCTAATATTGCTTAGTGTTTATTAATCTTTTTTTGAAAGACAACCAAATGTTAAGTAATTTTTTAATACAATTTAGAAAACACAATAAGCTAATACTTAATTGATCCGCCATTCACATCAATTACTGGCCTTAACCTTCTAGGCACAGAATCAATGAGACTTCTTAAAAAAATAGGTTTTTCAACAATGTTTCCCAGGTATTCTCAATAGATTTCGATAGTTATTCTCTATTAGTAAATCTTATACGAGATCTATAAATTTGCTTAGTCATTTTTTAAATTTTCTCTTAAATATTCATATATTATAGAATAAGACACTTGAAAATACTCGATTATACGAGACATATTGCCTGAAACACCACGAGACTAAAGGTAAAGTGGTGTTTTTTAGGCAACACGTCGAGTTTCGAGAATTTTCAAATGTCAAGTTGCATGCAGGTAGACTATATCACGAAAATAAAAAGAAAAAAAGTAGTGCGAAACGAGCCATGATGATAACTAACAAATCTGACAATTCAGTACTGTCAAATTATTGAAGTCGAAATCATAGTTAATCTAATCGTAGTTTTGGCAGCAAATATACAAGAGTTCGTATATTCGATTATACAAAGGTTCGTATATTCAATTTGCGTAATAATACGTCAATAGCCGCTGTAATACATGACAACTACGGAAAATACTGCATTGGTTCATGATTTTAGAATCAAACAAATTGTGATCTACATCAGTTGATATTTTTTTAAGACCAGTTCCTCGTTTGCGACATATACTGCCTTCATTTTCACATCTTTTTTTATCTTGTAATACTGTAGATTTGTTCAAATGAAATTCTTCTGCGAAAGAATAAAAAATACTTATCATATCTCGTTTCTCTTCGTTAGTGTATGACATTTTTGTATTATTAATGAACAATAAATGAAATGTTTGACAGATTGAAATTCCATGGCTACCTTATTTAATCTTATAATTTATTCTTTCAAATAAAACCTAATGTCAAAAACTATAGTCGGCATGTGGTACATGGTTGAAATCAGAAAAAAAAACTCGTTCTGAAGATGTCTAAATCCAATATGGCGCCTATAAGAAATTAGATAGTTGATGATGGCCAGAAAGAAACGAAACGTCGTATAAAAATTTAGAGTACACCACTGGATAGAGGTTTAGAAATGGCCACAAGGATGTGTTTTTATTTTTTTCTCTACAAGGCCAAATGTCGGTGCTACAGGCAAAAGAAGAAAATGGGGTTTTCGCGTTTTTTTTTTTTTAAATAACGAAGGCTATTTGTCACAGGTCTATTTTCTTTACGGATTTATAACAGGCACAAAATTTAACAACTTTGCCAAATTTAAACCTATACTCTATCTCCAATAATGAGAGAGATCCCCATGGTGAGGGCCGAAAATGAATCAGCCTATATATATATATATATATATATATATATATATATATATATATATAGACTATATATTTTTTTATATTTGTTTTTAAGAGGTTGACGACAAACTAACAACATATTGATGTGATGTTTTAAAGTTGACGAATTTTAACATGTTTAGTGCCGTTATTTGCTAAATTTTAACTCTGAATTACACCCCTGATGAAGTAACCAATGCGTTATGAAATATAGAGTGGAATAAAGGAGTTTTATTTTTACTTGACAGACCGCTCACCCGTTAATGAAATTTTTACTTATATATACCGTATGTCCCCGGATTGAGTTTACAAGAGGAAAAAAAAATTATTTTTGATTTTACAAAAAAGTGCTTAAAGAATAAAATTTTTTGCTTAATTTCAAATGACCAAATCTGTAATTAGAATTACGAAACTGTCAAACCCCTATTTAGAGTTACAAATTTTTATTTTTTATTTTCAATCACAACAATAAAAAATAATTAGGCTAGAAACAATAATGTTTAAAACTATTCTATTAATTCGCCACCCCTTTCAGCACACAATTCGACTCTAAGCCGCAGTTCCTTGTAACTGTTGCGAATTTCTTCAAGCGTCAAGGATGCAACAGCATCTCTAATGCGATTTTTTAATACATCCACATTGTTAGGCAAGTTGTCCATGTAGACTAGTTGCTTTAACCGTCCCCACAAATAAAAATCCAAAATAGTTAAGTCGGAGCTTCTTGGAGGCCACAAAACAGGACCATTCCAGCCAATCCAATTATTTTCGAATTTTTGATTGAGCCAGGCAGCTACGATTCGCGAACGGTGGGCCGGACAACCATCCTGTTGAAAATACATCCTCTGCCTATAAGCAAGTGGGAGTTCACTTAAACCATCCCAGAAAAAATTGCTCAACATTTCCAAATAATTATGCTGATTTACATTAGCATCAAAAAAATATGGCCCTATTATTCCATGATAAGAAACAGCACACCACACGTTTACCATAACAAAGTATTGACGTTTTGATGCAATTCTAAAGTGAGGATTAGTATCACTCCAATAACGAACATGTTGTGACGAAACGGTACCATTGCTAGAAAAAGTTGCTTCATCGGAAAATACAATGCTTTTGTGAAAATTTTGGTTCTCCATTATTTCATCTCCCATCCACATGCAAAAATAAAGACGCTTCTCATCATCTCCCGGTTCTAACGTATGATTAAAAATCGGTTTATAGGGGTATAATTTACGTTCCTTCAAAACTCTTTGAATATGGGATTTGCTCATATTCAGTTGAAGCGCCCGTCTCCGCAATGAAAGTTTAGGATTATCTTGAACCGAATCCAAAATTAAAACTGTAGTAGCATCATCTTCATCACGTACTATTTTCTTTTTCTTTAAATTCAGAACAGAACCAGTTTCCAAAAATTTTTCGGCGGGGGTCGGGCCGTCGAAGTACTGCACGGGAAAGTAAAGAAGTTACCGGGAAAGGGTTGGCGGCCGTGCGCAACGACTGGTTATCCGATCTTTCTAAATTTACGCGACTGGTCACTAAACACACGCACGAGCGCGCCAACATACAAAACCCTACAAAAACTTACACGCTCACACAAACACAAAACCGCACACCCAGAGAGAGACGCAAGCTGCCAGCAGCAACCAACACAAGTTCATACCCTGAAAGAGACACAAGCTGCTAGCAGCGAACAACACATATGTTCACACCTTGCTATCTGTTTTTGGAATACTAAGGCATGATTTATTATTATGCAATTGGAATGTATCTTTGAATAATTTAAACCATAGCAACTCAATTATTTGACATTTGTATTCTGTCATTTATATTTTATATCCTTGATAAAGGCATCATTGCCGAAACATGTAGGGTTGTTTCAAATATGTATATATACTTTGAAGTAAACCAGACCTTTAATCGCCGACTGATTGAATTTACCATATCATACCAAGGTCACGAAAAAATATTTATATATATATACAGGGCAATCCAAATTAAGTGTTCACCATTGGTAACTTTGTTATTATTAAAGATACAAGATTGTTTAAATTAGCAAACTAGTAGTACTTTTAACGCTCTTTAAGATGGAATAATTAAAAAAAACAAATGAGCAGCGCGTTTTCGAGTTTTCCCGAAAAATATGTTTTTTTCAAATCGAAACCCCTGTATATTATATCATTTTCTGTTAGAAATTTTTAACAAAATTTTAACAATTTTTAAACAAAAAATCTTATAAGAACTTTTTTACTGGGATTAAAAACACTTGAGTTATAATATATAAACAAAAACAGCTAAATAATTTTATAAACTTTATTTTATACATAAACATATCATTAAAAGAAAATAAAAATCACTGATTTTTTCATAGAAGATGTTTAAAAATACCACCTTGTTGTTCAATACATTTTTGAACACGTTTCTGAACTTGTCGAACTGCTTTTAGTATGGTCCTACCATCTATTTGGTTTATCTTTTCACTAACTGCAATTTTTAGGGCGTTTACGTTTTCGTACCTTTGCTTATAAATCTCTGTCTTTAAATAACCCCATAAAAAAAAATCAAGCGGTGTTAAATCTGGCGATCGAGGAGGCCACTGAATAGGACCATTTGTTCCTATCCATGAATTGTTAAAAATAGTATTTAAAATTTGAGTACCTTTGTAGTTGTGCGCAGGTGCGCCATCCTGCTGAAAATGCAGATTCTGTCTACTTATGAGATCAATATCGTCTAAGAAATTATTCAAAATTTCAGTCAAAAATTCTATGTACCTTTCACCAGTTAGAGTGCCCTCATAAAAGAAAGGACCAACAATCCTTGAACCAATTAAACCGCACCAAACATTAAAACTGTAACGGACTTGCGGGCGTCTTGGATGTACTAAATGAAGATTTTCCTTTGACCAGTAATGATGATTTTTTGTATTGTACATTCCATAATTTGAGAAATTTGATTCATCGGTCCATAAAATATAACGAAAGTTGTTTACATTTTGGCGACAAAAGTTAAGATACCAGTGGCAAAAAAACATTCTTCTCTCTGGATCCCCTGGCAAGAAAACTTGAACTGGTTTGTACTTATAAGGAATGAATTTGTGTTTCTTCAGAATCCTATGCACAGTACCGTGACTCAAATCAGATTCCTTGATAATATCTAGTATGGAATTCTCACGGTTGGCCTCAAAATATGCAAGAACTAGAATTTCCGTGGCCTCGCTTATTATAAAAGTCCTTCTTGTTCTTGTTTTGGCAAAAACACTCTCATTGCCTCTAAATTTTCGGTACAGTCTCAGAAAAAATTGCTCATTTGGTTGTGTTCGGAGTGGATATAATTCAGCGTAGTGTTCTTTTGCCCTCCTGGAGGATTTTCTGCACACTAAATAAGATTCTAACATATCACACTTTTCTGCATGGGTAAAAATCATTTTTTTGTCAAATTAATAACTAGCAAAATGAAATTTATGAGTGAAAGACTAATAAAACTGTACTAATATTTGACGTTTACTAGAAAGAATTAACGTCGTTATCATAGAAACATAGAAATGTACTTGACTTAGCTGTTTTTGTTTATTCACTATAACTCAAGTATTTTTAATGCCAGTAAAAAATTTCTTATAAGATTTTTTGTTTAAAAATTGAATTTCTAACAGAAAATGATATAATATACAGGGGTTTCCATTTGAAAAAATCATATTTTTCGGGAAAACTCGAAAACGCGCTGCTCTTTTTTTTTAATTCTTCCATCTTAAAGAGCGTTAAAAGTACTACTAGTTTGCTAATTTAAACAATCTTGTATCTTTAATAATAACAAAGTTACCAATGGTGAACACTTAATTTGGACTGCCCTGTATATGCGTGGTATATATATATATTCCTTCAATCAACGGGTGCGACTTTCCAAATTTAACAAAATTTATACTTTGCCGGAGTCAGTTTTATTGCTATTTTGGACATCAAAAAGTGACAAATATCATTTTGACGTTACAAGAATGAATTACAACAAATCAAAAATTCAAAAATTGTTTATAACGAGCCATCGAAAAAATTCATAATTGGAGTAGACTGTGAAATTGGGTTGATACTTTAACCACTTCCACATAATGACATTTATTATTTGACATTGAAGCTATAAGTTTGTGTCAAATTTTTCAAAACTCTTATTAAGAAAATTGTTTGTGTTTAGATGCAAATGGACAACATTTTCAACAACTTCTGTAGCTATATGTGAATTTTGATTATGCTTTCGATATTAAATAAATTATTTGTTTTCCTTTTTGTTGTAGTATCATTTCAATGCCCTAACCTTTTTTTACAATGACACTGTCAAGCATCAAGTAATGTGTCATTATGTGGAAGTGGAAGTACCAACCCAATTTCACAGTCTACTCCAATTATGAATTTTTTCGATGGCTCGTTACTAGATTTATGTGAGCTTAACTATACGTATAGAATTTATGCTTATATTGCCGATAAGCTATGGTTAACACAACTCATACATGGAAAGGTATTATTATTATTATTATTTGTGGAAAACAAGTATATTTTGTTTCGAAATAAATAATGAATATCCTGCTAAAATCACATAGTTACAATAATTTCGAATTGGAAACATGAGAAGTGCTAAGTAGTTTTTTATATAATGTCAATAAATTTTGTAATTTGTTTTAGTAAGCTGTCAATAAATTTACTTAAATTACTTTAATTACTTTATATGTAAATTTAATTTTGTTAAAAGTATAGTTTATATTTAATATTGAAATTGAAATTCTAAATACAAACATAAATATTTCTAAAAACATTTTTATAATCTTCATTTATCAATAATTATCTATATTTATACGAAATATTTAAAAAATGATAGATTTTTAGAATTTATTATGAAAGTACCACAAAAAAAATGGAACTTAAAATTAGACTGGTCAACACAGTTTGGTTTTCTTATACACCAATACATGTAGTATATGTCTTTTGCCATGCTGATTCTGAATCTGATTTAAAATTTGCTCTATCACGTCAGGATTTTGGGATATTTTCTTAAATAGTTTTTCAAAAAACCCCATTAAATTTTACAAAATTTTAAAGTTATTATTATATAATAAATATACTACTAAAAATATTGTTCTGTTGAACATTGAGTGGACATGTCTGAACATGTTCTTGCATGTTTCCTGCGTCAGAGCACTTAATCCGCGCCCATTTTTGCTCTGGAAGCCAACAAATTAAGAATTGGTAGATATATGGCCGTGTGAGTATTGAATCTTTCGATTCAATGTAAGTCGGTTTGTGACAGCTGAACGACTTTTTTTTTCATAATGTCGTGTACGTGTATAAATAATCCAAACAGTTTTTGTTATGTACCTATGCGGAGAATTCACTACTCACCAGCATAAGCGGAATATTACCCCTTTAATAGAAAAGTTATATTTTCATTATTTTGGCTTAACCATTGAACATCAAGTCAAGCCATGCGTTCCCAGCATTTGTTGAGCACGCTGTGATGTTGCTGAGGGGCTGATCAAACAGTAAGAAAAGCGTTATGCTCTATTATTTAGCGTGAACAAACGTACCATTGGACTGATTGATACTTTGCTGCACGAAATCTTTCGACTTTTGCAACAATAATAAGAAAAATATTAGTTATGCTAGTCTGTTCTTTGCTTCTCGTCCAGTACCTCATTCGGAAGCCTTGTCAGTACCAAGACCCATAGGTGTTTCGAGTGAAGAATATGATGTTACAGAACCAGAAGAAGTAAGTATCAAGTTATCGACTAGCGATGATGTATATTTGCTATCTGAAGAGGACGGACCACGCCTAATTAATCGGTTAGAATTAAATGATCTTATTCGAGATCTGAATTTGTTAAAAACTATAGCAGAAATACTAGGACCAACGGTGGAAAGTGTTAGCTCCAGGCACACATACTTCTGTGCATCGTAATCGTTATAAAGAACTATCACAGTATTTTGTTTGACGATACCATAGAGCTCTATATAATGTACATACCTAATTAATATGTTTCATTTACTTTTCAATATTTTTTTTGCCAAAACCCCATGTGCCAGAATACATTTGTGGTTATTAGTATTGTTAGAACTTTAGAGGAAACGAAAATTGTACATAGTTTCTAAAGAAAAATAAACTTTGTTGACCAGTGTTATTAATTAAAGAGGAATAGGATGCATATAGTGAAATGCATCAGAGAATTGTAAAATATTATTCAGATCCTCTGATACTGGAAATTGGCGTCCTACGTACTCTATCACTGTTATTAACTAGTATTATAAATGGTACCAAGATATCATATATTTACCTATCCAAGTCCCATATTTTGTTTTTTACTTTGATTACGTAGCTAAAAGAATTTCCCGTTTTTGTGTGGTGGCCACTTCGTCAGGACTGCCATATGTATTGTAATGTTGTTTCTGAAGTTGTACCAGATACAATAACTGCGGACATACCATATTTGTGCTAAATTCAATATTTTTGGAATATAATCAGTTTTGAATTGTAGTTTTTCTCCATAAAGAACTTGGCACTCTTTCAACTCTGTCTGAATGATAAGATGCATTGTCGATTGCAATTACAGTTTTGTGAAGCTACTTAGGCGGTATTTAATCAAATTATTCCTTCAAAACTATTCTATTCAATTCATCGTGGCAGTCTGTTGTCTTCTTACTTGAAAAAAAAAACGAAGATCTGACTCCCACAAACTCTAATTCAGATTCTGTTTGAAGTATGATTATAACCGCCTGCCTAACTAAGATTTCTCAGTTTTGTGGATACTCTTTCACCAAAAATTTATAACTCTAACATTAATTATGATGCACGCTATCAAAATGTGAAACAAATTGTCTAAAAACTAAAGGAAAAGGTATTCTTGTGTGTAAAAATTAAATATAAAACTAATTGATGGTAATAAATTTTGGAATCTGTTGCCATCATAAAAACCTGTTTGCTTTTCCAATTTTTTTGCTCTGTTATTCCGAAATTCATAAATTGACAATTTGACATAATCCTAAAGAAAGAAATCATTTAGTACTAGATTGGGTGATCTGGACGCTACGCAATAGTATTCCGGCTAGTTTTTAAGCGATTTCTTAAATATTCTCACACATTTGGCATTATAAGCAGTTGCTTTGCTGAAACAAAACATGATTAACATTCTATATTTTTTAGAATTTGGAACAAGGGTAAGATATCAATTTTTAGTAAATAAAAATGCTCTTAACACATAAATTTCATTTGATGAATGAGGTTCAGTTGTGTGGTTCCTTAACAGACAGGTCCATACATTCATTTTCTGACGATATTAGGTATGTGTATCGTACTTAAGATGATTATTTTTACAAGACCAGTGATAACAGTGGTGTCCATTCGGGAGGAAAGATGTTTCATCAGTGAATTGTTATCGTCGTATCGTTGCATTACATCTTCGGCAAAATTTTTCACATTTATATTTGTTATATGGAAAATTTTCATTGGGTTTTTTTAACTAAACTAGACGAAATTTATGAATTTTTAAAAAATATGCTTATCAGGAAACAAACAACCATATATTTCAAAATTTTGGATCGTACGTCTTGTTGTAGTGTATTGTTAAGAGATGCTTTTTATGATAGAACGAATCTATCATTTTTCTCCAATAATGCGCGTGATGCATGGTGAAACTTAAAAGTATTTTTTCGGTTATAAAATAAAAAAATCTTCTAAATTAAATTATAGGGGAAATCTCGCACACGTAACAGAAATAAAACAAAAAACAAACAATATTTCCTTGGAACAACGATAGCGTAGTGCACACATTACATCTTACGAACTGTGATTGATTAGTGCGATGATTATACTATATCGTTCTGGAATTCTGGCATCAATAGCACGTTATTGATTTGTTACTGCTATTAGATGCCGTCTGCGCTCTGTACATATTTAAGAATACAGGGTTTTTCACTCAACCCGTTCATTAAAAGTTTTCTATGTTAACGCCTTAGAATACTTTTGAAAATTTGTGGCACGTAATCTTGATACTTGATGTGTTAAAATAAAATATTTACACTCATGAACCACTTTCGGTTATACCGGAAGCCAGCCAACTTTGATATTTTAAATGAAATGTTATACTTTTTATTGCCTTTTTAGATTCCTTGTAAAGTACTATAATACTTTATATTAAGGTTTCTTTGCAAAAAATTAACCGTTTTCGAATTTTAATTTTTGTGAAATTTTTTGTTTTTTCAATGTACTTTTTAAAACCATATATCTCAGGCGTATTTGATCTAAATTACGTCATATTCTACTGCAGACAGTGAAAGGTATAAGATTCCGAGTAATGTCGAAACATTTAATAAATCTCTTACAGAGTGTTCAAAATTTATTGATTATTTAAGTAATATTTAATTAAAGAAAAATCTATTTTTTTCAAATAGAACACTCTGTAGATAGCGCACTATAGTAAGTAGATAAACATTTTGCATCATACAGGTATAGGTTTCCCTATGTCTATCTCTCATAGTTTTAGAGTTATTAATGATTATTTTCTAAATTGAGCATTATCAAGAAAAATCGTTGTAGTACGCCTTGAAAAATAAATCTGATCTGTCAAAATTGTCACAAAGTGTATTTGGTGTTTAACTAGTTTTATGTTGTTCACAAGTATCCAAGACGAATTAAATATTTATTCTAATAGAGATATTTTGAATTTATTCTACATTCATTGTGAATCTCTTCAAATTATTGAAAGAACATGTCGGTTTTTTAATGAAAGATACCCACATTTACCAGCAATGAATAAAAACTAAATTCAAGCAAATAGAGTCAAACTCCATTCGCTTTGGTATTCAAGTCAAGAAGACAGTTCCAAAACCGATTACGGGCGACGAAGCTAATGAAATAGTTGTTTTGGGATATTTTCATGCGCATCCAACCAGTTCTATACCGGCGGCGTTTGCAGATATAGGAATTTTATGTACATCCTTAAAATAAAATACATCCTTATTCTTTCGAATCAGTTTAGGCTTTTTGTCCAGGAGATCAAGATAGAAGAATTCAATTTTGCGAGTTCATTTTAACTAATATAAAAGAAGATCCAAATTTTTTATCTAAAATTTTAAAGATTTTGCTATGTGCCCCCACGAGCACTAGTCTTGCGCCTGCCCTTACTTATGAACTTACCCAATCTACCTCAACACATGATTGCCCCGGAGATCTTTCGGCTGAAAACCAGCTTAGTTTAGAGGCGAGTGGAGGGGGGATCTTATATCTAAAAGGGCGCCACCATGTTATCCCTTTAGCCGCAACAGAGAACACAGACTGCCGTAATAGATTGAATAAATTCAGGTAAGTACAAATATAGATGTTCAATCAAATAAAACAATTCAAATCAAAACAATAACAATGAGGATTTATTGTAATCCAGAAGACCATGAACAGACTAAAGGATAATGTATATCCATATCCAAATATATCACAATCAAATACATATCTCGCCAATTCACTCGGATATATAAAAAAAAATTAAAGTTGAATGAATATAAATCAAACTATAATTAAATATGATTAAAGCGATCCTGACATTACAATAGTGATAAGTAACCAAAAAAAAAAAAAATCTGGTTATGAGTAAAAGACTCACCCAGTATAATATATTAATGAAATAGTTGAAAATGCAGACAATGAAATTAAAACAAGGTGAAATTAAATGAAATGCACATAAAAGCTTGTGGTTTAGATAAATTAACAAATAATCAGATCACCGTCATGGCGTCGTTGTTGATTTGCCTTTGACTGAAGAAGGTGGAGGATAGAATTTTGTATGCACTATTTAAGAGTGAAATGTCCCTGTAAATGTTGCATTAAGTTTCGTCACCTTTTTTAAGAATTGTCGTGTGAGTATCTTTTTTAATTATTCATACATTTGTATATACATTTGTTTTCCACTTTTGCTGTATTTTAATTCTTTTATTTCTTCTAGTGTTGACGGTAGGTAGAGGAAATATTATTTTATATTTTTCTGTAATATTCAATAACGAACTTTTATAAAACACACAGTAACTTCTCTAACTTGAATTTCCAAGGGATAGCAAATAAAATTCAAGTTAGGAAAAATTCGAGTTATAGAAAAATATGTGTATACCATTGCGTGTACACATATTTATGTGTGTATGTATGTATTTAGAAGCAATAAATATACATAAAACGTTAATAATCCTAAATTATTAGTTTTTAAAAATTGCACATACAATGTTTCAATAAATATTTTGTAATTTAGCATTTGCCTATTCGAAAATCGCCTATTTGAAAATCTAAAAGCTTTCCTAATTAGATTAGTCAGTTTTTAAGTATGTATTTTATATGTACATATATATCTATATATATATATATATATCTGTATATATAAATATTTGAAGGTCAACGTTTGAACTGATTTGACCAATATGTAAAACAATTAAATTGATTAAAAATCTTAGTTCTAAGAATTGCATCAATTTATCAAAGATCTTTCATAAACCTTACATCGATATTTACACATACTTGTATATGCAATAATACCCTATATAACACACACAAGTATTTAAACTAATGACGAAAATTTCATTGGATAAAAGTTTATACCAAAATTTATCTATTAAGCTTTGTCCGCACTGTATATGCAGAGATATTTTACTATAAAAAACATGAATTGTTCAGTAAATTTTACTGATTATTTCTAAATAAATTTTGTTTCCACACAGTATATGTAGAAATAAATCTTACTCAATGATTTTAATAAAACTGACTATTAAATTAGGTATAATTTTTTCCATTACGGAAAAAAAAAACAAAATGGCAAATTTATCTTAGCTAAAGTGAATGACACTAAATATTTTTAATATATAACGGGTGTTTTTTATAGAGGTATAAAACTTTAAGTCGGCAACACTTTTTTAACTGGCGGCTATTTTGTCAGCTGTCAAGTGATTTATGTTTAGTTTGGTTTGGCATTTCAACATGAATAGACTGACGCCTGAACAACGCTTCCAAATTGTGCAAATTTATTTTGAAAATCATGGTTCTGTTCGAAATACTTATCGCGCACTACGTTCATTTTACGGTCAACATAATCGTCCATCATAGTAATTAATTCGATTAACTATGGAACGTTTTCGCACCACGTTTACTCTAAATGATAATACGCATCCACAGAGACGTCGTACAGTGCGTACAGAAGAAGTCATTGCTGCTGTAGAGCGTAGCGTAGAGGAAGACCCGAATCAGTCTATCCGCCATCGTGCAAAGGAATTGGATATGTGTCCATCCACTTTATGGAAGATTTTGCGGAAAGATCTTGGTTTGCATGCTTACAAAATCCAACTCGTGCAAGAATTGAAGCCACATGATCACCTAGCAAGGCGTAGATTCGGTGAATGGGCCCAAAACAAGATTGCCGTTGATCCCGATTTTCATAAGCGAATTTTGTTTAGCAATGACGCTCACATTTGTTTGAATGGCTACGTCAATAAACAAAACTGCCGTATTTGGAGTGAGGGTAATCCTCAAGTGTATGTTGAGAGACCGTTACATCCAGAAAAACTGACTGTTTGGTGTTCTTTATGGGCTGGTGGAATCATTGGTCCGTACTTCTTTAAAAACGATGCTGGTCAGAACGTTACAGTCAATGGTGACCGCTATAGAGCCATGATTACTGACTTTTTCGTTCATCAATTGAACAACCATGATGTGCAGGAGCTGTAGTTTCAACAAGACGGCGCAACATGTCACACAGCTCGTGCCACAATTGTTACAGTCAATGGTGACCGCTATAGAGCCATGATTACTGACTTTTTCGTCCATCAATTGAACAACCATGATGTGCAGGAGCTGTAGTTTCAACAAGACGGCGCAACATGTCACACAGCTCTTGCCACAATTGATTTATTGAAGGAAACGTTTGGTAATCGCATAGTTTCACGTTTCGGACCCGTGAATTGGACTCCAAGATCGTGCGATTTAACGCCGCTAGACTATTTTCTGTGGGGATATGTGAAGTCGCTAGTCTATGCCGATAAGCCCGAAACGATTGACCACTTGGAGGACAACATTCGCCGCGTTATTGCCGATATACGGCCACAAATGTTGGAAAAAGTCATCGAAAATTGGACCTCCAGATTAGACTACGTCCGAGCCAGCCGTGGCGGTCATATGCCAGAAGTCATATTTAAATTATAATGCCAGAAGATTATCTTTCGAATAAAGTAAATTTCATGTCAATTTAAAAAATTCATCTTTGTTTTATTCCATTTCAAAGTTCTATACCTCTATAAAAAACACACTTTATATATATATATATATATATATATATATATATAAATATATAAATATAATATTTTCGTGACCTTGGTATGATAAGGTAAACTTAATAAGTCGGCGATTAAAGGTCTGGTTCATTACTTCAAAGTATATATATTTAAAACAACCCTACATGTTTCGGCAATGATGCCTTTGTCAAGGGAATAAAAAATATAAATATATATATATATATGTATATATATATATGTATATATATATATATATATATATATATATATATATATATATATATATAGCATACGTTGTTTGAATGAATTTGGTGGGTTAAAACACCGTACCAACTTGCTTGCCTTCTTATATAGGAAGAGAAAAAAAATATAAGAATAATGAAATACTCGAACTAATTAATGGAACCAAATCTCATCGAAGTAACAATAAAATTTACCAAATATATTCTCGAAGACAATCACCTCGTATAAAACGTATTCGGTGTTACCACATGCTGACAAAGAATTTACATCTTCATTTATCCGTGTAACTACACGACAAAATAATTATAATACTATCTCTCGTTACTTCCTAAAACCCAAGCTAGAAATGCAAACCCGCATTTGTGAACAGTATCACTGTATTATCCAATTCTAACTTATAAGATGTTCTTTATCATCATGGAACAACCACTTATGCTTTATAACCAGAGCATAATAAAATGAGAGCGAAACCCACTCCATGTCCAGCTTTATATGAAGCTGGATCTACGTCATATAGAAAAAAACATATTCGAAAGAACATTCCAATTATCCCCCATTTAATTAATTTCCAACAAGAAATCGATCATAAGGGAAGGTTAATGAACAACGTCCACTTCTGAAGACTCTAAACATTAATTAACTCGTACAAAACCATAAATAATTACTAATGACTGTAGGCCTACATATCGTATTTTGACAAAATTAAATGTCTAATCATTTTTAATGAAATTATTATCTTCCGATAAATTACCAAGTTCCTATAAAAGCAATGTCAATGAAAATAAAACCAACTGCCTTACGATATTAAAAGAGAGGCTTCAGTTACAATAGGAACAATTAACTGACAAAAATACGTATATAATCAAGTTAATTATTAGGAATCAAGCAGTACAATAAATATAATGAAATTTTAGGTATTATACAGTCGAAGAGTAGTTATAATTATGGCAGACCTAGTATAATATACAGTGTTATCCAAAAATAACGAACGAACAAAGTGCTGAATAAGGTAAACTAATTTTTAGGCAACTAAAGTAGTACGATAATTAGTAAATATTATATAGCTGAACTAAATTGTACGAGGGTCGAATTTGAAGTATAACAATTTTTAATAGAAGAAATTGTCATCATTGGGCACAACAAAATCCACATGCCATTAGAGAAGCAAATTTTCAAGACACTTTTAGCTTTAATGTTTTTGCAATAATTATACATATCCACGTTGAAAATGAAATTTATATCGAGAATTTAACAAGCGTCAGGTATCTACAATTGTTAAGGAAAGTAGGACTGCCATTTTTGAATAACCTATGTTGGTTTCAAATGGATCGAGCAGATTCGAGCACCTGTTCACTCTTCACATGAGGTATATCGGGAATAAACCAATATCTTTGAGGATAAGTGGATTGGTGCAATGGACCTTGGTTCTGGCCACTTAGATTCCCCGATCTGACTCTTCTTGATTTTTATTTATGGGGTCAAATAAAAAATGAGTTTTATGCGTCTCCCGTGCAAAACAGAATAGCTTATAACTAGAGAAAGAGAAGGTTTTCGAAACTTGAACACTGAGCAAGTAAGAGAAGCAACTACAACAGACTTAAGGAGAGTCATGCTTTGTTTAGATCGCAGATCATTAGAAAGAATATTGATTTTACTGAAATGGAAAATCTGAAACAAAAAAGTGTTGAATCACATATCGAATGTAGCAGCATAAAAATACAAAAATCCAATATACTAATAACACAGGTCTACAGTGATTTTGATGTTTGAAAGCTGCTAATTTGTATATGTTTGGGGGCCCTTATTCCAAAAAACGCCATATTTTTGCTCTATCACGTAAATTTTTTTTATAGCGCTCTATATCTTAAAAATGTTAATTTATTAATATACATACCTATGACAAGAATATGTTTGTTCCATGTTAGGCATGATTTTTAAATGAATTGATTTTTATGAAATTAAATGTGATTTGGCAACACTGGTTAATATTAGATTTCTCAGCAAAGCAACAGAGTCGGCGCAGAAGAGTCAACGTTGAAACCTGCTTATGTGCAGTTTGGTTGTGTTAGTCGTCGTGCTACTGTGTCCGCGCGCTTGTTGTCTTCGTTGTTGCGTATTTTAAGTGTTCTGGAACGTATAAATATGGAAAGAAGACATTGTGTGAACAATCCGAATAACTCTTGTTATATCTTGGTAGTTATGTCGTAGTAAAGCAGAGGCAAACTATAACTTCGTTTGTGAAAAATGTATACCACGCTTATTTTGGTGTAAAAATTGGCGACCAAGACAAGTCCTGGGCTCCTCATACTGTTTGTTCCGTTTGCTTGAAGCATCAAGAGACTCGCAAAAAGGTAGGAAGAAATGTTTAAGCTTTGGTGTTCCTATGGTATGGCGAGAGCCTAGAAATCACAGTGATGATTGTTATTTTTGTTCGTGTAATGTTCAAGGATTTATCAGAAAAAATAAGAAATAAATTGTGTATCCCAATCTTGACTCTGCTATTCGACCAGTTCCTCATGGACCAGATGTACCGATACCTACCGCCCCAAAAGCACTAGAAAACGTCATATCGTCAGAATCAGAGGAATCTAATTGCGACCCAGATGACTCAGATTTCACACCAGATTTCAGAGAGCCCGAAGTGTTTAACCAGAGCGAACTAAATGATTTAATTAGAGATTTGCACCTTCCAAAGGATGCATCCGAATTGTTAGCCTCCCGACTTCGTGAGAAACATTTACTGGCACCTGGCGTCACATCAAGCTTTTACCGGGATCGCGAAAAAGAGTTATGTCAATATTTTACTCAAGACGGACCGCTAGTGTATTGCAACAATATTCCTGACTTAATTTCAAAATTAGGAAATGTGCCGTATGTAAAAGAAGAATGGCGCCTGTTTATTGACTCAAGTAAGCGTAGTTTAAAAGGCGTTTTATTGCACAATGATAACGAGCTGGCCTCGGTTCCCGTTGCCCATTCGGTACATTTAATGGAAACGTATGAAAATTTTGAACTTCTTTTAAAGAAAATAACCTACCAAGAACATCAGTGGATGCTTTGTGGTGACCTTAAAGTGCTGTGCATGCTACTAGGACAACAAGGAGGTTATACAAAATTTCCATGCTTTATTTGTGAGTGGGATAGTCGAGCAAGGGATAGACATTGGACTCAAATAGAATGGCCCTCAAGAACAAGCCTTACACCTGGTAGCAAAAATGTATTAAGAGATAGCTTGGTTGACCTCAAAAAAGTTTTACTGCCTCCTCTCCATATCAAACTTGGTTTGATGAAGCAGTTTGTTAAAGCCCTAGACAAAAATGGACAGTGTTTTAAATATTTGTGCGAGACATTTCCAGCCTTATCCGATGCCAAGTTAAAAGAAGGTATTTTTGTTGGGCCGCAGATAAGAACATTATGCAAAGACAAGGATTTTCAAAACACAATGACCAATGTCGAGAAAAACGCCTGGGTTTCATTTAAAGAAGTAATTGATAAGTTTCTTGGGAACTCTAAGGACGAAAACTACGAAAATATTGTTCAAAATATGTTACAACACTTTCATCGTCTAGGTTGTAATATGAGTTTGAAAGTGCATTTCCTGTTTTCACGCTTGAACTATTTTCCTGAAAATCTTGGAGCAGTTAGCGAAGAACAGGGAGAGAGATTTCACCAAGACATTAAGGAAATGGAACGGCGATACTAAGGCAGATGGAGCATAACGATGATAGCGGACTACTGCTGGATGTTAAAACGGGATATGCCCTTAAAAACATACAACTGAATGTCCGGACAACGTAGCTTTCTGGCAAAAAGACAAAGATTTCACTTAAAAAATACTGAGTAAAGTATTTTTTTTCCACTTTTTTAACTTGTATTCCACCTTTTTACTCAATAAATAAATAATTTTTTTTAGAAATATCGTTTTTTTTTCATTTAATATTTGCAAAAAAACCTTACGTGATACAAATAAATGCATAGAATTTTTGAAATCAGCCTACCAAAATTATATAAAATCAGTTTTCAAAATAAAAACATCTGTCAAAAAGTTTAATTTTGTAGACCTGTGTAATTAATGTCTACAGACCACCATCTGGGAATATTAATACATTCTTTGGCGTATTCGAGGATATTCTGCGTACTATATCTGGAAAATATAATAACGGTTTGTTGGTTTCTGGCGATTTCAATGTAGATTTGCGGCGAGACGGAGATACTAACGTCAAAAGAATGAGACACATCTTGGCATCCTTTGGTTTGGTTGAGGCTATAAGGGAGCCTACCAGAGTCAACAAACATAGTGATAACATATTTACGAATGTAAAAAACTTCAATAGTAGTGTTGTCATAACTGCACTATCCGATCACTACGGTCAAAAACTTAGTTTTAGTATCGAAAATGAAGAAATTAGCTTTCAAGGAATATGGAAAAGACAGATTACTGATGAAAATTTGCAAGAGATACTAGAGTACTTGAACTCTATTGATTGGTCAGTGACTGCGAGTATGCAAAATCCTGATGCAGCCTATTATACTCTTCAACAATACATTATAAATAAATTAGATGACGTATGTCCTAGGAAATTCAGTAAATCCTATAAAGATAAAAACTTCAAATGGATAACTGAGGAAATAAGACAGAAATGTTGTATAAAAAGACAGATGTATCAAGATATGAAACAGGGCCTGATTAATGGGGAAACTTACAAAGCTTATTCTAACACATTAAAAAAGGAAATAGAATATCAAAAGAGGAAAGAGAACAGTGCATTCATTAACAATTCAAAAAACAAAATCTAAGCAACCTGGCAATTAGTTAAGCAAATTACTTCAGAAAAGAGAGCCTACTTAATGTTGCAGACATAAATATGGAAGAACATTTTAAAGACGAGTGAATTGTTGTCATCAACATCAATAATTACCTCCTTAATATGTGTAATGATATGGAGCAAGGATTGGATAGCTGTGAAATCTCGGATTATAATCATCATACACTATATCTGAGACCAACAACATGTTTTGAAATAGAGGATATAATTCAAAATTTAAAAACCACAAATTCGGTAGGGTTCGACGAGGTGCCCATGAAGTTAATCAAATACTGCAAGAGAACACTGTCAATCATATTGGAACCTTTGATAAATCAGAGTCTCGAAACAGGTATATTTCCGGATATGCTAAAACACTCGAGTATAAAACTTATACACAAGAAAGGGGACAAGAAAGACATAGAAAACTACAGGCCCGTTTCCCTGCTACTGAATATATCCAAAATATATGAAAAAATAGAAGAACTTACCTTTTGTGATAGCACTAAATTTCTGTGAGTATGTTGATAGCCAACTAAATTGGAGGGCACATATCGAATACTTAGCTTCGAGTACGTCTGGATTTGCATATGCATTGCGTACTATAGCTTCCTCTGTAGATAGAGCAACTGCACTGGATGTTTACTATGCCTATGTTCAATCGCGTTTGCGATATGGCATAATCTTTTGGGGTACGTCTGTGGACGTCTCGAGAATTTTCATTCTGCAAAAAGATGTGCATTAGGACTGTTTTTGGACTAAGACGAAGAGACACATGTAGACCGGTATTTATAAGAAACAGCATACTTACCTTGCCATGTCTTTATATACTTGAGTGTGCGTTATTCGTAAAAGCAAACTATGACCTATTTGCAAGCAAAGAACTCACTCATCAGTATGACACAAGAGGTGTTAGAAACGCGTATATAGTGCCTCCACAAACTAGCAAATCTCTAATAAGTAAGAGTGTAGTAACACAAGCGACTCGAATATATAATCATTTGCCAATTGCTATAAAAATTGAAAAAAAAGACAAAATTTAAACATGTTTTGTGCCGCCTGCTAACATCAAAAGCATTTTACAGTGTACAAGACTTTCTGGAACATGGATTTTGATCATAGTGCGATGACTTGCATTGTAATTTAATGTAGACTTTTGTTTTATATGTCAACAATTATTAATGTTTATGTGAATGTTAATTTTATCATTTTTACTATTTTTTAATGTTTCTTGACATTTTCCATACATGTATGATGTAATACGGAATAAAGTTTATTATTATTATTATTATTTTGAAGATTTGCGAATATCATTATTAACGCATTATGTGTCTTTAATATATTGATCTTATTCACTTTTTGTGGTATTATTGTTATCTCATATGACATATTTCAATCATTTGAAGAGATTCATCATGAATGTAGAATAAATTCAAAATATCTCTATTAGAATAAATATTAAATTCGTCTTGGATATTTGTGAACAACATAAAACCAGTTAGACACGAAATACACTTTGTGACAATTTTCGACAGATTTATTTTTCAAGGCTTACTACAACGACTTTTCTTGATAATGCTCAATTTAGAAAATAATCATTAATAACTCTAAAACTATGAGAGATAGACATAGGGAAACCTATACCTACCTGTACGATGCAAAATATTTATCTACTTACTATGGCGAGCTCATCTACAGGTGTTCCTTTTTAAAAAATCGATTTTTCTATAATTAAAGATTACTTAAATAATCAATAAATTTTGAACACTCTGTAATATATTTCTTAAATGTTTCGACATTACTCGGAATCTGATACCTTTCGCTGTCTGCAGTAGAAACATGACGTAGTTTAGATCAAATACGCCTGAGATATATGGTTTTAAAAAGTACTGAAAAAACAAAAAATTTCACAAAAATCAAAATAATTCAAAACTGTTAATTTTTTGCTAAAGAAACCTTAATATAAAGTGTTATAGTACTTTACAAGGAATCTAAAAAAGCAATGAAAAGTATCACATTCCATTTGAAATATCAAAGTTGGCTATGACTTCCGGTATAACCGAAAGTGGTTCATGAGTGTAAATATTTTATTTGAACACATCAAGTATCAAGATTACGTGCCACAAATTTTCAAAAGTATCCTAAGGCGTTAACATATAAAGCTTCTAATGAACGGGTTGCGTGAAAAACCCTGTATATCACATTATGTCAATTAAGTGAAATTTTCTGAATTTTATTACTCGTTTTGTGTGTGTACACATCGTTTATTAATTAAAAAAATTATCTAAGTTATAAAGTAGTTCAGATAAACTAATTAATGTCTTATTTATAGGGAAACCGAAGTATATTTTAATCAGTTAAGAAAACATGCAAGACGATATCTTAATAAGAGAGCTTTAGCAAAACAAATTCGTCGGGAAAAAACTTTAGCTAGACAAGAAGCTTATAGAATATTTAAAAGACTATTAATGAAAGCGATGAAGTACTCATTTTTAAATCCCCCTCCACCTATAGTATCACCGGTAATGAGGGAAACATCTAATAAAATTTTAAAATTGTTATGTGAAATACATGACGTTGATATTCCAAAACGTGAAAAGAACGACAAGAAAAGTATATTTTTGTTGAATTTAGCAGATTGGTCAGCGATATTAATATCGAATATTTATTATGAAGTTAATGTAAATGAAAAAGTTGAAACCGAGCGTTTAAAGCAATATTCTAAAACAAGTATAAAGTCGTCTGAAAAATCACAGGCGGATGGCGATGGAGAAGAAGACGACGATGAAGAAACAAGTCATACAACTGAGGAAAAATCAGAACCTGAAACAGCATCGTATGTTCTCTCAAACGAGGAAGCTAAAACTGAAAGTGCCAAAACTGAAGATGAAACCATTTCTGGAGATGAAACTACAGTAGCAGATGAATCTGGCGCGGAAGACGATGTTTTTGGATTCGAAGAATAATACTTTCAAATGTCAAATGCTTTTGAATGCATTGTTTTCGTAATGTATATAATTTTTTGTATGTACTATGTTGCATCAGATATATGTTCAATAAACAGACTGCTATACTGACGGTTTGATGACGGTTCTTCAACCTCGCCATTTAGCCGTAATATGGAATGCTGACAGTATTTGTCTCTTATGAATGCGAGATAAGTGTTAATCGCGTTTCCAACTGGTCCAGTAGTTTTTTGAGCCTGTTTTAAAAAATTCTAACGTTGATAAAAAGGATGCGCCGTCTGCGAACATTATCAATGTTAGTAATTAGGACAATCGACGAAAACGGTAATCCTTGCAATACCGAGACCATTGTTAGACGAAATACTACTTCTAAGTCAAGTTTTGTTTTGTAGTTTAAAGACGAATTTAACACTTATTCGGTTACAAATTAAGCTATGATTAATATAAATAAACATGACTTAATTCAACATAATTAATTAATTCGTTCATTAAACCTTAATCTAATCTAGCTTTATACTGTAAAGCATTAGTCAAAAAAATTAATAAATGCGCGTGGCTCGATCCGGCTCTGGTAAATTTAGTATTACTTTATAACTGCAGCGCCACCCCTACTGAAGCGTAATGGTGGGAGTTGTGGATGCGATAATGCATACTGTAAATCAGAAATCAGTCTGTTATCAACTTCCGTGAAGTGTGGCTTATTCAAACCACGAATTAACAGATATCGTCTTATTATACGGTGAAACAGGTGGAAATGTTAGAGCTACTAAACGTATTTATGAAGGGCGGTTTTCGAACCGAAGACGTCCATTCGATGATTTAATTTTACAAACCGTGTACAGATTGACAGATCGCGGTACATTGCATCCAAGTTATGAAGGTCGTCACCGTGAAAGACCGCGTGAGGAGGAACAAGTTTTGGATATTGTAAATGAAAATCCAAACATAAGTACCCGAGCGGCTGTGAAAGTGGTAGACGTTTCACACATACAAACAATCCATAACATACTTTGAACGAATTTGTTACAATCCTACCACGTTCAATGTGCCCAAGAACTTACGGAAGCCGATCACCTGCCACGAGTTAACTTTTGTAGATGGCTCAGTCGGAAACCTACACAATAACCGTACTTTGCCTCGAGGATGTTATTTACCGATGAGTGTACTTTTACGTGGGGCGATATTTTAAATTTTCACAACCTTCATTACTGAGCCGATGCAAACCCCGCCATCATATATCAAGGTCGTTTTAAACACCGTTTTTCAAAAATGGGCTGGAATTGTCGGTGATGACTTGCTAGGGCCGCACGTACTACCTACACGACTCAACGGATGAGCTACTTGGATGCTCCTCCAGAAACACGAGCTTGTATGTGGTTTATCCACGATGGTGCACCTACCCATTCTAGTGAAGTGCGCAACTTTTAAAATCATTATAAATAAATAATTTTTTTTAGAAATATCGTTTTTTTTTCATTTAATATTTGCAAAAAAACCTTACGTGATACAAATAAATGCATAGAATTTTTGAAATCAGCCTACCAAAATTATATAAAATCAGTTTTCAAAATAAAAACATCTGTCAAAAAGTTTAATTTTGTAGACCTGTGTAATTAATGTCTACAGACCACCATCTGGGAATATTAATACATTCTTTGGCGTATTCGAGGATATTCTGCGTACTATATCTGGAAAATATAATAACGGTTTGTTGGTTTCTGGCGATTTCAATGTAGATTTGCGGCGAGACGGAGATACTAACGTCAAAAGAATGAGACACATCTTGGCATCCTTTGGTTTGGTTGAGGCTATAAGGGAGCCTACCAGAGTCAACAAACATAGTGATAACATATTTACGAATGTAAAAAACTTCAATAGTAGTGTTGTCATAACTGCACTATCCGATCACTACGGTCAAAAACTTAGTTTTAGTATCGAAAATGAAGAAATTAGCTTTCAAGGAATATGGAAAAGACAGATTACTGATGAAAATTTGCAAGAGATACTAGAGTACTTGAACTCTATTGATTGGTCAGTGACTGCGAGTATGCAAAATCCTGATGCAGCCTATTATACTCTTCAACAATACATTATAAATAAATTAGATGACGTATGTCCTAGGAAATTCAGTAAATCCTATAAAGATAAAAACTTCAAATGGATAACTGAGGAAATAAGACAGAAATGTTGTATAAAAAGACAGATGTATCAAGATATGAAACAGGGCCTGATTAATGGGGAAACTTACAAAGCTTATTCTAACACATTAAAAAAGGAAATAGAATATCAAAAGAGGAAAGAGAACAGTGCATTCATTAACAATTCAAAAAACAAAATCTAAGCAACCTGGCAATTAGTTAAGCAAATTACTTCAGAAAAGAGAGCCTACTTAATGTTGCAGACATAAATATGGAAGAACATTTTAAAGACGAGTGAATTGTTGTCATCAACATCAATAATTACCTCCTTAATATGTGTAATGATATGGAGCAAGGATTGGATAGCTGTGAAATCTCGGATTATAATCATCATACACTATATCTGAGACCAACAACATGTTTTGAAATAGAGGATATAATTCAAAATTTAAAAACCACAAATTCGGTAGGGTTCGACGAGGTGCCCATGAAGTTAATCAAATACTGCAAGAGAACACTGTCAATCATATTGGAACCTTTGATAAATCAGAGTCTCGAAACAGGTATATTTCCGGATATGCTAAAACACTCGAGTATAAAACTTATACACAAGAAAGGGGACAAGAAAGACATAGAAAACTACAGGCCCGTTTCCCTGCTACTGAATATATCCAAAATATATGAAAAAATAGAAGAACTTACCTTTTGTGATAGCACTAAATTTCTGTGAGTATGTTGATAGCCAACTAAATTGGAGGGCACATATCGAATACTTAGCTTCGAGTACGTCTGGATTTGCATATGCATTGCGTACTATAGCTTCCTCTGTAGATAGAGCAACTGCACTGGATGTTTACTATGCCTATGTTCAATCGCGTTTGCGATATGGCATAATCTTTTGGGGTACGTCTGTGGACGTCTCGAGAATTTTCATTCTGCAAAAAGATGTGCATTAGGACTGTTTTTGGACTAAGACGAAGAGACACATGTAGACCGGTATTTATAAGAAACAGCATACTTACCTTGCCATGTCTTTATATACTTGAGTGTGCGTTATTCGTAAAAGCAAACTATGACCTATTTGCAAGCAAAGAACTCACTCATCAGTATGACACAAGAGGTGTTAGAAACGCGTATATAGTGCCTCCACAAACTAGCAAATCTCTAATAAGTAAGAGTGTAGTAACACAAGCGACTCGAATATATAATCATTTGCCAATTGCTATAAAAATTGAAAAAAAAGACAAAATTTAAACATGTTTTGTGCCGCCTGCTAACATCAAAAGCATTTTACAGTGTACAAGACTTTCTGGAACATGGATTTTGATCATAGTGCGATGACTTGCATTGTAATTTAATGTAGACTTTTGTTTTATATGTCAACAATTATTAATGTTTATGTGAATGTTAATTTTATCATTTTTACTATTTTTTAATGTTTCTTGACATTTTCCATACATGTATGATGTAATACGGAATAAAGTTTATTATTATTATTATTATTTTGAAGATTTGCGAATATCATTATTAACGCATTATGTGTCTTTAATATATTGATCTTATTCACTTTTTGTGGTATTATTGTTATCTCATATGACATATTTCAATCATTTGAAGAGATTCATCATGAATGTAGAATAAATTCAAAATATCTCTATTAGAATAAATATTAAATTCGTCTTGGATATTTGTGAACAACATAAAACCAGTTAGACACGAAATACACTTTGTGACAATTTTCGACAGATTTATTTTTCAAGGCTTACTACAACGACTTTTCTTGATAATGCTCAATTTAGAAAATAATCATTAATAACTCTAAAACTATGAGAGATAGACATAGGGAAACCTATACCTACCTGTACGATGCAAAATATTTATCTACTTACTATGGCGAGCTCATCTACAGGTGTTCCTTTTAAAAAAATCGATTTTTCTATAATTAAAGATTACTTAAATAATCAATAAATTTTGAACACTCTGTAATATATTTCTTAAATGTTTCGACATTACTCGGAATCTGATACCTTTCGCTGTCTGCAGTAGAAACATGACGTAGTTTAGATCAAATACGCCTGAGATATATGGTTTTAAAAAGTACTGAAAAAACAAAAAATTTCACAAAAATCAAAATAATTCAAAACTGTTAATTTTTTGCTAAAGAAACCTTAATATAAAGTGTTATAGTACTTTACAAGGAATCTAAAAAAGCAATGAAAAGTATCACATTCCATTTGAAATATCAAAGTTGGCTATGACTTCCGGTATAACCGAAAGTGGTTCATGAGTGTAAATATTTTATTTGAACACATCAAGTATCAAGATTACGTGCCACAAATTTTCAAAAGTATCCTAAGGCGTTAACATATAAAGCTTCTAATGAACGGGTTGCGTGAAAAACCCTGTATATCACATTATGTCAATTAAGTGAAATTTTCTGAATTTTATTACTCGTTTTGTGTGTGTACACATCGTTTATTAATTTAAAAAATTATCTAAGTTATAAAGTAGTTCAGATAAACTAATTAATGTCTTATTTATAGGGAAACCGAAGTATATTTTAATCAGTTAAGAAAACATGCAAGACGATATCTTAATAAGAGAGCTTTAGCAAAACAAATTCGTCGGGAAAAAACTTTAGCTAGACAAGAAGCTTATAGAATATTTAAAAGACTATTAATGAAAGCGATGAAGTACTCATTTTTAAATCCCCCTCCACCTATAGTATCACCGGTAATGAGGGAAACATCTAATAAAATTTTAAAATTGTTATGTGAAATACATGACGTTGATATTCCAAAACGTGAAAAGAACGACAAGAAAAGTATATTTTTGTTGAATTTAGCAGATTGGTCAGCGATATTAATATCGAATATTTATTATGAAGTTAATGTAAATGAAAAAGTTGAAACCGAGCGTTTAAAGCAATATTCTAAAACAAGTATAAAGTCGTCTGAAAAATCACAGGCGGATGGCGATGGAGAAGAAGACGACGATGAAGAAACAAGTCATACAACTGAGGAAAAATCAGAACCTGAAACAGCATCGTATGTTCTCTCAAACGAGGAAGCTAAAACTGAAAGTGCCAAAACTGAAGATGAAACCATTTCTGGAGATGAAACTACAGTAGCAGATGAATCTGGCGCGGAAGACGATGTTTTTGGATTCGAAGAATAATACTTTCAAATGTCAAATGCTTTTGAATGCATTGTTTTCGTAATGTATATAATTTTTTGTATGTACTATGTTGCATCAGATATATGTTCAATAAACAGACTGCTATACTGACGGTTTGATGACGGTTCTTCAACCTCGCCATTTAGCCGTAATATGGAATGCTGACAGTATTTGTCTCTTATGAATGCGAGATAAGTGTTAATCGCGTTTCCAACTGGTCCAGTAGTTTTTTGAGCCTGTTTTAAAAAATTCTAACGTTGATAAAAAGGATGCGCCGTCTGCGAACATTATCAATGTTAGTAATTAGGACAATCGACGAAAACGGTAATCCTTGCAATACCGAGACCATTGTTAGACGAAATACTACTTCTAAGTCAAGTTTTGTTTTGTAGTTTAAAGACGAATTTAACACTTATTCGGTTACAAATTAAGCTATGATTAATATAAATAAACATGACTTAATTCAACATAATTAATTAATTCGTTCATTAAACCTTAATCTAATCTAGCTTTATACTGTAAAGCATTAGTCAAAAAAATTAATAAATGCGCGTGGCTCGATCCGGCTCTGGTAAATTTAGTATTACTTTATAACTGCAGCGCCACCCCTACTGAAGCGTAATGGTGGGAGTTGTGGATGCGATAATGCATACTGTAAATCAGAAATCAGTCTGTTATCAACTTCCGTGAAGTGTGGCTTATTCAAACCACGAATTAACAGATATCGTCTTATTATACGGTGAAACAGGTGGAAATGTTAGAGCTACTAAACGTATTTATGAAGGGCGGTTTTCGAACCGAAGACGTCCATTCGATGATTTAATTTTACAAACCGTGTACAGATTGACAGATCGCGGTACATTGCATCCAAGTTATGAAGGTCGTCACCGTGAAAGACCGCGTGAGGAGGAACAAGTTTTGGATATTGTAAATGAAAATCCAAACATAAGTACCCGAGCGGCTGTGAAAGTGGTAGACGTTTCACACATACAAACAATCCATAACATACTTTGAACGAATTTGTTACAATCCTACCACGTTCAATGTGCCCAAGAACTTACGGAAGCCGATCACCTGCCACGAGTTAACTTTTGTAGATGGCTCAGTCGGAAACCTACACAATAACCGTACTTTGCCTCGAGGATGTTATTTACCGATGAGTGTACTTTTACGTGGGGCGATATTTTAAATTTTCACAACCTTCATTACTGAGCCGATGCAAACCCCGCCATCATATATCAAGGTCGTTTTAAACACCGTTTTTCAAAAATGGGCTGGAATTGTCGGTGATGACTTGCTAGGGCCGCACGTACTACCTACACGACTCAACGGATGAGCTACTTGGATGCTCCTCCAGAAACACGAGCTTGTATGTGGTTTATCCACGATGGTGCACCTACCCATTCTAGTGAAGTGCGCAACTTTTAAAATCATTCTTATCCTCGATGGATAGGACGAGGTGGTCGATTCCTATGGTCTCCGCGTAGTCCCGTTTTAAATCCACTGGATTTCTTCTTATGGGGCCCCATGAGAAAGATTCAGTTTATAACGGCATGATATTGTCAACGAAGATGATCTTCGGCAACGTATTTTTCAAGCTGCGGCCCATATCCGTGAAGACCGAGCCATGTTAAATCGTGTACTTCGAAAGTTTACCGATCGGTTAGAAGCTTGTATTTACGAGAATGGCAGTCGTATTGAATTCAATCTCCTTTAAGCATTGCATCTGCTTCACATAAATCTGCCCTTTTTTGGGGCAAAGAAATTGTTATTAATCAAAGAGGCAAATAGAACACAGAAAAAAAATCAACATTCTATTAAAAATTACAAATGTATTTTATTATTTCTCGGCTTGACAAAATAAATGCCTATTTGTTTGTTGAATCGACAACATATACCTAAACATATAATTTCTATTTATTTAGATTCAATCTGAATACAGGACCGTATTTGGAAAGTGTCCCTGTTTTCGCAAAAAAAAGTTTCTATAGAATATATTTTTTTGTAGATATGAATTGCTATCTTACGTTTTATTATATATTAGCCTACGACGGGTTTTTCATTTAGACCCTGTATATGTAATGTTGTATATTATTCAAATAAATACGAACCGGCGATAAACGTGCCGTGCCGCCTTTAGAAAACTTAATGTATGTTACTTTAAATATGCTCCTATTTCATCGGAAGATGTTGAATGGTTGTTTTCAATGTATAAATGGATTTACGGTGACAGACAATAATTAACTCATGAGCATATGGAACAATTATTGGTGATTTACGTTCAGAGCCGGACATTTAAAAGTTGACATATAATATGAATAGAAAGAATAGAGGATTCTAAAAGGTGCTCAAATACTCAGCATCCGTTAAATATTTCAATCATTGGATATGTATGTAACAAATCGATAGTGTCTATAGATATAGAGCCGTTTTCACGCCGGCTTTTACATTTTGTAGGGTGCCCGGTAAGTACCAAGGGGGCCCACAAAGTATTATGAGTGTGTCTTACGCTTTCTTGAGAACCGTATTGTAGTTTTTCGCTACCCCCTAGCAGCTAGAACTCTGTTGACGTCATCCACCCAAGGTCCTCATCTAACATGAGGACTTTGGGGATACGCCCGATACTGGGGGGGATGACATCAAAACGGTTCTAGCTATTAGGGGGTAGCGAAATACCGCAACCTGGTTCTCAAGAAAGCGAGACACACTACGCAAGTTAAGCATCTTCTTCGTCGCCTATATGGCACTTAAGCAACAATGTAGGCCGATGTTTCCAAACAGTGTCAACTTTTAGGACGTTTTTTCTAAACAAGTTCGCCAACAGCTGACCAACTGTCGACAAACTGCTGTTTCACAATATTTGCTTACTTTGTAATACCTTTATAATAATAATAATATTCTTTATTGTCCAACAGAAATATTCCAATAACAGGGCAAAACATAACCTAAATAAATACATACAGTGAACCATAATATAATTACATATAAACACCTATTAAAAAATGTAAATAGTAAATAATAAAAATAAAAAATACAATTAAAGTACAAAATAAATAACAAATGAATAATTCGTAGATATATGTAGAATAGTCAAAATTACTTCAAATCACAGAGAAAAGTGATCAGGGTAGTATTTGCGAAGGTTGTGGCCCATATGAAGCAAAGGGGCTTTAAGCAACACATCGTATCTGGCGATGGGAACGGTGAAACGGTGAAAGTGTCCGACAATTGAGTTAAATGTCCTGGAACCAAAAAATTCAGTTGTATCAGAAGAGACTGACAATCAATCCTTCTTTTTAGTAAATTAAGGAGAAAATTGGTACCAAGATATTCTCTTCCAGGAGATACGTATATTCAGTGCCTTTTTCTAGATATAAACCGTCACATTTGAAAGACAGATACTTTTCTTTGAACACTCTCCACAGCCAAACGCAAATACAGGTAATTAGGATAACATATAGAAGAACCATATTCCAATCTACTTCTTACATAGGCGTAATACAGAGATTTTAATGTTAAGGGGTTACGAAACTGCCTACAAAATCTTATAATCTCAAAGATTTAATAGCTGCGGAACCCATATCTTGAATATGATTATTCAATCGTAATGCAGAATCAAATAACAACTCCAAATCCCTAACTTCATCTATTCTGGGAATGAGAATATGGTCCAGAGCATACGGGAACAAAACTGGGCTCGCAACACGGACTTACGAGATAATTGCACATTTGTCAGTATTCAAAGCTATTTCCATTATGTCTACACCACTGATTAACCAAATGAAGATTACGTAACAGTTCCCTACAATCGCTCAACGACGAGACTAGAAAATATTTTAAGATCATCCGCGTAAACTAACACTTTACAATCAAATAGCATAATAAGATCATTATTAAAAATATTAAATAATAAGGGTCCTAGAGTAGATATTTGGGGAACGCTCGACGATTGAGTATACTGCCTGAATTGAAAACCATTGTAGAAGACGTAACTAGATCTGCTACACGAATATGAAGGTATTAGTTGAAGTAGACCATGCGAGAAACCAAAACTTGGTTAACAGTAAGCAATGGCTAACAGAATCAAATGCTTTGGCAAAATTTGTATAGACGACATTTACATCTAAAGCTTCACTAATGTATTGGGTTATTTCAGCCAAATTCGTAATAGTGGATCTACCTGCAATGAAGCCGTGTTGTACAACCAACGCCGATTTACACTTGAAAATAATTTGTTAATCCAACAAACTTTCAAAGATCTTCGCAAAATTGTTAACAGGCCTATAATTTAAAAGGTTCGATCTGATACCCTTCTTGAAAACTGAAATAACTGCCAATCTTCCACATTCTCGGAAACGAGGATGACTTAATTATTAAATTAAAAATAACTATTAAGGGCTGACATAGCAATCCCGCGCAATCCTTCGCAAAAAAAGCTGGATAAACCATCATACCTCGAAGTAAAGCCAGATTTTAGATTCTTCATGCACTTGAACGTTTCCTCTGAAGAAAGAGGTTGAATTGATACGCATAATGAGTGGTAGGTAGATGTGGTATTCGTGACATTAGGTACATAATGAAAACCATCTGAGAAAACATTACTATTTTCCGAGGATTTGAAACATTATCGTCGTTCATCATAGTCAGGTATCCTAGACATGTTTCTCTTATTCGCTATAAAATTCCAAAAGGATTTCGGATCTCACGATTTCAATCTCCACACTCGATTGATATAAGTATTATACGCACTCAATACTTCACGTTTTACCTTGGAATGTAATCTGAAAAATTCAGAACGATGAAACTGAGATCGTGTTTTCTTAAATTTACGGAAGTAATACTCCTTCAGTTTTATCAATTTCTTTAAGTCAGTATTGAATCAGGGAGGAAACACATGTTTGGAAGACCTTATTTTACTAATTGATTGATCAACTATGGAATACAGTTTATCTTAAAAAGCAGATACTGCTATATTTGCATTACTAAATGAAGATAAACAATTCCAGTCAACATCCAAGTGCAGAGTGGTGTGCATCTTCCGTAACTATAGGATCCGTATCACGACATACAGAAACCATGCATTCAAAGTTACTGAAGACTAATTCAAGCAATCTTCCATTAACATTGGTAATGTTATATTGGCGCAAGTCGAGAGTAGACCTAAAATTAAGAAGACTAAAGTATTTTTTACCCGTTCCTTGAGCAATAATATACAATCTATAAGGTAGCAATTTTGTTTGCTTACGCTTCAATAACCTCAACACGATTACGTACGAATATATCAGCTGTGAATCATTTATAATGTAAAAATTATTGGTTCTGAAAAGAATAAATTTTGATTTCAAAAGAACCGATTTGAAAAGGTGAAACAGGTGGAAAGCTTAAATGAAATGTTCGAAGTGTCTGCCATCAGCGTGGAGACACGCCTCCATGCGACGTGAATAATTTGTCACGAACCGGATGAAAGGGTGCCTTATGTCTAATACGTAGTGCTGTGTCAAAAATTAGGAATGCGAACTTCAGCACCAGAATCATTATTGGTGACGAATCGTGGGTGTACGTGTATGATCCTGAAACAAAGCAGCAGTCATCACAGTGGAAGAGGCTATCGTCGCCACGACCGAAGAAAGCACAGCAAGTTCAAAGCAACGTCAAGTTTATGTTGATTTGCTTTTTTGACGCTGATGTCATCGTGCACAAAGAATTTCTCCCAACAGGTGAAACAGTTAATGGACGATTTCATTTCGATGTTCATCGGCGATTAAGAGAAAACATTTGACGCAAGCGACCTGCCAAGTAGTGCAACAATTTGTGGATTCTACACCATGTCAATACACCAATACACACGTCACTAGTGCGTTAGTTTCTAACGTCAACGAAACCGGCAGTAATACCCCACCCTCTTTACTCCTTAGATCTAGCCTTTTGTGACTTTTTCCTGTTTCCGATGTTGAAACTGAAGCTCAAGCGGTGCCGTTTTGAGATGATTGAGGAGATCCAGACCGAATCGCAGGCAGTGTTGAACACGTTAACACGCGAAGACTTCCAGCACTGTTTCCATGGATAAGTCGCTGGGATCGGGTATTCATGCGTTGAAGGGCAGTGGTGATGAATAAGTTGTAAGAACAATTTAGTTTTTTTTTCACATTCCGGAAATTTTTGGGTAGCACCTCCTATATATATATATATATATATATATATATATATATATATATATATATATATATAAAATTGATAAAGTATTTCTTTGCAGTTTGCAAAGCGCGAACCACAAATTGTACTTTATCTCTTTCTAACACATATAAATACTCGCTGTAACACTACACATGTTAGTTATTTTAAGGTATTCTTGTGCGTAAATATTGTAAAGTTTGTCTTTTCGAGTCCTTAAATAAAACTAACAATAACTTTAGACACACACACTATATTAATATTAAAACGTATAACAATATAAAACTAACTATTAACAACAATAAGTACATTTATGTATTCTATATTTATGTAACTATATTTATGTTTACTTCGCGAGACTGTAGGATTCAATGAATGTCCATCCCTTCTTCGACGCGGCTTTTATATTGTCGTGAATATATTCTAGACGCAGGCAGAACGATTGAGAAAACGCTAGATAGTATGACGCGCTATGCGTTAATGGATGAGTCATCACATTGCCCCCTTCTTAAGAATGAAGTTTCGTCCCGAAACATGTCATGTTTTGGTTCCCTCAACCGATGGCGAAATCGACAGGTAGGGCCTTTGTTACATTGTGACGTCATAGCGAAATAACAGTCCACGGTCTTATCTTGCCTGGATGGACAGGAATATTCAAGCCGGTAGCTGCATACCAGAATTTCCATACCAGTATGTCGGAAGATTACTTCCAACATGCTCCTTACAATTCTCCAGTCCAGGCGGTCCAATCCACAACCCAATTTTGGAACTGCTAATTTCAGAATGTCTTGCTGTAACGTTTGTTCGCGTAAGTGGGTCAGGGCCTCCCATAAGGCTCGATAGGTTGGCTTTAGGCTCGACAGTTCTTTCGTGACCAAATAAAATATGGGCTGTCCTTCATTTATTATTTGGAGACTCTTCCCAATTGCTGGTCCCTGCTGCCTTGGCTTTTCGATTCTGCCAAATCTCTCTTTAAATTCCCGGGCAATTCCTTTGGCCATTCGTAGATCTCGAGCTACGCAATGAGCAAGCGCGTAGTCTGGCGGCACCGTGAACAAATCCTGCTGTTTCTCGATGGTTACCCCAAATCGAGCTTTTCTCGAACCAGAATACTCTTGCATAAAGTCTTCGAAGGTTAGTTCATGGTATTGGCTATCCAATCGGCGCAAGTCAACGGTTTCGTCATTGTCTCCAGAGTATGGGGCTAATCGATTAAAATGTACGACTCTTGGCTTAGTGTGAGGTGTTCGCCTGATGCGGTATATTACATCGTTGATCCGCTTCAACACCTCGTATGGCCCCTCCCAATTCTTTTGAAGTTTTGGGGATAGGCCCCGTCGGCGTTGTGGATTATATAGCCAAACCCGATCGCCTTCATGGTAACCACTCTTCTCGGCGTTGATGTCATAGCTCTCCTTCATTCTGTCACTAGCATCTTGGATATTGTGTCTGACTTGTTCATGTATATTATCTAGTCGTCGCCTGAGCGTGCTGACATAATCTTCTCCGGCAAGATCTTCACCAGGCTTGCTCCCAAACTTTAAATCACAGGGCAATCGGAGTTCCCTCCCGAATAGCACGTTTGCTGGTGATTGGCCAGTTGTCTCTTGAACGGAGGCCCGATACGCCATTAGAAATAATGGTAAATGTTCCTCCCAATCTCTCTGGTGTTCGGAGACCACTTTGGATAAGTGTCTGATCATGGTCTTGTTCATTCGCTCTACCATCCCATCTGATTGTGGATGCAAGGGAGTTGTTCTCGTCTTCCGTATGCCCAAAAGTCCACACATCTTTTCGAATAGACTTGACTCAAAATTCCGCCCTTGATCGGAATGAAGTTCCAAGGGTGCACCAAAACGGCTGACTAACTCCTTCACAATCACGTCTGCTACAGTTCCAGCTTCTTGATTTGGTAGAGCATATGCTTCAACCCATTTGGTAAAGTAATCCATGACCACTATTATGTATTTATTTCCTTTGTCGCTTTCTGGAAAAGGACCGGCGGCGTCTATGGCGATCCTTTCAAATGGGCTTCCTACATTGTATTGCCGCATGGGTGCACGTCGACGCCTCTGGGGACCATTGCTTCCAGCGCAATTTACACACTTTCGGCACCATTCTTTCACATCTCGTGAACAATTCACCCAGTAAAATCTCTGGCGCACCTTCTCCAGTGTTTTATGGACTCCAAAATGTCCCCCAGAAGCACCATTATGGAGTTCTCGCAATACCTCTGGTATTCTTTTCTTGGGAACCACCATTTGCATCTTGCGCTCACTTCCATCGTGATTTTCGACCTCACGTCTCAGGAGATCGTCATCCATGGTTATAGAATCCCATTGTGCCCAGTATGACTTCAATTCTCGTGAATGGGGAGCAATTTCTTGCCAGGTCGGTCTTTGCCCATTTCTTTTCCAAGCCCCGAGGACTGCAAGATCCGGATCAGCTTCTTGATCTGCGCGCAAATTGTCAGGTTGCCATTGGTCATCAACAACGGTGGTCCGAAGAGCGTTGGCCGATTTGTCTTCGATTCTGTTGCAATATCGACAGTCTTCTGGACAGGGCCTTCTGGAAAGGGCATCTGCATTTTGATGTTTGAGGCCTGCTCTGTGTTCAATGACAAAGTCATACTCCTGTAGCCTCTCAATCCATCTAGCTACTTGACCCTCTGAATTCTTAAATTGCAAGAGCCACTTTAAGGCGGCATGATCAGTGCGGATATGGAACTTCTGCCCATACAGGTACTTGTAAAAGTGCTCAATGGTCTTAACTACTGCCAATAGTTCTCTTCTGGTTACGCAGTAGTTCCTCTCCGGTTTGGACAGGGTCTTGCTGAAGTATCCAATGACCTTTTCTTGTCCATCTTGGATTTGAGAGAGCACGCCACCAATCCCGACGTTACTGGCATCCGTATCCAAAACAAACCTCCCAGATGGCAGTGGATAGTTTAAAACAGGTGCACTGACCAACGTACCTTTTAACAACTCAAAGGCCGCTTGGCATTCGTTGTTCCAAATGAATGCTCGATTTTCTGTTAGGCGAGTAAGTGGTATTGCAATGTTGGAGAATCCAGGAACGTAGCGTCGATAATATGTGCATAATCCCAAAAAGCTTCTTAGCTGATGTTTGTCTTTGGGTACCGGCCATTTTTCCACAGCTTTTACTTTTTCGGGATCCACAGCAACTGCTTTTCTGGAAACCACATGTCCAAGGTAATTTACCTCCTTGCGGAAAAGGTGACACTTCTTTGGACTTAATCTCAGGTTGGCATCTCGCAACCTCTGGAATACTACTTCCAAATTTTTCATGTGATCTTCAAAGGTCTTCCCTACCACAATCACATCATCGAGATATACCAGGCAGGTGTTCCAGGACAGTCCCCTCAGTACAGTGTCCATGAGTCGCTCAAAAGTAGCTGGGGCGTTACACAGTCCAAATGGCATGACTGTAAATTGCCAGAGTCCTGTACCTAAACTGAAGCCAGTCTTCTCTTTGTCATTGGGATCCATTCCCACTTGCCAATAACCGCTCTTTAAGTCGAGAGTGGAGAACCATTTTGCTCCTGCCAAGGTGTCTAGCGTATCGTCTATTCTTGGGAGAGGATAGCTGTCCTTTTTGGTCACACTATTCAAACGACGATAGTCCACACAGAATCTGGTAGATCCATCCTTCTTCCTGACAAGGACCACTGGTGAAGCCCATGGACTATTCGATGGTTGAATTACTCCTTGGTCTTCCATATCTTGTATAATTTGCTTGGCTTCTTCACGTTTTGCCAGAGGTAACCTTCTTGGTCCTTGCCGAATTGGACTTGCATCGCTGGTATTTATTTTATGCATTACAATATTGGTTCTTCCTTTCGTACCAGTTTCAGTTTCAAAGACGTCTTCATAATGTTTGATTAAATCCTTAACTTGGCTTTGTTCCTTCTTGCTCAATCTCTGACAGGCGGAGTCGATTATCTTGGACAATTTCTCAGGAACCTGCACGAATCCATTCTTCTTCGCCTCTATGCGATGAACGACGGCCGACACTGGTGAACACCACCCCAAAATAGTACCCTTCTTCAATGAAACAGGGTAATGGTTCACATTCATTACCCTTATCGGTACAGTCTTCTGAGTCTTAACCAGCATTTTGGCAACTACTATTCCTCGACCCACCTCGTCATCATCAGCCTTTGGTTCCAACATTGTAACATTTCCGTCCAAATAATCACCTTCCATACACGCCGTCAAAAATGTCTCACTTCTTGCATCCAGAACAATATTCTCTGCAGTAATTACTTGTACATTCCCACAATCTTTCCCATGAAGAAACAATTCCTCATTATTTATTTTTAAAGTGCCTTCTTTCATGTTTAACTGGAAGCCGTAGGTGTTCATGATGTCTAATCCCAAGATTATTTGTTCTTCTATGTCGGCTACGAGAACACGATGTCGGATTGATGTTGGTCCTATGATAAAGTTGACATCTACTTCACCTGCCACAGAAGCTGCTTCTCCTGTTGCTGTCCTAAGTCTCCATTTGCTAGAAAATAACTTTTTATTTCTGGGAATTAAATCGGGTCGCACGATGGTTTTCGTCGATCCAGTATCTAGCAAGCAAGCATAGGTCTTCCTTTCCATAACAGCGTCCACATACAGGCCGTTGGTTTGATGTTGCAAGGATGCGACTTGGCCAGGCGTCCTTGGGGCTTCCTGATGCTGGATCGATGATTGCCCCCGCTCATCGACCCGCTTTAGTTTTCCTGCTGCTCAGACGATGCTTTGTTGGCCACCTTACCACATTTACTCCGAACGTGACCAATCTCTCCACAATTCCAGCATCGCAGTACTCTTTTATTTGATTTGATCTGGTTTAGGACTCTACTAACCACCTGCTCCATGAACTCCTCATTTTCCTGCTTGTCAACAGTGCAGACACGAGCATGGTTCCGAGAGGCTTGTTTTGCAGTGTTTTGCGCGTGCGCCAAAGCATCGATCAAGGTTTTCGGTCTTGCCAACCTTAATGCTTGCTGCGTATCAATATCCCGGAGACCATCTATGAACGTCTGGACAGCTAGGTGTTCCATGAAATTATCTGGCGCCATCGGATATGCAAGTCGAACCAGACGAGCAATATCTGCCTCAAATTCCTGAAGATTCTCGCCTTTCTTCTGTGATCGATTCTTCAGTTGGGTATGGTATACTTGCTCCAAATGCGCATGGCCATATCTCATCTCCAAGCGTTTAATGAGTTGAGAATAATCTTTACGTTCCTCAGGAGGTAATGTCTGCAAAATATCACTAGCATCACCCCTTAATGCTATGACTAAAGCAGTTGCCTTCTCGGCAGAAGACCATGCGTTTGCTTCTGCGGCCGCTTCGAATTGCGTCAGGTAAGTTGCCCATGACGTCATTCCATCAAAGGTTGGCGGCTTGATTCTGGTCTTTGAAATAGCCACAAGTTCTTCTTTTATTTCGATGGGCCGCGGTATGACTTCTTTGTTGACCTGCTTGGGATCAGAATGACTCGTGGTAGTGGGTAATTTCATCTCAATCATTATTGCCTCTAAAAGTCTAGAATGTTCTCCAATTTTCTCTTCTACAGCTTCTACGGTTATGAAAACCTCTTCTTTTAACGCTTCTGATTTTTCCGCTAATCGCTGTTCTAGAACTTTCTCCACTTGTTCCAGACTTTTTTCGAAGTTTCTAGAAGTTTCTAGTAATTTCTTTTCCAGATTTTTCTCGAGGATTCTAGCGGTTTCTAGGTTTCTTTGTTCCATTTGTTGCATTTGTATTTGCGCATTCTCTATTAATCGTTGTTCCAAGGTTTGCGAATTATCTATTAGTCTTTGTTCCATATTTTTCTCACTATCTAGATTTTTCTGCTTCATTTGTTGCATTTGAGTTTGTGAATCTATTAGACGCTGTTCCATATTTTTCGCACTATCCAGATTCTTCTGTTCCATTTGTTCTAGAGTTTTTGCTAAATTTCCAGAAGTTTCCAGGCTTTTCTGCTCCATTTGTTTCATTTGAATTAACAGCAAATTCACGTCAGCATCTCCGCCTGGAACTTGAAAGACATAATTCTCGGGATCCTGGCCTTCTTGTATCAACACATTGCGAAGCCGTTGCTGGAGGATCGACTTTTTGCCAGTTGTATCCTCATCCCTTTCTTCTAATTCTCGTTTTAACTCGGACACTTTTAATTCAGTCAGTTTCATTCTGTTGGCCATCACGATATTTAAAATAACATCTTTCCGCACTGTATATTTATTTAAACGAATACTTAATTAACACTTAATTGTCAACTTAGTTTATTTTTTATTAATTAGTCCACACCTGAATACCACTGTAAAATTTGTCTTTTCGGGTCCTTAAATAAAACTAACAATAACTTTAGACACACACACTATATTAATAATTTAAAAAGGTATATAACCCCTTACCACAATTATTAGTCGTATCCTAAATACGTATTTCGACAACTAAGTTGTCATCATCAGTAGGTAAAAACTACTAATTAAAGTCACACGGGGCACAATAAAGTAAGATAAACGCTTCCGCACAACTACTATACACTGCAACCCTGTAAAGACTAAATTTACCATGCACATTTCAAACTACGAGACAAAACACTTGTCTCTTAGAAAAGGTTCTTAAACATGTGTTAAAATATCGAACAAAGGGACGGCAAAAATTCTTCTCTAAAGAAGGCGCCAACTAAAAAACGATTTTAAAGCTACGGTGACCTACTAATAAACTAAATGAAACACCTTATATTTCCACAAAACACTATTATAATTAACTGTATGAGCATTTCATGTGCAATGTACAAATTAATAGTTATTATTTAACGTGTTATTTCGTACGCAGGTAGTGACAAAATCTATATTGGGTCCGAGTGTAAAAACATTTTCCATTAACAAATGGTTAAAAAGTCGTATATATATATAGTAAAGGCCGAACTCTCATAGCAATTCTGAGAAAGACAAAATAAAGAAGAGGCGTTATATGTGAAAAACCAGACATCCGGCTTGTTGTATTATATTAAATGGGAATACAATCCTCGTGAAAAGGGTCAATAAATAATTCGATATTGTAGGTGTATAATTTAGAAGTTAATTATAAATAGGTGACAATGTGTTATATTAAAAAAGAAACCATTCACGTGAACAGGGGGTCTATGAATAATTAGATATTGTAGGTATATAAATTTAAAAGTTAATTATAAATAGGTGACAATGTCCTAGTTAAGGAGTTAAGCAATTTAATATAATGTATAGAATTCACGGTAGGCTCTGGGTATGTAGGAGGTAATTTTGCATTTTAAATGAGAATTCAATTCACGTGAAAAGGGTCTTGAATAATTGGATATTGTAGGTATATAATTTAAAAGTTAATTATAAAAAGGTGACATGTCCTAGCTAAGGAGTTGCGCTATTTAATATAATGTATAGAATTCACGGTAGTCTCTGGGTGTGATAAGGAGGTAATTTTGCATATTAAATGAGACTCACTTCACGTGAAAAGGGGGGTCTATGCATAATTGGATATTGTGGGTATTTAATTTAAAAGTTAATTATAAATAGGTGGCATGTCCTAGTTAAGGAGTTAAGCAAAATAAAATAATGTATAGAATTCACGGTAGGCTCTGGGTGAAACATGATAAATAATTTAATAAACAAAACACCCGGTACATCTGTTCCCCATAACGCGAAACATTTTACATTTCGTGAAACAAACACACCGAATGCTTCATTCAACAACCATTGTTTAGGAGGTAATTGCATTATTTCACGTGTATGGATTCCCACATGTCTATATTTCTGATGTTACATCCCCCACCCACTTATAAAAATGTGAATAGACAGCTGAACGGTATTGGAGATTTATCGCTATTCAAGGAGGTATGTTTATTTTTCGCGATAAATATACTTTCGTAAGCATCAAGTTCATGGGGTTTATTAATTCCTTTTATCAATTTCAAACCTGTAATCGGTACATTGTGTAGTGTGCTCAAAGCGTGATTTGCGACATTTGATTTATCCGGTCTATTGTATTTGATATGTGCTATGTGTTCTTTAAAACGTGTTATTATAGGTCGTTTAGTTTGGCCTATATATTTCAAATTACAATCCGCGCAACTAATTTCATAGATCCCTGATTTCGAATTGGAATTGATTTTATCTTTAGTATTCCCTAGCAGACTTTTGATGGTGTTTTCAGACCGAAATGCTACCTGGAGACCTCTTTCTTTCACAATTCTATTAATGTTTTTCGTGACAGGGTGGTATGGTAGACATATGTACTTTTTCTCTTGGTTATTTTGGGGTATCAAACTCGTGGATTCGCGGATCGTATTTTTTATTTTAGTTTTTCTAATTAATTTATTGATTATTTCTATGTCAAAGCCATTGTATGTCGCAATATTTTTAATGAAATCTAGCTCTGTTTCATGTCTCTCCTTTGTTAACGGAAAATTTAGTAACCGATTGACTAAAAAGTTAAAGGAAGCAGTCTTATGTTGATAACTATGATTTGAATCCGCGGTGATGAATCTATTAACGTTGGTTTCTTTCCGGAAAATATCGATTTCTATTTTATGTTTATTTCTAATCAGTAAAGTATCTAAAAATGATATCTTGCCGTATTGTTCCTTTTCCACCGTAAATTTAATAGTCGGATATTTCAAATTTAATTGATTAACAAACATGTCTAATTCGCATTTCCGTGTGTCAAAAATCGCAAGAATGTCATCTACATACCTAATCCAGACTCTCGGGAAATATTTAGCGTTGTTTTTGAATTCTACTTCAAATTGACTCATGAATAAATTGGCTATGAAAGGAGATAAGCAGTTACCCATAGTTGTGCCTTGTTTCTGTTCATAAATTTTTTTTTTTTTTTTTTCTCCTACTTGGAAACAATTCTGCGCCATGCACAGAGTTATGGAACAGGTGATGGAACAGGTGATTGCAAGCATCGAAACTTCGATTAAGTATTTTGAACAAGGGCCAAAAAACTTTATTCGAGAAGCTTGTAAAACCCAAATCGATAAGAATTTGCAGCAGCACAAACAGAAGTCGGTCAATAAAGAATGGAATATCATTAAAACTCTTAGATCGAAGGACTGCTTTTATCTAAAAGCAGATAAAGGGAACAAGTTAGTAATTATGGACAAAACCGACTATTTTCAAAGAGTAAAAAATTTAATTGCCGAAGGTCCGTATGTAGAAATGAAGAAAAATCCGTTACCTAAAATGATTAATGACACAAAAGACGCGATTAAGAAATGTCCAATTTTAATAACTTCTACCCAAAAGTATAAATTGAATGTTAGTAATCCTGTAGTACCAAGAATGTATTGTTTACCGAAGATACATAAACCAGGTAACTCGATGAGACCTATAGTTTCAGGTATTAACTCACCGACTTACTTGATTTCCAAATGGCTAGTGAATGAATTTAAAAATCTACCCGTTAAACCAGAAAATTTGTCAGTCAGCAATTCTTTAGAATTCGTTAAATTAATTAAAGACTGTGAACTGGAAACCGGGGAAATTTTAGTTTCATTCGACGTGACGTCGTTATTTCCCTCGGTACCTATTCCAGAGACTATGAAATATTTAGAAAGCTTGCTCCACAAGAACAACATTGAACCTTCAAAAATAAGAGAATACATGAGACTGACAACTCTGTGCATGGCGCAGAATTGTTTCCAAGTAGGAGAAAAATTTTATGAACAGAAACAAGGCACAACTATGGGTAACTGCTTATCTCCTTTCATAGCCAATTTATTCATGAGTCAATTTGAAGTAGAATTCAAAAACAACGCTAAATATTTCCCGAGAGTCTGGATTAGGTATGTAGATGACATTCTTGCGATTTTTGACACACGGAAATGCGAATTAGACATGTTTGTTAATCAATTAAATTTGAAATATCCGACTATTAAATTTACGGTGGAAAAGGAACAATACGGCAAGATATCATTTTTAGATACTTTACTGATTAGAAATAAACATAAAATAGAAATCGATATTTTCCGGAAAGAAACCAACGTTAATAGATTCATCACCGCGGATTCAAATCATAGTTATCAACATAAGACTGCTTCCTTTAACTTTTTAGTCAATCGGTTACTAAATTTTCCGTTAACAAAGGAGAGACATGAAACAGAGCTAGATTTCATTAAAAATATTGCGACATACAATGGCTTTGACATAGAAATAATCAATAAATTAATTAGAAAAACTAAAATAAAAAATACGATCCGCGAATCCACGAGTTTGATACCCCAAAATAACCAAGAGAAAAAGTACATATGTCTACCATACCACCCTGTCACGAAAAACATTAATAGAATTGTGAAAGAAAGAGGTCTCCAGGTAGCATTTCGGTCTGAAAACACCATCAAAAGTCTGCTAGGGAATACTAAAGATAAAATCAATTCCAATTCGAAATCAGGGATCTATGAAATTAGTTGCGCGGATTGTAATTTGAAATATATAGGCCAAACTAAACGACCTATAATAACACGTTTTAAAGAACACATAGCACATATCAAATACAATAGACCGGATAAATCAAATGTCGCAAATCACGCTTTGAGCACACTACACAATGTACCGATTACAGGTTTGAAATTGATAAAAGGAATTAATAAACCCCATGAACTTGATGCTTACGAAAGTATATTTATCGCGAAAAGTAAACATACCTCCTTGAATAGCGATAAATCTCCAATACCGTTCAGCTGTCTATTCACATTTTTATAAGTGGGTGGGGGATGTAACATCAGAAATATAGACATGTGGGAATCCATACACGTGAAATAATGCAATTACCTCCTAAACAATGGTTGTTGAATGAAGCATTCGGTGTGTTTGTTTCACGAAATGTAAAATGTTTCGCGTTATGGGGAACAGATGTACCGGGTGTTTTGTTTATTAAATTATTTATCATGTTTCACCCAGAGCCTACCGTGAATTCTATACATTATTTTATTTTGCTTAACTCCTTAACTAGGACATGCCACCTATTTATAATTAACTTTTAAATTAAATACCCACAATATCCAATTATGCATAGACCCCCCTTTTCACGTGAAGTGAGTCTCATTTAATATGCAAAATTACCTCCTTATCACACCCAGAGACTACCGTGAATTCTATACATTATATTAAATAGCGCAACTCCTTAGCTAGGACATGTCACCTTTTTATAATTAACTTTTAAATTATATACCTACAATATCCAATTATTCAAGACCCTTTTCACGTGAATTGAATTCTCATTTAATATGCAAAATTACCTCCTACATACCCAGAGCCTACCGTGAATTCTATACATTATATTAAATTGCTTAACTCCTTAACTAGGACATTGTCACCTATTTATAATTAACTTTTAAATTTATATACCTACAATATCTAATTATTCATAGACCCCCTGTTCACGTGAATGGTTTCTTTTTTAATATAACACATTGTCACCTATTTATAATTAACTTCTAAATTATACACCTACAATATCGAATTATTTATTGACCCTTTTCACGAGGATTGTATTCCCATTTAATATAATACAACAAGCCGGATGTCTGGTTTTTTACATATAACGCCTCTTCTTTATTTTGTCTTTCTCAGAATTGCTATGAGAGTTCGGCCTTTACTATATATATATACGACTTTTTAACCATTTGTTAATGGAAAATGTTTTTACACTCGGACCCAATATAGATTTTGTCACTACCTGCGTACGAAATAACACGTTAAATAATAACTATTAATTTGTACATAGCACATGAAATGCTCATACAGTTAATTATAATAGTGTTTTGTGGAAATATAAGGTGTTTCATTTAGTTTATTAGTAGGTCACCGTAGCTTTAAAATCGTTTTTTAGTTGGCGCCTTCTTTAGAGAAGAATTTTTGCCGTCCCTTTGTTCGATATTTTAACACATGTTTAAGAACCTTTTCTAAGAGACAAGTGTTTTGTCTCGTAGTTTGAAATGTGCATGGTAAATTTAGTCTTTACAGGGTTGCAGTGTATAGTAGTTGTGCGGAAGCGTTTATCTTACTTTATTGTGCCCCGTGTGACTTTAATTAGTAGTTTTTACCTACTGATGATGACAACTTAGTTGTCGAAATACGTATTTAGGATACGACTAATAATTGTGGTAAGGGGTTATATACCTTTTTAAATTATTATTTAACCACAGTCTCCATTGAAAGAATTTTTACACTATATTAATATTAAAACGTATAACAATATAAAACTAACTATTAACAACAATAAGTACATTTATGTATTCTATATTTATGTAACTATATTTATGTTTACTTCGCGAGACTGTAGGATTCAATGAATGTCCATCCCTTCTTCGACGCGGCTTTTATATTGTCGTGAATATATTCTAGACGCAGGCAGAACGATTGAGAAAACGCTAGATAGTATGACGCGCTATGCGTTAATGGATGAGTCATCACAATATATATATATATATATATATATATACCGGTAGGTCCAGTTCGCAACGGGCCATGTGTGCCAATGTGTGGCAACAGCGAATCGAATCCCCTCCATGCGCAGCTCCTTCGATTGCAGCACATTGCATATTGCATTGCAGTTAAGATTTAGTAAGACTTAAACCGCGTAAGGATATAGTCGTTTGCATATTCGTTCTGTATACGTAATTTTCCCATTTGTTGTATTATTGTATTCTTAGCTGCAACGGAAAAGTAATAAAAAAACAATAACGTTTTCTAAAAGATAAAAGTAAAAAAATCAATAATTCTGCAAAATAAATTTAAATTTTAAGAAAGTCACTCAATATAGGCATCGTACACACGTTGCCGCATCGCATTACGTTCCATACGTATATTGTTGCCTATGGCCCGTTGCGAGTTGGACCTATCGGTATATATATATATAATATTTTCGTGCCCTTGGTATTATATGGTAAACTTAATCAGTCGGCGATTAAAGGTCTGGTTTATTACTTCAAAGTATATATATATACACTCTCTTGAGCAAAAAAAACGGGACTCTGTTTCTGCGTGGGTTTAAATTGTGACTACTTAAGTGGCTATCTTTACTCATAATAATAAGTCAGGAATTGTAAAAAATGTGTGTCTTATTGCCATTTATTAAACATTTTTAAAATAAATGTAAATAAAAATTACTAAAAACGATAGAGAAAGATTATTTATTAAATTAAAATAATTATTACATTAAAATAATTAGTATTTCGTCATTCCACCGTTATTATTAACTGCATCTAATCTTGTAGACATTGAAGCGACAATATTTTATACAACATTTATAGAAATTTGATGCCAAGCATTTTGAACACTCTCCCAAAATTCCTCCTGGGTAGAAGCTCTATCTCATTAATCCCCATACATTTTCAATGGAATTTAGATAAGGACTGTAGGGCTGGATATCTCAAGTTTAAATTTCATTCTCTTGTAACCATTGTGTTACAAGATGAGACAGAAAATTTTGTTGTTCTTATAGCTTCCTTTAATGTTTTGAAAGGGTTGTGCCTAATCTCAGTAACTAATGTTTCGTCTTCCTGTGTATTCGAAATTTTGTTACGTCCGGAAATTATTTTCCGATTTAAATTATCCTCTTCCCTCCATTTCTTTTTATATATTCCTGCGGCTGAACTTTTAACAATATCGAATTGAACCGTTACACTTCTTAATGATTTCCCATTTTTCAAACTAGTAACAAGTTTGGCTTTACCAGTTTTTGAAAGATGCGGCATTTTCAATTTTGAATTAGCAACTATAATATATAATTAACAAATTATTATAAAAACACACTTGGCTATTTCACAATTTTTTATTAGATCTATGTCTAACATATGTTTCGGCTGTTATGCCATTGTCAAAGAGTATCTTAAAACTAACTTACAATACGTGTCCTTTTAACTTTTATACCTATATTTTAGTGCTAGGGTGCTGGTTGGGACATATTTACAATCACGTCTATTATGGGAGTGTTAACAAATTCTAACTGTGTATTCGTAATTATTCTATTTTGTTTTTGTGATTTTTTAATTTCTAGTATTTCTAATAAATCTAGTCTTCTACTTTTTATTACGTTATGTAACACGGTGCAGCTATTCATATCGGGCAAATGGTTTTGTTCGATACAGTGTGTCGAAAAACCTGTGTTTTTATTACTATACTTTATATCTCTTACGTGTTCGGATATGCGTTTTTTAATGGATCTTCCACTTTGCCCTATATATATAGCTTCACAGTCATTACATTTTATTGTGTATACTCCTGATTTTTCTATATTTTCTATTTTATCTTTGTTATTATTTAACATTGTACCTAATTTTGTTTTATTGCTACATATGATGTGAATATCTAATTTTCTTAATATTTTGTTTACTTTGTCTGTGATTTGGGGGATATATGTAATTGCGTGCCAAATGGGTTTATTTTCTTTTATTTCCGGATATAAGAATTTTTTCTGAATATTCTTTTGTTAGACATAGATCTAATAAAAAATTGTGAAATAGCCAAGTGTGTTTTTATAATAATTTGTTAATTACAAAATGTTTCACCAAGAAGTGTCTGCTTCATCAATTAATGAAAATATAATATATAATTTGACGTAGAGTTTGAAAGTTAATCAAATATCGTCAAAATTACAACGCTAAAAAATAAAGGAAATTGACATAACGATTTTGACACTATCCCGATTTTTTTGCTCACGACAGTATATATATATATATATATATATATATATATATATATATATATATATATACACATAAAGCACCTTTAAGAAGCCCAAAATGGCATATTGTGCGGATCATATGAAGCCTACTTTGTTTTTGCGAAGCCCAAATCGGGCTTCCTAAAAACAAGCGTGTATAAAGCTTTATTGCAATAGATACTGCCATCTATCCCATTTTAAAAAATTTCATAGTGGCTCGTAAGTAGGTATAACATCGCAATTTATACGCCATTAGTTCACAGTAACGCACGGTAGAGAGCGTATGACTTCAAATGTATATACTTTTTATATGTTCGACGCCTTTTACGAGCCAAATTTGTGTCGCACAGCATAGGAAGCCCCTAAATCTGGCAACAACGTTTAGAAAATATATTAGGTACATACATATATCTAATAAAGATTTCAGAAATCTTAGAACTATAAGCTTCAATTTATTCTACCAAAGAAAGGGACAAAGAATTTCAAAAAAATATAACTCTGGAAGCACTGGAATTAATATTGGAGACTAATAATAATTTAATAAAAACATTAAGTAATTTTAAGCTTAACTAAAACTAATGATGAGAAAAATGCGAAAATATGTAGCTACTAGCTTATAACATTTTTGGATGCCATATTATTATAAAGATAAATAAGCAAATTAAGTTTTTATTTTTTTCTTGGTGGGAACGGCTCATCTAATCAGAATTTGTTCTTTTTTTAAAAACTAAATATAAAAGTATTTAAACAAAGGTAAAGTAAATTATAAGATTTAATCATTTTGAAAATAAATTTATTGAAAAATGTTTACATATTCTGAAAAACTTAAAAAATACAGCTTCTAAATCTTTCTATAAAGAAACTTTTATGTGGAAAACAAGATATGCTAGACAAGATATGAGAAGGTAATTCAGGTGCCTCTAAATGAATTATAAACTAGGGTTTTCACTCTCACCCAGTCTTTGTTAATCAAACTTTCTCTGTGTTTGTCGAGAAATTGATCACATTCGTGTTTTTTGGGCGTTAACTTATTTTTTAAATGGAGTTGGAAGTATTTTAACACGAGTTTTTTCTCCTTATCTGACCATCGTAAGCGTCCAGATGATTTTTTACTGGAACATTGTTTCTTAGTCAATTCAAATGCATTATGCTCTTCCAGCTTTTGTTCTTCACATAATCCTTTTTCATTGAGTTCCATTACTCTCATTTCTTCGGTTTGCAATCCCACCAACTGTTCTGTCGCTTTTTCTATTTCGTGATTTGTGTTATCGCCAACATTTTCATTTCGTGAAGTTTCGCTATCAGCCGTAACAGAACACACAAGCTTTTCTGAGAGGGGTCCTATATTCCCTACGTCTTCATTTTCTTATATAGACGATATATATTTTTCATCAATTAAATCTTCACATTCAGAAAATAATTCCACGGAAGTTTCTTCTTGAATAGATGACTGCAACGAACTTATTTTTCCTAATTCTATTGTACCAGAATTAGGCAAAGTGCATGAGTCAGATAGGCTGACATTTTAATTTTGAAATTCAGAATTGTATAACAGCTGATAGTTTGTAGAGGTAGATTTCGCAGCAACACGCAACTGATCAGTAGCGATTTCAGCTGGAGTTGAAACTGTAGTAGGTGGTATTATATTTGAATCGATCGTATGGCGTAGAACAAACACTCTTGAAACACTAGGCATACTAGGTATTATATCGTGAGATGTAGAAGCATGTAGTAAGGGTTTTTCTGATGTTTCAAGACTAGCATGACTTGAAATTTCCGTAACAACTATATCTTCAGAAACAATTGCTAATTTATTTTCCATAGCCAATCTTAGCAAAAATTCATTGCGCGTCATTTTATTACACGCTCTTAATATATAATTCACTTTTTAAGTTTGATAAAATTAATACTTATTGTACTCAATGCACTATCACACAAAATAAGAAACAAGTATGAACTGTTCAACAATTTTAAACGTTTTCAATATAAAATATTTTGCAGCTGATGTAACAATGCATTCTATTTTTTGTTTATATTTTATCGCAATAAAATTGCGCGTTATTTAGAAAAAAATATATAATAAAAGTAACCAGAACGCAAAGAAAATATAGTAAACATCATAGTCAAATCACAAAAAAGCTCATTATACGGTCTGCGTACGATTTTCTTAAAAGTTCTTCTTGCTCTTCCACGATACTGTGAGCGGGCTAAGAATGGTGGTCTGTTTCTATAAACCTATCTCGAAACCAAAAAATAGTAATGTTTCATTGTGGCAACATCGCTGGGCTTCGTAAAATCGGCATAACATATAAGCATATACACTTGGGCTTCTAAAAGACCGTTACACATACCGGGACTCACAAGGCTTGACAAATCTATTCAAATTTTTATTTTACCTAAATTTACCCCTCTCGCTACGCTTGCCATTGTTGGTAATTATAATACTAGGAAATGCAAAATATACAGCTTAATTTTTGAGTTTAATCCCGGGCTGCAGGAGATCTGCACTATATACCGGGCTGCGTATCATCCGCTAGGTAAGTATATATATATATATATATATATATATATATATATATATATATATATATATATATATATATATATAGTTGAAATCTATCAATGCAAATAAAAATAAATATATATGTATGTATTATTTACAGTATTTAATTTCATACTTAATATATGAGTGTGTATAGCAAGGACTATTTTTATCTAATATAATGGTGCTACAAATGAAATTTATTTCAAAAAGATATTAAGAATCGAAAATGTCAGTGCCTATATTAAATCTTTTTCACAAGCAAAAACTTTGGAGCAAAGCATTTTTTTTCCAGCAAGTCAGTTATCAATGCAGTGTATTCGTAAAAATTAAAAGACCCTCCTAAATTCGCACGGCACCATATAGATTGTTAACATTTTTGTTAAGAGAACTGTACTTTATTCACTTAAATTATAAAAGCGCTTTTTGTTTGATATTATATTTCAAATTATATTTAAATAAAATATAGAAATATTTTTTTCTGGACAAGGAATGTATTACTCTTCGATAATACTATTGTGTAATTTATTGGTTTATATTCCGTAATTGGTTTAAAATCTTGTATATATAAAGTTATTGGGCTTCTTTAATTTAGTATGCGTAGGTTTGGTTAGTGATAAATGGGGTAAGTAAGAATTTTTAAATAGTGACACAATATTTAGGTATATAGTTACAATATGGTCATCTTTAACGAAATAAAACAAAACACTTTTTTCACAAAAATAGTTTTAATAAACTAAATGTACATTTCGTGTGCTCTGCACACATCATCAATAGTACTGTTATTTCAATATTTCGTAAGTGCTCAACATTTAATACTGCTCAGTGCTCATCTTTATTATTATTAAAATAAAGAAAATTGGTCGACAATTTAGTTAGTAAATTGAACATTCCTATGTATTTACGTATGAACGTAATTAATATTCTACGTGATTATAGATTTAATTGATATTATATGTATTTATTATATAGGTATTATTTATAATTTTATATAGATACATTATGATACATTCTCATAAATAGATGAATAGACTATTTTTGAATATCGTAGTACATAATAACATTTGTTTGATGTGTAGCTAACATGTAAGTTACAAATGAAACAGACATGCAATATACATATCTGTAACTGTACACATGGACAATACACCTCGTATTTTCAGCATTTACTTCTGCTTAAGACACGTGTTTCTGCCATCTATAGGCGTCATCAGTCAAGCTAGTGAAGCAATGTATACAAAATAATACAAATCTATTTAAAAAACAGATTTGTATCTGTATATACATTTAAGCTGAAATCGCCTACAAGACATAGCAAATTTCGTCTTATCAGGTAGCACTATTTAATAAGTGACATCTGACGGACGAAAGAGACTATGCCGAAAAAGGCAACCTTTCCCTTGACCAGCTAAGCTGGTACATAAGGGAAAAAATACGTATAGGTGTAGTCCATTAACACGAGCCAGATGGCGGTAAATATACAAAAAGGTTTAAGTATATCAATACGTTATGCACGTATTACGCATTTGTTACAAATGAAACAGACATGCAATATACATATCTGTAACTGTACACATGGCATAGCATTTTCGGCATAGTCTCTTTCGTCCGTCAGATGTCACTTATTATATAGTGCCACCTGATAAGACGAAATTTGCTATGTCTTGTAGGCGATTTCAGCTTAAATGTATATACAGATACAAATCTGTTTTTTAAATAGATTTGTATTATTTTGTATACATTGCTTCACTAGCTTGACTGATGACGCCTATAGATAGCAGAAACACGTGTCTTAAGCAGAAGTAAATACTGAAAATACGAGGTGTATTGTCCATGTGTACAGTTACAGATATGTAAATTGCATGTCTGTTTCATTTGTAACAAATGCGTAATACGTGCATAACGTATTGATATACTTAAACCTTTTTGTATAACATGTAAGTTAATGAATTGGCAACAACAAAACCAATAATAATTGTATCAAAATTATTGCAATTTTTGTACTACTAATTTTGGAAAGTTATAATTCTGCCAAAAATTAACAAAATAAAACGAGTATAGGTATTTAATTTTTAGCAGCGTTAGAGCATTGCAGGTATGTATCACATTTACGTATTTTATCCTCAAATAAAAAAATTTATTAAATTAAATATCTCTCCATTGTAACATTGCTAATTCAAATAACTTTACGAAAATAAGACTGCAAAGCTTGTTCATCAACTAGAATAAAGTATTAAGTAACAACTTATGTTCAATTGTGAATACTATGTTTATAAAAATAAAGGGTTTCAAATAATAATAACCCCAAAAATAGAAAAGTATTATTATAGTATTCTTTCAAAGTTGTATAATAAAAACGAATTCATTTAATTTTTCCTTTATGCTATCTGTCGCTCCTTTAGATTAGGCAGGTAACATTTTTTTTTAATAATTTCATTGAAGACGTTCCGTTTTTTATATGACAGGACTGTAAAGCGTAATAAATTTAGGAACAGCATATGTAGAGAGAGCAATTTGAAATAAATAATTTGCAGACCTTCTTCTGGTTCTTTGGGTTAGACGGCAGAAGTATAGGCACTTGAGCATAGTGTTCTTTGTACCACCCCCAATAGATCTCTCAGTTCCATTCTGATAGTCTTGTGTCCTCGATAAAAGCCACTATTCTCCTCAGGCGAAATTTAAGTACCATCGCAGGATCCAATAGATTTCTTTCGAAATATTTCTGACTGAGTCGTTTCAGTTCCTCATAAGTGCCGTGTTACATGAAGGCTAGTTTCCTCCTGTTTTTCATATCTCTTACACCAGGGCTCGCTAACTAAGCCCATGCTGTACAGATGCTCCCTTAAAGGACAATGTCCGGTTATTAAGCCGGTAATAATATTAATTTATTTTTTATTACAACAAATTAGGTTGGCTGAACGCCTAGCGACCAGCACCCCTAGTAGTGTCTTAGTATGGAGTTGACCTTCCGTCAGCCTCCATTTCTTTTTATGTTCTCTTTCTAGCCATAACCAGATCTCCCTTCTAGCGGAATCCTTGGCGATTCCATATACAGGTTCTGGTCCTATGAAGATCCGCTTAGAACATTCCTTTCATTTCCTTTAATCTCTCATATCCTGGTACCCATATCAGTGACATTATTGTCTTGTGCCAGTCTATTGAGGACCTGTTTACAATGTTTCAACAGTAGACCTTGTAGATGAATTCGTAATGGCTTTAATAGCTGTCTGACTATTAGTCATTATGTTCATTTTTTTTGTTTGCGCAGCCGGCTTTCCGAATTGCCTCGACGCAGGCTGCGACTGCAAACAATTTGGGCTGGAAAACCGTCGTATATTTTCCCAGACTTAAACGATATCTGCCCTCTAGGACACATTCCGCATATACCTGCACTTTTGCCCCTTTGGTCGTGGTGGTTCATCCATGTACCAGGCGCCGGCACCCCAATCGCTCGAGCGACTTTTTGTCTGTTTCCTGGTTAGAATAGATATGTTCAGCTTAGCTGTAAGCATAATCTCGGGTGCCACACTGTCTGTCGGAATTTGTAATATCGGTTCTTCCAGTATAGCTTTTGTAGTAATTGTATGGCCTCCTACAACCTTATTAGAACACTATAAGCCATTGGTCTTTAGCCTCAGGATCGCGGCCATGGCCTCTGTTTTCATAAACAGTTTCAGCGAAAAGAGATCCTGTGATTACCAACAGAGTCTGTCGCTGGAAAGTTGACTGAGCCTCAGCGACGATGTCAGCTCCGTCCTCCTCCAACTGCTCCATAGGTAATCGTTGGTCTTACTACTACTGTGTAGAACCAGTATATCACACTTGGTTTTAGTCCCCAGGTTCGCCTCTCTGACTTGGTGTCGGCTTCAATTCAATTTCGCTTCAAGTGTTATGCCTAGATATAGCAAACGCCAATTAAGTTGGCGCAAGGAGGGGGTGCGCAAAAGCCGTTTTTAAAAACGTCCACCCCCACTACTCAAGTAATAGTCAGAATACATTTGTCATTGAAGTTTGACGGAACATAAGGTCTTTGCTAGGGGATCATAAAGTGATACACACTCAGAGGTTAGAATTATCTGACATTTGATGTAAAACCAAATATAAATCTCCCCACTACTTTTAATACTGCGCGAACTTACCCCTCCTCGCGCCAACTTAATTGGCGTTTGCTATACTTCACTTCATTGATTAGTTCTAACTTTTGTTCGAACAGCTTTACGCTACCTAGATCATTTAGTTTTCTCATGTTGGTAAAAGAATTCGCAGAACACTTCACATGATGCCCATCACTATCCCCGGGAATTTCCCTTGGGACAAAATGACAATGTCATCAGTGAACCCCTGCGTCCATATTCTCTGGCCATTTAATGTCCTGATGAGATTATCAACTACGATACGCCTCCTTGAGGACAACTTTTGTTGTCTTCATGGAGATGTTTTGTTTTGCATTTGGGCATGAACTACTCTGTTGCGCAGCATGTTTTGGACCTAAATGCATGTGGTACTTTTTATTTTTCGATCTCTTAAAGGTCGAATAATGGAAGACGTCAAGGTGTTATCAAAAGCTCTCTCTATGTGTAAGAAAACTGCAAACGCAATTTTCTTGTGGTGTTGGCTTTTTTTGGAGCCCCTCCCTCCACTCCAGGCTATGCAGGGCAGTCTCATCTGATTTTCCCATCTGGTATACCCATTGCAATGGGTGGATAGGAGATCTGTCTAGAGCCCTTCCTTAATATTTAAATATATAATTTTTTCACACAAAAAAGGTAAGACTAATTGATCTAAATGATTTGGGGTGGATATATCTTTCTTTTCCAGGTTTTGTAATAAACACTACCCTAGTTTCTCTCCGGACCCTTGGGATATAACCCATGGCATGGCTAGCTAACCCTGAATATCCAATAAAGGACCTATAATTTCCCCAATTCCCTCCTGACGGAGCTTGGGAAATACGCGTGGTTCTGCGGATTTATATGGTTCAAACGACTCTATCGCCCATCTAATTCAATGGGGCTTGTAGATTTCGTGGTTGTTTTCTTATGTTGAAGACTTATCTGGAGAATCTTCAACGTTTTGACCCTCAGAGGTTGATTATTGAGATTCTCCTAGAGTACCCTCACCCTGCATCACCGGTTTCTGATCTTTCTTTATTTCGAGGGTTACAAAGCTAGCCCTCTGAAAGCGGTAGTAAGGTCTCCAATCAGTCTTCACCAACGTCTCAGACTACTTATCAATCCGAAGGCCTATATGCACGACCTTTTCAGAAGACCTAGTACTGAGGACAATCCATCGGTTCACTTTAAGCCCTGGACTTTGCCTTTCGAGTCTTTTCAAGCCTACCGGCAGTTCCTTTTTTTGGTCTCTGGCAGACATGCTAAAACTTGTTGCTGTTCTGGCAACTCCTCGCTCTTCACTAGATTCCAAACAGTTTCATTTTCTAATCTCTCATGTAGTACGAGTTAAACTTCGGCGTCTTTTGCGCCCTATCTATGGCCATCATCAGTCTTTCGAGTCTTTTCAAGCCTACTGGCAGTTCCTTTTTTTGGTCTCTGGCAGACATGCTAAAACTTGTTGCTGTTCTGGCAACTCCTCGCTCTTCACTAGATTCCAAACAGTTTCATTTTCTAATCTCTCATGTAGTACGAGTTAAACTTCGGCGTCTTTTGCGCCCTATCTATGGCCATCATCAGGGCCTCTTGTATTGCTCCTGCGTTATCTTTAGTCACTAAGTTAACCGGGTAATCCTTAGGAACTATAGCAGCCTTAATACCTTTAAGCGCTGCTTTGTAACTTTTTGTACTTTATCTTCAAGTAGACGACACGGTTCGCTTAACGCTCCCTATTAGCTTAGTTACTTCCTGAGGTTCTTTTTGGGGAAGGGTATGTAACCCCCGTTTCCTGACCCTCTTTAATTTCTTTCTTTATGCCCCTGTAAGACGTCTTCTGTCTTCTCTTTTCGAATGCACCCTCTGTTTTCACAACGTTCTCAGTTTCAGTCCGTCGCGTTTCAGTTTTTGTTTCTGAAGTCCCATCACTCTCCATTCCCAAGGAGGTCTTCGTAGACTCCTGAGGTTTTGGATTCTCTTCAGACTCCATCTTTTTAAATTTATTTTGGTGTTTTAAATCTCGGTTCATTCTATTCTCACGAGTACGCAAGAAGTATGAAGTTAATGCCCGTAGAGCTTTCATTATGGACACAAGGCATAAATACAAGGGGGTGCCGCCTGGTGCCCCAAGGGGAACTTTCGAGACAGTAGTTTGCTAGAGCTAGTCCACGGTGACGGCTTTCGCTAAGGCTTAGAAGGTTAGGCCTACCCTTCCCGCTTATGACTGCCATAACTCAGGTTCCCTTATCCGCCACCTAGAGACGCGCCTGGTGGGTAACTCAACCCTCATGGAAGAGGACACAGGAAAATCGATATGTTGGTGATAAAAGAAAAGTTACCCGCGCTTTCACGCAATGTAACGCGTGATGGGTTGAAATAGTCAAGAATTATAGCAAAAATCGCGGATATGATGTTTTTGAAGATGTGCCATTGCACGCTTCGTCAATAACTCCAATCTTACTTTTAAAAGCAAGCTATGCCCTACATCCTCCTATCTTATCAAGTGGTATATCCGTTGTTCTGAATGTGAGGGCTTAATTTGCTACAGGTCTGTAATTTGTGTTGCCTATAAGCAAATAAGGTGTTTTATTACTTCACTGAGCTATGCTATCTGGCTAGTATCCAAAGAATTATTCGTGAAATCCCCGAAATTAACGTTTGCTCCAATAAAAAGCCAAGCAATTTGGCAATATGTGAAATGGTTGGTTGAATATTTGAAGACAGTTTGATCGTGTGATTCCTATAACAATAATATACTTAGTATATACCTATAGAATACATAAATCTGTACAGGTAATAAAAAAGAAAACGTTTAAAAATTAAGAAGAGGCTAACATATTTGAAATGGCTAAAACTTTATGTAAATGATATTCACTTTGAGATTTTAATATAAACTACTAAACTTATTTGGGGAATATGAATATTCTATTAATTAAATAGACATTTCAAATTGGGATAATGGAGTTTTCGACAAATAAAACGGAACACTTTTCTTAATTATTGTAAGTCAGGATTACAGCTATTGGTATGACATTTATAACATATATTATAATGACAAGTAAATTCATAATATTAATTGTTTTATAAAAAGACTTATAGCAAATGCCAATTAAGTTGGCGCGAGGAGGGGGTGCGCTGAAGCCGTTTTTAAAAACGTCCACCCCACTACTCAAGTAATTGTCAGAATACATTTGTCATTGACGTTTGACAGAACATAATGTCTTTGCTAGGGGATCATAAAGTGATACACGCTCAGAGGTTAGAATTATCTGACATTTGATGTCAACAATATGAAACAAATATGTAAATAATTTACATATCTGTAAATATGCACATGGACAATACACATATATTTACACATATTTACAGATATGTAAATTATTTACATGTATGTTTCATATTGTACAAACGCTTTATACGTGCTTAACGTATTGTCATACTTAAACAAAACCTTTTTGTATATTTGATGTCAAACCAAATACAAATCTCCCGACTACTTCTAATCCTGCGCGAACTTACCCCTCCACGCGTCAACTTAATTATCGTTAGCTATACACATATAAAATTAAGCCGAAATCGTAATAAGACGTGTCCCGTTTTATTTGTCGAGAACTGTAGATACATTGTTTTGATATTTACATCGAATATTTGAAAATTATAAAAAAAATTCTTGACATTAATTAGGTATTTCTAAAATTTGAAAAGCCTTTCGACAGAAAATTCTGTTTTGCACATTTGCTGATAATTTGGCTTCTTTGCGTTTAATTATTTGATTTGCATTTTGTGGTTAATTGTGAAGAAAGAAGAGTATGTTATAATATAAGCAACGCAATTAATGTTATATTCCTTGTACCTTTCTTGTTTTAATATCAGAAAATAAATTTTAAATAACGGGTGTTCAGTAACATTCGAAGTCAAAGTAGGCCTTGAAAATATGAAGTCATGTCTGAGATAGATTGATACATTTACTTAATACAATTTTATAGGTTATCAAATTAGTATCTTCGATATTAGATTCTGACTTAAGTAAAGATATACGATTTTTTGTTCAGAGCCCTCTTGACTTCGAATGTTTCTGAACACCCGTTATATGGAAATTATAGGTAGTATATGTAACTACAGAGAGAGTCAAAAAGACTGAAATAGTTGGTCAAACTGATTTTATCAGGTTTTTTGTTTATCAGCAAATTTTAGTAGTGATGCAGCGGCGTAGACGTGGTCATACGGTAATTTTAAAGTAAATATATTCTAACCTTAAATCCACAAAATGATTACTAGTGCTAACAGATTAATCTGTACTAAAATAGAGAATAACTAAATAAAATAACACGGCAGTATATTATTAAACATCATATTATATATTATAAATAAATTTACAAATATACAAAAAGAAAACGTACGTACATCTCAATATTCTTACAACTGTTCTAAATACTATCTGCGACATTTTATACACAAATGCATTTGTCACTTCGTATTATTCTATAAATGTTGCATATTATTAAAAAAAACATTATAATCTTGTGGGTGTAATTCATGCACCAGAGATATTTTATAGGGTTTCATGTGTAGTTCTTTTTTCAATATTCTTTGACAACTGCCATATGAGATACCTGCAAAATATATTTTATATTGTATATTTCAAATAACTGTATATATGTATACATACCAGCTTGCTGAGATAATTGACGAATAGGTTTTTGTGGACTTCGAAGGATATGCTCCTGAACATTTTCAACAACCTCTGGCGTTATGATTTTTGGGCTTCCAGAAGATTTTACCTTTACAGACACTACCGGTTTCTAAGAATCTGTCAATTACACGTTCTAGATGTTGAGTAAATGCTTGAAAGGTAATTTTATGTTCGTTATAAGTAATTCCAAATTGATTATAACACACTTCCCCAGAATACTCCCAAGCACCGTCTTCGTTTTGAATGCCAGTTCGAAAATATGCCATGACTATAAACGTGTCTTCTTCTATAGTAAACACCATGATAATTAGTACTAAAAAGTACTTTTCTTTTGAATATAGACAAATTTTGAATAAAACGTGATATAACAAAGAGAACAAAAACCAGAAAAATACTACGCCATTGATCGCATGAAAATACTTATTTGACATTCAAAATGATTTGCTGCCAATCGAAAACTCAAAAATGTTCTAAAAAAGTACTGCCAACTCACATATTCTTTTTGGCTCTCACTGTATTATTCGATGAAAATGGCATACATATACCTATTTGACATATAATTTTGTATTGATGTGTGACGTATATTTTTGACGTAAGTTGTAAATAAGCATGTTATTTTAGGAAAATGTGAGTTTTGAAAACTCAAAATCGGAATTATTTTCTTTTGCTTGTGGTAAGATTTTAATTTTCTTATGAATAATTTTTAAGAAATAATATTTCAGGTCTGGTATGAAACATGACCAAGAAATTCGAATTTGATTGGCGTATCCCTGTACCCGAACCACTCTTAGCAGGTTGTGTTTTTGATAGATGGACAGAAGAAAAGGAAAATGTTGTTTGGGAACAAAATGCATTATTTAAAGTAGATGAATATGGATTTTTTATATATTGGAAAAGCGAAGGAAGGGTTAGTAAATTAATCCTATATTATAATACAAAATTTAATTGTTCTTCATAATTTGTAGTGTATTATATTTTCTAGATATATGAAATTTTTTAGTTAACAATAATAGTTTCTAGAACATATCTAGCTGATATATATTATACACAATTTAAGAATAGTAATATTTAAGTATCTTGGTGATTAAATGTGTATAAGAAAGTACATTATTTTAGAAAACATGATTTAATACAGAAGTAGTTTCTGGCAAAGCTCAACTACTTCTATTAGCCATGTTGTATACTAAAAATATTATGATGCAAGTTGAAACTTATGGTGTACTAGGGTGGTGACTCGGCCAGGGCTATCCACCCACTGCTTGACTGTGTACGCATTTTTATGAGCTGGGTTCGAAAAAATGCCATGAATGCTATGATTTGAATCTAGTTTATCTAATCCATATTCCAGTGACTTACTCACTAGACCAATATGAACCTATACAATACTAATTAATATTGATAATTTAAAAATTTTAGTAACCTAGATGACATTCAAAAGTGTTTATTTTGACAAAAATTGTATCAATACTACTTCAAAAAAGCAAAACTGTATCTCATTAATTAAAAAAAAATGTTTTTGTGTACCCATCATTTTCTTATATCAGAAAGTTATGTATTTAGCAGAGTTGAGTTTGTTATATTTATTAAAACTTAATTTTTTTTTGAAAAAATTATGGGCTAAGGCAAAATTTAATTTTAAGGGATCATACTGCATTGTATATAAGGTATATTTTTTATTAAGATATTTTTATTAAGATTTTTATTAAGATATCTGGTTATTTTATGAATGCCTACAGAGTTCGTTTTAAACTAATGTAATATGTGGTTATGTTTTTATATCAAAATTTGGCGGCTAAAATGCTATTTGATAGAAGAAGTTTTGTATATTAAACAATTATGAACAATACTTAAAAATCTTATTATTACATTTTTGTCATGCATATTTTAAATACATCTGGTCCAAGTATGTGTGAATATAGTTATTTAATCATTTAGCGAATTGCGCCATTATTGAGAAATTATTGTTATGGAAAAATGATTGCAGACCAAACATATTTTCGAATGTTTTTTAATATTTTGAAGTTTTGTTTAAATAATCCTTATTGTATGTTGTCTTGAGGAAAACTCTCAAATTTTGATGTATGAGTTTATATTATGGACTTATATCACATGAGGTCAACTGTTTATAGCTTAACTTCTTATTCGTAACGAGAAGTTGTTGACGATGGATGATTAATCACGTAGTTTGGACTATTTCCATTGTTTGTAGGGTTTGAATAATCAGGACGTTTCGGTAGTCAATCTACTGCCGTCTTCAGTGTAGCCCTGAGAAGGGCCAGCTAAACTCATGTCTGACATAACAAGTGTTCATTTGAAAAGTCAGTCTAGTAGCATGTGATTTACTGAGAACATTTTGAAGTATGTATGTCGTAAATTAAAATTTACAACTTAACCTACGAGTCGTATATTTTGACAGTTTCATACATACAAATAAATAACAAATAATAGGTATTTATTGAAAACTATAACAAATTCTCGTAGCATATCATTCAAAATATAGGTGTTTGAAATATGTTATTTTTTAGATAAGGCCACAAAAAGAAGTTGCAAGGTGTTAAATCGCATGAACGTGCAGGCCAGGCAATTTCAGTATTTCGACTAATTATACGCTCATCAAAAAATTCTCTTAAATAATCCAAAGATTCTGCAGTACAGTGTCAAGGTGCTCTGTCTTGTTGGAAATACGCATTTTGAAGTTCATCATCATACAACTGATTGACAAATGGTTGTAAAATTTCCGTATGGTACCTTTGAGCAGTTAACGTTCCCTGAAAAAATATTGGTCCAATGATTCGCCTTTGGCTTATCGCTGCCCAAACACCAATTTTCTCTGGATGTAGCGATTCTTCATTAATTACATGTGGATTTTCACTACTCCAAATTCTTGTATTTTGTTAATTTAGGTATCCCGTTTTATAAAACCATGCTTCATCAGTAAAGATGAGTCTTTGCGAAAGTTCTCCATTATTGTTCATATTTACAAACCAACTACAAAACTGTAGTCTACGTGGGTAATCAATTTCTAACAATTCTTGTACTGCTGTGACATGGTATGGATACAGTTGCATATCTTTTTTTAATAACTTGTGAGTTGTACCAACAGAAAGGTTTATTTGTTGACTCAAATATAGAACAGATGTTTGTGGTTCATTTTCCATTATTTCTTCAACACGATTGACAACTTGAGGTGTACTTAACTGCTCCGCTGCCTGATTTTCTTAAGAGACTACCAGTTTCAGAAAAAAGTTTTAAAGTTCTATCCAAAGTATTCTTAAATTATATATAATCTATTACAAAATGTGGAAACTCAACTTGAAATTCTACCATGCAATCTTGAACTGAATAAACTGATAAACCATCAATTTTATTACCACTTCGAAAATAAGCCTGGACTAGAAAAATTTTATGTTCTAAAGTGGAAGCCATTTTAAAACTGAGAAGCAATTTATTTAAACCAGAATCGCCGCACGATTATTTTATGCACTAACTGATATTTGTGATTGACATTATCAAATGTCATTTGGATTTACGTTTACGGAACAACAAACACATACTAATATATTTGCGTCTTATTCTATCAAAATTTCAAAGTATCCTAGATTGACTTTTCAAATGAACACACGTTATATGTTCTCCCAATTTTTGATTGCGAAATGTACTCGTGTCAGATCTGAAGTTTGGAACTTTGGACTAAATCAATCACACTAACCACTACGCTATTTGGGGGACAGAATATTGTTTCGTTTGTGCTATGGCCATATATGCTGTCACTTTCAACTTTTTTTTTGTCTGATGGTCCTCTTTTCCCAGGATTATTGCATTGTCCCGTGTAATCCTGTGTCCTCTATGTCGAGCAAAGCAAGTTAGAGAAGCAGATAATTAATTGTCTCGCAATTAACATCTATTTTATATTAATTAAATAAAACGTTAAGTAAGATATATTTTATTCATGATTTTTTATATATTATACATCTGAATTATATATTCACGTTACTTAAAAAGTCAGCACAGCCTTCATATGTATGAGGTTCTACTGATGATAGCTTTGCATATGTGGAGCTTGTAGACGAGTCGTAAACAGGTGTCGAGATTCAGAAGGTGTCGTGTACGTAGAAGTAGATGGAAAGTTATGATTGTCAAGGTTAGTTCCACATGCTTGTAGCTGTAGCTCTAATTCCGAAATTACTCTTAATACTTCCATTTTGGCTTTGATAACATAAAAAATAGGAAAGGTCATAACTGTTTCAGCGATACTATCGAAAGCTTCTCCAATTGTTTTTAAAAGTTTTGTACGTTTCTCTACTCGTTTATTTAGAATTTCAGTTATGTTTTCATTACTTTTTCTCTTCTTGGCTGTGTTTCTTCTAACGTAATCTTCTGTTGGTGTCTCTGTGCTCAAATTATCAGACTGGCCTTTTCTTGTACTACCTCTTCCGTGGTGGTCTTCACACCAGGTTTTTAATAATATTTTATATTAAATTAAAAATACCTTTGTAATATAGCAATCGATCTAAACTAATAAATCTGAAGGTGCCAAACGCCAAACTCCGCTGACACACACTATTGGCGCACCCGGTATATATAATTTTTGTCTCTTATTAATATTTGGAATTTCGATACCGAGACCAAATCTCACACCAAATACTGCAGGAAGCAAGAAGTAACCCTTATTAGAGCTACCCGGATGACTGCAGTAGAAGAACTGCCGAGTTGTCAGATTATATAAATACTTCGTAGGATTGACATACCTCAAATAACGACTCAACTTTGATTTTGAGGACTGAGACTTTCTTATTGACATACCTTTAATTTTTTAATCCTTTTCACGAAAGTGAAGGAATATTACGTCTTAATAAGATATCAAATCATCAGTGATGTGGTGATGGCCACGCTGCACTTTAGGAACTCTATTTTGCACTTTTTGAGAAGTCCTTGCAGAAACATTATCAGTGTGCTTTTTGAATTTCAATTCACGTGCCAGTGCAACAATTGCTTAGATCTTTCGGTTCTAATTTTCTTAAGTTTTTCGGTTAGAAGATGGCTTGTAGAGCGTCGATAAGCTTTCACCTGCTGATTATACCTAATAAAGCACGATAGTGATCTGCTTGAGATATCTGTCGCTTATAGTAGAGAAGTCTTCTGGCAAAGACTATATTTTCGCTTCTGAAGTCTTCCTGTATTCATGACATCATTTGTATTATAATTTATATTGAATATTTCTCTATTAGCAACCGTATGTTTTGTTATCTAGATGCATATTTGTAATGTGTTTCGGTAGCAAGTCAATTCTAATTGTCAATAAAAAAAGCATTTTGAAATACCAAAGTAAATAAAAGTGCCGAGAACCGCTTATACAAGCAACGTGAATGTGTATATACAGTGTGGCCCAAAAGTCGCGCAACCGAATGAAAAAAAAGAAATGAAATTGTGTAGTACAAATACAAAATTTATTATTCTATAATAAAAATAATACAAATATGTTTGAACAAAAACTGACTCTTTGGGATCACAGCTTATGTTCGAAGTGTCATCCACCTTCTTCAATGCATCTCAGACATCGCTTTTTAACCGCGTTACAAATGCGCCGAAGTAATTGTTTGTCATCATTGAGTTTGGCGACTTCTTCGATTATAACATTTTTCATGGTCTCAATATCCGGCAACTGATGATGGAATACCTTATCCTTTAAAATACCCCATACAGCGAAATCTAGTGGGGTTACGTCCGGAGATCTCGGAGGCCATTCGACTTGACCTCTTCTTCCAATCCATACGGGGAAAAATTCATCGAGAAATTCGCGAACATTTAAAGCGTAATGTGCTGGAGCACCATCTTGTTGAAGAGTTAAACATTGACCAGCAAACACTGGGTTATTGGCAAGTTCTTCACGAAGTTCCATCAACAAATCGAGGTAGGCAGCACCTGTTACAGTATTGTTGAAGAAATAGGGGCCGACGATTCCGAAGGCGAAAACACCAAACCATACCGTTACTCCAGGCACGTTTAATTCTTCTTGAATGGTGATATGCGTATTTTCAGTGGACCAGTACACACAATTGTGTCTATTGATGCGCCCATTTAATTTAAATTGAGCTTCGTCCGACCACAAAATTGTTTTGAAGAAATTTTGAAAGGCTTCACATTGAATGACATACCATTCTGCGAACTGTAGCCGACGATCCGGATCATCTTCTGTCAATGCTTGTAAGAGGCGTGGTCTGTAAACCTTCAAACCTAGTTCCTTCATTATTCGCTGTAGGGTAGAACGAGAAATATCCAGTTCATTTGCGGTTTTTCGGACAGATCGCGCAGGCGATTCAATAAAACTCTGAGCTACAGTTTGTAAGTTATCATCTGTCCTCAGACTACGTGGCCGGCCTGTACGCTTGGAATCATCCACAGAACCGTTTTTTTCGAATATTTTTATCAAGCGATAAACAGTCTCACGCCTCGGAACTTGACAGTCAGGAAATTTTACCGCGAAATCAGAAAAAATGTGTTCTTAATCAGCATGGTAACGATAGTACGAAGACACCAAGAATACCCGTTGCGCTACGGTATATCGATAATGTGGGCTTGTTGCCATGATAACGCGTTCACACACTTACAAACTCCGACAAGATATTGCTACACACACAGACAACCGCTGTACTGCCGACAGACCAGCCGTCACCTTGCATTAGGGGGAGAATGGCGCATGTGTATTTCATTTTGACGTTGCGCGACTTTTGGGCCACGTGGTATAATTATACATAGAATAATGCACAATTCACATAGTATTTAAGGAGAATACTTTATGTGAAATATTTTTAGGAGGGTGATGTTATTGAGTTGTGTCAAGTAAGTGACATACGTGCTGGTGGTGTACCGTCAGATAGAAAACTGCTTTATAATTTACAATCCAAGCATGGTAACGATTTGGATGAAAAATCTCTTACAATTTGTAGTGGAGCAGATTATATTAATATAAATTACCAACACGTCGTTTGTCCAGATGCGAAAACAGCGAAGGTAAATCTAATCACAGTCTAACCAGCATATAAGATTATTGCAAATTTGAAAGTAACTTTAAAACCTCATTTAGTTACGTCAGAAATTCTTACAAAGTGTATTACATGTATTGAGTAATTTTAGACAGGAAAATACATTTGCTTTAATCTTATTAGAAGCTTGGGTGTGGTGTCTTCTGTTTAAATAAAATAAGGTTTATTTCGATAGAGATGCATGCATATATAAATCTTAACATGCATGTGAATAAGTATATTACTATTTGTATTTTGTCTTTTATTTGTATTACCTTTATTTTTATACATTATTTTGTTTGTGGTTATCGTTTTCTATTTTTATAGTAAAGTATTGAAAAGATTTTATTAAACATCTTAATTAAAGGTGTGGTTGGACGGCTTAAGAAAAATAACACACAATGTCAAAGCCAATAACTTCTGTCCAATGACATGTTTGAAAAAACAGTAAGTTTGTCGTTATAAATATAACTTGCATGTGTTTGTTTTTTAAATTTTTTCTTGCCGTACTGCATGTGTACATAATGTGCTTTATATATGTATACAAGGTTTCAATACATATAGTATGATACTGATTGTGTTTTGTAAAAATAAATTCAGGCACTACTTAAAAAGATATATATATTTGCTTTGCGGTTAATATTTTTTGTTTAAAGATAGCTAAAAATTATATTTTGATTTCTAAATAGAATGATCATTCAGAATTACTCGTATAGTAGCTGTATGTGTGCTGTAGAGAATTGTGGAAATAAAAATGACATATCAATGCGAATGAATATTCTTGTATAATGATCCAATAAAATTCTTTTGTAATTAACTTGGTAAATCGTTTAAAAACTTTAATGAACATTATTCCTACGTTAAAATCATTAAATTTAAGCAATATTTTTGATTATGATTTATTGGATTTTAAAACGAGCTATTTTTTTATAACCATTTGGTGCCTCTGACAAGTATTAGTACTCGAGTTAGTATTGTTCGTTCTTGTGAGTGTACATTTGCATTGGTATTTCTATATACACTTTTGAAATTTCGTAGGAGTGTACCGGCTACTGACGAGAGACATAATAGTAATCGATTAGATTGTCTGATCTAGAGGTAAAAACATTTGTTGAGTAACTCTCCACATTAGCTAATTGTATGAACATTATTGCTTCTTAACGTGACATCTAAAAGTACACTAATCGCTAGTTGATTTTTAGTTTTCACCACGTGGAAGCGCCTACTTGTTAAAAATGACGTTAGTACGTATGTAGTTAAAATATATTCGTTGTGAGTAGCGTCCTAACAATAATGAGCGAAATGATAAATGAAAGGTGTGATGAGCATTAAAAGATCCAGGACGTATAGAAAGCACTATGTGGAAGTTCCACACGTTAAAAGTACGCGTGTAACAGTTACATTTCGGCAGTTCTGTTTAGTACCTGTAAAATACGTTTAATTAATATGAGTTTTGGAGTTGAATCCAGAAAACTATTACTATTTTCAAGTTGACTTATTTGAAGAACAATATATGTGGTGGCTAGATTCGGAATTTGAAGATGAAGCATCATTTCAGGCATCTGTTTATAATGTACGAGGGATATTTGAATAGTTTCCGGCTTTACCGACATAAAGTTATTATAGAAAAATAAATATTTCGCCGTCCGATAGATGACCTTGATATATGTAAACTGTCAAAATTGTAAGTCATTAGTTTGTCTATGGTACGCTTCTAAAGTTGTCAGTTCACATTGTCGTTCAGCAATGGAGAAACTTGAGTATCACGCAGTGATAAAATTTCTCCATTTGAAAGGGAAAAAGACTCAGGAAATAAAAGATGAGTTAGAGCTTGTATACAGTGAATCTTTCCCTTTATTTACAACGGTAAAACATTGGGTGGCCGAGTACAAACGTGGCCGTACGATTATTTTAGACGAGAAACGTTCCAGGCATTCGAAAACTGCTACAACTGACGAAATGGTCGATTTAGTGCATCAAACTGTGATGGAAGGTCGTCGATTGGCTGTTATGGATATAGCTAAGGCTTGTAGGATATCATATGAGTGGGTGCACAAGATTTTACATCAAGATTTAGATATGAGAAAATTATCGGCGCGATGAGTGCCACGTTTATAAAAACGTTTGTTTCTGATCGACCAAAAGCGCATATAGACGGACATGTCGGGTGAGTGTCTTAACCTCTATCAAAAAAGCCGGCGGAATTTTTGCGGTGATTGATAAGCGTCGATGAAACCTGAGTACACTACCATATATACGCTCGAGATCAACAGCAGTCAATGCAGTCGATTGCGGTGGGAGAACCAACTCCGAAGAAGGCAAAGGTCGTTCTCTCTGCATGGAAAGTGATGGCGACAGTTTTTTGGGATATTTGAGGAATAACTCTTGTCGACTACCTTGCAAAAGAATCAACAATCAACGGACAGTACTACGCTGCGTTGCTAGATAAATTGAAGGCCACAATTATGAAAAAAACATTAACATTTGGCAAAAAACAAAATCTTGTTTCACCAGGATAACGCTCGGTTTCACACGTGCATGGTTGCAATGCTAAAATTGAACGAATTGAAGTTTGAATTGCTTCCGCATCCAACCTATTCGCCAGATCTAGCTCCCAGCAACTGTTTCCTGTTTCCTAATTAGAAAAATATCTCTGCAGAAAAAATATGGGTCAAATGTTGAGGTTGAAGACGCTGTAAATCAGTATTTTTCAGGTTTGACAATCAATTTTTGTCTAACGGTTTGAAGGGATGGGAAATACGTTGGACCAAATGTATCGAATTGCAGGAACATTACGTCGAAAAATAAGTTTTGTTTTGCTTAGAAATATATGTTTTTGTTAAAAAGGCTGGAAACATTTCAAATATCCCTCGTAGTTTATAGAATTTAGCAGAGGCCATAGCTGGTTAAACAACAACGAATTTTCAGAAAGGTTGGTATGGTAATTAGTGGAAAAAATGCGACTGTGTCTTCACAATGATACTTGACGGCGACTACCAAATATTGGAAATATTGGCTCCATCACAGTAAATTCCCGTAGAGGTGAATATTAGAAATATGTTTCATATTGAGCTGCAAAGCTATTTACGGAGCAACAAAAAACTGAAAACGTAAAAATCAGAACGAGCTTTGAAATTACTTAACGATGAAGCTCATCGGATCATTTCTAAAGTGTATATATATAACTTATTCGTATGCTGTTAATCCGTCTACTAACAGCTGTTTGTAAAGCAATGAATAATATGAGTTTGATAGAAGAAACCATGTGCAGATTCTGCCAAGTAGATGAGTATATAGGTACATATACTGCAAGGGCTTGACAAGAATTCGGTTTTGTACAAATGAGAGATAAATATTTTGGAGTGGAAATATCCCCAGAAAAAGTATGTAATCTAACAAGACATATATCTGGAAAGGTTGCAGTGGAATAGGTTCTATGCCTTCTTCAACCAATTACAAGAATATACAAGGTGTGTATAAATTGTCGCAAAAGCTACACGTAGCGACATTTTTCGTTCGGTTCTGAATAAAAAATCTTAATGTTAATATGTCGTATCATGCTTCGAAAATTCGTAATAGTCAAAATTTGACAGTAATGCTTTTGATTGAACTCACTTTGAAATACAAACTTATTGTTCTACAACGTTGCCAAATGTGTTTTTCGTGTAAGTACGTTAATGAATAAATGTTTAAAACAAGCTTTTAAATCAAAAAGAAAACGTTTACGAAATAATACTAGTAAAAATTTTTTCTTTAAACTAAATTGCATCTATCTCTATTAACAGATATCGAAGAGCAAAGGTTAGTTACGCACTAAAAGTCTGAACTTCAAGAACCCCGTGAAAACAAACGAAGCATGATACGACATTTTAACATTAAGATTTTTTATTCAGAACCAAACGAAGAACGTCGCTGCGTGTAGCTTTTGCGATAATTTATACACACGTTATATAGGTGTTTAAGACGATTCAATTTTGTCCATTGTGAAGAGAGAACACTTAAACAAGAAAAATAATTTATGCTGTTTTCTTCAGAGGTACAAATTTTATGAAAACTATCAAGTTGTGAGAGCAGAAAACTCTCATGGCATCTTGGTATACACAATGTTTTCTATTTGAAGGTCTTCAGGTTGCAAATTACATAGTTGGTTAGCTATGTGCGACGATCCAATGGCTCAATATTATTGTTTAAAATACTTTTGTATATTAAAAGTATAGATTGGAATACTTTTTTATAAATAATTTATTATTTAAAAATTTATGTAAAAAACATGAGTCGGTTAAACAAAAATTAGCTACCATTTTCAGAATATGTAGTTCAAAAGAGAAGTTGCCTGTAACCTTTAACCAAAACTAATTTTCAGTGAAACATCTTTAAATGTTTTTAACTGTCTATTTTTGTAACTCGAAATTAATTTAACGGCCATTAATATATGGTTGTAATTAATCACATCTAAGCTTAATTGAGGTTTGTTTAAGATTCTCATTTGTTCAGAGTTGAAAGCAAATAATATATACGAGTAATTGTATATGTGATCATGCTATTTTCTTTTTCAAATAAATATTGATTTGTCGAATTGATTTATATAACGCATACATCTTATTTGTCTGTACTATATACTTGCTACTGTAAATGTTAATATATAACTATAATTAACTGCATGTTTTCTGTTTTTTTTTTGATTCTGCATGCACTCACACAGATTTGGCAACAAGGCTTGAGAACAATTACACATAATAATAAAATTGTTAACGTGTGTCCGCGAACAATTCTCATGAAACAGTAAGTTTTATGTGTTGCTAGAAAACAAAAATGTAGATACAGCTTATACGGTGAAACGTTCATAATACATATTTCTCATATCTAGACCTCTTTTGGTAGCAATCAATTTGTAAATATATCGACTGGATTTAAACGAAAAAGTTAATTAGCGGACCTTTCAATAGCGATCGCTGATTTTATAGATATATTGATCAAGATTGAAAATTTACTTCTTTTGTATGTTTAAAACTTATCAGTTAGTCTCAGTTTAGTCCCTTAAGCCTATTTTTTATACCTTTTAATTACCATAATTTATTTATTTATTTATTAAATTGTCATATAGTCATATACACAATAATGTGTATACACATCTTGTTGATTTGAAGGGAGAGTGATTTTTCAAAAGTTAACAGCACTTTCGCCATGAAGAGTATAATGCTGACTTCAGCCATATTTAAACTATTTTTTGTTTTTTATGTTAATATGAAGAAAAAGAACTGCGTATGTAAATTAAATATTTTTTACGTGGAAAACTTAAAGAAACTGATGAAAAGTTACATAAACATTATGATGAATTTGCTCCTTACCATGGAATGATTTGTAAGTGGTTCACTGCTTTCAAAAGGGGCCATATGAGCACAGAAAATGCTGAACGTCCGGTGGCTTCATTTACAGTAACCTCTCTAGAAATTGTTACGAGAACGCTAGTTCGGTTTGGTGTATTTTACCCGACAAATTGTTAAAGAGATGGACGCTTGTGGCTTGTGTTGATTCGTTCCGGACTAGCTGTAGCGTTCTAACAGTAATATAAATGATTGCTGAAATAAATATATTACAATTTATTAAATAAAATAAAATACAACAACGTTGTCCTTAAAGTTTATTCAATATTTACATAAGAAAGAAATTACGATTTGAAATGCATTAAAGTGATCAAATAAAAGTAATATATATAAGGAACGACGAATAAGTATATAAAATTAGCACACAATAAATACATACTGAACAGAAAGTTAGTTATTTCGTAAATTAAATGTCATTAAAATAAATTTCTGTATCGAACAATCCAGAGTTTACCTGTGAAACGTGTGCTACGATAGGACATGTGGTACTTGGGCAAGTACGTGTAGAGTTGTTGTTACGACGAAACGATGTTTACTTCATGGTAGTTGGATAAAGAAGCACGTTCTTGTGTCGTAGAGAACACTCGTGGTTTAGAAAAGGTTTTATGACCCAGTTTTCAGAGAGGACAAATCAATTACATTGAGAGTAGCGATGTCTTAAGAATTAAAAACTAATTAAAGACGCGAGCTAAAGAGTTGCGATGTCGATGAAATAAATAACATTAAAATATTCCTTGGGAAAAATGCCCACATGAAGCAGTTTAGAGGAAGTTCACAATAGTAATTTAAATGTGGTTATTAAAATATGTCGATATTAATACGGGGTTGGTATAATTTCGATATGTAGAAAAAATAGCTCGATAATAAGTCATATTGCGATGACATGATATGATTTAGATGAAGTTAGCAATTATGATTTAAATGTGGCTACAACTACAAGAAATAACTGGAATAGAAGTCGTATGTAATTAATGAATGGCTAAATTAAAATTAAATGTATATAATAGCAATTCGATACGAACGTTGAATACTTGAGTTGAACGTTCAGTTCAGGTAGATTTCGAAGGGTAGTTATTTATGACCAGTACGATATAAAAGAAAGGTTTTCTCTTCCAAATACGAATTGTATCAAATATGCGAAAAAACTGGCTAGAAGCTTTAATTTGATATATTTGTGAAAAATATAATTTAAAAATAGAAGTAAAAACATTCTGATATATACGAGGTGTAGCAAAATGATTAATAAAGTGTATGAGATAGCTAATACTGTAAATATCGCAACCGAACGGGTATTTGCATCAATATTTAAATATGAAAAAGCTAACCGCAACATGGGGTCCACGTTGGTTTACTGTTAACCAAATGTGAACTCAAGTTACAATTACAAATAACTGTATGGCTTAGTTTAAACAAAATCCAAGATAATTTTTTTATCGATATGTCACCGTGGATACAGAATTTGAATCTAGAAACAAAAGCACAGTTAAAGTAAACCTCTTCTGCTGAACGTGCTCCAAAGAAGACAAAAATTTTTTCGACCAATAAGATTATGTTCACGTTATTTGTTTGGATTCCAAAGGTTATCTAATGACAATTTACAGAAAGAAAGTACTATAACTGGCCAATATTATACTAATGAACTTACACGATTCAATCCCGAATTGAAGAAGAAACGACCGCATTTATTCAGAAGAGAGTTTCGTTCCATCAGGATAACACGCCTCTCAATTATCAGTGGTAGAAAGACATTCGGGACAAATGAGGAGGTGATAGTCGCAATGAGTTTCCGAAAAATTACTTTTGAATTACCGGATTAAATGTATAAAATTGAAAGGGAAATGTAAAATGTTTTTTACCTTAAAGTATTTCATTGGAAAGTTACTTTCCCGTCTAATTACCTTGGTGTATAGTTAAAATATGTAGTCTTCAATATTCTCTGTTTTTAACAAGGTCTCCAATATTTATCTGTCCTAGAAATGATAAAACTTTATTGGTACAACATAAAACAAAAAACTGAGCATGAAGAGCTTCCCTTCAATATCTTCTATATACCAAATTAAAAGAGGTGGCGCATTGTACACAATTCAAAGTTCACAACAAACACGGCCGTGTCTTTTGAATTCTCGGAGACTATATTGCTTATAAATTTATTTCAAAATTACTTTTTCACTTATAGCAACAATGCCTTTTAGAAACTTATCACCTTTCTAATAACTTGTAAATACCATTTCTATTTTCAAATCCTTTTGTGCTCAATTATATTAAAATTCGATCAAAAGAAGATTTTTACAGTCCCTGGTAATCGAATTGACTCACCATATATTTTGTCTAGTCTGAGACAAGGAGGCAGTTTAAGCCCAACGCTTTTCGTAACATATATGGATGAAATAATCAAGAAATGTACCTCAAAAACTAGCAAGTACAATATTGGACACTTACAACTACAAAGAGTAGATATCTCGGAGGGAGTTTTCGCAGATGATGTTATAATCGCTAAAAGTGAAAAAGAATTACAACAGAACCTAGTAATATGGAACACAGACCTGAAAAACCACAGAATGAAAATAAACAGAAAAAAAACAAAAGTGGTGACGATAGGAGATGCACCAAAAAGCATAAATATAGAAATCGACGGGGTAAAAATAGAGCAAGTGAAGACTTTCCAATATCTTGGAGTCCCAATAGACGAAAAGGACACACAAGAAGTAGAAATAAACCAGAGAATAGAGAAAACGTTAAAGCTCCATTATATGATGAACAAGAAATTCATAAACAATAAAGAAATTTCGCGAGACACAAAAATGAAAATATTTAAAGCGATATTTAGACCCATACTAACATTTGGCTGCGAATCCTGGGTTTTAAGCGAGAGGCAAAAAAGCAAGTTACAGGCTGTCGAGATCAAATACCTGAGAAGAGTCCGAGGAGTTACCAAACTAGATAAAATAAGAAGCATGAAAATACGAGAAGACCCGGAAATAGAATCAACACTCAAATTCATAGAAAAGAGACAGTTGGGTTGGTGGGGCCACTTGCAAAGAATGGAAGGCGTAAGACCAGCTAAAACAGTGTGGGAGGCAAAAATACTGAAAAACAAAGGAGGGGTAGGCCAAAAACGCAATGGGATGGAGTAATAGCGAAAATACTGGAGACAAAGGAAAGAACATGGACAGAAGCAAAAAAAATGGCGGAAGAAAGAAAAGGATGGAAAGAATTTGTAGACGCCTAGAATAAAAATACAGTTTCGTCCCGACACCATTATATGGCAGAAGGGAATTTAGATTAGATTAGATATTTTGTCTATATACAAAATATATTATTCTATTTGATTGAGAGTTTAGATTTATTTAACTACTATTGTTGTTGAGCTTGCATAAAATGTAATTACTAAGGGCATAAATGAAATGAAAAAATAATACATAATTACAATTTTATTGCTCCATAAAAACATAAAGGATTTTTATCTACACCGTCCTTATCCAGTTTTAGTGTTACAAAGTATTTAGACGGAAACGGATTACGTCAACTGCGATAAATAAAACACTGATACGTATAAGTGCGTTCTTTCGTGTATTATTAATTACATTTTGTAATATTTCAATATTTTTATATCATTTCGTCACTAATTCAATTTCGTAAGGGCTAATAAAAATATATACGGAAAGATACAAAAGTGAGAATAGATATCATTGAAAACTCGACGATATTTTTAATGTTAGATAGGAAGTATGGTTAGAATCGGCAGAATTGAACAATTAAGGAACGTGAAACGTGAATGAAGCCTCGGCACGTTTAGTGAAATCCTTGACAGAAGGACGGGAAATTGATTTTATTATTTAACAGCGATTCCTTCTGTCGGAAAACATATTGTGTCACTGCAGCAAATCGTCCTGACTTATTCTAACCGGTGGATAAACTCCATCAATTTTGAAGGAGAGAAATTTTAAAAATCGAAGTGTATTCTATCCAAAAGTAGTCTGGGAGTCATAGAAGGGATACCAAGCAGTAGCTGCATAATCCATTTTGCTGACAACAAACGCGAAATACAACACCTTAAGCAATTCAATGTTATTAAAATTGGTAGAAACACGCACAATGAAGCTCAGAGTTTTGCAAGAGGATGTACACACAGTTTGCAATTGTTGCCTAAAAGACCATTCTGAATCAAATAGTACATCCAGGTCCTTAATGAGAGTTTTATTTTCCAAATAAGTATTGTGAATTATATAGTGCGACAGTATAGGTAATTTGGAGTAGGTGTAATTCACAGAACACTTATTAGTATTTAATTCCAATTTGAAACTTACATCAATTTGAGATTACATTTCAATTATATTGCAGAAAAGAAGTATGTGAAGTTGGTGTTATTTGCTTCAGAGTATATCTTTAAGTCATTCGTATATGCTAAAACTGGACAGATAAGAGTAGTCATCAGTTCTTTGATAAACAACACCAAAAAAGCAGCCCCAAGTTTGAACCCTGAGGCACACTAGATGTTGCAATGAAGTCAAATGAACGAAAGCCGTTGTACCATACATAAATTCGATTTTTAAATACGAATTCATAAAATTTAAAGAGGATGAGAGAAAGATGAGAACCTCACTCTACAGAAACTCGCTGAACAAGCTGAACGTTTTTATGAATTCAACGTGATAAAAGCAGTGAAATATCCTCTCGCGTCGATCATTTATTAAAAATATAATAAACCGAGTTGTTTTGCTGCCCTATATAGGAACATTGAACCCTACTAAAGGTCTATACACGTTTATGCGACAGTGAATCTTGCCAGCATGCTAAAAGTATCTGGAGTATTCTATATTTTAGTTTATATCCAAGAACAGCAGCATATATATGTTACTAAACATCGAGAGTATTGAGTATTTTAAGAAATGGTGAGAACCTGTGCCAAGAAGAAAAAAATATTAATATTCATATGTATAAAATATAACAACTATATTATCAATAAAAAGCCTTATTTAATATTTTAATTTTATTTATTTAAATCTTTGCGAATTCACCACAGTTTTATTGTGTAATTCAATTGCCAGGTATTGTATATAACATTTACACAAGCAATCTTTTCATATGATACGAGGGGGTATTTTAAAGCAATTTAAAGTTGGGACTTAGAATATGTTATTATTCAACAGTCTCCTCTTAAATTAATACACTTAGTACAGCGATCCCGCAACGCCTTTAACCCTTCTAAAAACAATTCTTCTTGGTCTGCATACCAGCCCTCCACAGCTTCTATTACATCCTCGTTACATAAAAATTGACGTCCTATTAAACTTTTTTTTCAATCGCGAGAACAGATAATAGTCTGAGGGGGCTATAGGGCAGGTGTTTCAGTAATACGAACCCTAGATCTCGAATTGTATTCATGATAAAGCGCGATTCGTATGCAGGGTCATTGTCCTGCAAAAACCACACGCCTTTCGCTAACATGCTACCCATGTCTTGTTTCCTTAATTTTCTCTCTGAGGGTGGTTAGTAATTTAGAATAAGAATCTGCAATGATGGTCTGACCCTTTGTTAGATAATCGATCATAATTATTCCACTGATATCCAAAAACAAAAGCAAGAACTTTTCCAGCGGATTTTTGAACTCGAAACTTCTCAGTCCTTGGAGTCAGTCATTGGACATGCTTCTTTCAAAATTTACTGCAGCGCAATATTTCAACTTCTTGACGGAATATTTTATAGTGACACTTTTGCCATTATAACAAGATTTTGTTTTGTTCAAGGAAAATGGCCCAGGCTAACTAGATATCAATACCCCTTCGTATATGGCACCTTATTTGTAAAATAGTGATTATTATCATCGGAATTCGCCGTTCCTTATTTTTATGTACATTTGTTATATTTGATTTATATTTTTGTTTAAAATCAAAGGGAAATTCTATTTAAATCAATAGGGTTATTATTCCCGACTTTTAATCTTATTTGAGTAATTGTTTTCATCTACGTTAAGCGGCTTTACAAGTTTATCCGATATTTAACTTCGATAGACGTATAGTCTATTTACCATTACAGATGAGGCGTATCATAAGCATACATCATAACTATCATAAGTATCACACAGCGTTGTTAAGTTTTTTTTAATATTTTTACCTTGAATGCTTTTTAAGTTATGATTGATAAATTTAAGTGATAGAAAACGACATAAAAAGAGCAACACCAATAATGGCAGTTGTGGCATATAACACTCTGACAACGTTGTGAAGGCAAGGTAACATAATATATCCTATATCTAGCATTAACAGGGTCTCCAGCCATAAAAGGGCCTGTATATTAGTAGTTTGTGATCTTTAGGTTACTGCGCCTGATATTACTGACTATGACGTGCCTCGTCTGAAATCGTAAATAGACTATATGTATATTGCTGGCTTAACGATTCAGTTTTTAAGTGAGCATCGTCTACCCATTGTACTTTATTATGATTATCGTCGAATTTATGTTCCTATTGAGTGTAAAAATATTTTAAAGGGTCTTTAAAATTGCAAATACGTTAGAAACTATTCTAAAACAAATACAAAATATTTCATTGTTTAAAAGCAAATTATGTTATACCAGTAAGCAGTGTTCCATTTCATAGTAATAGTTTGTTGAACAAACGCCCAAAGGGTTCACTATTGGGAGATTCTAGTGTATGTGAATATTTAACTTAAAAGGAATAGAATAGCTTTTAATATATGATAAAAACCTCAACACTAGACTAAAGATATGTATTTCTTTAAAATTTGTTTTGCTCTGTAAAATATACCAAAAGATGTTCCTAGTTTCCATTTGTTTTTTTTTTTGGTGCAATTTCAATTTTTACTACTCAAGTTCTTTTAATCAACAATAAGTTATTTTAATTAATGAAAATAAAGAACATTCCTTAAACTTAAGTTGCAAACGCAAACTTTTGAGATACATTTTAGTAATCACACATAATATGAAATGTGAATACCGCACTGTTTCGATAAGATAGATATTGCTCCTATGTTAATGGTACTGACCAAAATTGTTGTTCCTTTGTAGTATATATATATTGAGGAAGTATAAAACATGTTTGAAATTTATCAGTTTTCAGTTCAAAGTGAAGTATTGTACTAGATAAGAAGTACTATTTAACAGCAAGTAAATAATGTTAGGGAATAACAATACAACGTACGCAAAAAATTGAGTTTTAACAAATAAAATAGCTTGGATTTTAAGAAACACATTATCAACAAAGTGGAGTGATAAAATAGAATCTCCAAGTCGGAAAAATACTAAAGCAATTTGATCCTGTTTTCGTGTTACTTGTGTACATTTATTGGTCAAATTTTATATTTAGTTCTATTTCGCGTATTATAAAGTATCTACAGCAAATGATTGGATGGATTTGAAAATAGCAATATAGTTATTAAAGGAAATATACTTTCCTTTTATAGATTTCTATTCCAACTATGCATGATATGATTGCTATTTCTCTTACATAGATTGGACAAAATTCGACTTATGCTGCTAGTTTTCGAATTCTTAGCGACTGCAACATTATACTTGTAGTCTGGTCAAGTGTTGGATTTCTTGCAAAAGTAATTAAGAAACACTAATAGGGAAATATAAATAATATTATAAAAAGTAAGGGGATGTTAGGAGGAAAAATGTTAACAACGATAGATCAGCTAGAAAGATGGGTTGAACACTTTAGGGAAGCAATAAATATAAATAGAGGTGAAATAAGGAAAATAGAGGAAATGAATAATGTGAACTAGAAATTAATGTAGACCCCCTACTATAACAGAAATAGAAGAAACAGTAATTGATTTAAAAATGGAAAGGCCCCTGGTACAGACCTAATTAATGCAGAATTGCTAAAAGCTGATGGAAAGATTATGGCATAAATACTACTCCAGTTAAGGTCATGTATAGATATGATAAATACGCTGAGAATTATTATAGAAGAATCTCTGAATACCAACCACCATTGTATTTAATATTTGAAGATTATGAAAAAGCATTTGACTCATTGGACATAGACTCTATGTAGATAGTACTTAAAAATATTGGAATACCTAAGAAAATGATCATCCTAATAAAGAAAGAGTATAATGGATACAAGTGCAAAATATTACACCAAGGGAGAGTATCGGATGAGTTTCAGTTGAGGACAGAGGTTATACAGGGTTGTATTTTCTCACCATTGTTATTTTTAATAGTGTTGGATGAAGTTATGAACAGAGTGATTGAAAAAGGAAATTGATATCTTAGTAAAAGAATCTAGTAAAGTAGGTTTAAAGATTAACAAAAACAAAAGGATGATGAACATCAATACCCGAAAGAGAAAAGACATGGAAATGATGGGAGAAAAAATAGAGCGAGTAGATCAATTTTTATACCTGGAGAGTGTGATGGCCGAATACGACGGTGTAACAAAACCATCAATTCAAGGATATCGAAGGCTCGTGGTGCAGTTATAGGAATGTTGAATGTTTGGAAATCGGGTAACATCTATAATAGGGCAAATATTAAAATTTTTAATGCCACAGTTAAACCCATATTATTGTACGGTTCTGAGTTATGGGCACTAATTAATACAAACAACCAAGCAAAAACTGCAAAGCTTTATAAATAGATGTATCCGGAATATACTGAAAATATGGTGGCCCGTCCGAATTACAAATGAAGAATTATGGGATCGTACAGGAGAAGAAGGGGTCGAAGTACAAATTAAAAGAAGAAAGTTTGGATGGCTTGAGCATACTTTAAGAAAACCGAGTACGGAAATTCGTAGAAGAGTATTAGAATGGCAGCCCCAAGGAAGGAGGAAAGCTGGACGTCCGAATATAACATGGAAAAGAATATTACAAGAAGAGACCAATATGCAAGTGGCAAGATTGGGATATATAGCCGGAAATAGAAGACAAGAATGGAGACAAACTTAAAAGGGACTAATGGGTCTTACTACTACTACTACTACTACTACTAATTGGGAGGTATAGTTTTTGTAATAATTTGTTCTAGTAAATATAATATCTCTGAGTATATCTGTAAAATGTGGGTGGAATTGTATAATTACATTGGTCTTATTGCTCTTACTCAAGTTATAACATGAGTATAATTGAAAAAATCGTTCAACCTCAAAACAATACTACTTCTATACAAGAGGAACGTTTTGTGTAGTAGAAAACCCCTGATTGATAAAGGGTCGTTTTTATGGCCCAGCTTTAAAAGTAAACCAATAATATTGCAAATTAGCCATATCTTAATAATAAGAATTAATCAAAGACACCAGCCAAATACATTCTCACTGCGATATCTGTTCTCGCAACATCGCAGTTGAGAGCACTTACGACAATACAACGTCAATACGAACCCGGAAGAAATGGCCGGAGAAAGAGCAGATAACATTATTCAAATCACTAACCTGGATCTGAGACCAACCTTCAGAAGAAGATGCACCGAGCAGCAATTAATAGACGCTAAAACTATAATTGAAGATACCACCGACGAAGAAGAAATCCAACGTCTTTTGCGCGATCAATCGCAAATATTTATGGTTGATCGCGAAAATCCGTTTGCAACAATTACATTTAACACACATCACAGAAGAAAACAATCCGACAGCAACAATTACATTTAACACACATCACACAGAAGAAACAAACCCAATAAAACCGACAACCGAAAAAATGATCACCGACGCATTCATAAGCCCGAAGAAAACAGCGAAGAAACAAAAAACAGAACACGCAAGTACACCGATAGAAATAAAAAATTCTTACGACGCCCTCAATACCAAAACCGAGGAAAAAATGGAAGAAGAAACCTCCGAGTTCACTCCACAACCGTCAACATCAAACAGCACACCCAGGGTAAGTGACAAAACCAACATCACACATAACACAAAAACAGAAACACGTAAAACACACAAAATCGCACCAATAATTATCACGGAAAAAGACAAATGGACATACATACGACAATTACTTAAAACAAATAACATCAACACGGTAGAAAACAAAATGGTGAAACCAGGAATACACATCGAACCGACAACTGACGAAGACTACAGAAAACTCAAACACACACTAGACAACGAACAATTACAATATTACACTTTCCAATTAAGAAGTGAAAAGACACTAAAGGTGGTGATGCGTGGCATTCCCACCTTTATAACAGACACTGACATCACAGACGACTTGACGGACCAAGGATACCCGACTTTAAAAATTAAACGCATGAACGGCAAACACGGAATACCAGCACCACTTGTATTAATCGAACTGATCTGACAATACAAGTCAATCTACAACTTACGCGACTGCTGCGGACTTGCAATCAAAATAGAACAACTAAACAAACGGACTGACATTATACAATGCCACAAGTGCCAGACTTTCGGACATCACCAACGGAATTGCAACGTGAACTACAAATGTATGAAATGCGGAGACGGACATTCGACTCACTTATGTACCAAGACCAAAACAACCCCACCAAAGTGTGCAAACTGCGGTGGTCCACACTTATCCATATTCATCAACTGTCCTAATAACCCAAACAATCCTACAAACAAAACCACACCTCAACCTAAATACATACCAGCACCACCCCCAACAAGTAACCCATGGACACAAAGACAAAACAAGACAAAACTTAACACAGTTGACGAATTAGCACTTGCCTTAGGCAATATGCTAATAACACTACATTCGACAAACGCAACAAACGAACAAATACAACACTTCGTAACACAAACACAGACAATAATAACACTTTACAACAAAACACACACACAACTGAAACGCAAACAAAAAATGTGATGATGACCAACAAACGAACACACGTGACTTAAACGCAAAAAAAGCGACTGACACACAGACTTTACACACACAATACACACAGGACCGCACAAAAAACACAACAACGAACGATTAAATCAGACTCAAACACGTCACAACCCTGGGAGATACATAACAACGGTGTGGAAATGGAGGCATCTTCGACCACAAATCAAAATTCAAGACTCATGACCAGCCAAATACTTGCGATGTCGATGAAATAAGAAAATGCTTTTAAATGATAGACATGATATGATTTAGATGAAGTTTGCAATAATGATTTAAATGTGGCTACAACTATAAGAAATAACTAGAAGAAAATTCGTATGTAATTCATTAATAAATAAATTAAAATTAAATGTATATAATTCTCAGAAATATGAAAGAGAGAATATGAAATGCCTGGGTTTACCGTTCGGTAAATAATTTCTCGGAAGGCTGTTATGACCAGAGCGATATAAAAGAAAGGTTTTCTCTTGCAAATACGAAATAATCAATGTTACAAAATGGCTAAAAGTTTCTAATATTTTAAATTCGATATAATTGGGAATATAATTTAAAATAGAATTAAAAACATTCTTGATATATACGAAGTGTAACAATATCTATGTTATGCATTTCTCTAATATTCAAAACCTCGGTTTATACTTACATTTACAAATGCAACAAACTCCAAAATTTCGGTAGTAGCATGCAAGGGGAAGGAATTTAGTGTAATCCGCGCGTGTTAAACACAACATAGGGGTAATATCAATTAAAATATTCTAGAGCTTATCAACGTACCTGGAGCAGTTAAAAGTGCGTGCTTGGATAACGACTTTTGACAAATGTATTAATTGGTGTGGCTAATTTTCAAGAAATAAACCAAAATGCGAAAACAGATAGATTTGTATCTATACGGTGATGAGCTAAAGACTTGACATTAATATGAATTGTACGTAACACGGTGAATATTGATTAATTGCATTATTGTCAATTGACGAAACATGTAGTAATAAATTTCATTAGGTAAAGATTATAACAACATTGAAAATTTATATTAAATGAAATGAAGGAACACATTAAATTGTTGAAAAATTATTAGTATCATATCTGCTTACATTATAGCATTCATTTAAAACTATTATACGGAAGATATTGAAATTTGGGTTATCGAAGTCATGTTCAAAATTTATAGTATGTACTTACTGCGACCTATTTTTATTTCTTATTTATTCTTATATATTTTTATAGTATAAACATGTCCATCTTAAAACTATAACAAATTCAGTATTTACACCAAGCAATAATACTAATTGCACCCGAACTGATTTTGCGAAAATCTAAGAAAAATTTATTTGTATGTAATTTAATATATCATTATGAATTACAAGAGCAATACAAATTACAAAATTTTTCTATTTTGGAGGTTCACCCGTAATATGATGAATGAAGCTTGTAGTATATGTACATACATAATTCTGTATAGAATTTGTTCGTTAATTATGCAATGTTTTTTTTTTTTTTGAAAATGATTGCAGTTACGTATAAGCTGTTAGTAATGCATTACATTTGTTTATTGAAGAAATTTGTCATAACTGTAGTGATTTTCTTAATTTCTTCAGTTGGATGAAATTGTGTTTTTCGGTTGATCCTCATGGAAAAGTTCCAGTAAAAGTTGTAGCTCGGACATTCGCATCTGGAAAAGCGGAGAAGCTTGTTTATCAATGTCTTTCTGAATTATCGTTACCAAGCGGGAAAAATGATGTAATGGAAAGAGATGATTTTACCTTTGACAAATTTTATGCGTTGTATCACAAAATCTGCCCTAGAAATGATATTGAAGAACTATTTCGAGAAATGTAAGTATTAAGCAAGTATTAAGAAATTTAAAATTTCATTTTAATTACCAAATTCATTTGTATTAGAATAGATTTGTTTATAATTTATGACATTTTATTAAATTATAACAATAGTTAACAATATTATTTTTTAAAAACTCTAAATTTGTTTTCAAATGTTAAATTGTTAAAAGTCTTCCTTTGGAGACTGTGGTTAAAAACTCAAAAAAGGTATAAAACCTCTTACCACAGTTACTAATAGTACCCTAAATTCGTCATCATCAGTAGGTAAAACCACTAATCAAAGTGTATATGGGACACAGTAAAACTAACACAGAATTGCGTACTGCTTACAAAGCTTACAAAAGCTTACAAAGCTTTCACGTATAATACATTGAATATAAAACACACAAACCAAAACTAAAATTACGTAATCTTCACTTCTTCAGAAACGGTACACATGTGTTTATTTTCACCACCAATTTTATCTACCTCTTTTCTAAGAATGAAAAGACACAACTATATGGAATGGGGTCGTTGTTTGCGTTGACTGTATTAATTTTGTTTTTAACGATATGAATGCTTTCATAAATATCGAGCTCTCTCGGGTTTTTTTTATCTGTTTCACGAGTTTTAACCCTTCTACCGTAACGTTATGATCGATGCTAGATTTTTCTAGTCTATTAAATTTAATATACGAAATATGTTCTTTAAAACGGGTTAGAGTAAAATTACTTTCGGATGAGACTGAAGATGCGCGAGCGATGACGTTACAAAAATACTGAACACCTTAAAAACATTGAGCAGTCTTGACAATATAGGCGGCAGTTTTAAATTTAAATAATATTTAGTTATATTAAACCATAATAATTATGTTTTGTTGTCGATTTTAAATAAAATTATTACTTCGCGAAGAATAAAATAATTATTAAACCAATAGGTATTATGTAACAATTTTTTTATAAATTGTATTTTACAATGAAATATTTCTTTTTATAGTGCTTTCACATTTAAGTTTTTGTATTTACAAATTATTATTATATTAATCCATATTTTGTAATATGGTTTTCATTAACCTTAATTTTGGTTTTTCTCATTATAATTTTACTCCTAACCAAAATCTCACTTTAGAGACATTAAAAGAAGATAAATACACAAGCATGTGCCTAGAAAAATTTTTGTATTTATTAAAACAAATATACATACATACAATGTATAATCAAATATTTATTTTCGCTGATGACAAAATTAATATAATATATTTTGAAACATTTAAAATCTTCAGTCTTCATCGCTTGAAAAATCGTAGAAATCATCTTCAGAGTCATTATTGACATTAATAATAAATTCTTCAGAAAAATCATCCATTATGTGCTCCTTCATAATGTAATCTTTTTCTACACCTTCTACATGTCGACAAGTTTCTGACCATTCCTCTACCTTGATGTTTGAAAATTCTTCTCTCGCCAATTTTTCAACATCATTTATATGAAATGTAACATTTCTTGATGCAACCCGATTCTTTACAATGCCCCAGATTTTTTCAATAGGGTTTAGTTCTGGGTGGTATGGTGGCAATCTCAGGACGGTGTGGCCTTTTTTTTTGCAAATATACCATCTATGCTGTACTGTATATGTTTTGGCTTGTGAAGTTTTACTAAATTGTACAACTCCGGTTTAGTACAATTTGCATCGTAAGTTATGCCCCTTTCGTTTAGCCACTGTATCATATCACACTTTCTACTGGCTGATGTTGGATGTTTATATGACATAACATTATGGTAGCTGGCATTATCCACAACAATCACAGAATTATCAGGCAAATTAGGAATTAAAGATGTTTCTAACCATTTTTTATAATTTATGAAGTTCATGTCGTCATGGTAGTCGCCACTTTTTTGACCTGATTTGAAAATTAATAACGCATCATTAACAAAACCCTCTGCAGAACCAGCATGAACAATTATTAAACGCTTCCCTTTTGAAATTGGACACTTTAATCCTTCATTAGATTGATCGACCCATCTAAAAGGAGATGTATGCCCTGCATGTATGTAATTTTCATCTAAAAATTACTTACGTACGATAATTTGTTATTTTGCGGATGTAAGAACACCTCAACTCTCTTATGTCAAACCGCTCCATTAAAATCTTACGGTTATCAGTAGTTTTTTTTCCATCTAGCAAATAAAAAGTTTAGAGTGATATTACTAAAAATAATAAAAAAAGTACCTGAATCCTATTCGCAGCAATAATTTCCTAAAAGATGATAGCCCTCCTGCAAAACCGATTCCTTCATCATCGTGAATTTTATTATAAACGGCTTTTATTGTGGGTCTTCTCTTTTCGGTCACATGAAAATTATGTATAATTCTGCGAATAATTTCTTCCCTACAGTTATCGACAGTAGATTTTGGTGATGGTATTGGTGGTTTTATTTTTGTCGATAAGAATGAATTTACTTTTCTTGTTTCAACAGCATGACCTTCTTTAATTATTCGACCTACAGTGCTCCTAGAAATACCAGTTGCTTCTGCAACTGTATCTAGCAGCTGACCTATAAATGATGAACAACATAAATTTTAATTTTGAATTTGATTTAAAGAAAGTAATATTATTACAGGTTAAATATTATGTATCCACCTAATTTGTAAATATATTTACCTGTCACACCTTGTTTTTTAAAATAGTTATATACATTAAAAATTATTTCACGAGATTGTTCAAGAATAACTTTTCTCTTTTTCGAACAAGGGCTCACTTCCTCCAGGACACAGTTTGTTGCCATATCAGACATTTTACCCTGTGTAAATAAATACAACTAAATTTTTAGGAATTTTATGATAAGTATATTAATTAATTAATAGATAAAACACAACAATAATATTACAAATAGGAAAACTCTCAATGTACGAACAACACCAGTACGAAACACACCGATCAAACGCCTGGTACCGACTGACAAATAATCGATAAACGTTTGTGGCTCGTATAGTACACGGATTTATACTACTAGCTGTTTCTCTCATTTATGAGGTGGCTCTCTTTCTAATTACTAAAACGTGTTTCTGCGCCAGTCTCATCCGAAAATGATTTTACTCTATTATTGAACGTTTCGTTTCAGCTATATATTTCAAATTACAATCGTCGCAATTAATTTCGTATAAACCAGATTTCAAATTCAAATTTACTTTATCTTTGGTATTACCTAAAAGACTTTTGATTGTGTTTTCCGGCCGAAAAGTAACTTGAAGATCTCGTTCTTTAACAATTCTATTAATGTTTTAATTAATTGGGTGGTATGGTAAACACAGGTATTTTTTCTCATAACTATGTTGAGGTATCGAACATGTGGACTCGCGGATTTTCTTTTTTAAATTAGTCTTTCTAATCATAGAAATAATTTACTAATTATTTCTATGTCAAAGCCATTATACTTCGCGATGTTTTTAATGAAATCTAGTTCTTTCTCGTATCTCTCTTTCGTTAACGGAAAGTTTAGTAATCGATTGACTAAGAAATTAAAAGAAGATGTCTTTTGTTGAAAATTATGATTGAATTATGATTTGAATTCGCGATGATAAATCTATTGACATTGGTTTCTTTCCGGAAAATATTTATTTCTATTTTATTCATATTTCTAATTATTAATGTATCTAAAAATGGCACCTTATCATTATTTTCCTTTTCCACAGGAAATTTAATAGTCGGAAATTTGAAATTTAACTGTTTAACGAACATGTCCAATACACATTTCCGTGTATGAAAAATCGCGAAAATGTCATCATTTAGAGTTATTTTTAAATTGTACTTCAAATTGACTCATGGATAAATTAGCTATGAAAGGAGATAGGCAATTACCCATTGTTGTGCCTTGTTTCTGTTCATCAAATTTTTTCGCAACCTGGAAACAATTTTGCGCCATACAAAGAGTTGTCAATCGCATGTATTCCTTGACTTTTAAAGGTTCAATGGTTATTCTTATAAAGCAAGTCCTCTAAATATTTCAAAGTTTCTGGAATAGGTACCGAAGGAAACAATGACGTTCCATCGAATGAAACTAAAATCTCCCCGTCTTCCAATTCCCAGTCTTTAATTGATTCAACAAATTCTAAGAAATTTACAACTGACAAATTCTGGTTTTACGAGTAAATTTTTAAATTCATTCACTAACCATTTGGAAATCAAGTAAGTTGAATTTAAAAATGAAATTTAAATTTATTTGAAATATAGAAACAGTGTTGATTAAAAAATTGGAATGTTATATATTGTAATTATTGATTAGATAGTTTAAACAGATTTAAACCTGAGACAGATTTTACGATTTTAGCATCTGCAAAATGATTTACAGGGTTCGGAAATTTTCTTTATTTTATTTTTTTTTCGAAAGATTACATGCATAATGCCATTTGAGAAACGTAAAGCAAACAAAAAGAATATAATTTAGTTTTGAAAAATAACGTCATCCAGGTGGCGACCGTTTGTATCCAGACATTGTTGAAGGCGAGTGGAAAAATTGTCCATAGTTTTTTTTAAGTATAAGGCATGGAATTGCTAGAATTTCTAGAGTTATAGCTTCTCCGAATGTCCGTAGTTTTTCGTTGTAAATTTTAGTTGGATTCATAAGAAATAATCGTAGGGTGGAAGATTCGGTGATCGAGGCGGCTTCTTCATATTCCCGCGTAATAAAATGAGACACCTTAGAAAATGTTGTCTTAAAAAAGCCGAACACTCTCACTATGTAGGACTTCCGATGGATCATTTTCTGCCCAGTATCGGCAATTTTGTTTCTTAGCTGCACCCGATAAGCGAAAATGAGCTTCGTTACTTGTTATCAGAATACCGTCACTTTTTAAGGTTTCTAGTATTGTTTCTGTGAACCTAAACCACCGCATTTAGTAAATATCCTTCAGTTGTTGAGAATCGGCTTGATTTTGTACGGATGGAAGTGTAAAATTCAGCGAATTGATCTGTTTGACATGAGTAAAGCGCGAGCGCATCCTACCACTGAACGACGAGGGCTGATCAGCATAGCCTGTTGAATTCATTCAATGTTCTTTGGTGTTCTTATGGATCGGGCTGTTTCAGGTCTCACGGTCTTTCTCGTTCTGAAGTTGTTAAACTATTTCAGTACTACTGGGCGAAATGGGTCGAAGCCGTGTCGACCAATAATAAAGTGAGTTAGAAACCTTCTCCGTATCTGAACTACCGATTGACTGGGTGCAACAAAGGTGTTATAAATGAAGACACTTTGTTTAATGGTCCACTGCTCCATGGTTACTAACGTGGCATCTAATAACGAGTGTATATCAACCATAGCGCATGGGTGCTAGTTCTTCTACCAGCAACGTTATATTTATTTCTATTTTTTTTTTTTTTGACATTGCCAGTGCAGATAGTCTTTCTTAACCATCCTTCGCTCTCTATAGTTGTCATCGATAATGTGGACATATAATTAATAATTTTTTCTAACGAAAAACTTTTTGCATAGATCCAGAACATCCACAAAAATCATCACCTTCGTAAATAACTCCTAGTTTAGTTTAAATCATTTATACCCAGAAAGTGAATTTTAAACAAATTTTAAAATATTATTCAGATAATAATTTTTGAAATTGATAAAAAGCATAAACGATTATTAAATGTTCAGGGAAGCTATAACGCGTTTATTAATTTCAGTATCACATACTTCCAAATATATAAATAAACAAAAATAAAAAAGCAATTTCTAAGAAACAAAATCTAACAAACCCGCAAATAGAATGTAATAAATACATGTATAAAGTTATATTCCTTCATTTAGTTGAGTAGTTTTTGGTAATGGTATAATAAACTGAAGCAATATCGTTAGAGAAATCTAATAAAATTTAATGGAAAAAATCAAGTGTTGTATTATTTATGTCAAGTATATAAATATAATGTTTCATCAAGAACCATCTACTACATCCATTAGCAAAACAAGAACGATACTATCTCGACTGTTAACCCAGAACAGTATTTACACATTTTAGTTTAAAATAGTAGGGACACTTTAGGACATTAGCCTAGTCGACTAACAGCGTATCTAGACAGAATTACTACGCGCCGGGGACAATCGGTCTTTTTTACTTTGGAAATAATGAACTGTAATAAATTATTTTGGTTGTTATTTTTCATATTATTTAAGAAATGATTAATAATAACAATTTCACGTAAAATTTAAGTTAATAAAGTTATTATAGCATGTATAACTTTTGTGTATTTTTTCGTGTTATATTTGCCGGCATTTTTAATAGATTCATCCATTTCTCGAATTTCGGAAGGTCTGTCTGTCTGTACGTTGCTTAGGAGGAGTAAGTTAGCCTGTTTTTTAACGTTCTTTAATGATGCGATTTACAGTTGATTTTGCCATACTTATTGCCACAGAAGTACAAGAATTTTACATAATGTATCGTAGATGTTTATACTTAAAAATACAGATATTACTTAATAACGTGGTGAAATTTAACGCCAATTACTCACTCTAAACCCGGATATGGTAAAATATGACATTCTTTGATGTTCCTGTATCATAGAATGTTTATAATTTATTTAACCGCGAAGAAGAGTAAGTTTGTGTTGGTGTTTAAGATGGATGTAAATAAGGTGTTTTACATCTTTTGCATATACCGATTTGTAGTTGTTAATTGATATTAAATTTCATTACGTTGTTACAATACAAAACCATTAACTGTATTGTCAACAACTAATACCCATTGATTTATTTTAAAAATTATTGATACTATTTACTTTTAGTGCCCAAGGAAAAGATTTTATTAGTTTGGAACAATTTGTTAATTTTTTAAATGAGAAACAGAGAGACCCTCGTCTCAATGAAATTCTTTATCCATTATACGACGACAAAAGAGCTATTGAAATTATTGTAACTTATGAACAAGACGAAACGGCCAAAGACGAAAAGAGATTGACTAAAGATGGCTTAATTAGGTATGCTTTTTCTTACTGTAGTTATGCTTAAACTATGAGTAATTAAATTTTGCACATATAGGTATCTTATGAGTGACGAAAATGCTCCCGTTTTTCTGGATCGTTTAGATATATATATGGAAATGGATTTGCCACTTTGCGCCTATTACATAAATTCCAGTCATAATACATACTTAACGGGACGACAATTCGGTGGAAGATCATCTGTTGAAATGTATAGACAGGTGTTACTTGCTGGTTGTAGATGCGTGGAATTAGATTGTTGGGATGGTAAGTTGTTAACTCTTCTATAATTTAATCGCGCTTTAGACATGCAAAATAATTCAATAAGTAGTTAATAGTATATTAAACAGCAACAGATTACTGACAACTGCGTTCAATAGCTTGGAAGTATGAATTTGCAATTAACAAAAATTCATGCGCCATGTGCTCTAGAGGAGTTATATCTACAGCAATTGTGAACCAGTACATATACATATTTGATTAAATGATCATTTCTGCTGTTTAGGTTAAAAGATGTTTAGGCGTTTGCATTTTTTAATTACTGCATATAAAAACAAGGAATCAATATTACTTGAATAATATAGCTAAAGTACAGTATTTTTATGACATGAATAAGTGAATAAAACTATAGAGAGTTCGAACATTTTTTTTCTATTTAGTTGCTATATTTAATTTTGTATTTTGAAATTGGCCATGAAAAATGCTATTTGCGAGCAATATCAAGTGTTCACAGTTGGTAATAGAATATTTAGGTTGGCATCAATGTAATATTGGCTGTATTGTTGGTATTTGCCGTTTCTAACAGATGATCTTGACATTACGTTGTCTTAATAATGTATGGAAGTTATTAAATTGATAATTCAATAACAAGGTATTTTATATTATATATTTTTATTAAGATATTTCAGAAAATGAATTGCAGTTTGTACAGTTTTGGCTTAACATAAAATAGTATGTTCATTAAAAATAATGATTATACTTTACTTGATACAAAAATTTGAAGGACTAAGGTATTACATATCTAAAGTATTTTGCACTATAAAAGATGTTCAAAATGACATCTATCCACTTCAAGACAGATTTGTACACCTTCTCATACTATTAAAACGTTCCTCAACATCTTTAATACAGTATCCTTTAAATGTCCAAACAAGAAAAATATGAAGGTCTGGTAAACAAGGCGATAAAATTGATATAAATAATTAATAATGGAGCTTTTTCTTGTTATCATTATGCAACTGATTAATAAACTGGTCTAAAAATAGTTCTCTGCAACAATCAGCATTTATCGTATCAGTAAAGAAAATAGATCCTATAATCTGTCTTCTGCTAATTGCAATCCAAACACCAAGTTTTTTTTATTGGATTAACGTCTATTTCAAAAAAAATATAAGGATTGTCTGTTAACCAAGTACGTTAGTACTGTGAGTTGATATAACCCAACAAGTCAAACCATTCTTCATTAGAGGAAAGGGTTAAATCCAAATCTGTATCATTAAGGGTATTACTAAATCAATGACGATAATTTAAGTTGCTTAAGTCGTGTTCATGTAAGTGATCTAAAACAAATACTTGGTACGGATACATGTGCAATTTCTATTTCAATTCAGCCTGAACACTTCCATAAAAGGCACCTAAAAAAAATTAAAAATATAACAAAATCACATTTATATTTCTTACATGTCGTATCTGTTTGAGTGGATAATTTTTTAAGAATTTGTTCGGACTAATTTCTATTCTATTTCGAACATCTTCCACAATATCATCTATTAACACAATTGACGGTTTTCCCGATTTTCGTTTCAAAACGTTACCGGTTTCCGAAAATTTGAACCAGCTTATTGCGATGACTTTCAAATGTGTCGATACTTTATACGCCTTTCTCAGGATATTCTACCGAAACCTGCTTAAAAGGCACGATCGGGGAGAATAAGTCCATGTCCCATCTTCGATTTGTATTCCACTTTGGAAGTTGACCATAACAATAAAGGTGTCTTATTGCACCGCTAACGGCATTATTATAACGTCTTCATGAAGACACATTTTTAAAAAGAGCTCAAGAATACATAGAGAAAAGAGCAACAAACAATAATGACAGGTAAACAAGCAAAAATGCATGCCACCAATTTCGAAATATTAAAATGTTCTAATTTAGGGATTTTGATGTAGATTTTCTTATTATACATTTTGCATACATAAATCTATAATAGATTCACCAAATTATGTCCAAGTAAAGTATATTTTCCCAGAGTCAGGTGTACATTTTTAAAACATTTCTCATGCATTTGTTTAATAAATCGTGCTCTGCATCTGTTTCTTTTTTCGTGTTGCTTTTTTCGTGTTGCTTGATATCTGATGAGATTATTGCACAAGGAGTATTCACGTTGTAGTGAGTCCCAGAAGAATTGAGATTTCAGCAGATTGACGGTGTTGTGGGATCCTAATACGACAAACAGAAATGATCCTGTAAAGGAGACCAACGCAGACTTATAAAAGGATAAAGTAGCCATATAATTTCTTTTCTGATAATTTTATCTGGACAAATTGATTGGATAATCCCTTAGGAAGATGATTTGACGAGAAGTAAAACTCGACTACTAACACCATCTTTCAGAAAAACTTAGCATTATATTCCACACTTGCAATCCTTTTTATGGTGATAGGTGAAGTGTGATTAATTTCTGATACTTGACTTGAAAGCTGCAGCAGTGGGGAGAACAAAGTGTCTAAATGGAAATCCGTAAATTGCACAAATTCGCTATTCGTGATAAAATCCAAAATTAATTTTAATAAATCTAAACACATTGCAATTTTGGCTGATATGCAACAAACTTTCGGTGATAATGCTTCTCCGAAAGCCAGAATTTATGGGTTGGCAATTGAAACGTAACGATGATTGCCGAAGACAATCGCAAAACGATCGCATCATTAAAAAATACCTCCGAAAATCATCAATCAAAGTAATGATATTGTTTTGAAGGATCGAAGAATTGACATCAAGGAAATTGCTAACATCGTGGGCATATCGACTAAACGCGCACTTCTTGTTTTACGTGTAGAGTTGTGCAAGCTGCCAGCAAGGTGGGTGTCGTGAACCTTGAATTCTGATCAAAAATGTGAAAGAATGCTGTCGTTAGCGTCATAATATGAAGCTGAACTAAACTGATTGCAAAAATTTGTTACGGTTAATGAAACCTGGTTTTCTTACTGTCTTCCTTCATCCAAACAACAATCTTCGCAGTGAGCACACCATGGGAATACCACGGATTTCTACTACAGTCATAACCCCAAAATTTGGAAAGTGACGAAAGTAGTAGGCGTTAATCGTATAAGCTTGGAACAATTAAGTGTGTTACTATAGCAATTTTCACGATTTGTATTAATCAAAAGACAAACGAATATTATAGCATAAATAATCCGAAAGGCAAACTTATTACAGAATTTTTACATACTTTCATTATATTTCAGTACTTATCTTATGTTTTTTATATCTATAATACTTTGAAAAATATTGCATTTGAAAAAGACTTTGCAGTTTTTCACACACTTAGAAATTTATATTTTCTTATACCTATTTTTTTAATTTAAATAAAATTTAAAATAGTAAGTGTAAATAAAAGAAAACTTTGGGAAAACGTTGGAGGTGTCAAACGTTTTTTTTAATGTACTATACCAATTTATATAAGAATTATAAACATGAACTAACGTTGCATGGAAAACACTGGTTTTCATCAATTTTATATGATAATAATAACTAGAGATCGGACACATCGAGCTGAAATGAACGCCATTACGACGGACGATATAAATAGTCTACAACATCTGTAAGTACATCACGCAGTTGTTGAATAGCACTATTCATTCGGTTAACTGCACATCTATTTTTTGTGTACGGTTAACCGAATGAATAGTGCTATTCAATAATTGCGTGATGTACTTACAGATGTTGTAGACTATTTATATCGTCCGTCGTAATGACGTCATTTCAGCCCGATGTGTCCGGTCTCTAATAATAAAATTTGAAATCTTCATAATTTCCAGTCAAAGAATCGTTAAAAACTACAATTATGATACATTATAGAGAACGAGAAAAACAACATCCCAAGATTCGTTTTCTTTAACAATTTTAAAATTTTAGTTTCTCGGAAACCCTTAAACTCCTTCCATGTTGAAGCTTATTCAAATTTTTCCAAAATCAAAAAGTTAAATTCTGTAAGTATTTCATGTTTAAAACTATATTTCTTTTGATTAGGGAGAGGCGAAGATGAAGAACCAATTATAACTCACGGTATGGCGATGTGTACAGACATTTCTTTTAAAGATGTTATATACGCAATTCGTGATACTGCTTTCGTAACATCAGATTATCCAGTTATTTTATCTTTTGAAAATCATTGTTGTAAAACGCAGCAGCATAAATTGGCAAAATATTGTGATGAAATTCTTGGTGATTTATTGCTAAAAGAGTCACTTGAAGATTATCCACTTGAACCTGGTGCACCCTTACCACCACCAAATGCTTTGAAAAGAAAGATATTAATTAAGAATAAAAGGTAAGTTGCAGTGTAGCAGATTTGAAAAATATCATTTCATATTAGATTAAATACAGGCTCTTTGGTTTGTTAAGTTTTTGTTTACTTACAGTGATGACCATCTAAATAACATAGGTAAAAGCATGACTATACAGATTAATTTAAAAATTTTAATAATTTTCGCCTGACAAAAAGCAGCACAATTTAATTAATTAATGAACTTAAATAAAGATTAGATTATTTTCATAGTGTCTTTTACATTTAAGATTAATATTTTGTTGTAAACCATTACTAGTTAATACTGCTCCGTATATTCTTGACAAACTTTCTGTCAATTTTTTTCTCTCTACTGGAATGTTTCTTCGATCATACTCTATAAATCATCTAAAGTGAACCGAGTTTTTTATTTTCAGTTTGGAGTCTTCTGTATGTTAAAATTCCATATTTACTAATTCAATTTACAGTAGATATTGAGTACCACAATCGCATACATCTCCGTACAATAACATAGAAAAAGGAAAAAATCACGAAAGCCTTCTCGGACTGCAAGCTCCGTATTAGATCACAAGACTCCCGGCACAAATAAGTTATAACAGATAGCTGAAGAGAATACGAAACTTGGACCGCATTTTAGTGGAAATGAAACTCTGATGGAACCCTACGATGCGAACAGAGTGCGCCCGCCAATCATATGGCATAATGATGTGTTCCCTATCTCCACTTGTTCTATATATCTTGAAATTTGTAATAAAACACCTAGCATACAAGCTGCGTGATTTTGCATTTTTGTATGGCATCGGCTATCTGTAAGGAACTTATCTGTGCTCCCGGCATAATAAACTAGCGACTTATCACTGCGCTATCAGACGGCTTGCATATAGAAAGAGATGTCTTAAAAATATGCAGATATGTATATCTAAGACAATTTTTATTATTAATTTTAAAACATATTACATTTAATATTTTGTTACACATTGACTTTTATTTTAAGTAGTGATTATTTTTAATTATTTCTAGTATGCAGTAAATACAAGTTTGTACCACTAGTTTCGCATTCTCTTACCAATCTCTACAAATATTCTTTTTTTAAATTATAATTAATGGCTTAAAAAAGGTATATAACCCCTTACCACAATTATTAATCGTATCCTAAATACGTATTTCGACAACTAAGTTGTCATCATCAGTAGGTAAAAACCACTAATTAAAAAGTCGCACATGGGGCACAGTAAAGCTAGAAAACCGCTTACGCAACAACTACATTACACCGCGTCCACGTATAGACTAATTTTAACATGCGAATATAAACTATGAAAAGATCGAAAAGCACTTACCTCTTAGGGAAAAAAGGCATTCACATATGTTTATTCTCCGAGTTGAAAAATATCGAACGAAAGAACGACAAACATTCCTTTCTTAAGGGATCGGCACTCAACATGTCCTAATAACTTCAATTTTAAAACGACGATGACACAATTATGGTAATAAAAATGAAAAAAGACAACTGAAAGGAATCGGTGATCTATCGCTATTCATGGAATATTGTTTATTTTTCGCGATATGTATACTTTCATAAACATCAAGTTCGCGGGGTTTATTAATTCCTTTGACCAGCTTCAACCCTGTGATCGACACATTGTGTAGTGTGCTTAAAGCGTGGTTGGCAACGTTAGATTTTTCCGGTCTATTGTATTTAATATGTGATATGTGTTCATTAAAACGGGTTATTATTGGTCGTTTTGTTTGGCCTATATATTTCAAATTACAATCCTCGCAACTAATTTCGTATATACCTGATTTTGAATTCAAATTAACTCTATCTTTAGTACGAATCAGGTATATACGAAATTAGTTGCGAGGATTGTAATTTGAAATATATAGGCCAAACAAAACGACCAATAATAACCCGTTTTAAAGAACACATATCACATATTAAATACAATAGACCGGAGAAATCTAACGTTGCCAACCACGCTTTAAGCACACTACACAATGTGTCGATCACAGGGTTGAAGCTGGTCAAAAGAATTAATAAACCCCGCGAACTTGATGCTTATGAAAGTATACATATCGCGAAAAATAAACAATATTCCATGAATAGCGATAGATCACCGATTCCTTTCAGTTGTCTCTTTTCATTTTTATTACCATAATTGTGTCATCGTCGTTTTAAAATTGAAGTTATTAGGACATGTTGAGTGCCGATCCCTTAAGAAAGGAATGTTTGTCGTTCTTTCGTTCGATATTTTTCAATTCGGAGAATAAACATATGTGAATGCCTTTTTTCCCTAAGAGGTAAGTGCTTTTCGATCTTTTCGTAGTTTATATTCGCATGTTAAAATTAGTCTATACGTGGACGCGGTGTAAAGTAGTTGTTGCGTAAGCGGTTTTCTAGCTTTACTGTGCCCCATGTGCGACTTTTTAATTAGTGGTTTTTACCTACTGATGATGACAACTTAGTTGTCGAAATACGTATTTAGGATACGATTAATAATTGTGGTAAGGGGTTATATATCTTTTTTAAGTTTTTACTTAACCACAGTCTCCAAAGAAAGAATTTTTATAATTAATGGATTGAGACATGTGAGACAAAGTTTTGGGTATGCTAGAACAAAACGTAGATACACTATCCATTCCTTGGTCCTTTGTTTAACGAACTTAACGCTTTGTCACCGCTTCAAGCTGCGATTCATTATTACTAGAGACCGGACACGAGAGGTTGATGACTCATCGCCCACAAGCGTACTATTAAATATTTGTATTTTTAAAGTTTTTAATTTTATTTGTACTTATAATAATAAAACGGGTATATATACGGCTACAAAATACGAAATACATTTTTATTTGTTCATTTTGTAGTTTAAGTTGAGTAAAGGAGTATTAATATTTACTATAGTCTATGTCACCCAAACTTCGAAGTATTGCTCTTATGGAGATTGCATTTGTTGTTGCCTAATTTCTAACAATAGGGTTATTTCATTTATAGATTGACTATACGTAAGATATTGATTTATCGATTTGACATTCAAAATGCATGTTGTTTACCTTTTAGGTTAGAAAACTCTCGTCTTAAATCTGTATTTACAAGACGTTCAATTTAGTTAAAATCATTAATGCAAAAATAGGTTGATGTGCATAAATTAAACAAAATCGTTTCGACAAAGAAGAATTAATACAAATAAAGGGAAAAAATCAAAGAAAATCAAACAAAACGAAATATACACAAAAGATGACAGATCGAAAATTTCAAGTGACAGGGAGTATATAACAAACACAAAATAAAAATTTTCCCCTAGAGACAAAGTGCGCCAAAATAAATGCAACGTCGTACTGTTAAAAAAAGATAGTTATATGAGCATCGCTATAAGTAAATAAGAGAGGCTATTCTTCATAAGACCCAATACTTCGAAGTTTGGGTGAAACAGACTATAGCAATACTTTCTCTAGGTTCTCTTCTGTAAAATTTGTTCTCTTTGAATGAAATACATCCTTGTAGATAGAAAACGTCCCTTCTACATCGCAATTGGTTATAGGTGCATACTGGAAATAATCTTTTATTTCAGCGTATTTAACAGTTAGATTTTGAGGCATTGTCCCCATACACAATTGCCGCAATGTTATTAAATCTGGATTTCTATTAAAAACTGCGTCTAACTTCTGTTGAGGCCACATCCGAAGTCACTTGGAATATTTTTCAAATTATTAATAGCCACATAATGTGGTTAATCCATCATTTAATTTGCAATTTTGATTTTCAAAATAAGTGATTAGTTTTGGCAAATTTCTAAAGTGTTCCTGATGAAAGTACAACTGATTTTTTAAATTTGAAATTTGTATTAGTTCCACGCACTCAGAAATACTTCGAGTATCGTCATTTAAATATGTAACGAAATTTCGTAAACTATCGAAATTCTCTGCATAAAAACTAGTAGCTTTGAACCATGTTCCCCACCCATTTATTACTGGAGAGGGAGGCAGTGACAAAGATGGAAGTTTTTCCCTGTAAAGAGCTACTCGCAATGGTGCTTTTCTGAAAACTTTTTTAAAAGCGGATACAAGTCTATCAACTTCTGGAAAGGTGTCTCTGATATATTCCCAGATTCTGTGGAGAGCATGTACTACACAAGTAATATGCAGCATATTTGGATATGTTCCCTTTAATAGTCTGCCTGTTTTTAACATATATGCAGCACTGTCACGAATAAAAGTACTTTTTCTTTCTACCCGTCGTCCGAATGAAACATTTGGTGCATATTCTCGTAAATGGTTTTAGCTACTGTTTCCGCATCAACTGTATTTATAACTTTTGTTGCTATTACAGATGCGTTATATGGAATAGTTGAATGTAGTACACCAGCTACAACATTTATTACCACGGTCAACCGAATGAATAGTGCTATTCAATAATTGCGTGATGTACTTACAGATGTTGTAGACTATTTATATCGTCCGTCGTAATGACGACGTCATTTCAACCCGATGTGTGCGGTCTCTGATTATTACAGATCATCTATGGAAAAAAGAATGAGACTAGCGAAAACATGATTTATGATACAGATTGATACATTGATGATAATTAATTAATGACAAATTTTCCATTCTTTAACCGTAAATTTTGCGTGCATTTTTGTCCATTACAAATATCTTTTTTTAATTTCTTCGGTGTGGGTACCTGGGTCCAAACAAGGCAATACTGTAGTAATAAGCGAGCGTTTCCAATAATTAACTGTTATATAAAGTGTTTATTTTCACTTCGTACTGCCCAAGTGCAAACCGCAAATTGTTCTGTATCTCTTTCTAACACACAAATTCTCGTTGTAATACTACACACGTTAGTCATTTTAAGGTATTCTTATGTCTTAAATTTGGCCTTGGACTAAACAGAAATACTTTATAAACTATACTATGTTTTCCCCTTTCTGAATAAATTTCGAAACTAGCAAATTAAAACTAATGTTAGAATTCACGGTAATATTATTGAAACTCGCTAATACGCTTCCTACACAAAGAGGTGTAACACAACTAAAATTGGATATTATTCTCATACATTTTATTATTTTTGTTTATAAGGATGCGTAGATTACTATAGTATTGCGTTGCTTCGGCTTAGGTATCTGGGCCAAAGCAGGAAAATATTATAGTATTACACGACTTTTCTCAATAATAAAAACTGATTGTATTTTTTTAAATAAACTCTTTTAAAACAGCCAATACGTTTACAATTGAACATATACAATATATTCAAATACAAACAGTGTTTTTATTACAAATTTGCAACGTGAAGGTGATTCTAATTCAATTACCGAGGACTCTAAATTACAATTATAAATATTCGTTTTCCTTCGGTCACGTTCGGGTTATGCGAACGACAAACATAAAGTGAACAGGGAGATATTAGTATCATGCAGTCAAAATAAATTCGAACACACATACAATCGGACGTTTAATAATATAATTACTATATTATCGCTTCGTCGCCTTCAATTCTTGCGGAGTACGAGCATAATAAAATTCAACCAAATATGATCAAATGCGCATTCATCCTTCTCACCTACATAAAAGGAACCGACTGTATTAAGATATTTATTTTTTATTATTTTATTACTCTCAATATATAACACCAGTTAGATATACTATCTTAAAGTTAACACGCAAATAAAATAAATATATAATTTTGCAAGCACAGTACTGCATTCATACAAAGTACAGAATGTTAGCTGACTTCTGTATACGGAATTCCCATGTTATTTATTAAATGGTTATCATTGTATATATACGGAGTTTTAACTTTCAAAAAATTCATTCGAATTCAAAATAATTTATTTTGAATTCGTTAATACTTAATATATTTTAGACTAAAGCCTGAGGTAGAAAAGCAAGAACTGGAATTGTTTAAACAAGGTCAGTTTGTAATTGAAGACGAAGAGAAAGAAGATGCTGGTGCTACAGATAGGCCTATTCCTCCAGACATACCTGAGGTAATCGTCCACGTGATTCAGTTCAATATATTATAAAATATGCATTCTCTAATTGAATTAAGTGTTAATTGTAAAGCTTTTACTACGATGGCAATACGAGGCTGTACGGTGCTAACAATTAAAAACTTTTCTAAATGTACAATATTGTGAAAATGAACTGCAACACTTCAAAAATACCATTAAAAGTATAATTACCTCTATTAGGAGGATTTATAATATGCCGAATTTTCCAATCCTGTTTTACTACTAAACAAGGCACTATATACCAATATTCAGATGTTTAGATTACTTAGTTGCGATTATGTAATTATTGCTTGGATGTCGTATAAGAAGCAAAGTACAGTTTGTTCAATCGCAAACAGAAAGCAATTAGTTAAAAAAATGAAGGACTGTTAGCTAGAGAAATAAGTAGGTGATTTAAATTTAGATTAAAATTAGTCATTTTTTTTTAATTATCAGAAACCGACATCATAGAAAATAAAAGAAAAACATTAAGATCGTGTTGTAGAGTGAGTGTATTTAAAAATAGCCGAGCAATATAATTCTGCTATTTTTCTAAATAACGACGATTAAACACCCTTCAAATATCCATAAAGAAAGAAATCGCAAATGCTTAAATCTGGTGACCGTGCAGGCCACTCCACATCGCCCCTCAAATTTCTCAAAGCGTTCAGTGAATTTGGAGCTGTGTGAGAGCTGCAGTTTCATCTTGTTGGAACCACACACCCACCAAACCCTCTTCAATAATCTCCATTCTGGGCTGCAGAAAATTTCGTAATATTGTATGGGCCTATCACGCCAAATTGTGATTCGGCATCCACACCGTTAGTTTAGAGGAATGTAGCTGTTTTTCGTGAATAATTCTGGGGTTATGTTCAGCCTAGTAGCGGAAATTTTGCATTCACAGCCCCACCGAAGTGAAAGTACGTTTCGTCGCTACCAAAGAAAGCTGTGTCAAGAGTGATCTGTCCAAGCATTTGCTCACACAGATTTTGGCGGCTGGCCTAGTCTGCTGGCTTCAATACTTGGGACATCATTATTTTGAAGGGATGAAAATTCAAATCGAAGTGCAGAATCTCAATGTAACGGCATGTCTTCCAGCACCAGGTGAACATTTTGTGGTCTTCTGATAGACCTACGGCGGCCATGTGTATATCTACTTAATGTGCTACCAGATTACTGTAACTGCCTAACCCAGGACCGAATTGTTGCCATTAGGAACAGCATTGTTGCGCGGAATGTTGAAGTGTCGCCGAAAAGCTCTCTGTGTTGAGACCACAGATAGGTTGTTTTCGAAATACGCGCGCACGCCACAGCCACGATGTGCTCCGGTCTAAACCATGTTGGTTACTGAAATAGGGTGACCAACGGAACAGAATGAGACCATACGCACCAGCCTACCTCCACCACCGCCCGATTGTTCAGCCTTTCAAACCGTTTAATCTGTTCTGCCGCAACCAGTATACGAAAGGTATTAGACACACATAAAATATTTAAATCAATATCTTATAAGTTGTTATTTATTGTTTGAAGCTGTTGCATCTACAACAAAATTGTGTGTAAATTGTGTCAAGACTGTTAAAATTACCTCAAAAAAATATCTACCTTGCTTTGATTTGAAATTATTATAAGTCCATGATGGCCTCTATTTTTGCAGTAAGCATCATAATTTTTTTTATCTGATGGAGCAATCATGGGTTATTGTTAATAACCATTGTAGCAGATATGATAATTGTGTACACAGAAGATGTAAAACTAATCAATTTAAAGGATTAATAGTGGCATTTCACATAATTTGACTAAAAATTTTTATACATTTAAAAAAGGTATTTGTTAAAAAAAAAATTTTTATTTTACAAAAAAAAAGTAAGTATATATTAAAAAGAGTAAATCATCAATATTATGCAATTCATAAATTTTGTTTTGTTCTGTAATGACGTGAAGAATGTTATTTTTCCATGCATCAGCATCAACCATATTTAATACTTGTAACAATAAATTTTTTATTTCGCCCAATTTAAATGACTTATTAATGGTCGCAATATGATGCTTAACTTAAGCCCACACAAGTTCGATGGTGTTCAGATTAGTTATATAGATTTAGTTATATGAAGGTAAACGTAAAACTATAAGACCACTTTTTCTAACTATTTCATCAACCAAGTATGAATCTGGATGACAAGATGCGTATTTTTTTACAAGCTCAAGCAATTCAACCTTTAGCATAGTGTTATTAGCCAAAATTGCTTTTGTTAAAAGCAATTCAATAAGTGCCTCCTTTTTCCACGATGTGACGTACGTGACTTTTGTTTTAATAGAATGATGGGACGCATAATCCGTTACTATAACACAATTGGGCTCAAGAGAAGGAAATATATTTTGCATTCATGCAATGAACACTATTCACATCTTCATCATAATTTCCAGTTTTTAGATCTTGGATCTTTTAATCCAGTATTTTTCCATATTTTTTGCTTTTATGAAACTTGCATTCACAAATGTTTCATCTAAATAATAGATTTTTCTGCACGAAAGTTTCTTATATTTGTCAAATAACATCTTCATAAAATAATATCATTTTGTTCAATTTATATGTTGTTTTGTGTGCGTTTTTCCACTTGGAATCCTAGTTTTTTTTAGGATTTTCCAAAGTGATCTTCACTTTACAGTAGGTAAACTGGCATCCCCTCTAATAACCTCATATTTCTGTGCAAATTAGTAGCTCATTTTTTAAGAAAAATGAATGCTCGTGCCTTCTAATCGTACTTTCTATATTAGCTTATTAGCTTTGTGCTTAAAATATACGTTATAGGCCATCTGCCTTTGTCCAGTTTTTACATACTTTCCTTTACAGGTTTTTTTATGGATCTAGTAAAGCCTCATCATCCATACTCTAAAACGTTTGCGATTATGTAAAGAAAAAGTTAATGAAAGTGATCAAATATCTTCATAAAATGAGTATGTATTTCAATTTATGATCTCTATAACGAACAACTTTTAATGGATATTAGTAATAAATATCACAATAAACGACTAATAGAATATGCAATTCAATAGTACTAATACTAAAAGAAAATTTGGCAAAACTAAATAAACTTGATTTTGCCTGAGTAAATTCGCCCTCTCTTTTAACCAATCACAAGCGTTTATTTTAAGCCCTATCTTTCCCAATGTTCCTTTCTTAGATTGAATGAGCAAAGTTTCGAAGGCATAAAACAAAAACAGCAAGAATTACTTTAAATCATTAAAAAAGCGTAGAATGCAATACAATCTTCTGAATTCCGTGCTGAATAGCCTTAGCAATATTTAAAAGCAGAGAAGGTCCAATATAATATTGAACATTATTGAAATGATATGAGAAATAAGTATTTTTCTGAATTTTACTTGGAATTATTTATTTAATTCGCAGTTATATTAATTTCTTCATAAATGTGTGTAATATCAGAGGATGCACATTTTGGAGCAAACGCAGTGTCATAGGGGATTGATATCTATTATATGTACATATGTTTCCGATAGTGGTGTTAACGGCTTATAGCGATTAAGATTATTACTCTAAAATACCTATGGCGCACTGATAAGTATACTTATAAATAAATAATAGTATATAATAAATAAAGTTATAAATTTATAAAACGTGCTGGAATACTTACCGTTTTAAAAGTCTAAGTAACGTTCCTTTTCCTTACTGTTTTCAAAATGAACGAAATGGTTTCTTCTGTACTAAAGTAAACGATACATTACACAACATTAATTTTTTTCCGTATATGCTTTGCACAATTCACATGTCTTTGTAAGTTATATTTTATTGTACACGAGAGCGATATTTCACAAACTTTGCATTTTATTGTAGTACCAGTGTAAACTAAAGTCGGAAATCTACTTATTAATTTCTGTGCTTCGTGACAGAACAGTCTCTTTATAGTTTTCGACATTATTGATTTATTATTTTTCACTTTACACGAAGTAACTGTACTATATCGCAGCTGACTTGAGACTGGCTACATATCGGAAACATATGTATGGGAATGTATTAAAACATTCTTAGCCCACTATAGAAGCAAACAAAATTTGAAAGTCAAAATATTTTATTATTCAACACATTCTCCTTCTAAATTAATACACTTAATACAGCGATCCTGTAACACTTCTAGACTTTTCAAAAAGAAATTTTTATCTTGCTCTGCAAACAAGGCCTCCACAGCTTCTATTACCTCTTCGTTGGAAGAAAATTTACAACCTTTTAAACTTTTTTTCAGTTGAGGAAAGACATGATAGTCGGACGGAGCTAGATCTGGTAAATAAGGCGGGTGTTCGAGTAATTCGAACCTTAAATCACGAATTGTTTGCATGTCAACATGCGATTTGTGTGCAGGGGCATTGTCCTACAAAAACAAAACATCTTTGGATAATTTTTTTCTCTCCATAATTTTTTTTTGTAGAGTGGTCTTAACGTCGAATAATAATTCGTAGATATTGTTCTACCCTTATCCAGAAAATAAATCATGATTACTCCATGACAATCCCAAAAAACTGTAGCAAGAAATTTTCCAGCAGATTTTTGAACGCGAAACTTCTTAGGCCTTGGAGAACCAGAGTGTCTCCATTCCATCGATTGTTGCTTTGTTTCTGGGTCGTAGAAATGTACCCAAGTTTCATCCATAGTAACAATACGGCTTAAAAAGTCTGCATCACTTTCAAACCGAGCACAGATTGAAAGCGATGCTTCCACCCTTGCACGCTTCTGATCAACATTCAGACATTTGGGGATCCATTTTGTTGAAATTTTTCACATGTCCAAATCGACGTGAACTATATGATGGACGCGTTCATATGAAATATTCAGTGCTTCAGATATTCGTTTTAGCCCAATTCGACGGTCTGACAAAATCATGTCATGAACTGCATCAACATTTTCGGGGATGGACACAGAAACTGGCCTGGGGTAAATTTTCCATTGAAATTTTCTATTGAAGATGAACACTGATCTTCAATGGAAAATTTATCCCTTTTGAAGCTTGCAATCCAATATTTCACGGTCGCATACGAAGGACATTGATGGCCAAGGGTACTAAGCATATCTTCGTAAATCTGCTTACTTCTTAACCCCTTCAAATTACAGGTACTTGATGATGGCTCGATACTACAATGTTTCGATTTTCACAATTTCGATCGACATCCTTTTTTTTCAAATTTTATTGCGCAACTTTGGTTTGACTTTTTGACGTGATACTTTACACTGACACTTCTAATATGTTATTTTTTCTTGCTCCCAAATGTGCATCCTTAATAATACCTAAAATAACCATTTCCAGTATAAAAAAGAAATTTTATTTTCTCTGGAAAAATATTATCCATTTACTTAGATAATAATGCTGTATCTGTTTATTTAAAATAAATTGCGTCATTAAAAAACCTTTATAAATTATTAAAATTACGTAAATTGTATATAATACATATAACTTATTCTCTTGCTGAAAATTTTAGGTTGAAATGGTTCATTTTTACAGTACTGTAATTGACTAAAAAATTTCGAATTTTCTTAGATTTATTAATAATGAATGTTCTTCCGTTAGCCCGCCTATAGAATCTGTATACTTTTAGTCTGAAATGTTTGAAAACCCTGGTGAAGTAACACGCAATAATACAATAGTAATCAAATACTTTCAGACACCGGCAGCTGATGCAGGTACAGGAGATGACATCCCACCCCCAGTACAATACACAGGGTCTACTACAAATGTACATCCATGGCTAAGTTCAATGGTGAACTACGCTCAACCTGTAAAATTTCAGAGTTTTGATTATGCTGAAGGTAAGATGATTGGAATTTTAATTACAGAAATAAAAATTTTAAATATTTATATTTTTTAGTTTTTTACCGTTTACTTTATTTCAAACATTCAAACAAGTCACTTTGTCCATAAACATTAATTTAAAAACAATTTTTATGTTACCACTAATAGATGTAATAGTTAAAGTTACTAAAAGCGTAATATTTATATTGTTGTTGAGTTATGCTATTTTATATTATTAATTTATATGCATTATATATGCGTTATTAGTAGAATTGTCAGATTTTCCTCACATTCCAGAGTCCTACTCAGTATAAGTTAATATATACGTACGAACGTTTTCAAAACATCGGATTTTAGAAAGAACACGTGTTCGTATGAAATTACAACTCAGCATTTTTGTTAATATATACAGTCTGATAAGATTTAAGTATTAACAAAGAAATTATTTATTGCAAGAGATGTTTACGAAACGTTTTGTTTTTTTTTTACAAAAGTTACAAAAGAAAGATTGCGAGTTTGAAGATAAGCAGGTTCATTGTATGCATTGTGTTAGGTCGTGTATGCCGGCTAGATGTTTATATTCTAGTTAAGCGCTATTGAAAACTTTCAAAATACTCGGTTATCGTTAGTGGAGTCAGTACAAATAGTGGATGAAGTGAAAACATTACTGCATAATATAGACGACGGAAAAAATGTTCGCGTAGTAGAAAAGTTCGATAGTGTTTTGAACAAAGATATTGATTTTACTAGATTAAGACAAATTTGTGATGATGCATCTATAGATCCGTTATCTATTTATAGAGATTATTTTAATTATGTGTGTTACATCCGTAGACGTCGAACGATCTTTCTCAAATAATAAGAAAATTTTCTTACCACGGCGAAAATTGCTTACCGAGACAAAGGTAGAAACTTATCTAATGGTGCAAGCTTTTTGCGAATTCATCCATTTTTTTTCATTCCATTTTAGGTAAGTGTTTTTTTACCTCTCGCTGAGTTATAATTTCATACGCCCACGCCTTTCGTACAAAACGCGATGTATATTGAAATATTTGTACATATTGCGTAAGACTCTGGAATGTGGGGAAAAATAACTACTCTAGTTATTGACTTACTGATATTAATATGAATGCTTTTCATATATATTACTATTTCTTGAGGAAGTAAAGAAAAGTAAATAATGCGCAAACAATAAAAAATATAATTTACTATTGTGCTTAGAATAAAATTAGTTCTTTTAATGTGTTTATTGTTGTGAAGATTAACTTTAATATAGATTACAGGCATGGATTTGGTCAATTTTCATAATTAGTTTTATTATATATTTTATATGAGAGAAATTTGAGTAGATATTTAATAAGCATCATATATAAAAGTTAGTGCTTTATATACTGAAAATACGTATTATGTTACAAATAAAATAATTGAATCTTATAAAACATAAATTTGTATTATTGTCTTGGCTAAAAGGAACTAAAAGGTTCGTTTAAGTTAGTTGTAAAAAAATAATTTGAGGTCACCTTATACCAAGTGAAGCAAATATGTAATTTAGCAATCCTCAGAGATTGGTTTGGCTAATCATTCGCTTTATATTTATTTTTTTAGGTTAGAATATGTTGTATAAATATGGATGACAAAAGGTTAGAATTACTTGTTTGACAAATTGTCAAATTTTCTACAAATTTGAATTTAAAAATTAGATATCAATATAAATTTGTAGAATTGTTGCCATCTTAATTACAAAAGTTTCAATCATTTATAGTCACCCATTAAGTATGTATTGCCCAAGCTATAACTCATATAAGACACATTCAGATAAGGTCGTATAATAATTTTTTATTTCAATTTGGTTTATGTAACTTGAGATATTTATGTACAGATTCTTAGTTCTGCAAAGTACGAGGTCTGACCAATAAGTAATGAGACTAAGTCCAGAAAATACGTATATTTAAAAATTAAGGTACATTGATGTGATCCCCTTCAAAGTACTCCCCTCCCACAACTACACACTGATTCCAACGTTTCTTCCAGCTTTCGTAACATTTCTGGAAGGCTTCGACTGGAATGCCCTGGAGTACCCTCGTCACGGCGGTCTGGATGTCAGTTATGCACCCAAAATGCGTTCCTTTCACGGCCAATTTTGTTTGGGGGAACAGAAAGAAGTCACAGGGTGACATCCGGCGAATAGGGCGCTTGCGGCAACACTGCGATGTTTTTAGAGGTCAAAAACTGCGATACACTGAAGGCACGATGGCATGGAGCATTGTCATGATGAATTTTTCTGACGGTTTTTCGTTTCTTATTAAGTTCATCAGCCAACATTCGAATGGTTAGCCGTCGATCTTGATGCACGAGGGTGCGCACACGCTGAACATTGTTGTCAGTTCGAGCTTCAACCGGCCTCCCACTTCGCGGTTCATCACCGACGCTCTCACGACCATTTTTTAAATCTTTATGCCATCGAAACACCTAAGCACGACTCAGGGCTTCATCACCGAACACTTTGGCCAATTTACCGTACGTTTCCATAACAGAATCGCCGAGTTTAACGTAAAATTTAATCGTGTACCGCTGTTCAATATTACGTCGTTCCATATTCGTGTCACGCTTTACAAACACGTTGTCGCAAGCTCAACACAGCTGGAGTACTAACGAAAGTACGAAAGTCGCGCGCACATGTATCGATAGAGGAGGGATGGGAGATTAACCGACTGAAGTTTCAGGTTCGCAGTGTTACCACAAGCGCGGCTAAAAAATCAGTCTCATTACTTATTGGTCAGACCTCGTAGTTCTAAAATCATAGTAAAGAGGCAGACAATTTTATTGGTATATATTGCCCAAGTGAAAAGTCCATGTAAGACACATTCAGATGAGGTCGTATAATTTTTAATTTCAATTTAGTCTATAACTGAGTCTGAGTTACTATACTATTACTTATCATCAGTTTATACTCGGAAATGTAATGCTATTTACTATACGGGCAATTTCTTGCTTGTATATTGCTTTCCTTATTTTCTTCGTTCTTATTTCGATTTTTTTAAAATAAAGTTCGTTACGAACCCGTATAATTTCCCGTTAGTAATAGTTATAGCACCGGCAAATATAAGCTGCAAATGTTCCTTTATCGAAGTGGATGCTTACGGCATCGAATACTAAGCATAGTTAATAATATTTACAAGAAATTGCCAACCTTGAATCATGGTACAACTCAAGTGTATGTTACAAGTAGTGTGTTAAGTATATACCTTTTTTATATATTTCTTCTACAGTTACTATATTGTAAGTAAATAAAAATAGGTATTACAAAAAGTATTTTCTAAAAAATCTATCTCGCAAAAGCACCAATAGATTTAATTGCAACTTTGAATGAAGGTGTAAAAGTGATGCATACCTCAAAGTGTGGAATGTGCGCTGAAGAAATGTATGGATTCGTTTTTAATAGGGAAATATTGTCAAATACTCAAAGTACTTGATCAACATAACCTCCACCAACAACCGCATGCGATATTTAATTTGCACGAGTTAAGTTTTTGCTTGGACCCGTCAAAAATGAAAGTAGTCAGACTTAAAAGAGTTGTATCTTCAAGGACTACATCTGGCCCAAGCAGAGAGAACATTTCAGTTCTACTAGCAGCCAACGTTGCAGGGAATTAGTTGCTACCGCTGCATTTTTCAAGTGAAGTGAATGGATGACACCTGAGGCTAAAGGTTTTCTTAAAACAGTATACATACGTTGCAATGTTAAACTTCTGGATGGGGGCAAATGTCTTTTTGAATTATTTCCCTACAAGCTTTGTACAAAATTTAGCTTCTGAAGGATCTGTTCTTTTGATTTTCGACGGGCACATTTCCCATGTTGATGAGAGACTAATTAAAATTGCCGTTGGAAAATATTATTTTGAAACTACCCCTTCAGCCCCCCCCCCCCCCCCCCCCCCCCACAACCTTCAACCATTCGATCTAGCTGTCCTCAAATCTTCAAAGACTGCATGGGATGAACTGCTCGTAAAGTGCCAAAGAAATCAAAGACGAATGAATTCAAGAATGTTGTCGGAAGTCGTCAAAAAAATAAGTATAATCTCGTATTTGTGTAGACGCAGTAAAGTAAAATAATAGTTCTACAGTTCAAACAGAAAGGAAGCGTGTATCAAAAGGCTGAAGAAATACTAATAGTTGTCCAAGCTTTAGAATGCCACATGATTTCAATAGGTATAAGCACAAACAAAGGTAACTAAAAAAATGGGTCTGCAAAAAGACTATGAAGAAGAATTCGTTTGGTAGGACCTTCTTGTTATTCTCATGAGAGGCAAAACTATATCAGAGATGAGAACAGTATTTATCAAGGTAGTGGGATAATTTTATGGCAGATATTGAAGAAGAAAGAAATACTTACCGTAAATAAAGAGGCGATTGGCACTGATACTGGGGATTGGGTATTATTAAAATTCTCTAAAGAAAGACATTCAAATATTATGTTGGCCAGGTTGTATTATATGAAGAAGATGATGTTACTATAAAATTTGTTAGAAAACTCCATTCTGTATATAATAACAACTTTGCATGGCCGGAGCAACAAGATGAACAATTGATAGCAAATGAGGATATTGAGTTTATTTTACATAAGTGCCATCGCGCGTAATAAAAGGGTATAATAAAATTTTACATAATTTAAAAATATATACAATGTTTGCTAAGTAAGTAACTGGATGACTTACAGAATAATTCTGTTCTTTCCAATAGTTTTTAGTTTCCTTTGTAAGTTAATAATCGACGAAGGAGATACTTGTTGAAACTTCATTATATAGATATAATAAAACACAGTTGTATAGTTTCAAAATAATATATATGCACTACATATGTTTCACCACACTGTGGCTTCATCAGGTGGATGAATATACTAATTCAAAATATTAATTAGATCTTATATATATCAATACAAAGTACAGAACTAATCTTATTCTAAGAGGGGGTGGACATGTATGAGTTTTAAGTTTAGTAGGGGGGAGTTATTTATGTCTAGTTGGTCATTTAATTTAAATTAACAAATATAATAAATTAGGTATAATTTTAAATGACCAACTAGACATAAATAACTCCCCCCTACTAAACTTAAAACTCATACATGTCCACCCCCTCTTAGAATAAGATTAATTCTGTACTTTGTATTGATATATATAAGATCTAATTAATATTTTGAATTAGTATATTCATCCACCTGATGAAGCCACAGTGTGGTGAAACATATGTAGTGCATATATATTATTTTGAAACTATACAACTGTGTTTTATTATATCTATATTCCTTTGTAAGCGTCGAGGACAATGTTAGTTTATGTTTATTATATTATTGTGATGTAGAATGTACTTTTCGGTTTTTAATAAATGCGTATGTTTTGAAAACGAGTGCCAATTTAGTTTAGTCAGAAACTAAGCATATACAGGGCTGGACAGAAAGGTTTTTTAAAATATAATAAAACATACTTTTTGCTTAAAGAAAATTATTGATAGTTTTAAGTTTATAATAACATAGCATTTGACAAAATGCTATGGAAAATTGTGCCCATTTTTATTAATGTAATTGTGGAAGTGTCTACAAAGGTTGCAAACACTTTCCAACATTGCTCTGTCAATTTGGGCGACTTCTATGTGAATAGCTTCTTTCAGTTCTTCCAGTGTGAGGGGTTTGTGTTCGTATGTACGTGTCTTGAGGTGACCCCACAAGAAAAATGACATATAGACAAATCAGGGACCGAGGAGGCCAGTGGATGTCACCAAACCTGGAAATGAGGGGATCGGGAAAGGGAGGACGAATAATCTCCATTGATTCTCTGGCTGTGTGGGTTGTCGCCCCATCCTGCTGAAACTACACACGTCAGATAGGAACGCGGTTTCTTCGTAATTCAGGCAAAAAGAAGTTGCGTGTTATCTCGATATAGCGCTCCGAGTTCACGGCAGCAGTCCCATTATCGTCGTCGAAAAAATACGGGTCGATTACGACATTTTTGCTTACAGTACACCAAACCATCATTTTTGGGGTGTGCAGCGGTCTTTCGTGCAGTTCTATCGGATTCCCAGAAGCCCAATAGCGACAGTTCTGTTGATTCACCATGCCATCGATATAAGCTTCATCACTAGAGACCGGACACATTGGGCTGAAATGACGTCATTACGTTGGACGATATAAATAATCTACAACATCTGTAAGTACATCACGCAGTTATTGAATAGCACTATTCATTCGGTTAACCGCGCACAAAAAATAGATGTGCAGTTAACCGAATGAATAGTGCTATTCAACTGCGTGATGTACTTACAGATGTTGTAGACTATTTATATCGTCCGTCGTAATGACGTTCATTTCAGCCCGATGTGTCCGTTCTCTATTCATCACTCATGAACAAAATGAGCTCATGATTTCACTCAGAAACGTTTCCTCAAGAGTTGCTTCCATCTGACGTGCAAAGTTCAGTCACTGTGCATAATCTTCTGGTTTAAACTTTTGTACAATGGCCAATTTGTAGGGGTGTAAATGCAGCTAAATGCAAAACGCCTTGTCGAACGATTACTGAGGCCAAGTTCAGAAAAATTCCTCTTAGCACATTTTCTGGGGTACGGGCTGTTCGTTGAGTTTCTGGAGATTTTCTGTTCAGTAAAGTATCTCGTGTAGGAAGTGCCTTAATTCACCGTGGAATGGTGTTACGAACGGGAACAGTCCGATTTCTATGCACGTTGAAATGACGACTAAACTTAACTCTGAACTGACGTGATAGAGTCGTTATTCTTCACGAAACTGTCGTATGTAAAAACGCGTTGTCCTCGAATGCTATGGCCTCACTCGACAATTTAAACAAAATGTTAAAATCTCACGAATCGAGCGCATTTTCAAACGTCCGTCTTTTCTCCAACTTTGTACTAAACACTTCACAAATGCCTCTCTTGCTCCAGTTGACGGAATAATAAATACATATCCGTTATAACAGTAAAGTTGCATTTGACCCGATGATACGGGGAAGAGCGACATGTAACATAGTTTTGAAAATAATAATAGCCATCCTTCTAAAAAAGAGAGTAATATTAAGTTGCCAACAAAACAAAGTTCTAACAAAAAAATTACCGTTTAGTTATTTCAAAACTATAATGTGAAGACATTAATATTACTGTGTATTTGTCTCTTGATATCAGTGCACCAAGATACAAGAACAGAAAAAAGTTTTGATTAATAATTAAAAAAGGATAAAAGATAAATACAAATTGTATTTATTATTTTTAGAAAAGAATATTCATCACAACATGTCAAGCTTCTCCGAACCCGTTGGACTTAATTATTTAAAAACTCAAGCGATTGATTTCGTTAATTACAATAAAAGACAAATGTCTCGAATTTATCCCAGCGGTACTCGGGCTAACTCTTCCAATTACATGCCACAGGTCTGTATAATAAAGTACAAAAGAGCAAAATGTTTGTATATGTATTTATATATGTAAATCTTTAGTAATTTGTAGAAGAAACACTGAATAAATGTTTTAGGTGTTTTGGAATGCTGGGTGTCAAATGGTATCTTTAAATTTTCAAACATCAGATCTGCCTATGCAACTCAACCAAGGAAAATTCGAATATAATGGCAATTGCGGTTATTTATTGAAACCAGATTTTATGAGAAGGATGGATAGGACATTTGATCCCTTTGCGGAGAGTCCTGTAGATGGCGTTATTGCTGCTCAGTGTTCCGTCAGAGTTATTGCTGGTCAATTTTTGTCTGATAAAAAAGTGAGTAAAATTTATAATTAATATTTGTTTTCCTTTTTGTTAATAACTACATTTTAATGTTTTATTATTAATTCAAAATTAAAATATAGTGAACACTGTCTAACATTTTGGTGTAGTTCAGAAGTTAATTAAAAATGAAGTTAATAGGAGAAGTATTTTATAGTATTGCTACAATATGTATTTATGGTGACTTTCACAATCGTTATCAGATTAGAAATAATCGCCATCGTCAGATGTGCCGCTATTGACATTAATTATCAATTCTTCGGTCCTTAAATAGGTATTTTTTTCATTTTCCCAGTATTTTCTTTCCACTTCTATTACATGATTACAGCACTTTTCCATTCACCTGCCTTTATTATATGGAATTCTTCTTTTGCTAGTTCTAAAGTAATGCCTACTTTAAATTTGGTATTTTTCTTCACCACTCTTCCTTTAACAGAGGCCTAAATCAACTCAATGGGACTCAGATCCTGATGCTAAGGGCGTAATCTCAAAATCATGTGTCCATTCTTTTGTAGTATACTATCAAATTCATATTGAATGATAATACTTTATCAGAGAATACGATGGCGATTTTAACATTTCTGGTGAATAATTTATGTTTTTATCGTTCAGTTAAGATATCTTTTATAGCAGTGTTATCCGGGGCGCGATTACTTTGAACACTGTGATAATGTGCATTATCGACAAGTATCACAGAATTTTGTGGTACATATATTAGGAAGTAATTTCTCTCGAAGCTATCTTTTATAATTCACAGCATTAATTAAGTGTTAATCATCACTTACGGTACCAGATTTAAATATCTGCAAACAGTTTGAAACGAAGCCTGTCCACCAGCATGTATTACAATAAGGCGATCACCTTTGCAAATAATTGAGAATAGTTCAACTTTTGGACAAAATATGGCCAGAATGTATACAGGGTGTAAATGAAATATGCTTACATACTTTAATATGTAATAGTTGTAATAATATTAAGCATAAAATGATAATGCACGAAAACTCTATCTCGAACGAGATCGAAGAAAAAAATATCTAATAAATACACGTGGTTCGAACTGACTCTGGTAAATTTAGTATTCCTTTATAACTGCAGAGCTACCCCTATTGAAGCGTAATGGTCGGAGTAGATGCGATAATGCATACTGAAAGTCAGTTATCAACTTCCGTGAAGTATGGCTTATTAAGTTATTATTATAAATAACGAATTAACAGATATTGTCTTACTATACGGTGAAATAGGTGGAAATATTAGAGCTACTAGACGTATTTATGAAGTGCGGTTTCCGAACCAAAGATATCCATCAAATGATTTAATTTTACAAACCGTGTACAGATTAAGAAATCACGATACATTGCATCCAAATTATGAAGACCACGTAGGGTAGCCACATTGAACATCTTTAAATATTCCACCTGTTTCACACAAATTTGCCCTTTTTAGGGGAAAAAATTGTCATTAAAAAAGAGGCAAATAGAACACAGAAAAAAATATGAACATTATTATAAATTATAAATCTAATTTATACCGTTTAAAATTTTTAAAGAAACTGGATATTGACCTACTTATAAATATCAAGACAACAGCTGATGCATAAGAAAATTTATGAATAAATACGTACATGTCATAAAACTTTCACACAAAGATGTACCTATTATCACCCGAAATGTGAAGGGGATTTTTTGGTGAACTTGAACAAATAAATGCCTATTTGTTTGTTGGATCGACAACATATAAATTTCTATTTATTTAGATTCAATCTGAATACAAGGCCGTATTTGAAAAGTTTGTGTTCCTAAATTTCCGCAATAATTAAAGTTTCGGTAGAACAAAATTTTTCGTAGTTTTGAATTGCTGACTTACGTATCTATTATATATTAGCGTACGTTGGAATATTTCAATTACATCCTGTATATATGCGAAATATAGAAGTGAAAAATCATGTCTGTCCAGGATACTGTGTGTTGACAAGCTCTAATAAGAGCGAAATATATTCACATATTCCGGGATTTTTCACGAATTTTTCATTATCTTAACAACCAGAAAGGTGGCGTCGTGACGTGTAGCGTTTCTGCATACTGGTACAAACTTAGTTTATCGAAATGTAGAAATCAACGCAACACATTAGGCGACATTTGCATGTTATTTAAAAAAAAAACGCGAAAACCCCATTTTCTTCTTTTACCTGTAGCACCGACATTTGGCTTTGTAGAGAAAAAATAAAAACACATCCTTGTGGCCATTTCTAAACCTCTATCCAGTGGTGTACTCTAAATTTTTATACGACGTTTCGTTTCTTTCTGGCCATCATCAACTATCTAATTTCTTATAGGCGCCATATTGGATTTAGACATCTTCAGAAAGAGTTTTTTTTCTGATTTCAACCATGTACCACATGCTGACTAAAGTTTTTGACATTAGGTTTTATTTGAAAGAATAAATTATAAGATTAAATAAGGTAGCCTTTGGAATTTCAATTTGTCAAACATTTCATTTATTGTTAATTAATAATACAAAAATGTCACACTAACGAAGAGAAACGAGATATGATAAGTATTTTTTATTCTTCGAAACGAAATTCAACAGTAGCGAGTACAAGATAACAAAAACATTAATAAAAACATTAAAAATACATAGAAAAGTAAACAATAAACAATTACAGTAAATGTTCAATTCTCTGGCCAACTTCGGTAATGCACAATTGGGCACGCCTTCTGGCATTTTGTACTGCCCTTTGTATAGTTCTTCTTGGAACTGCATCGAAGGCATTCTGAAGTCTGTCTCGTAATTCTTCAATGTTTTGTGGCGCATCTACTTTATAAATATTATTTTTAACATATCCCCATAAAAAAAATCTAGCGGACTTAAATCAGGTGATCTCGCAGGCCATTCAACAACTCCCCTATTTCCAATCCAACGGATTGCAAACTCTTGATTTAAGAAATTTCTAACAACAGCTGCATTGTGTGCTGGTGCGCCATCTTGTTGCCACCATAAATATTGTAATTGATTTAATGGGATATTGTCGTCAAGATAGTCAGGTACCTATGTACGTAAAATGTTTAAATATCTTTCTCCATTTAAATGTTCTTCATACATAACTGGTCCTAAGAGACGATTTGCCAAAATACCCATCCAAACATTTATTCCAAAACGATGTTGTGGTCTTCTAGCCCTGTTTTGTCGGGGATTTTGTACTGCCCAATAGTGCTCCGTATTTCTGTTGAACATTCCAGAATTTGTAAATTTTGTTTCATCTGACCAGATGATTTTGCTTAAAAAATTTTCGTAATTTTCTATCCTTCCCATTAACCAATTACAATATTCTAGCCTTCTCAAATTATCTCCAGGCAGTAAAGAGTGACTAACATGGATCCTGTATGGTTTAAACCTACTTTTATGTAAAGTTCTCCAAACTCTGGACTGGCACAAATTTAATTCTGACGCTACTTCGCGTGTAGAAATTGATGGATTATTATTTATCTATAAAAATACAAGATTAACATTAAATTCGAAAACACGCTTTTAATTTACCATTTGTAAAATATCTTGTCGATTTTCATTTAAATTCCTGTTGTCTTGACCATTACGCGGCTTAGTAAACGATCCATTCTCGACCAAATTTCTGTCGAGATCTAGAAAAATGGTACGATGAGGCTGTTGTCGTTCTGGATATAATTGTAGATATCTTGTACTCGCTACTGTTGAATTTCGGTTCGAGGAATAAAAAATACTTATCATATCTCGGTTCTCTTCGTTAGTGTATGACTTTTTGTATTATTAATGAACAATAAATGAAATGTTTGACAGATTGAAATTCCATGGCTACCTTATTTAATCTTATAATTTATTCTTTCAAATAAAACCTAATGTCAAAAACTTTAGTCAGCATGTGGTACATGGTTGAAATCAGAAAAAAAAACTCTTTCTGAAGATGTCTAAATCCAATATGGCGCCTATAAGAAATTAGATAGTTGATGATGACCAGAAAGAAACGAAACGTCGTATAAAAATTTAGAGTACACCACTGGATAGAGGTTTAGAAATGGCCACAAGGATGAGTTTTTATATATTCTCTACATGGCCACATGTCGGTGCTACAGGTAAAAGAAGAAAATGGGGTTCTCGCGTTTTTTTTAAATAACGAAGGTCATTTGTCACAGGCCTATTTCCTTTACGGATTTATAACAAACACAAAATTTAACAACTTTGCCAAATTTAAACCTATACTCTATCTCCAATAATAAGCGAGATCCCCATGGTGAGGGCCGAAAATGAATCAGCCTGTATATATGCGGAGTATAGAAGTGGAAAATCATATCTGTCCAGGATACTCTGTGTTGACAAGCTGCAATAAGGGCGAAATGCATCCACACATTCCGGGATAGGTAATTTTTCGTGAATTTTTCATTATAAAGATTATACTGTATCTACTATATAACACAAATACAATAGCCCTCCCTTAAAGTAATAAAGGATTAAATTATTTATTATGTCATTGGTAAAACCATTATATTTATATATATTTAGTAAATAGGTCATTATACTATACTTCGGATTACAATGTAAATAATCTCAATTTTAATTCTTTTCATTTCAAGAATTAGGTAATCCTAATCCCCTTATTATTATTTTTGAGAGTCACAAGGTTGCATAAAAAATAAAATGACAATATTCAATATTTTTGCTATTTGTCAAACAAAATTTTGATACCATTCCAGAAAATATTTTAAATGCTCTTGTCTTTAAACTGTTTAGTAAGTGATAGCAAATACATTCTTTTTGTAATCACTGCCTGTTTAAGTAGATTCACATTGTTTATTGATATATAAATTCTTGATTAATTCTTTTTTTTTTAATTTTAGGTTGGAACATATGTGGAAGTAGATATGTACGGATTACCAACCGATACTATTAGACGAGAATTCAGGACTAGAATGGTTCCAGCAAACGGCCTAAATCCAGTTTACAATGAGGAACCTTTTCTGTTTAGGAAAGTCGTACTTCCCGATTTGGCTGTGCTTCGTTTTGGTGTTTATGATGAAAATAGTAAGTAATAATAAAAAATAGAGATAATATTTTCTTGATATGGACTTTTGATTTAATACATTGTGGCCAAACCAAAATGGACAAATTTTGGATAAACCTTGTCGAATTTTCAATTTTGATCGTACAAGGTTGAGAATAAATACGATGGGTAGAGAAGCTCAGGATTGATTGCCAAAAGTTTCTGTTAAAGTTTCTCATGGCTCTCTGTACCATATCGTTGGGAATCGCCATGATTTCATTTCTGACGGATTCCTTTAATTCTTGGATGGTTCTTAGTCTGTCGACATACACTTTTAACTTAAGGTAGCCCCAAATGAAAAAGTCACAGGAGGGAGGTGGGTCTGGGGAGCGTAGAAGCCAGGGAACATTACCATTTCGGGAAACCATGCGTCTGGGAAAAGCTCTCAGAAAGTCCATAGAAATCTTTGCCGTGTGAGCTGTCGCTCGGTCCTGCTGAAACCAGAAGCTGTCAGCGTCAACTTCATTTTCTTCAAGATGAGGGCTTAAAAATTTTTGAAGCATAACGCGGCACCGGGTGTTGTTGACTGTCACTGTCTGCTCTCTCTCATCTTCGAAATAGTAAGACCCAATTATTCCGAGTTTGGAAATTCCACACCACACTGTCACTTTTTCGCTGTCTAGAGGCCGTAGGCGTAATTCTCGCGGGTTGTCAGGTGTCCAATAGCGGCAATTTTGTTTGTCGACCAAACCGTTCAAGTGAAAGTGAGCCTCATCAGTGAACATTACCAGTGCATTTTCATTCTCTAAAATATTCAACATGCGCACATTGAATTGCTCACATTGACGGTAGTTGGAAAGAGCTTTTGAACCACCATAGTTTTGTAAGGGTGGAAAATCAGTTTTTTTTTCAAAATGTTCATTAAACTTCCGCGAGGAATTTCGAGTGCTTGAGTGCGGCGCGGCGTCTGGTTTACCAGGTTGGACTCTGAATAACAGACGTTCTAACGGGATTAACATTTTTTGGTGTGGCTACCATTCGACCACCTTTCTCTTTTTTATCTTCACACTACCGTGTGTGTGAAAAATCATTCACCCACTGCAGAATTGTGTTACGCGAAAGAAGCACATCACGTGGCGTGGGGTTGAACCGACGACGGAACGCATGCCTACTAGTTACGATAAACTCGCCATTGCGAATAAATTTCTTCACCGCAAACACGCGATATTGCACGCTCCAGTTTTCCATTGCAACTAAACTTCCCGATGTGAGCTACGAGTTGAAGGGGTCAGCGACCTTCTCCGATCCCACCGCTCTGTGTACTACCCATTACAAAAACATCCGCTTTGCTTTGACCACCTTGTACATTAAGCCTTTGCATAGTTATTAGTATTAATAACTATGCAAAGTTAAAATGCATTGTTATTAGTATTACATCCTTTCTTGCTCTTGCAGGAGTAAATAAATTATTTGCATAAGCTTTTGGTGTTTATATTGTGTCGCTATCGTACTACGTTCTTCAAAAGTATATTTGCAAGTTAATCATCATTAAAACAGTTTCCTATTGAAGTTAGACCTTTAATGTATGAGTTTTTTCTAATTTTTTGAAAACTGCTTTGCGTAGAACTGGCTAGACTTACCTTTTCTTGAGTCTAAAAACTTGTGTGACTCATAAAATTATTACTGTTCTATTCACTTTCTTTTGCTTTAAGTGTACTGAATTCCAAATTTTGCCAAATTACATATAGAGTTAGAAATATTTTGTTAAATGAATGTAATATAATGTTTCACAATATATTTCAAACCACATTTGGTGTTTGTAAATATATGTATGTATGTATAATCTGCACCCATTTACCATACATTGGTGTAGGGTATAATAAAAGTTAATGCGTTTCTCCGTGTTGAGTATATCTTCGCCATTCATCTCTGTCTCTGGCCATCCTCTTAGCCTGCGACTATGTTGTTTCTTTCTTTGCAAACAACTCCGCTGTCACTCCATTCCATGTCCTTCTGGGTCTGCCTCTTCTTCTGCGCTTCAGGTTTTTCGTCTTCCATACTCTCTTCGCTGGTCTTCCTTCGTTCATACGTTGTATATGTCCCCACCAACTCATTTGGCGTTCCTCGATATATTGCATTAGTGAGTCTACTCCTAGTTCTTGTCTAATATCAATGTTCCTCATTCTATCTAGCTTAGTGACTCCTCTAACTCTTCTCAGATATTTCATCTCAAGGGCCTGTAAACTACTTTTCTGTTTCTCGCTCAATACCCACGATTCGCAACCATAAGTTAATATAGGTCTGTATATCGCTTTGTAAACTTTTATTTTGGTTTCTCTTGCTATTTCTGTTCTATTTGTGAATTTCTTATTCATTCTGTGGTATAAGTTTAACGTTTTCTGTATTCTGTTATTAATTTCCGCTTCTTGTGTTCCTTTTACGTCTATGGTCACACCCAAGTAATCAAATGTTTGTACCTGTTCTATTTTTGTCCCTTCTATTTCTGTATTCGTGTTGTCTCCTTCTTCTCCTATTACCATCACTTTTGTTTTACTTTTGTTTATCTTCATTCCATTCTCCCTGAGTGTTGCGTTCCATATGTCTAAGTTCTTCTGCAAATCTTCCTCACTTTTAGCGATGATCACTATGTCGTCCGCGAATACTCCTTCAGAAATGTCGACTCGTTGTAAATTTCTGTAACCCACTGTGAATGTTTTTGTTCTCTTCGTACATTCCTTTATTATATTGTCCATAAATATAATAAACAAACAGGGACTTAAGCTTCCACCCTGTCTCAATCCTGTGTGTGTTGTAAATGGCTCCGACTTCATATTGTTTCTAATAACCACGTTTACATTATTACTATAGATCTTTTTCAGCATGCGTATTATCTTGCATTTTATTCCTCTTTCTTGTAGTATTTTCCAAACTATATGTCTAGGCACCGTGTCAAAGGCCTTTTCCAAATCCACAAAAGCGAGATACATTTTTCGTTTCTCTTGTATTACTCTTTGTGCCAGTTGTTTTATCATAAATATGTGGTCCTGGGTGCTTCTACCACTTCGGAATCCACTCTGTGATTCGTGTAGTGAACTTTCTACAGTCGATCTAACCCTCATATCTATTATTTGTTCGAACATCTTCATAGTGGTACATAATAATGTCAAACCTCTGTAATTACTGCATTCTTTTTTGTCTCCTTTTTTATGTATGGGTACTATTTGTGCTACCTGCCTTGTAAATATATAATTACATATAATTATTTGGTTGCTACAGTGTTTGATATTTTACATCTATTAAAAGTTTGTATAAGCTTTATTTAATTCGTTGCAGGATTTGCAATATTTCATGAAACTAATGTTCATACAAACAGTCTTGAATTTTGTAACATCCTTAGTTAGATATATTCCAATTGTTGTCTTGCAAAGTATTTTAGTGTTTACATTAAGAAATTGTTTTATCTTCTTAGTGTTGCATAAAGTAAATGTACCATATTATCGTAATTTTTTATACTTTAGAAAGACATTGAGTTCTTTTTTCAGAAATATTGACAGTGACAAATAATAATAATAATAATAATAATAATAATAATAATAATAATAATAATTTATTTGCTCAATAGATATACATATACATATAACAAAATAATTTAAGAAATACTAGAGTGGGTAAAACCTCACCATATTTTGTGTAAAACAAAAACATTTTTAATAATATAAAAATATTATTAAAAGTCGGGTGTGGAAAACACAATACAAGTTCATATTCTCACATAAATATTAATTTATATTGTGTTCTCCACACCCGAAGATATACACATATGTATCTAATTACAGGACAAAGAAATAAAATAAATATGTTGAAACATCAACACATATTAGCAAAATTACTCAAAATAAATGATAATTTTTACAAAAAAAAACGTTTTTCTTATGTTCTAAATAATATGTAAAAAATAAATAATATTCGTGATTATCAAAGAAAACAAAGTATGTAATATTGCAAAATTTAAATATAGTGTAATATGCAGTATAATTATAATAATCATTCGTTATTATGGATATGCACTGGTGCCAGATAATTTTGTGGAACACCTGGCTGTTCAGATGTTTATAGATGGTCTCCAGGCTAGTGATACGCAGCAGGCATTAAAGCTGGCACGATCAAAGACCTTAATCGATGCATTGGCGCATACATTTGAGTTCGAAACTGCAAAACAGGCCTCTCGGAACCATACTCGAATCTGTACTGTCGATAACCAGAAAAACGAGGAATTTAAGGAGCAAGTGGTTAGTCAGGTACTGAATCAGATCAAATCGAATAAAAGAGCACTCCGATGCTGAAATTGTGGAAAAATCGGTCACATTCGAAGCAAACGTGGTAAAATGACCAAGAAATCATCGGCTGAGCAACAAGAAAACTAAAGCGGTTGATGAGCGAGGGCAATCATTAGGAAGCCCCAAGGACGCTTGCCCAAATCGCATCTTGGCAACATCAAACCAACGGCCTGCCCTGTATGTGGACGCAATTATGGAAGGAAGGACCTATGCTTATTAGATACTGGATCGACGAAAACCATCAACCTCGATTTAATTGCCAGAAATAAAAAAAATATTTTTTAGCAAATTGAAGAAGCAGCTTCTATGGCAGGTGAAGCAGATGTCACCTTTATCATAGGATCAACATTAATCCGACATCGCGTTCTGGTGGCCGACGTGGAGGAAGAAATAGTCTTGGACATTATGAACATCTATGGCTTCCAGTTAGCTTCTAGTTAGATTTGAAAGAAGGGATTTTAAAAATAAATAATGAAAAATTGGTTCTTCATTAGAAAAATAATGGGTATGTATAAGTAATTACAGCAGAGAATGTTGTTCTGGATGCAAGAAGCAAAACATTTTTGACGACTTGCGCGGAAGGTGATTATCTTGAAGGAAATGTTACAATGTTCGAACCGAAAGCTGATGATGACAAGATAGGCCAAAATGCTGGTTAAGGCTCAAAAAACTGTACTGATAGGGGTAATGAATGTAAATTATTATCCTGTTACATTGAAAAAGGGTACAATTCTGGGATGGTATTCGCAAGTGTCGGACATCGTTCATCGTGTAGAGGCAAAGAATGGATTCACGCGGATTTCTGAAAAATTTTCCAAGAAAATCGACTCAGTTTGTCAAGAATTAAGCAGGAAAGAACAGAGGCAAGTTAAAGATCTGATCCAGAAATATGTGGATGTCTTTGAAACTGAACGAAGGGAAGAACCAATATCGTTAGGCATAAAATAAATACAGGCGATGCAGTTCCAATACGACAAGGAAGGCTACCACTGGCAAAACGTGAGGAAGCCGAAGTAAAATTATTCGAGATATGGAAAACCAGGGGGTAATTAAACCTTTAAATAGTCTATGGGCTTCACCAGTGGTCTTTGTAAGAAAAAAGCATGGATCTTCCAGGTTTTGCGTGCACTATCGACGATTGAATAGTGTAACCAAAAAGGATAGTTATTCTCTGCAAAGAATAGACGATACTCTCGACATCTTGGCAGGGGTAAAATGGTCCACCACTTTCGATTTGAAGAGCAGCTATTGGCAAGTGGGAATGGACATAAACAACAAAGAGAAAACTGCTTTTAGTTTAAACACTAGGCTTTGGCAGTTTACAGTCACTCCATTTGGATTATCTAACGCCCCAACTACGTTTGAGCGACTCATGGATACTGTACTGACAGGTCTGTCATGGGATATCTGTCTGATATATCTTGATGATAGTGGTAGGGAAAACCTTTCAGGATAACATCAAGAATTTGGAAGAGGTATTCCGGAGATTGCGTGATGCCAATCTAAGTCCAAAGAAGTGGCATATTTTACGCAAAGAGGTAAATTATCTTGAACATGTGGTTTCTGGAAAGGGAGTTGCTGTGGATCCGGAAAAAGTGGGCGCTGTGGAAAAATGGCCTGTTGCCAAAGACAAACGTGAGCTAAGAAGCTTTTTGGGATTATGCACGTTCTATCGACGCTAGGTTCCTGGGTTCGCTAATATTGCGAAACCACTAACCCGTCTAGCAGAAAACCGATCATTCATTTAGAACAACGAATGCTGTGTCCTTTGAGTTGTTAAAAGGAACTTTGAAAAGTGCACCTGTTTTGAGCTATCCACTGCCATCTGGAAGGTTTGTTCTGGATACAGATGCCAGTAGCTTTGGGATGGGTGGTGTGCTCTCATAAATCCAAGATGGATAAGAAAAGGTAATTGGAGCAAGACCCTGTCTAAACCAGAAAGAAACTACTGGGTAACAAGACGAGAACTACTGGCAGTAGTTAGTGCATCGAGCACTTTTACAAATATCTGTATGGGCAAAAATTTCTGACCTTGATTGATTACGCCGCTCTGAAGTTACTTGCAATTTAAGAATCCAGACGGGTTAAGTAGCTAGATGGATTGAGAGGCTACAGCAGTATGACTTCGGTATTGAACTTAGAGCAGGCCTCATATCGAAATGCTGATGCTTTTTCCAGAAGGCCCCGCGCATAAGATTTTCGACATTGCAACTGAATCGAAGAGAAATCGGCCAACGTTGTTCGCACCACCGTAGTTGATGACCAGTGGCAACCAGACAATTTGCGCGCAGATCAAGAAGCTAATCCTGATCTTGCAGTGTTAAGGGTTTGGAAGAAAAATTGGCAAAGACCAACCTGGCAAGAAGATTCTTTGATCATGGAAGACTATCTCCTGAGACGTGAGGTAAAAAATCACGAAAGAAGCGAGTGGAAAATGCAAATGGTGATAACCCAAGGAGAGGATACCAGAGGTATTGCGAGCACTCTATAATTGTGCTTCTGGGGAACATCTTGGCGTTCATAAAATATTGGGGAACGTGCGTCAGAGTTTACTGGGTAAATTGTTCACGAGATGTGAAGGAGTGGTGCCGAAAATGTGCTAATTGCGCTGGAAGTAGTGGACCCCAGAGAGGTTGAAATGCACCTATGCGTCAATGCAATGTGGAAAGTCCGTCCGAAGGAATCGATATAGATGCCGCCCGCCCTTCCCAGAAAGCGACAAAGGAGATAAATACATCGTAGTGGTGATGGATTTATTTACTAAATGGGTCGAAATCTATGCTCTACCAAATCAGGAGGCTGGAACTGTAGCAGACGTTATTGTAAAAGAGTTCGTCAGCTGTTTTGGTGTACCTCTGGAACTTCATTCAGATTAAGTGCGAAATTTCGAGTCCAGTCTTTTCGAGAAGATGCATGGACATTTGGCTATTCGAAAGACGAGAACAACTCCCTTGCATCCACAATCAGACGGCATGGTAGAAAGGGTGAACAAGACTATGATCAGCCATCTATCCAAAGTGGTGAGAGGGATGGTTTTCACGAAAGCGATCGCGTTTGGTTGTACAATCAACAACGTCGATGGGACCTGTCTTCCAAACTTTAGAAGAATTGGGAGGGGCCATATGAGGTGTTGCAGCGGATTAACGATGGAATATATCACATAAGGCGAACACCTCAGAGTAAACTAAGAGACGCTCTTGCTTATTACGTACCCCGATTATTTGGTTACGAAAGAACTATCAAGCCTGAAGCCAACCTATCGTGCCTTATGGTGGTAGCCCCTGGTCCATTTGCGTTACAACAAGACATGTTGAAATTAGCGGCACCAAAATTGGGTTGTGGTTTGGACTGTCTGTATTGATGAATTGTAAGAAGCATGTTAAAAGTGTTATTTCAACATACTGGTTTGGAAATTCTGGTCTGCAATTATCGTCCTTAATATTCCCTTCGGCCCAGACAAAATAAAACCGTGGACTGCTACTTCCATATGAAGTCGCAATGCAATAAGGGACCTACCTGTATATTTCGTCATCGCTTGACGGATCGAAGGAATGACATGTTTCGGGACGAAACTTTCTCTTTAGGAAGGGGGCAATGCGATGACGGCAATGGACGACGTCACTAGACGTCGACAGAACAGAAAATTCGACAAAACTGATGTACTATAAATGGCGCTCGACAGAGAGGAAGAGGATTATTCAACGAGGAATCGCCGTCGTGTTAATACTGTTATATAAATGTGAATATAAATAAATGTTAATTTTGTTATAGTTATTAAGTGTTATTAGTAGAGACCGGATTATATGCAAAATATGCCATAACTTTCTAGAATATAAAAGTTTTCCATCATATGGTATTTTATATATTGAATATGGTTATTTAATATTGAATCTGAACCGGCATATTTACTAACGTAGATCAGATATATAGAATAATAATAATATTTTATCATAAATGTCATTATTGTGCCGAATAAATTGTGAATTGTGTGATCTATATATCATAGATTCTAAGACATATAACATTTTGTAGATAAATTACTTGGTCAACGAATCCTTCCACTGGATGGTTTACAAGCGGGCTTTAGGCACATATCACTAAGAACAGAGGCTAATTTTCCTATGTCTTTACCAATGCTGTTTTGTAATATAGAATTAAAGATATATGTACCTGATGGATTTGAAGATTTTATGGCCGCTTTAAGTGATCCTAGAGGTTTTATAGGAACTCAACAGAAGCAAAATGAACAGATGTCATCAATGGGTATTGAGGTATTATATTTTATATGTTTTCAAGTTAAAGCATTCATAATATGTAGTAACTAATTAAGTAGGAACTAAATAAGTTTTGATGTAACTAAATATTAGGAATAAAAGACTTGACTATGTTTCACTGGTTTTATTAGAATAATTCTAATGTACGTTTCGGCTGTTATGCCATTATCAAAGAGATATCTTTAAATCTGACTTAATTATTTAAGCGATATACTTATATACATAACGTTGTTTTGGGCTGGAGGGTGGTTAATTGAAATTTACAATAGTGAAGTCTATCTGTATATTTATAACAAATTATTTTTCTGTCCTTTTTAATTTCTAGAATTTCTAACAGATGTAATCTTTTACACAGAAAAATAATTTGTTAGTTACAAATACAAAGGTAGTCCGCGAACAGACACTATAGTAACACTTTATAGACACTATTGTAAATTTCAATTAACTATCCTCCCACCTAAACAACGTTAGATATATAAGTATGCCGCTTACATATTTATTTAGATTTAAAGATATCTCTTTGATAATGGCATAACAGCCAAAACGTACGTTAATGAAATTACTGAAATATATTCAAGTGTTTTATTTCCAATATTTAAGTCAATTACTAAAATGCTCACCAAGAAGTGTCATCAACATCATGCAACATCAATTAATGATAAATAAGTGTTATTGTATACATATTCACTATGTATTGAAGGTGTTCCTTTTAAATTTAATGTTATTTCTTTTTGCTATTCTAACCGTAATGGTAAAATTTCAATGTTTAAATGTGACATGTGTTTAATTGAAAAATTCATCTAGTCAATTTTCACATTTTATTAAAAGAAAACGTAGCTAAAAGAGAACGTGTTTTCTTTTTTCATACGTATAAATTCAAGTGACATTTTACTAGCGTCAATTATAGTTGTCGGCTCTCGAAAATTTGTTTTGTTTCATTTAATTTCTTTTTCAAGATTTAAAATGGTTTTCACTTTAGAATATAAGACATTTTTGTTCAAGGTTATTTTCGAAGTGGTAATAAAGTTGATGGTGTATGGTGTATTCATTATAGGACTACACTGAGAAATTTCAATCTGAGTTTCTAAATTTTGCAGTGCATTATATGTAATTTAAAAAAATAGAGAGAGTTTTAAAATTGTTTTCTCAAAGGTAGTCTTTTAACAACACAGACAATGAGGCAGTTAAGAATCGTGCACCAAATCGAATCGCTCACGTTGGGCGATTAATAAAGCAGACAATATGTTTGACAATTAAGTGAACAAATGAACCTTTCTGTAGATACAGCTCAGACAATATTAAAAAAAAAGATTTACGACCATATCCATATTGTGTTACAGCAGTACGAGAATTGTTAGAGGTTGATTATCGACGAACACTGTAATTTTGTAAGTGGTTTATAAATATGAAAAACCGAAAGCTTTCGTAGAGATTTATTTCAACTGACGAAGCATTGTTTGATAAATTGGGATATCCAAATCCATAAAATATAAGCTAAGAATTTGAAGCAGTGAAAATCCACATACAATTACATTCAGAAAAAAATGGTGTTGGGTACCGTTAAACTAACGACGAATAATTAAACCAATATTTTTTCAAGAATCATTAATAATTGTTTATCAAAGGTATCACACAGAAATTTTACAATCATTTGTTGATGAAAGATGATGACATTCAAAATGCATATTTCGAAAAAGATAAGGCAATCTATCGTTGACTGTACAGTAGAAACACTGAAAAATTGTTAAGGAAAGTTTGTGGTGACCATATAATTAATCGAAATACAGAAATGCCTTAGCCTACACGCTTGTATGATTTAACATGGCGTGATTCTTCGTGTAGTCTTATTCAAAAAACAGCTTATTTCAAACACCTGTATTGAATGTAAATAATATAGAGCAAATAATTGAATAGAAGTGCATCAAAATTAACAACAGAAATCTTCAGAAATTTCAATAGCATAAGCGACTGTGAAAGTTAATGTATTAGTGAATTAAGTTTAATTTAAGACATACTTTAAAATGTTCACGGTATATCAAAGGTAACTATAGCCTGTTTTTAAACTAAGAGGAGTATTTTAAATTAATTGCGTTAAAATCTGCAAGTGTGATTGGTTGTTTCGCAGATAGGTTTATACTGCCGAAATGTGCAATCAATTGTCTTTTGATGTATCGATGTAAAATTACCGCTTCGATTACTTTGAAAAGGATGGAAAGTAGATTGATGAGTTTATAACTTTGGGGGCCCAGCTTCAAAACCATCACTATTGCGGCCTTCTTCCAGGTGTTAGAAAAGGCTTTTAAATGCAACACACCACACCGTTGACGATGAAGACATGACCCCCAACCCCGACTCCGGCAGCCGCTGTAGTATCTCATTAGTGTGGTCACTAATGAGATCCAGGCCGGGGCCTTCTTTCTTTTAAGCCTACTGATGATGCGTCGAATCTTCGAATAAGTGGCAGGTGGCGACGGTTCCGCCACACCTCCCGCCCAAACCCTCGATTCACCCGCCCATCTTCACGTAAAACTATTCCTCCCCGTAAAAATCTACATGTAGATGGCGAAAGCCTCCATCTCAGTGTATACCAAGCCCTACTGTCCATCTAAAAGGTGGGCAGGTTGCTTTTTTTCCTTAGGGCATTGGCCATTCGCAGCGAACCATCTTCCGGGATCAGGGAAAGAACTCTACGTAGATCATCAATCGCTTCCTTGACCTTTTTCCAGTATATCTTCGTATATCAGCCGAGCAGGCGACCCTCCTTGAGAAGAGCCTTAATGTGTAGGGAACGATAATGGTAGACCTCTGGTCTTCTGTTGTATGCGGTGGCGTCACTCTTTGTCTGTAGCAACGTTGCAGAAAGACTTTGTACCGCCAACTCCAGGGACTCGAACGAATCGATCTTCGGAAGACGACAGAGCAACAGTAACCAGTCTAAGGACATTGTCGGTATACAAGCCCCAATCAGTTGGCCCTCCAGAGGTCGAAGATGTCATCATTAGATCAGCGGAAACGGTGATCATGACGGGGTCATGGTCTGAAGTTAAACCTGGGATATTCTCGACTACGATATGATTGGTATAGCCTTCGACATTGCCAAGTCAAGAATATCCGGTCTACAGCCGGGGCGAAAAAAATGCCCCACATGCTATTTTTGGCGTTGAAGTCCCCTGTAGCAAGAACCCGACATATTCGCGCTGAAAAGACTGGTGTAGTCTATCACCTCAAACGTCTTACTCGGTAATCGATAACATTAGCAGACATGGACTGGGCCAATGCCGTCCATGCACAGTCCCACCGTAGTGACTTCCAGGGCGAGAGAAGGGGCAAAGGGAACTAACGATGTTCGATATCTTTCTTGATTGCAATAGTAGTTCCGCCGCCTTGTCAGATTAAGCGGTAGATTCTGTATGTGCTGTAGTTCGCCAGACAGAATTTATCCGCAAGCCCAAATCAGGTCTCAGTGTTAAAGAGCGCATCGATCTTGTGCTCGGCACTTCGTACATTTTCCCCGCAGCCCTGTCGCGTTCCAGATCACGATACGGATAGGTGGATTACAATTACAAATAAGATATTATCTGCATTCATTCAGATCTCTGGAGATGGTCAGATGAAGGAAATATTGCCTTTAGCTGCTCTACAGCAGTGTTAATTTGTAAAAACAGCGTTTGCAGGGCACTATGTATTCTAAACATTTCGACGCCCGCAGCTGTAAGAACAGAAAATCTCATCCACCCGAATCGCGGGATTTCACACACATTCCTGGGTCGCCCCCTAGAGGAGGGTGGTTGTTTCAGTTTTGGGGTCCTCCCTGGAGGCGTTCTACCCGTCACCACATCTAAAAACTTCTTCTCTGTCTGAACTTAGGGTGATTTTGTAATCTCTCTATCCGCCCTCACAGACACAATTTTTAGGTTTTGAGTACCTTTGAGCGCCTATAACTCACAGGATGGCCGCCACCATAGTTAGCGCAAACCGCAATAAATTTCCTCTTCAGATGTTTTGCACGTTCCATTATCATTAACGATTCTAGATATTGTTCTTAGAACCTGTCTCTTAAACGTACCCAGTAGATTTATTTGGGTGACGGTTCATATTTCTGTTCCATATGTTAAAACAGATCGAATCAGTATCTATTCTTATGCTTCGCAATGTATTCCGCGATTTTGTCTTCAAGGTCGCCTGTGAATAACATGTTTTTGCTAGAATGATATTTAATTTCGGCGGCGATATTATTGAGTTGAATATGAGTTGAAAAATATATTTAAAATAAAGCACAAAAAGTTTTTGTGACGAGGTACTTATTTTTTATTATTTTTATTAATAGTTTACAACATATTGTAGTGGATTTTTCTATTCAGAGAGAGAGAAAAAGATGGAAGATTTAAATTATGTACAACAGTTGAATTTTATTAATATTTATTATATTTGTAATTATATTTTTGACTGACTCTGTATGTTTATTAGTTTAAACGTATGAATGCGGACAGTTGTGGTACTATTGAATTAGATGTAGGAATTTTTCGCGGTAAATTTTGTTAGAGATATCAAGACTTCCAAAGTGACCGGTTGTAGAGGATAAGAAGTTCATTTTTTATTCTCTGTTTTAAGTAAAATCGGGTTTTTAATTTTGTTTATGCATTTATAAATGTGCATGTAATGTTATTTCGATTTTTACGAGAGTTGGTGATCTCGTTGTGATTTAAATAAAGTATGATATCTCTCATGTAGTTTTTGTGTTATCAGTACTTGGATCGATGTAAGTTTGATAAAAAAATATTTAATTTATATAATTGATGCTAGGATTATTTTCTTATAATTAATGTTATGTATTATTTGTGATAATTTTGATATTTAAAGTAGTATATGAGTATTAGAGAAAATTGTCATGTTTCTTTTTTAGTGGAGTTTTTTCTTCAAGATAATATTCTAGAACATTTTAAATTCAGGTTGGATTTTTTTTTAGTTGTGGGTTGATTTTTGTCGTGTTTTATTTGCGCATGACTGTAAGACTATTACGCGGTTTCAATAACTTTGTAGTTATTGACATTTGAAATTGTAGGGGTTAAAGTAGAGGTCAAACTTGACAAATTTCTCAATTATTTATTAATTTTATGTTTGTTCGAGAGTCACAGGGGGTTTTTCTCTTTGTGCGAGTCATATTCATAAAGAGTCTTTCCTCCTAATGCTACTGTTAATTTGGCTTTAGCTCCCTATACATTCGGTAAAGGGATTTTTTTTTTTTTTTTTTTTGTGTATTAAAAATTGTAAATTAGTTAACTGAGTCTTTTATTAACATTTATTGTTTTACTTCTAACATAACCTGGCCCCATCTGAGAAGAGCGACCCGTGAGAAGTGAGTTCAAGGAATCTACTAGACTGAACAGCCGGAAGCATAAGTTGTAGTGTGAATAAAAAAATTAATAAGCAATTAAAAGCACATTCCACTGCAATATGTACTTTTTATTATTTTTATGTATTCTCAATATTGAATGCTTAAATATTTTAAGAAAATCTTGATCTTGAATAGTACCACTTGATATTGCAATTGCCTGTAATAATGAGTAACTTCTGTTTCTCCAAAAATTTGTATTTAATGTCAGAAACTAAATTATTCTATTCATTCTTATTAATGTTAGATTTCATTTATAACTTCTTGTTTTAAATATGTGAATTATAATTATTTTATGTTTTAGGTTACAGATAATAAAGCAGATAAAGTGGAAGTGAAAGAAAAGAAAGAAGGTTAATTTGATAAAAATCGGTTGTTATTTTTTAATTAGTATTTATTTAAAATTTTAGAACCCCTGGTATTTGAACCTATTACCATTGAATTAATTCGACAAGATAAGGCTTTTCAGAAGACTACTAAAAAGCATCAGAAAGAATATGATACTTTAAAAAAGAAACAGGCTAAGGAAAAAATGTCAATGCAGAAATCTCAATGTAGTGCTATAGATAAAATTGTTAAGGGGAAAAAGTATGTAAAAATATTAACGTCTTTCGATTATTTACTTCAACTTTATTAATGCATTAACTAGCTTTTATTTAATTTATGTCCGTTTCCTTCACCTCTAGATAAAGTCCCTAATATCCTCAAGATAAATATATCTCAATTTCATCACGAAAAGTTGCAGTTATATGAAGTGGCAATGTTGTTTACTAGTGATATACTATTTACTTTTTTCATAACAAAAAAGCCAATGTAGTATTTGAATTTTTGCTGATTAGCTTAGCGAGTGGAGAGGCATATGAAACAAATATTTCATATGGACATATACTAATATGTCCAAAAAGCAACGTATGAACGTTTGAACAGTGCCAGTTACTGTTGAAAAAAGTTAAAGCTACTAAACTTTTATACTCAACACTGCCTGTCTAAAGTTTTTCAAGGCCTGAGAACAACAATATTCTATCACCACAACGCCTCTTCCTATACTATTGCAGTAGTTAAATTTAAAAAAATTACTTAGTTGTAGTCGTAGTTTTATTTCAGGCAAAACAGATCGATACAGCTATAAGATAGTTTTGGAACTATATTTCGAAACATAAGACGAGTGACGTGATACCTTCAGTAAATGAAAAATCCTTTTCAAAAATGCATCGATACTGCAGAGAATTACTTTATCTCAATAATTTTAGAGTGTCCTTTGTGTTATAAGTTATGACTATAAGTAGGTACTGTTTTTTTTAGCAAAAGTGATCTCGTAAACGATGCTTCTATTCGTAAATTGGTGACTGAACAAACACTGCAATGGAGCGAATTAATGGAACGCCATCGAAAACAGGAATGGGAATTTTTACGGAATCAATTAGATGACCAGAGAGATCTTTTGCGGAAACATATGGAGTTGATGCAACTCGGTCAAATGAAGCAGTTAGAGGCCAAACATGAACGTGAATTAAAAGAGATGAATGCAAGACAAGCCAAAATTTCTGTAGAAACTTCCAAAGAGGTAACGTTAAAATATTTACTAGATCAGTTAAAAGATTCCACATCTCTTGTAATTTATAGAATTTTCTCCTTAGTATTATTTTGTTGTCTATAATTATTTGCATGGCTTCTTTGTTTTTACTTCCAGGTTTTTGATTTAGTTGTAGACTTCAATTAGTCATTGAGTCTAGAAGGAATAGAATACTAAAAACATTTTTTTATTACCTAATTCAAGGGTTTTCAATCTGTTCTATGTAAAAACAATAAGTAAATTAGATCATAAACAGTAGATAACTTGATGGTATAGCTGACCATTAACATAAAACATTATATATATAACGGATGTTCATTTGAAAAGTCAATCTAGTAGCATGTGATTTACTGAGAACATTTTGAAGTATGTCGTAAATTAAAATTTACTACTTAACCTACGAAGTCGTATATTTTGACAGTTTCATACATACAAATAAATAACAAATTTGATTGACATTATCAAATGTCATTTGAATTTACGTTTACGGAACAACAAACACATACTAATATATATGCGTCTTATTCTATCAAAATTTCAAAGTAACCTAGATTGACTTTTCAAATGAACACACGTTATATATATTGATATTTACTAAATACTTATAAATACTCTATTTGAAATAAATAATATAAAACGCAAATATAAACAATTAAAATGAATATATTTCTTTTGTAGATTAATAATGATAAAACATTGAAATCCAAACAAGAGAAAGAGAGAAGATTGCGAGAGAAACAGCAAAATAATACGAAGAGGTTTTTAGACGAACGCAAAACAAAAACAATGAAGCAAGGAAAAGAAAGAGAGAAATTAAAAATTAAACATGACAAACAATTGGAGATGCTTTCACATGATATACAAAAAATGATGGATATGTACAAAAATGAAGAGATGGAATATGAAATGTCTAGTAAAAGTGAATTTTTCGCATGAGCATCGTATCTCAAGGACCAAATAGAATCAATCTCTAGAGATTATTTTATAACTTCTTAAGTCTTTAGTTAATAATAAAATGGCTATAATAATATGACCTGAAAATTAAATAGTTACATTCTAACTATATTGTTAATTAAAACACGTAATTTATTAATTTTAAAGTATTAATAAATATAGTTTAACACTTAATTTGTATTTTTTTAACCAAAATGAGTCAAAACGTGTCCTGTATTTTTTTAATTTAATTTCCTTAATAAAAATATTCTGCATTAAACATTAATTAATGGAAAATATATATTCAAGTAATAAAGAAAATAAAGTTGTAGAGCAGGTTATTCAAGGAGTGATTACAACAAAAAGCATGTATCGGATGATACTTGTATAGTCTGTCCATATTTCTAACGACTTATTAAATACCACTCAATCTTCAAAAACGAAATGTTTACCTACCTTTATAATCCCTTTTGAGGTGGTTAACAGGGACGTATTCACAAATAATTATACTAAAAGTGTATTATAAAATTATTAATGTTCGATTTATAATACAGTGACGGCTGCTACACGACGGCACGTGCCCACCCAACCGCCAAGATAAACAAAGAAATTCGCATTTAATTCAGTCCATTATTTGATTTGATTATTTTTAGGTATTTTTATAACGATGGTATCAAAGTTTCCTTCCGCACCACAGATACTATGCCAACGTTCAAAACTATGTTTCGACGCACGATTTCAGATGTGCCTATTGCGAACATGAATCGGCCAGCTCCGTTTATTTTCGCCATATGCGCTTATGCCGTCGGTTTGGGGCACAAAATAGCTCGACTCTAGTTAACGTCTTACATGCGTTGTGACTGTATTGTTTTTGGCGCGTACCGCACGTTCCGAGGCATTGTCATTACGAGGCCATAATGAGACATTGACGTCGGAAAAACCAGGTATTTATGTAGGCTTAATCAACATTGCAGCTTAATTAGACGCTGTGCTTACAATACATATGAAAGGTTCACAAGTGTTTAAAGGCGCCTCAAAAACTATTCAGAACGAATTGCTAGATGCAATGTGTCAAATTTACAAGCAGGCAATATTAAAAGAAATTAAATCTGCAAATTTCATTGCTTTGGAGGCCGATGAAACTACAGACACCTCTAATAATCAGCAAATGGTTGTTTTTATTCGATACGTGTTTAATGGACAAATTTTTGAACGCGTTTGGTCTTTTTTTAAGCCGGGTGGACATAATGCAGATGTATTACCAAAAACATTGCTGAATGAATTGCAAACTATCCAAGCTTTAATCAAAACAATCCACATGCCATTATATTCACTGTTACGCGCATCAATTTAATTTAATTATTGAACAAGCGGCACAGTGCAATAATAATGTAAAAATTTTCTTTGCAAATTTGTAGTCATTTTAAATTTTTTTTTCTCGATCGCCAAAACGAACGGTAATTCTTGATGAAATAGTCAAACGTAGAGTACCACGCGCTGCTCCTACATGCTGGATTTTCAAAAGTCGAACTGTGATAACATTATTTGAACACCAGGATTCTTTCAAAGAATGTTTAGATAAAATTATTGACGAAGATGGCATGGATTCAGTTACTATTAGTGAAGCAAGTGGTTTATTGAAACATTTGAATTGCCCGGAATTTATCTACAGGTTGAAAATATTTCATTTCATCATGCCATATGCTGAAATATTATTTAATCAGATTCAAATGCGCGGGATTGACAGTGCTCAACTGCAAAAGGCAATTGAACAATTCCAATAGCAAATTATTCACATTAGAAATTTAAGAAATTCTACTGACAATGACGATCACGAACGCAATAATGAAGAACCTGCAAGGAAAAGACAAGAAACGACTGCTGGAGATAACAGAGCTGTTATTGCATAGGAAGTATGTGACACTATTTTAAGCTAAATTAGCGACCGATTTGATTTAAGGATCACTTTAGTGCAGCAAAATTATTTGATTCTCAAAATTTTAAAACTTATTCATTTCCACAAAATAATTTTGATGAAACTGTGAAATCTTATTCTATGTTAGACTGTGTAAAATTGAAAAGTGAACTTTCAGTAATTTATGAGCGCGATGACATGTGTAACGTAGGTGGTGTTTTGCCACTTTTAGTGTTCAGACAACAACATAAAAAAGGTTTTGACGGAAACATACAAACTGTTGGATATTATTTGTACAACGCCCATGTCGACAGCAGAATGTGAATGATGTTTTTCCGCCCTCAAACGCATTAAAACTTTTCTGAGAAGCACAATGTCAGAAGATCGACTGAACGCATTGGCGGTCCTATCAATAGAAAAGAAGTTCATCTAGTCTATCCCGGATTTTGACAACAAAGTCATAGACGTCTTTTCCAGCATGAAAAATGGAAGAGTGGATTTTATGTACAAAAAATAGGTAATTTTTTTTTGTACCCACCCTCTCTCACGAGCCGCCACTGTTATAATATATATCTATATGCATATAAACTTACATTTTTTTATATTTATATATTTTATATCAACATCATCTTCTATGGCATCACTACTTTCACTTTGCGAAATAATACCCGCGAATACATCATTTATTGAATCTTCATCGGTACTCCACGATCTCCACATGTTTTTCTTTCACAAATCTAAACATCTGCTCTTTACGACAATTGTCTTTCAACTACAATTTATTATTTATTACCTTCTTATATATCTTGATTTTTACAAATTAGCGCATTTAGTTAAAGGTATGTTAATATTTAAAACCCATTAAATCATATTTATAATAATACAGCTATATAGGTTGCTACGACCTGAACGTCGTGCTTAAAACAAAAGAACAAAAAGAAATTCGAGGGAAGGAAAGGAAAAAAAAACTATATCAACCCCGGAGCAGACCCGGTCACGGGCGACTGAAACCGCCACCGTTCTTGCCAACGGCCCACCCGGCTTCTGAGGCTGCCTCAGCCCAGGGGTGGGGAGACCCAGAGGTATGTTAATAAACCTAAATCGATGGATAAGGGCGCCACCGAATTTATGCCACTGGACGTCGCAAACTCGGAAAAATGGTAATAAAATAATTAAAAAAAAACAAGGCAAGTCGCGTTGGGCCGAAGGCCGGTTCCCCGACCGAAACTCGCTCTGCTCTCGAGGATCGAGAAAAGAGGCAAAAGAAACTGCGTAGATTCCAACCAAACAAATCCAATCCTATTTATTGGTACACCCGGTATATAAATTGAAAATTTTAACAAAACCTTGAAAAGGTGAACTTATATGGTTAAGTAAAAAAAAGAAATTAATTATGAACAATGTGTAATGTCTTAAAAATAAAAATATATATCAAATTTTCTACAAAGCGGCTGATGGCCTTATTTACACCCTAAAAAAAAACAATACGTGTTCCTTTCTTTTTGTTGGTTCACAACGTATTTTTCTAAATTTCAACAATTCATTGAAATAAATCAATCTTAAAATTAATCCACGAAATCTTTAATTTAAGTAAGTTTGCAAAAATAAAAAAAGTAATGAAATAAATCAATCTTAACCCATTCAGGACGAGCGCCGTACTTGTACGGTAAAGTCACTATATCTAATAAAGTACCGCAATTGGTAAGGACCATGAGTAAGAGAGAGAAAGATATATATTGGAAACAAAATGGCCGTTTGACTGCTGTCATATTATTACTGTAAAAACACGAAATCGCTCGTTGGTCGCTTATTTATATTGTGTTTGGTGTTATACATAGTAAGAAACGTTTGTATTTGTTGTGACAGTGACTGGCTGCTGTGTTGCACGATGCAAAAGCAGAAGCGAAAATGGATATCGTCTGTTCCGATTGCCAAGTGGTATGTAATTATAAATGCAATGTATTTAATATATATGTTCATACTTTGTCTAATTGTTATTATATTATCTTATTTGTTTTGACAATAAGGCAAACGTAACACACAACGGAAAGAATTATGGATGAAATGTATTGGACAAAGTGACTTAAGCCCAATGTCTATGATCTGTGAGGTAAGTGCTCAGTAACCTAATATATCGTTTAATTTGATTAGAAAACATTTAGATTCATTTTTCGGAAAAACAATTCGAACAAAAACGGATGGATAATCGAAAACTGTTACGTCCCGATGCAGTTCCAGATTTATTAACAGAAAATGAACGTTCATCTAATTCCACCGATGAGACAATAATAATGGAAGCAAGTTCATTTGGTGAAACTTCAGGCCGGAAATTGTTTGTAAAAAGTAGAGTTTATTTTTCATTACGAGAAAAAAATAAAAAGGTATCAACAACTTGTGATAAAAATAGTAGAAGCATTGCTATGAGATCCGCTGTCAAAAAATAAATATAAGCTTGCCATAATACATATTTCGTTTTATTTACAAAAAAATGCATGTATAGTTACTAAAACAAATTTAAACAATAAATAATATTGAAAATCGTCATAATATGTGTCAATTCCATAAAGTCACTAAAACAGGACATTTAAAAATCGCGCTACTCACTACATTTCAGTTGGTATTGGAATCAATATGGCGTCCTAATTGCGGTACTTTGTTAGATATAGTGACTTTATTGTACGGCATTCGATACTCCACCCTGCCGGCCGAGCGCCGTACTGTTGCATTTTGAGCTGCACGAGTTTCTCGGCCTGTTCACGTTCATGTACGGCATTCCTAACGTTATTGTCGGCCGAGAGCCGTACATTTCTTCATGCGTCTGTTTATTTTTTTTATGGCTAACAAGTAAATGAAATACTTTATTGACAAAATAAATACGCATTTATTAGTAGAAGTACATTTATTTCGAATAAAGAGTAGTGTACTCACTACAAATCTAAATCGTAAAACAAAACTTAAAAAAAATCAAAGAACCTAATTCTGTTCTATAGAAAGAAAAACTCAACTAATTCGATATAACTAAAACACTACACTTAGCCTTAGTATTTTTTCTTTGTATGAAATTGTTCAAAGCAGGGATAGACTACATTCTTTACACATGAACTTCACATCTTTTCTCTTTCGTTTTGCAAGTTTGGTGTTGGCACAGACATGTCATCTTCGTTGCGTCTTTTTTCCTTGTGCTTCTGTTTGTGGAATCGGTGCAGGAAAATGCCTCTCTATCAGCCGCAGGGAGTTATCAACTGTTGGAGGTCTTGCTCTCCGAGTTGTCAGAGTGTGAAATTCACCAATCATCTGAGATACAATTTCTAACCGAAAACTACTGAACGACGGTTTTCTACCTGATTTGATTTGGTATAAAATGTAAGAATTGTACAGGCAGAGATCTATCATGTGGAAGTATACCTTCTTGTACCACTTTAGTGTTTTTCTGGCGCATTCTACGAAGCTTACTTGCATATCCACTTTATCGATTGCACCCATTTTGCTGTTGTATTGTATGATGCACGCAGGTTTCATAACTTTGTCACCAGTTTTGAAGTCGGTTTTGCCAGTTTCTGTCATATTTGCGTTGTCCACAGATGTTAGCATATGAACTACACGTTTGTCATACCACTTCAAAGCCAATATTTTGTCAGTATGAGCTATTTTACAGTCTCCTTTTCCTACTGGTCCAAAATCAGGCATACCCCTTCTGTTTGACCTAACAGTTCCACAAGCTCCAGTATTATTGTCGTGAAGGTAGTGAGACAACGCAGGACTTGTGTACCAATTATCGACATAGAGGGTATGTCCATTATTCATATATGGTTCCATAAGGGTAAGAACTATATTTTCGGAAATTCCGAATTCTTCATTTCGTTGAATATTTGTAGAGGCGCCGGTGTAAATTATAAGATCTAATATATAGCCTGTTTCTGCGTCGCATATCTCAAAGAGCTTAACTCCAAACCTATGGCGTTTGGAAGGTATATACTGTTTGAAAGCTAAACGACCTTTCCAAAGAATGAGGCTTTCGTCAATTGCTAAATCTTCGAATGGATACAGAGATCTACTAAAACTTTCCTTGATTGAAGAGAGAATAGGCCTTATTTTTCTTAGAGCATCATTTTTGTCTAGGTTTGCATTATCGATAAAATGTAGAGCATACAGAATTTGCAGGAACCTATCTCGTGAGCAGACTTTTGCAAAAAATGGAGTTTCAATAACTGGGTTTGTTGACCAATAATCCTTTAGAGCTGGTTTCTCTATAAATCCCATCAAAATACATAATGCCGTGAATGTATACATCTCTGCAATATTCACGTTTACCCACTTAGAAAAAGATGGCATGTTTTTGTTTTTCATTGTTTCTGCGTATCTGTTTGTTTCTTCAGTAATAACAGCAACTAACCCTTCATTCAGAAAATGTCTGAAATATGTCAGTTCTGGGGAATCTACTTGAACTTTTAGATTGTCTGTTATACCAGAACTACTACGATCGAAACCGAAATCTTTCGGCGTGAAGTTGTTATCAAACTTCCAAGGTATACCGCCGGGCAATGATTTACTATTATTTATTCTCATTCTCTTCGAAGGTCCTGGCTGATCCACATCGTCTTCAATATGCTGTACTTCGGCAACACTAATACTCTGTTCTTCAGAACTACTCGTACTTTGTTCGCCTAAAACCAGAATTTCATCTTCGCAACTAGAATAATCTACATCTTCGCTTTCATTTAACACGTAATCACTGTCACTTTCGTACAGTAATTTTTCGAGTTCTTCATCCGTTAAATATTTCTTCGCCATTTCACAGACGTAAAATCACTGTTGTACTGAAATATAAACAGCTGATAGCTGTAACTAACGCGCAAGACAAGTAACCTTAAGCAACTAGTTAGTACATTCGGGGGCCGCTTCCCGAGCTCGGCCGGCAGACTGGCGCGCCATCTCCCGGCGCTCGTCCGGAATGGGTTAATCTACGAAATTTTTAATTTAAGTAAGTTTGCAAAAAAATATAATGCATAAAAGTAAAGGAATCAAATAAAATACACAAATAAAAGTAGGTTATTATAAAAATTTTACATTCGTTCGTGAAGCGATTGAAAAAAAAGAATTTAGCAAAGACCCAAAAAAAAACTGGTCAGGCGACATAGGATATTTCGTTTGAAACACCTGGGAATTATTTGAGCTTCTACAAGTTAATTAACAATGGTTTTGAAGATAAAGACATAGATAATGATGAAGAAAAAAAACAATGACGGTTAGATAAGAAATAAAACTAAAGCTTATCTGTCGTGTTTGACGGTTTCGGATGCCTTTCTCCCTTCAAAGAAAGCGTCTCGAGCGTGGAGAATCAGGTGGTATTTTCTCGCCTGTCGGTTAAACCATTTAAATAAAGAAATAAAACAACGAAATAAGCGAAAAAACAAAAAAAAGAAACCCAGATACATACCGAAGAAAGCGTTCAATGGCGGTGTAAATTAATTAGGTGCTGGTTAACGTGCTTTTATTTTTCCCAACGTATCACCAAAATCCTACAATGGAGATATCGCATAAGCGATTAATTTGGGTATTGCAATTACATAAAGGCGGCATTGAAATATACTAGTGATGCGGGAAAACGTAACCACGTTTTAAGATCGGCAACTAACGACGGAGTGTAGAGAGCGAGTTTCGTACTTTTCCCTTAAAAAAAACAAGTACTGAGGTACGAGAAAAAAACTAGAAAGAAATCGAATATATTGACAAATAACGATACCTATACAGGTAGGTTCGTTGGAAATGGAGCAAAATATACTACAGATATAATTAATTTTATTACAAAATAACGCAATGTAGCGGTGAGCGTCACGGACACTTAACAAGGTATAAATTAAAATTGCTTACTTATTAAAAATAAAGTTTAAATTGTAAGCAGTGGATTATATTAAACGAAATGTAATTACTTCTCTACTAAGAAAATCTAATTTCTCCTAATACGGGCATTACCTCAATAGCAAGTTTTCTCGGTACCTGCGGTGCGAGGTAGCAGATAATGACCGATAATCCTTTTAAGTCACAAAAAGTCAAGTCGTAAAATAACTATAAAGTGAACTGTTTCAACGCCTAGATATATGTTTTTCAATAGATTTTATCTTGATACGACCTCGACAGATTCATTAACTGAAGGAAAATATATTCCCTGCAACTTATCTTTGATATGTGGGTATAAAAGAAAAAATTGGGATTATATGGTGGATAATTCATCCATTATCACGGATTTCTTGAGTAATTTCAAGCTAGCATACCATAAGTGTACGATTCAGAATTTTCCAAATTATTATGATCTAGCTAGGGTCACAGTTGAAATATACCCAATGATACTAAAAAAATTGCGAATATATTCTTTTACAGCGTATCTTACAATCAAGTTTTTGTTGAATGACTTCTTTGGTAAACCCAAATACTCGATGATTGCTGTTTTTAGAGTCACATCAATAGAAGTAACTTCCATCGTCACCATGTAAAAGTATGCGTGGGCAAATCGTACAAGAGTGGCTTTTCACTAACTGACATGACATTCAGCTCCATGGGCTTAAATAATCGTGCAAGATCGTGTGGATTGAATCCATGCGATGCCCAGATTTGGTTGTATCGAGTAAATATTAACTCAACGTTAAGAAAACATTGCTCATAATGAATAAGTCTTCCGGGTGTAGCCGTGATATTTTTTTGACTCTTATAGAAGTTTTTTTCGTCAAAAAACAAATAGAAATCTCAAAATCAAATAAAACACTATGGCAACATCCGGATGATATATTTACAATAGATAACGGCCATGAAAGCCTACACTCAACATTCCTCAGGTACTAAAAATTATAAGCTAGAAATACATTTCCGCAACATCTTACCACGCCACCCCATCCAACGCCGCCTTAAGTTGTGTGATGCCATCATAAACGATATTTTAGTCTTATTTCAGAAGTGTTTAAATGCGGTTTGTTAGATATATAAAGTAAATAAATTAGTAAGTTCTATTTAAATAATAGAATGTAGTAGTAGCAACACATCCGAGGATGATTGGGAAGAGGAATTAAAAGAAACTGCAGTTGTTATTGCTTCTCTGAGAAAGCATAAACAAAATCGGTGAATTTGGCTGCATCCATTAAATTTAACAGAGAAATCAGAGGAGCATTTCATTGTTTGGCTCCAGAATTAGAATTAGACAATGAAAGGTTTCATCATTATTTTCGAATGAACAGAATTGAATTCAATAATGTACATGAACTTTTAAAAAATTAAATTAGGTAGAAAAATACGTCATTTAGCAAACCGATATCGTCTAGAGAAAGATTAGCTTTGTGTTTAAGGTAAGTAAATAAAAAGGAAGTCTAAGTTATAAAATATACAATTTATTTTAATTTTGAGATAAGTTACTAATATGTCATAGTTGTTGGATCTCCATGTTGATTCTATGAACTTGCAGGAGAACTGTAATTATTATAAGAGTAGTGACTTGCACTTGATGTAGTTTTTGACCAAGATTTGCTTTCTAAATTTTTTATTTCTGCATCTGATACAAGGCTACACACTTCTTGCTTCCTTAATTTTTTGAAGCCGTTTGGCAATTTTTGCCATACTCATCATATAAAACATTTCAACGTAATCCTAATGATTGACTAATTTGAGAAACTTTATTTTTGTCACGTTTTCCTTTCCTGTAGGTTGCATTCTCTTTCAAAATGCTTATTAATTCTACCGTTGGATCTGTTTTCTTCCGTTTTGATGCAGAAACAGGTGATTCCAGTGGTTTTTTTATCCGCATTGGATGGTTCAAAAAAGTCAAAATAAAATAAAAAATATTTTCAATACTTATTTAATGGAAAGAGAAAAGATATGAAAATTTTCTTTTTTTACTAGATGATAATTAAAATGAAATAGTACTCTTCGCTCAATAGCTAAGTAATCCTATGAAAGTATTTTTCTAACTCTTTATTCTCCAGGTAAGGTAATAATTCCATCTGTTGGGAAAATTACCATGGCGGTATAGTTTTTGTTGCTTATCCTTTTACTTTACTACGACCTCTGCGAATCGCATTCATGAAACAGTTTTTTAATTTGTTCCATTCACTTTTACATTTGTCAGCTAAAAGCAGAAACATACTTGTTATTGCCATTGAAAAAAAACATACCTTCGTAATTAATTGTGGTAGTAAATTATAATAGCGGAATTAATATAAATATATTATATTGCAGATTTTTTGCAACAGGAGAATCTTATAGATCTTTAGGATTCAGTTATCGCGTGGGATTCGGTACTGTTTGTGTTATAATAGAGGATGTATGTAAAGCAATTTGGAGAAATTTGGGACTAACTGAAATGTCAATGCCAAATAATGAGAAGTGGAGGAATATTGCTGAAGAATTTAAATAATAATTATGGAATTTTCCAATTGCTGAGGGTCTATAGACGGGAAACATGTCAACATTCAATGTCCTATTGAAGCAGATTCTGCGTTTTATAATTACAAAGAAACTAACTTAATCGTATTAATGGGTCTAGTTGATGCACAGTAGGTATAGATTTATATCAGTGGATGGGGGCGCTTATGGAAGAAATAGTGATGGTAATATACTTACAAAGTCAGCATTATGTAATCCTCCAGATAAGAATACTTTACATATACCTGAGGACGTACCGTTAACCAGAGACAATGAATCAATGCTTTATGTTGTAATAGGTGACGAAGCGCTTCCATTGAAACCATACCATATAAGACCCTACCCAAAGGCTGCCGCTTTTGGCATACTATCTACTCGTTGGAGAATTTTTCGTATAACTATGCAAATACAACATGAATCTGCAGATTGTAGTATTAGCATCTCGTTGTCTACATAATATGCTTTGCCGAAATCATACTTCCGAATATGAGCTTGACCTGGATGGGGATGCTTTCTATACAAGTTTTCAACAAGTGGAAAATATTAGAAGAAATAGTTCTCAAAGATCAATACACATTCGAAATAAATTTAAGGAGTATTTTCTGTCTGCGGCTGTAAGTGTTCCGTGCCAACTCGATATGGCGGGAAGAGGAAGGTTAAACTAACTAATGTACTTAATCTAAATTATAAATGAATAAAAATACGTATCTATCCTATAAATTATTTTATTTTGTGCAATAAAAGCAAGGATACATTACCTGACTTAATTATTTCCAATTTCATCCCAGGCTTTCCGCCGCACGTTATAATTCTGTACTCAATTGAATGGATACCATACAAAGACATGTAATTTATGTGGTTTCAATCTGGCCTAGTTTATCCGGAAAGAAACATTGGCCATCGCTTACTACTTTCACGCTTCGACTTGCCTTCCTTGAAATTTAGGCGTATTTCCTGTAGCATTGTGTTTGTTTTTAAATTGTTCCGGGATTTTATAGATTCGTCAGATCTTCTTCGACAAATTGATATGCTTGTGGTCCGATTCGATTCGCGGTAGTCGAACACATTTTATCTGCCTAATGCCCGTACAAAGGCTTTGTTAAAGTTGTCACTTTATGTGATGTGTCAGAATTTGAATAGGCATCCTCGGATTGCGATATTAACTTTTCGTCCCTCGATCGAATCAAAGCATTGCGCAACATTTTAATTAATTTAGTTGATATGGTGAATATTTTTCCTATGTTCTCCACTACCGGTTGTTATTTTCAATTCCTTTGTCCTGTATTTGGAATTTGTTCTGTTGGACAATAAAGCTTATTATTATTATTATTATTATTATTATTATTATTATTATTATTATTATCTGTAAAACAAGAGAAATGAAAGCTCTGAAACAGTTTAAAAGTAATAAATATATGAGATATATATATATATGGTAAACTTAATAAGTCGGCGATTGAAGGTCTGGTTTATTACTTCAAAGTATATATATTTGAAACAACCCTACATGTTTCGGCAATGATGCCTTTGTCAAGGATATAAAAAATATAAATGACAGAATATAAATGTCAAATAATTGAGTTGCTATGGTTATCAACGGCTGGTTATCCGATCTCTCTAAATTTACGCGACCGTTCACTAAACACACGAGCGCACCAACATACAAAACCCTACACTTACGCGCACACACAAATACTAAACCACACACCCAGAGAGAGACGCAAGCTGCCAGCAGCAACCAACACACAAGTTCATACCCAGAAAGAGACACAAGGTGCTAGCAGCGAACAACACATATGTTCACACCTTGCTACCTATTTTTTGGAATACTAAGGCATGATTTATTATTATCAATTGGAATGTATCTTTGAATAATTTAAACCATAGCAACTCAATTATTTGACGTTTATATTCTGTCATTTATATTTTTTATATCTTTGACAAAGGCATCATTGCCGAAACATGTAGGGTTGTTTTAAATATATATACTTTGAAGTAATAAACCAGACCTTTAATCGCCGACTTATTAAGTTTACCATATCATACCAAGGTCACGAAAATATTATATATATATATATATATATATATATATATATATAAGTGTTTAGATAATTTCTTAGCCGTTTATTAAATATAACAATTGATAAATTATTGGAGTTTTTCGGCTTTTATATGAAATATTTACAAATACCAAATTAGAATGTATGTAATTGCAGAGCCACAAAATTTTTAAACAAAATACAAATTTTAGAGATTCAATATCTGTTAACGATCGTTTAGCGGTAACTTTAAGGTTTCTTGCTACTGGTGATAGTTATCAGAGTTTAATGTATAGCAAGCGCCAATTCAGTTGGCGCGAGAAGGGGGTGCGCAGAAGCCGTTTTTAAAAACGTCCACCCCCACTACTCAAGTAATTGTCAGAATACATTTGTCATCGACGTTTGACGGAACATAATGTCTTTGCTAGGGGATCATAAACTGATACACGCTTAGAGGTTAGAATTATCTGACATTTGATGTAAAACCAAATACAAATCTCCCTACTACTTTTAATCCTGCGCGAACTTACCCCTCCTCGCGCCAACTTAATTGGCGTTTGCTATACTTATCTAAAATATCAGTAACTTCCATTTCCCGAATTGTACCAGAAGTATGCGATGCCCTGAACGAAGTTTTACAAGAATACATAAAAGTAAGTATTAAAAAAGCACTTCCACCTTCTTTAAAATTAAAAACACACAGTAATGAAAGAAAAACTTAACTTTAATGACAAAATATCGAGTTTTTAAAGACACTAGAAAATTACACTTCAATCATTTTAATTGTTTATACTTTCAATAGCTGATATGAAAGCCCTCTGTAAAATATTGTAAAAGTTTGTCTTTTCGGGTTCTTAAATAAAACTAACAATAACTTTAGACCCACATTATATTAATATTAAAACGTATAACAATATAAAACTAACAATTAACAATAAGCACATTTATTTATTTATATTTATGTATTTATAAGTACGTTCACTTCGCGAGACTCGGGTATCGAATGCCCCATCCCTTCTTCGACGGCTTTTATATCATAACTTATATTTTCTCGACGTATGTGGAACGCTCCAGAGTAATGAAAGAAAAACTTAACTTTAATGACAAAATAGCGAGTTTTTAAAGACACTAGAAAATTACACTTCAATCATTTTAATTGTTTATACTTTCAATAGCTGATATGAAAGCCCTCTGTAAAATATTGTAAAAGTTTGTCTTTTCGGGTTCTTAAATAAAACTAACAATAACTTTAGACCCACACTATATTAATATTAAAACGTATAACAATATAAAACTAACAATTAACAATAAGCACATTTATTTATTTATATTTATGTATTTATAAGTACGTTCACTTCGCGAGACTCGGGTATCGAATGCCCCATCCCTTCTTCGACGGCTTTTATATCATAGCTTATATTTTATCGACGTATGTGGAACGCTCCAGAGAACACCAGACTAGTATGACGCGCGTTGTAGGATGAGTCATCACATTGCCCCCTTCTTAAGAATGATGTTTCGTCCCGAAACATGTCAAGTTTTGGTTCCTCAACCGATGGCGAAATCGACAGGTAGGGCCTTTGTTACATTGTGACGTCATATCGAAATAACAGTCCACGGTCTTATCTTGCCTGGATGGACAGGAATATTCAAGCCGGTAACTGCATACCAGAATTTCCATACCAGTATGTCGGAAGATTACTTCCAACATGCTCCTTACAATTCTCCAGTCCAGGCGGTCCAATCCACAACCCGATTTTGGAACTGCTAATTTCAGAATCTCTTGCTGCAACATTTGTTCGCGTAAGTGGGCCAGGGTCTCCCATAAGGCACGATAGGTTGGCTTCAGGCTCGACAGTACTTTCGTGACCAAATAAAATATGGGCTGTCCTTTATTTAGTATTTGGAGACTCTTCCCAATTGCTGGTCCCTGCTGCCTTAATTTTTCGATTCTGCCAAATCTCTCTTTAAATTCCCTGGCAATTCCCTCGGCCATTCGCAGATCTCGGGCTACACAATGAGCAAGCGCGTAGTCTGGCGACACCGTAAACAAATCTTGCTGTTTCTCGATGGTTACCCCAAATCGAGCTTTCTTCGAACCAGAATACTCTTCCATAAAGTCTTCGAAGGTTAGTTCCTGGTATTGGTTATCCAATCGACGCAAGTCAGAGGTTTCGTCATTATTGTCTCCAGAGTATGGGGCTAATCGATTAAAATGTACGACTCTTGGCTTAGTGTGAGGTGTTCGCCTGATGCGGTATATTACATCGTTGATCCGCTTCAACACCTCGTACGGCCCCTCCCAATTCTTTTGAAGTTTTGGAGATAGGCCCCGTCGGCGTTGTGGATTATATAACCAAACCCGATCGCCTTCATGGTAACCACTCTTTTCGGCGTTGATGTCATAGCTCTCCTTCATTCTGTCACTAGCACCTTGGATATTATGTCTGACTTGTTCATGGATATTATCTAGTCGTCGTCTGAGCGTGCTGACATAATCTTCTCCGGCAAGATCTTCACCGGGTTTGCTCCCAAACTTTAAATCACAGGGCAGTCGGAGTTCCCTCCCGAATACCACGTTCGCTGGTGATTGGCCAGTTGTCTCTTGAACGGAGGCCCGATACGCCATTAGAAATAATGGTAAATGTTCGTCCCAATCTCTCTGGTGTTCGGAGACCACTTTGGATAAATGTCTGATCATGGTCTTGTTCATTCGCTCTACCATCCCATCTGATTGTGGATGCAAGGGAGTTGTTCTCGTCTTCCGTATGCCCAAAAGTCCACACATCATTTCGAATAGACTTGACTCAAAATTTCGCCCTTGATCGAAATGAAGTTCCAAGGGTACACCAAAACGGCTGACGAACTCCTTCACAATCACGTCTGCTACAGTTCCAGCTTCTTGATTTGGTAGAGAATATGCTTCAACCCATTTGGTAAAGTAATCCATGACCACTATTATGTATTTATTTCCTTTGTCGCTTTCTGGAAAAGGGCCTGCGGCATCTATAGCGATCCTTTCAAATGGGCTTCCTACATTGTATTGGCGCATGGGTGCACGTCGACGCCTCTGGGGACCATTGCTTCCGGCGCAATTAGCACACTTTCGGCACCATAATTCACATCTCGTGAACAATTCACCCTGTAAAATCTCGGGCGCATCTTCTCCAGTGTTTTATGGACTCCAAAATGTCCCCAGAAGCTCCATTATGGAGTTCTCGCAATACCTCTGGTATTCTTTTCTTGGGAACCACCATTTGCATCTTCCGCTCGCTTCCGTCGTGATTTTCGACCTCACGTCTCAGGAGATCGTCTTCTATGGTTAAGAAATCCCATTGTGCCCAGTATGATTTCAATTCTCGTGAATGGGGAGCAATTTCTTGCCAGGTCGGTCTTTGCCCATTTCTCTTCCAAGCCCTGAGGACTGCAAGATCAGGATTAGCTTCTTGATCTGCGCGAAAATTGTCAGGTTGCCATTGGTCATCAACCACGGTGGTTCGAAGAGCGTTGGCCGATTTGTCTTCGATTCTGTTGCAATATCGACAGTCTTCTGGACAGGGCCTTCTGGAAAGGGCATCTGCATTTTGATGTTTGAGGCCTTCTCTGTGTTCAATGACAAAGTCATACTCCTGTAGCCTCTCAATCCATCTAGCTACTTGACCCTCTGGATTCTTAAATTGCAAGAGCCACTTTAAGGCGGCATGATCAGTGCGGATCAGGAACTTCTGCCCATACAGGTACTTGTAAAAGTGCTCAATGGTCTTAACTACTGCCAATAGTTCTCTCCTGGTTACGCAGTAGTTCCTCTCTGGTTTGGACAGGGTCTTGCTGAAGTATCCAATGACCTTTTCTTGTCCATCTTGGATTTGAGAGAGCACGCCACCAATCCCGACGTTACTGGCATCCGTATCCAAAACAAACCTCCCAGATGGCAGTGGATAGTTTAAAACAGGTGCACTGATCAACGTACCTTTTAACAACTCAAAGGCCGCTTGGCATTCGTTGTTCCACATGAATGCTCGATTTTCTGTTAGGCGAGTAAGTGGTTTTGCAACATCCAGGAACGTAGCGTCGATAATATGTGCATAATCCCAAAAAGCTTCTTAGCTGATGTTTGTCTTTGGGTACCGGCCATTTTGCCACAGCTTTTACTTTTTCGGGATCCACAGCAACTCCTTTTCTGGAAACCACATGTCCAAGGTAATTTACCTCCTTGCGGAAGAGGTGACACTTCTTTGGACTTAATCTCAGGTTGGCATCTCGCAACCTCTGGAATACTACTTCCAAATTTTTCATGTGATCTTCAAAGGTCTTCCCTACCAGAATCACATCATCGAGATATACCAGGCAGGTATTCCAAGACAGTCCCCTCAGTACAGTGTCCATGAGTCGCTCAAAAGTAGCTGGGGCATTACACAGTCCAAATGGCATGACTGTAAATTGCCAGAGACCTGTACCTAAACTGAAAGCAGTCTTCTCTTTGTCATTGGAATCCATTCCCACTTGCCAATAACCGCTCTTTAAGTCGAGAGTGGAGAACCATTTTGCTCCTGCCAAGGTGTCTAGCGTATCGTCTATTCTTGGGAGAGGATAGCTGTCCTTTTTGGTCACACTATTCAAACGACGATAGTCCACACAGAATCTGGTAGATCCATCCTTCTTCCTGACAAGGACCACTGGTGAAGTCCATGGACTATTCGATGGTTCAATTACTCATTGGCCTTCCATATCTTGTATAATATGCTCGGCTTCCTCACGTTTTGCCAGTGGTAACCTTCTTGGTCCTTGTCGAATTGGACTTGCATCGCCGGTATTTATTTTGTGCATTACAATATTGGGTTTTCCTTTCGTACCAGTCTCAGTTTCAAAGACGTCTTCATAATGTTTGATTAAGTCCTTAACTTGGCTTTGTTCCTTCTTGCTCAATCCTTGACAGGTGGAGTCGATTATCTTGGACAATTTCTCAGGAACCTGCACGAATCAATTCTTTTTCGCCTCTATACGATGAACGACGGCCGGCACTGGTGAACACCACCCCAAAATAGTACCCTTCTTCAATGAAACAGGGTAATGGTTCACATTCATTACCCTTATCGGTACAGTCTTCTGAGTCTTAACCAGCATTTTGGCAACTACTATTCCTCGGCCCACCTCGTCATCATCAGCCTTTGGTTCCAACATTGTAACATTTCCGTCCAAATAATCACCTTTCATACACGCCGTCAAAAATGTCTCACTTCTTGCATCCAGAACAACATTCTCTGCAGTAATTATTTGTACATTCCCACAATCTTTCCCATGAAGAAACAATTCCTCATTATTTATTTGTAAAATGCCTTCTTTCATATTTAACTGGAAGCCGTAGGTGTTCATGATGTCTAATCCCAAGATTATTTGTTCTTCTATGTCAGCTACGAGAACACGATGTCGGATTGATGTTGTTCCTATGATAAAGTTGACATCTACTTCACCTGCCACAGAAGCTGCTTCTCCTGTTGCTGTCCTAAGTCTCCATTTGCTAGAAAATAACTTTTTATTTCTGGGAATTAAATCGTGTCGCACGATGGTTTTCGTAGATCCAGTATCTAGCAAGCATGCATAGGTCCTTTTTTCCATAACAGCGTCCACATACAGGCAGTTGGTTTGATGTTGCAAGGATGCGACTTGGCCAGGCGTCCTTAGGGCTTCCTGATGCTGGATCGATGATTGCCCCCGCTCATCGACCCGCTTTAGTTTTCCTGCTGCTCAGACGATGCTTTCTTGGCCACCTTACCACATTTACTCCGAACGTGAACAATCTCTCCACAATTCCAGCATCGCAGTACTCTTTTATTTGATTTGATCTGGTTTAGAACTCTACTAACCACCTGCTCCATGAACTCCTCATTTTCCTGCTTGTCAACAGTGCAGACACGAGCATGGTTCCGAGAGGCTTGTTTTGCAGTCTCAAACTCAAGCGCGTGCGCCAAAGCATCGATCAAGGTTTTCGGTCTTGCCAACCTTAATGCTTGCTGCGTATCAATATCCCGGAGACCATCTATGAACGTCTGAACAGTTAGGTGTTCCATGAAATTATCTGGCGCCATCGGATATGCAAGTAGAACTAGACGAGCAATATCTGCCTCAAATTCCTGAAGATTCTCGCCTTTCTTCTGTGATCGATTCTTCAGTTGGGTATGGTATACTTGCTCCAAATGCGCATGGCCATATCTCATCTCCAAGCGTTTAATGAGTTGAGAATAATCTTTACGTTCCTCAGGAGGCAATGTCTGCAAAATATCACTAGCATCACCCCTTAATGCTATGACTAAAGCAGTCGCCTTCTCGGCAGAAGACCATGCGTTTGCTTCTGCGGCCGCTTCGAATTGCGTCAGGTAAGTTGCCCATGACGTCTTTCCATCAAAGGTTGGCGGCTTGATTCTGGTCTTTGAAATAGCCACAATTTCTTCTTTTATTTCGATGGGCCGCGGTATGACTTCTTTGTTGACCTGCTTGGGATCAGATTGACTCGTGGTAGTGGGTAATTTCATCTCAATCATTATTGCCTCTAAAAGTCTAGAATATTCTTCAATTTTCTCTTCTACAGCTATGAAAACCTCTTCTTTTAACGCTTCTGATTTTTCCGCTAATCGCTGTTCTAGAACTTTATCCACTTGTTCCAGACTTTTTTCGAAGTTTCTAGAATTTTCTAGTAATTTCTTTTCCAGATTTTTCTCGAGGATTCTAGCGGTTTATAGGTTTCTTTCTTCCATCTGTGCTTGTGAATCTATTAGACGCTGTTCCAAAGTTTGCGAATTCTCTATTAATCGTTACCCCACACCTGGCATCACTGTAAAAATTTGTCTTTTCGGGTTCTTAAATAAAACTAACAATAACTTTAGACACACACTATATTAATATTAAAACGTATAACAATATAAAACTAACTATTAACAATAAGCACATTTATATATTTATATTTATGTATTTATAAGTACGTTCACTTCGCGAGACTCGGGTATCGAATGCCCTATCCCTTCTTCGACGGTTTTTATATCATAGCTTATATTTTCCCGACGTATGTGGAACGCTCCAGAGAACACCAGACTAGTATGACGCGCGTTGTAGGATGAGTCATCACATTGCCCCCTTCTTAAGAATGATGTTTCGTCCCGAAACATGTCAAGTTTTGGTTCCTCAACCGATGGCGAAATCGACAGGTAGGGCCTTTGTTACATTGTGACGTCATATCGAAATAACAGTCCACGGTCTTATCTTGCCTGGATGGACAGGAATATTCAAGCCGGTAACTGCATACCAGAATTTCCATACCAGTATGTCGGAAGATTACTTCCAACATGCTCCTTACAATTCTCCAGTCCAGGCGGTCCAATCCACAACCCGATTTTGGAACTGCTAATTTCAGAATCTCTTGCTGCAACATTTGTTCGCGTAAGTGGGCCAGGGTCTCCCATAAGGCACGATAGGTTGGCTTCAGGCTCGACAGTACTTTCGTGACCAAATAAAATATGGGCTGTCCTTTATTTAGTATTTGGAGACTCTTCCCAATTGCTGGTCCCTGCTGCCTTAATTTTTCGATTCTGCCAAATCTCTCTTTAAATTCCCTGGCAATTCCCTCGGCCATTCGCAGATCTCGGGCTACACAATGAGCAAGCGCGTAGTCTGGCGACACCGTAAACAAATCTTGCTGTTTCTCGATGGTTACCCCAAATCGAGCTTTCTTCGAACCAGAATACTCTTCCATAAAGTCTTCGAAGGTTAGTTCCTGGTATTGGTTATCCAATCGACGCAAGTCAGAGGTTTCGTCATTATTGTCTCCAGAGTATGGGGCTAATCGATTAAAATGTACGACTCTTGGCTTAGTGTGAGGTGTTCGCCTGATGCGGTATATTACATCGTTGATCCGCTTCAACACCTCGTACGGCCCCTCCCAATTCTTTTGAAGTTTTGGAGATAGGCCCCGTCGGCGTTGTGGATTATATAACCAAACCCGATCGCCTTCATGGTAACCACTCTTTTCGGCGTTGATGTCATAGCTCTCCTTCATTCTGTCACTAGCACCTTGGATATTATGTCTGACTTGTTCATGGATATTATCTAGTCGTCGTCTGAGCGTGCTGACATAATCTTCTCCGGCAAGATCTTCACCGGGTTTGCTCCCAAACTTTAAATCACAGGGCAGTCGGAGTTCCCTCCCGAATACCACGTTCGCTGGTGATTGGCCAGGTGTCTCTTGAACGGAGGCCCGATACGCCATTAGAAATAATGGTAAATGTTCGTCCCAATCTCTCTGGTGTTCGGAGACCACTTTGGATAAATGTCTGATCATGGTCTTGTTCATTCGCTCTACCATCCCATCTGATTGTGGATGCAAGGGAGTTGTTCTCGTCTTCCGTATGCCCAAAAGTCCACACATCATTTCGAATAGACTTGACTCAAAATTTCGCCCTTGATCGAAATGAAGTTCCAAGGGTACACCAAAACGGCTGACGAACTCCTTCACAATCACGTCTGCTACAGTTCCAGCTTCTTGATTTGGTAGAGAATATGCTTCAACCCATTTGGTAAAGTAATCCATGACCACTATTATGTATTTATTTCCTTTGTCGCTTTCTGGAAAAGGGCCTGCGGCATCTATAGCGATCCTTTCAAATGGGCTTCCTACATTGTATTGGCGCATGGGTGCACGTCGACGCCTCTGGGGACCATTGCTTCCGGCGCAATTAGCACACTTTCGGCACCATAATTCACATCTCGTGAACAATTCACCCTGTAAAATCTCGGGCGCATCTTCTCCAGTGTTTTATGGACTCCAAAATGTCCCCAGAAGCTCCATTATGGAGTTCTCGCAATACCTCTGGTATTCTTTTCTTGGGAACCACCATTTGCATCTTCCGCTCGCTTCCGTCGTGATTTTCGACCTCACGTCTCAGGAGATCGTCTTCTATGGTTAAGAAATCCCATTGTGCCCAGTATGATTTCAATTCTCGTGAATGGGGAGCAATTTCTTGCCAGGTCGGTCTTTGCCCATTTCTCTTCCAAGCCCTGAGGACTGCAAGATCAGGATTAGCTTCTTGATCTGCGCGAAAATTGTCAGGTTGCCATTGGTCATCAACCACGGTGGTTCGAAGAGCGTTGGCCGATTTGTCTTCGATTCTGTTGCAATATCGACAGTCTTCTGGACAGGGCCTTCTGGAAAGGGCATCTGCATTTTGATGTTTGAGGCCTGCTCTGTGTTCAATGACAAAGTCATACTCCTGTAGCCTCTCAATCCATCTAGCTACTTGACCCTCTGGATTCTTAAATTGCAAGAGCCACTTTAAGGCGGCATGATCAGTGCGGATCAGGAACTTCTGCCCATACAGGTACTTGTAAAAGTGCTCAATGGTCTTAACTACTGCCAATAGTTCTCTCCTGGTTACGCAGTAGTTCCTCTCTGGTTTGGACAGGGTCTTGCTGAAGTATCCAATGACCTTTTCTTGTCCATCTTGGATTTGAGAGAGCACGCCACCAATCCCGACGTTACTGGCATCCGTATCCAAAACAAACCTCCCAGATGGCAGTGGATAGTTTAAAACAGGTGCACTGATCAACGTACCTTTTAACAACTCAAAGGCCGCTTGGCATTCGTTGTTCCACATGAATGCTCGATTTTCTGTTAGGCGAGTAAGTGGTTTTGCAACATCCAGGAACGTAGCGTCGATAATATGTGCATAATCCCAAAAAGCTTCTTAGCTGATGTTTGTCTTTGGGTACCGGCCATTTTGCCACAGCTTTTACTTTTTCGGGATCCACAGCAACTCCTTTTCTGGAAACCACATGTCCAAGGTAATTTACCTCCTTGCGGAAGAGGTGACACTTCTTTGGACTTAATCTCAGGTTGGCATCTCGCAACCTCTGGAATACTACTTCCAAATTTTTCATGTGATCTTCAAAGGTCTTCCCTACCAGAATCACATCATCGAGATATACCAGGCAGGTATTCCAAGACAGTCCCCTCAGTACAGTGTCCATGAGTCGCTCAAAAGTAGCTGGGGCATTACACAGTCCAAATGGCATGACTGTAAATTGCCAGAGACCTGTACCTAAACTGAAAGCAGTCTTCTCTTTGTCATTGGAATCCATTCCCACTTGCCAATAACCGCTCTTTAAGTCGAGAGTGGAGAACCATTTTGCTCCTGCCAAGGTGTCTAGCGTATCGTCTATTCTTGGGAGAGGATAGCTGTCCTTTTTGGTCACACTATTCAAACGACGATAGTCCACACAGAATCTGGTAGATCCATCCTTCTTCCTGACAAGGACCACTGGTGAAGTCCATGGACTATTCGATGGTTCAATTACTCATTGGCCTTCCATATCTTGTATAATATGCTCGGCTTCCTCACGTTTTGCCAGTGGTAACCTTCTTGGTCCTTGTCGAATTGGACTTGCATCGCCGGTATTTATTTTGTGCATTACAATATTGGGTTTTCCTTTCGTACCAGTCTCAGTTTCAAAGACGTCTTCATAATGTTTGATTAAGTCCTTAACTTGGCTTTGTTCCTTCTTGCTCAATCCTTGACAGGTGGAGTCGATTATCTTGGACAATTTCTCAGGAACCTGCACGAATCAATTCTTTTTCGCCTCTATACGATGAACGACGGCCGGCACTGGTGAACACCACCCCAAAATAGTACCCTTCTTCAATGAAACAGGGTAATGGTTCACATTCATTACCCTTATCGGTACAGTCTTCTGAGTCTTAACCAGCATTTTGGCAACTACTATTCCTCGGCCCACCTCGTCATCATCAGCCTTTGGTTCCAACATTGTAACATTTCCGTCCAAATAATCACCTTTCATACACGCCGTCAAAAATGTCTCACTTCTTGCATCCAGAACAACATTCTCTGCAGTAATTATTTGTACATTCCCACAATCTTTCCCATGAAGAAACAATTCCTCATTATTTATTTGTAAAATGCCTTCTTTCATATTTAACTGGAAGCCGTAGGTGTTCATGATGTCTAATCCCAAGATTATTTGTTCTTCTATGTCAGCTACGAGAACACGATGTCGGATTGATGTTGTTCCTATGATAAAGTTGACATCTACTTCACCTGCCACAGAAGCTGCTTCTCCTGTTGCTGTCCTAAGTCTCCATTTGCTAGAAAATAACTTTTTATTTCTGGGAATTAAATCGTGTCGCACGATGGTTTTCGTAGATCCAGTATCTAGCAAGCATGCATAGGTCCTTTTTTCCATAACAGCGTCCACATACAGGCAGTTGGTTTGATGTTGCAAGGATGCGACTTGGCCAGGCGTCCTTAGGGCTTCCTGATGCTGGATCGATGATTGCCCCCGCTCATCGACCCGCTTTAGTTTTCCTGCTGCTCAGACGATGCTTTCTTGGCCACCTTACCACATTTACTCCGAACGTGAACAATCTCTCCACAATTCCAGCATCGCAGTACTCTTTTATTTGATTTGATCTGGTTTAGAACTCTACTAACCACCTGCTCCATGAACTCCTCATTTTCCTGCTTGTCAACAGTGCAGACACGAGCATGGTTCCGAGAGGCTTGTTTTGCAGTCTCAAACTCAAGCGCGTGCGCCAAAGCATCGATCAAGGTTTTCGGTCTTGCCAACCTTAATGCTTGCTGCGTATCAATATCCCGGAGACCATCTATGAACGTCTGAACAGTTAGGTGTTCCATGAAATTATCTGGCGCCATCGGATATGCAAGTAGAACTAGACGAGCAATATCTGCCTCAAATTCCTGAAGATTCTCGCCTTTCTTCTGTGATCGATTCTTCAGTTGGGTATGGTATACTTGCTCCAAATGCGCATGGCCATATCTCATCTCCAAGCGTTTAATGAGTTGAGAATAATCTTTACGTTCCTCAGGAGGCAATGTCTGCAAAATATCACTAGCATCACCCCTTAATGCTATGACTAAAGCAGTCGCCTTCTCGGCAGAAGACCATGCGTTTGCTTCTGCGGCCGCTTCGAATTGCGTCAGGTAAGTTGCCCATGACGTCTTTCCATCAAAGGTTGGCGGCTTGATTCTGGTCTTTGAAATAGCCACAATTTCTTCTTTTATTTCGATGGGCCGCGGTATGACTTCTTTGTTGACCTGCTTGGGATCAGATTGACTCGTGGTAGTGGGTAATTTCATCTCAATCATTATTGCCTCTAAAAGTCTAGAATATTCTTCAATTTTCTCTTCTACAGCTATGAAAACCTCTTCTTTTAACGCTTCTGATTTTTCCGCTAATCGCTGTTCTAGAACTTTATCCACTTGTTCCAGACTTTTTTCGAAGTTTCTAGAATTTTCTAGTAATTTCTTTTCCAGATTTTTCTCGAGGATTCTAGCGGTTTATAGGTTTCTTTCTTCCATCTGTGCTTGTGAATCTATTAGACGCTGTTCCAAAGTTTGCGAATTCTCTATTAATCGTTACCCCACACCTGGCATCACTGTAAAAATTTGTCTTTTCGGGTTCTTAAATAAAACTAACAATAACTTTAGACACACACTATATTAATATTAAAACGTATAACAATATAAAACTAACTATTAACAATAAGCACATTTATATATTTATATTTATGTATTTATAAGTACGTTCACTTCGCGAGACTCGGGTATCGAATGCCCTATCCCTTCTTCGACGGTTTTTATATCATAGCTTATATTTTCCCGACGTATGTGGAACGCTCCAGAGAACACCAGACTAGTATGACGCGCGTTGTAGGATGAGTCATCACATTGCCCCCTTCTTAAGAATGATGTTTCGTCCCGAAACATGTCAAGTTTTGGTTCCTCAACCGATGGCGAAATCGACAGGTAGGGCCTTTGTTACATTGTGACGTCATATCGAAATAACAGTCCACGGTCTTATCTTGCCTGGATGGACAGGAATATTCAAGCCGGTAACTGCATACCAGAATTTCCATACCAGTATGTCGGAAGATTACTTCCAACATGCTCCTTACAATTCTCCAGTCCAGGCGGTCCAATCCACAACCCGATTTTGGAACTGCTAATTTCAGAATCTCTTGCTGCAACATTTGTTCGCGTAAGTGGGCCAGGGTCTCCCATAAGGCACGATAGGTTGGCTTCAGGCTCGACAGTACTTTCGTGACCAAATAAAATATGGGCTGTCCTTTATTTAGTATTTGGAGACTCTTCCCAATTGCTGGTCCCTGCTGCCTTAATTTTTCGATTCTGCCAAATCTCTCTTTAAATTCCCTGGCAATTCCCTCGGCCATTCGCAGATCTCGGGCTACACAATGAGCAAGCGCGTAGTCTGGCGACACCGTAAACAAATCTTGCTGTTTCTCGATGGTTACCCCAAATCGAGCTTTCTTCGAACCAGAATACTCTTCCATAAAGTCTTCGAAGGTTAGTTCCTGGTATTGGTTATCCAATCGACGCAAGTCAGAGGTTTCGTCATTATTGTCTCCAGAGTATGGGGCTAATCGATTAAAATGTACGACTCTTGGCTTAGTGTGAGGTGTTCGCCTGATGCGGTATATTACATCGTTGATCCGCTTCAACACCTCGTACGGCCCCTCCCAATTCTTTTGAAGTTTTGGAGATAGGCCCCGTCGGCGTTGTGGATTATATAACCAAACCCGATCGCCTTCATGGTAACCACTCTTTTCGGCGTTGATGTCATAGCTCTCCTTCATTCTGTCACTAGCACCTTGGATATTATGTCTGACTTGTTCATGGATATTATCTAGTCGTCGTCTGAGCGTGCTGACATAATCTTCTCCGGCAAGATCTTCACCGGGTTTGCTCCCAAACTTTAAATCACAGGGCAGTCGGAGTTCCCTCCCGAATACCACGTTCGCTGGTGATTGGCCAGGTGTCTCTTGAACGGAGGCCCGATACGCCATTAGAAATAATGGTAAATGTTCGTCCCAATCTCTCTGGTGTTCGGAGACCACTTTGGATAAATGTCTGATCATGGTCTTGTTCATTCGCTCTACCATCCCATCTGATTGTGGATGCAAGGGAGTTGTTCTCGTCTTCCGTATGCCCAAAAGTCCACACATCATTTCGAATAGACTTGACTCAAAATTTCGCCCTTGATCGAAATGAAGTTCCAAGGGTACACCAAAACGGCTGACGAACTCCTTCACAATCACGTCTGCTACAGTTCCAGCTTCTTGATTTGGTAGAGAATATGCTTCAACCCATTTGGTAAAGTAATCCATGACCACTATTATGTATTTATTTCCTTTGTCGCTTTCTGGAAAAGGGCCTGCGGCATCTATAGCGATCCTTTCAAATGGGCTTCCTACATTGTATTGGCGCATGGGTGCACGTCGACGCCTCTGGGGACCATTGCTTCCGGCGCAATTAGCACACTTTCGGCACCATAATTCACATCTCGTGAACAATTCACCCTGTAAAATCTCGGGCGCATCTTCTCCAGTGTTTTATGGACTCCAAAATGTCCCCAGAAGCTCCATTATGGAGTTCTCGCAATACCTCTGGTATTCTTTTCTTGGGAACCACCATTTGCATCTTCCGCTCGCTTCCGTCGTGATTTTCGACCTCACGTCTCAGGAGATCGTCTTCTATGGTTAAGAAATCCCATTGTGCCCAGTATGATTTCAATTCTCGTGAATGGGGAGCAATTTCTTGCCAGGTCGGTCTTTGCCCATTTCTCTTCCAAGCCCTGAGGACTGCAAGATCAGGATTAGCTTCTTGATCTGCGCGAAAATTGTCAGGTTGCCATTGGTCATCAACCACGGTGGTTCGAAGAGCGTTGGCCGATTTGTCTTCGATTCTGTTGCAATATCGACAGTCTTCTGGACAGGGCCTTCTGGAAAGGGCATCTGCATTTTGATGTTTGAGGCCTGCTCTGTGTTCAATGACAAAGTCATACTCCTGTAGCCTCTCAATCCATCTAGCTACTTGACCCTCTGGATTCTTAAATTGCAAGAGCCACTTTAAGGCGGCATGATCAGTGCGGATCAGGAACTTCTGCCCATACAGGTACTTGTAAAAGTGCTCAATGGTCTTAACTACTGCCAATAGTTCTCTCCTGGTTACGCAGTAGTTCCTCTCTGGTTTGGACAGGGTCTTGCTGAAGTATCCAATGACCTTTTCTTGTCCATCTTGGATTTGAGAGAGCACGCCACCAATCCCGACGTTACTGGCATCCGTATCCAAAACAAACCTCCCAGATGGCAGTGGATAGTTTAAAACAGGTGCACTGATCAACGTACCTTTTAACAACTCAAAGGCCGCTTGGCATTCGTTGTTCCACATGAATGCTCGATTTTCTGTTAGGCGAGTAAGTGGTTTTGCAACATCCAGGAACGTAGCGTCGATAATATGTGCATAATCCCAAAAAGCTTCTTAGCTGATGTTTGTCTTTGGGTACCGGCCATTTTGCCACAGCTTTTACTTTTTCGGGATCCACAGCAACTCCTTTTCTGGAAACCACATGTCCAAGGTAATTTACCTCCTTGCGGAAGAGGTGACACTTCTTTGGACTTAATCTCAGGTTGGCATCTCGCAACCTCTGGAATACTACTTCCAAATTTTTCATGTGATCTTCAAAGGTCTTCCCTACCAGAATCACATCATCGAGATATACCAGGCAGGTATTCCAAGACAGTCCCCTCAGTACAGTGTCCATGAGTCGCTCAAAAGTAGCTGGGGCATTACACAGTCCAAATGGCATGACTGTAAATTGCCAGAGACCTGTACCTAAACTGAAAGCAGTCTTCTCTTTGTCATTGGAATCCATTCCCACTTGCCAATAACCGCTCTTTAAGTCGAGAGTGGAGAACCATTTTGCTCCTGCCAAGGTGTCTAGCGTATCGTCTATTCTTGGGAGAGGATAGCTGTCCTTTTTGGTCACACTATTCAAACGACGATAGTCCACACAGAATCTGGTAGATCCATCCTTCTTCCTGACAAGGACCACTGGTGAAGTCCATGGACTATTCGATGGTTCAATTACTCATTGGCCTTCCATATCTTGTATAATATGCTCGGCTTCCTCACGTTTTGCCAGTGGTAACCTTCTTGGTCCTTGTCGAATTGGACTTGCATCGCCGGTATTTATTTTGTGCATTACAATATTGGGTTTTCCTTTCGTACCAGTCTCAGTTTCAAAGACGTCTTCATAATGTTTGATTAAGTCCTTAACTTGGCTTTGTTCCTTCTTGCTCAATCCTTGACAGGTGGAGTCGATTATCTTGGACAATTTCTCAGGAACCTGCACGAATCAATTCTTTTTCGCCTCTATACGATGAACGACGGCCGGCACTGGTGAACACCACCCCAAAATAGTACCCTTCTTCAATGAAACAGGGTAATGGTTCACATTCATTACCCTTATCGGTACAGTCTTCTGAGTCTTAACCAGCATTTTGGCAACTACTATTCCTCGGCCCACCTCGTCATCATCAGCCTTTGGTTCCAACATTGTAACATTTCCGTCCAAATAATCACCTTTCATACACGCCGTCAAAAATGTCTCACTTCTTGCATCCAGAACAACATTCTCTGCAGTAATTATTTGTACATTCCCACAATCTTTCCCATGAAGAAACAATTCCTCATTATTTATTTGTAAAATGCCTTCTTTCATATTTAACTGGAAGCCGTAGGTGTTCATGATGTCTAATCCCAAGATTATTTGTTCTTCTATGTCAGCTACGAGAACACGATGTCGGATTGATGTTGTTCCTATGATAAAGTTGACATCTACTTCACCTGCCACAGAAGCTGCTTCTCCTGTTGCTGTCCTAAGTCTCCATTTGCTAGAAAATAACTTTTTATTTCTGGGAATTAAATCGTGTCGCACGATGGTTTTCGTAGATCCAGTATCTAGCAAGCATGCATAGGTCCTTTTTTCCATAACAGCGTCCACATACAGGCAGTTGGTTTGATGTTGCAAGGATGCGACTTGGCCAGGCGTCCTTAGGGCTTCCTGATGCTGGATCGATGATTGCCCCCGCTCATCGACCCGCTTTAGTTTTCCTGCTGCTCAGACGATGCTTTCTTGGCCACCTTACCACATTTACTCCGAACGTGAACAATCTCTCCACAATTCCAGCATCGCAGTACTCTTTTATTTGATTTGATCTGGTTTAGAACTCTACTAACCACCTGCTCCATGAACTCCTCATTTTCCTGCTTGTCAACAGTGCAGACACGAGCATGGTTCCGAGAGGCTTGTTTTGCAGTCTCAAACTCAAGCGCGTGCGCCAAAGCATCGATCAAGGTTTTCGGTCTTGCCAACCTTAATGCTTGCTGCGTATCAATATCCCGGAGACCATCTATGAACGTCTGAACAGTTAGGTGTTCCATGAAATTATCTGGCGCCATCGGATATGCAAGTAGAACTAGACGAGCAATATCTGCCTCAAATTCCTGAAGATTCTCGCCTTTCTTCTGTGATCGATTCTTCAGTTGGGTATGGTATACTTGCTCCAAATGCGCATGGCCATATCTCATCTCCAAGCGTTTAATGAGTTGAGAATAATCTTTACGTTCCTCAGGAGGCAATGTCTGCAAAATATCACTAGCATCACCCCTTAATGCTATGACTAAAGCAGTCGCCTTCTCGGCAGAAGACCATGCGTTTGCTTCTGCGGCCGCTTCGAATTGCGTCAGGTAAGTTGCCCATGACGTCTTTCCATCAAAGGTTGGCGGCTTGATTCTGGTCTTTGAAATAGCCACAATTTCTTCTTTTATTTCGATGGGCCGCGGTATGACTTCTTTGTTGACCTGCTTGGGATCAGATTGACTCGTGGTAGTGGGTAATTTCATCTCAATCATTATTGCCTCTAAAAGTCTAGAATATTCTTCAATTTTCTCTTCTACAGCTATGAAAACCTCTTCTTTTAACGCTTCTGATTTTTCCGCTAATCGCTGTTCTAGAACTTTATCCACTTGTTCCAGACTTTTTTCGAAGTTTCTAGAATTTTCTAGTAATTTCTTTTCCAGATTTTTCTCGAGGATTCTAGCGGTTTATAGGTTTCTTTCTTCCATCTGTGCTTGTGAATCTATTAGACGCTGTTCCAAAGTTTGCGAATTCTCTATTAATCGTTACCCCACACCTGGCATCACTGTAAAAATTTGTCTTTTCGGGTTCTTAAATAAAACTAACAATAACTTTAGACACACACTATATTAATATTAAAACGTATAACAATATAAAACTAACTATTAACAATAAGCACATTTATATATTTATATTTATGTATTTATAAGTACGTTCACTTCGCGAGACTCGGGTATCGAATGCCATATCCCTTCTTCGACGGTTTTTATATCATAGCTTATATTTTCCCGACGTATGTGGAACGCTCCAGAGAACACCAGACTAGTATGACGCGCGTTGTAGGATGAGTCATCACAATATTATTAGACTCTTGATCTTCTTGCTCAGAACCCGTAGTTGCATTATCAGATATATAATAAGATGATGATGATGATGCCCGATTGACTAGCGCAGAATATCGAGTCTCCGCCTGGAAAGGGGATGTACAAGCATTAAATAGCATATTCATAATTTGCTGCTGAAGCGTTATTTTGGCGTACTCTGAGTTTAAGCCTCTTAAATTACTGGCTACCATCTCACCAAATATGTCGTATTCATCGCGCTCTCTTCTTTCGTATACCGATTTCATCATTTGGAAAATTTGACTACTCTCGTTATTAGACTCTTCCAAAGATTTTTTTTCCTTGTATTTTTCATTTGTGGTGTTGTAGTAAAGGTAATGTTTTTTTTCTTGTTGCGAACATACTTGTGGCGGCGAATTTGGGTTTTCTTCTGTTTGAACTATTGAGCTTTTCCTTGTTAAGATGGCTTTCGTAGGTAATTGTGAGTTTTCACCCTCAACATCAGATGTACTTTGGATCGTTATTTCTTCATCTGAATAATCGCTTTCCTAAAATGGTTAAACAATTAGGCTCACGATTAAATTGAAAGGAAATCAAATCTCTTGAATAGGTGTTCTGACAAACTTAGTCGAATACAAAGTGCTAGTACTGTCAAACAATCTTCATACTGAAGGTTGATTTCCGTCCATTTATATATTATATTAAAGTAATAATTTTATACGTATATAGTTACGTATGTAAATATGTGTTTCTTAATTATTTTTTCCTGTTTTCTAGGTGCCCAAAGAACCGACGGAATGGCAAAAACTGGCGAATAAATATATGGAACACAATATGGAACTTTCCGAATTGCCTTGGAAGTATGGATGGCAAACATATTGTCATAGAGTCCCCTAAATTTAGTGGTAGTGAATTTTTTAATTATAAAGGAACCTTTAGCATTGTCCTCTTTGCCATAGTAGACGCAAATTATAATTTTACCTATGTACACATTGGTTGCCAAGGGCGCATATCAAATGGAGGGGTGTTTAAAAATACTGGATTTGCAAGATGCTTGAGCAAAGACATGCTTAACCTACCACAAAACTCATCTCTTTCTGGTAGACAAAAACCAATACCATATGTTTTTGTGACTGATGATGCATTTCCCTTGTCAGCTAATATAATGAAACCGTTTTCTGGACATCAAGAACGGGAATCAAAAGAACGTATATTTAATTATCGTCTGAACAGAGCTCGAACAGTAGTCGAAAATGTATTTGGAATACTGGCCTCTGTGTTTCGAATCTTAAGAAAACCCATACTGCTAGAACCAAGTAAAGTAGATAAACTTGTACAAACTTGTGTATTATTACACAATTTCCTACGGAGAAACTTCGAGGCAAAAAACATATATTCACCACCAGGATCATTTGACGTAGAAGATTTAGATTCGGGTACAATTAGACATGGAGCAATGAACCACCACCAACTGAATCAATGTTACCTGTCAGAAATGTGGCAAGAAAACCTTTGGAAGAACCAAGAAATACGAGAAATGAATTTTGTGAATATTTCATTTCTGAGGAAGGACAAGTACCATGGCAACACAAATTTGCTTAATACCTATTCCAACATGTCAATACATATTTTATAATCTATTATCTGCACTTCATTTTTCGCTTTAAGTTTTTGAAAAATATATAACTTATTGTTTCATTAAAAAAGATATTACCACATATTCCCCACTGATATGTATGCCTCTTCTGGGTTTATTTTTATCGTGCAGGTAATACATAGCTTGTATCCAAACCATTTGGGTCACTGAATGAAGTTACATCCGACGTGCTATAAGTATATTATTACGTCATATTTTTTTTAAAAACATGATAGAACACGATTTGGATTTAAAAGGAGAAGAAGGAATAGTTGAAGTTCCATTATATGTTACCTCCAATTATTTATAGCTGTTAAGCCCATCAAAATTCAAAGGCACTACTCACGAGGCTCGATGTAGGCAGCTAGGAACACGGACAAGTCTACCGTCAAGTAATTTATAGTCATAAAGACCCCTTGAAATTCAAAGGCGCTACACAGAGGCTCAAGGTAGACGGCTCTTCCTGCTAGGAAGATTTCTTATGGAGTTAGCTCTTAAAAGCAATAAAGCTTCTCCAACGTCAGTAGGTTTCTGCCGAAACATTAGGGTGTCGAATGTCTCTTTGGACCGAGCACCACAGCTAATAGACTGCCTAACGTATTTGGGTAAACTCCTGAAATGACCCGTCTCTTCAACTGATAAGTAGGAAGATATAAATTCACATGTTAACGTAAATAAATATGTAAAAAGAAAAAGTGTTTGAATAAATTATGTTAACGTAAAGTACTGATGCTAAATATAATCCCGAAAGGGTTGAGGTGTCTGCAAGGAGATACTAGCTATGAAGCACCCTCCGAAACATAACCACACACGCCCCCTAGTGAGGCCACCGAAACATAACTTCACAATTTAATAAAACATGCGTGCACTTAACAAAAAAAACATAGCCACACAGTAAGTTTGAAAAGCAAAAAGGAAAAAAAATACTTACAAGATGGAGGGCCCCCTTGGAGGCCGTCAGAAGCAAAGCCACACACACCCCTCGAGCCACCTTGTGGGCCCCTCTGAAGCACCCTCCGAAACATAACCGCACACGCCCCCCCCCCCGTAACATCACAATTGAATAAAACACGTGAGCACTAGGCAAAGGTTTCATATATACTAAGCTCATATAATATTTCAAGCAGTAATTAAACTATCCCCCTCTCCACCCATATGTTTTTTCTAGAACAATCATATTTCGTAATAAAAATGCTGACTATAGTGTAATATGATACCTGATGTTATTTGATGATAAAGCCACGTCCGGCGTTCTGTAACTATGCAAAAATGATTAATATGTTTTTTTTTAAATTGCTGACTGTTGTGTAATATGATACCTTTATTTCGTAATAAAAATGCTGACTGTGGTGTAATATGATACTTGATGATTACGATGTAAAAAGAAGTAATTTTTTTGCTTTTAATATAATTGATGTACGAGGTTGAATCAAAAAGAAAAAAGTGTCCAATGAAAACAAAATGTCTAGACACTTTGAAGCAATAAATCAAAGAGGAAATAAAGTTTAAACATATATTATTCAAACTATATATATAAATTACAATATGTTATTACACATTTTTTATATATTATTCAAACTAAATATATTTAAAATATAATATTCGTATGTTACTGTATAATTTTATTATTAAGTTTCATAGTTAATATAAATATTACATGCTTTTATATTTATTAAAATCATAGAAATAGTCATAAATTTTACAAATCTGTATACCTCTAATAGTATTTCTAATAACGAAATTTTGTATTCTTCCTCATTATTACTTTAAATATATTAAAATAATGAATTTATCATTCTATACTAGATATAATATCTACCTGATGTTATTCGAGCTTAAAAAAATAGCTGACTGTGGTGTAATATGATACTTGATGATTATGATGTAAAAAGAAGTAATTTTTTTTTCGCTTTTAATATAATTGATATACGAGGTTCAATCAAAAAGAAAAAAAGTGGCTAATGAACAGAAAATGTCTAGATACTTTGAAGCAATAAATGAAAGAGGAAATTAAGTTTTAAACATATATTATTCAAACTATATATACCGCCTAATTCTGAGCAAACGCAACGATCCGAATGTACAAATATTTCTCCCGCTTCGAATACAATTCTCCTGAATGCTGTAGGCGTGTCTACATCAATGTCATATATCATACATACTTACATATTATGGAGCCGCGTAAGAAAAATTATCTGAATACCAAATTACTATTAAAGTACTATAAATTGTTTAGTCCTGTGTTATGGTAATGAGTAAATTGCAATACGTTATTCTACAAAGCGTAATGAAATTATTAATAAGCGGTTAAGAAAATTGCAAATAAGGTATCAAGAGATTTAATAAATTAAATTTTAATAATAAAGGTCACAAAAACTGTTCATAGTAAACTAAATAAACTTCAGAAATAAATAAAAACTAAATTAAATTCTAGTAATGTAAAGAAAAATTTACTCTTACAGATAATAAAATAAATTGTTCATAATGAGAAATTAATTATATAATAACGGTAATTCATCCGTTTAAACTCATCACCGTAAAATAATTGATGATGTTTGGAATATTTATAATTACGAAAACCATTTAATTTTAGTATGTGGTTAACGGAAGAGCAGCATATGCCTAAATCGTTGGAAATATCGCTAACTGTCAAATTTGAATTTAGTTCTATTGCAGCGCATACTAAAATGAACGTATCACTAGGAACTCTGCGATTTGGGAATAATGGTTTTAAATTTTGTACAGAACCAGTAATGTCTATTTTCTTTTCTTATTTTCTTATTTTCACTATTCAAACGCTTAAGAGACTCCGTATAGGGTGACAGTGGTGACACTAATTTGACATTAGTTGTTAAATGGTTGCGCGACAGACTGCTTTGTGATTGGCTAAACGCGTTCAGGGGAATTGTATTCGAAGCGGGAGAAATATTCATACGTTCGGATCGTTGCGGTTGCTCAGAATCAGGCGGTATATAAATTACAATATGTTATTACACATTTTTTATATATTATTCAAACTAAATATGTTTACAATATAATATTCGTATGTTACTGTCTAATTTTATTATTAAGTTTCATTGTTAATATAAATATTACATGCTTTTATTAAAATCATAGAAATAGTCATAAATTTTACAAATCTGTATACCTCTAATAGTATTTCTAATAACGAAATTTTGTATTCTTCCTCATTATTACTTTAAATATATTAAAATAATGAATTTATCATTCTATACTAGATATAATATTTACCTGATGTTATTCGAGCTTAAAAAAATTGCTGACTGTGGTGTAATATAATACTTGATGATTACGATGTAAAAAGTAAATTTTTTTTTTTGCTTTTAATATAATTGATGTACGAGGTTGAATCAAAAAGAAAAAAGTGTCTAATGAAAAGAAATTGTCTAGACACTTTGAAGCAATAAATGAAAGAGGAAATAAAGTTTAAACATATATTATTCAAACTATATATATAAATTACAATATGTTATTACACATTTTTTATATATTATTCGAACTATATATATTTACAATATAATATTCGTATGTTAATGTCTAATTTTATTATTAAGTTTCATTGTTAATATAAATATTACATGATTTTATATTTATTAAAATTATAGAAATAGTCATAAATTTTACAAATCTGTATACCTCCAATAGTATTTCTAATAATGAAATTTTGTATTCTTCCTCATTATTACTTTAAATATATTAAAATAATGAATTTATCATTCTATACTAGATATAATATTTACCTGATGTTATTCGAGCTTAAAAAAATAGCTAACTGTGGTGTAATATGATACTTGATGATTACGATGTAAAAAGAAGTAAATTTTTTTTTTTGCTGTTTTTTTCTCGGTGAAGCCTGTTTAGACACTCAGTATTTTTTATTTTTTTAATAAGAGAGCAATAAATAAAAGAATGAGGAAATAAAGTTTTAAACATTTATTATTAAAACTATATATTTACAATAAAAATATATAAATTACAATATGTTATTATACATGTTTTTATATAAATATTCATGTAAAAGTTTAACATTTTTCACCGTGCAAGCATAATTAGCTTCTTCATGATAAAAACACGGTTCATCAGTCTTAACTTAAACGGGTATATTGTGTGGGAATTCTAACAAAAAAGAAGTATTACGCATTTACTAGCAAACGTTTAGAAAATACGTACATATACATATGTGTGTGTACTTTTGTCGTGTGAACAAGAACAGCAGGTACTCTCTTTGTGTTTCACGTTGGGCGTCAATTTGTGACTGCTGACTGCCTATTTTATTCAAATGTTTATGTGTCAAGTAGGCAATCAACAGGTAGCAACCTGGCTAGGTAGCTCAGTAAATATTGGGGCGCTCTCTCTCTTAGACGCTTGAGTACCTGTGTCTTACCTGTATTCTCTCTCTCTCTCTCTCGCTACTGATGTTACTTTGGGGGCACTGAAAGATTTATATAAGGCGCCAACCCCGGCTTAGTGTCCCCGTGGTTGAGATTAATGCTGCATCTGCCGCGGTCCAGAGTAGCAGATTAAATAGCCAGACAAATAGGGAAAGAAATACTCGTAAACGGTCGGGTGGTAAAAATGAAAATTTGATTTTAATAACAAGACAACCGCTTTATTGTCCTCGCTAGCCTTTTGCACATAATAACATAGTACACAACATAAACAAACCAAACATATACATATATATTACACAAGTCAACAATACGGGCATAATAAAACCTAACACCATAACATTTAAGACTAGATTACATATTTCGTGGGCAAAATTTAAGACAGGCTCATAGTCGAACGTTCGCTTGAGATGCAAAAAAAACTTACGCTAAGCGCCACATACACAAGAAATACATTAGTGAAATACACAGTTTAAATACATGGTTTACAACGAATTAATACTTCAACCCGTGTTAACAATACGTTTTACAAAATAAGAGGCTGGCAAATGCAGGCGTTACAGCGAGAAAAATAACAAGTTGGTCTACTACTTCGCGTCGGTACACACGAGCAAAAAGAAAATATCTATGAGAACATGGGTGAAGTTAATGATTACATTACGTCGTCACGAAGTGTGACAGTGTTAATAGTAAAGTAAAGATTGTGGCTATACTGCTTAATAAAATTTAACAAGAAAACCTTAAATCCGATGATGTAGGCGTCATCGTCGAAGTTGGCGTCGCGACGCTCCAATAATGATCGTAGGTTCACGAATGAACCTTCTAACCTTATCTGGATGGGTCTACTTCATCCTCCAGTAACTGAATCACTTTTCCCACGAGTGATAACACCTTTCCGAAAACCGGTCGCACTTTACATTACGGCCACGCTTCTTGATCGCCTTTTTGGCTGCATCAAGGAATATACTTAACACAAAACAACTCGGCGAATTATTGTAACATTTTTTTATGCTACCGTGAAGGCGGTGTTATCATTGGATCTCTCGTCGAGAGGTTGCTGCTTTTTATTAGCCTCTGGTCTTCACCAGTAAGTGAACTAATACACAAACAAAATCATTGAATTAATGACCGCTGTTAAGACTCATTGCAGAACTAATAATTCCCTTTTTCCCCTGAGTAGGGCATTTATATCGATCTTCCCCTTCGATCCGTGCTGCGGGCGTTCCACCAATCATCTTAAGGCATCGAACTTCTCGCCCAATAATATGGGAGATGACATAAGCACTGACAAAGAATGGGGAGACTGGCAAAATTTACCAAGAAGTGTTTGTGCCGTGGGAAAAACAAATATAGACAATTTTTTATATACTGCAGGTGGCTGATGCACGTGTTACTGTGAGAAGAATAACAAGTCGTATTTCATTTCCAGAACGTGGGAAACTAAAATCTTTAAATAAAGGAGATGAAAATAATAATATCTTTGATATTAGCAAATGTACGGAAATTAAATATGTAATTAGTATTGTTGCAATTATTATTATAATTTATTTTGGGTAGTAGTAAATGTATTGAAAGTGTATATGTAATTAGAATTGATATATTCCGTATTATAAGTGAAATTATTAAACAGGGGAGGCCAAAATAATGGAACTCTTAATTCCAAATAGTTAATAAATGTGTAATGACTGAAATTTGATTGCGTTCTTGTAGTAGCGCCGTTTAGGCGTTACAAGATCCTTGAGATCCTTGAGATCCTTGAGATCCTTGAGATCCTTGAGATCCTTGAGATCCTTGAGATTCTTGAGATCCTTGAGATCCTTGAGATCCTTGAGATCCTTATTCCTGATCCCGGATCCCTGATCCTTGATCCCTGATTCGTGATCACTGATCCTTGATCCTTGATCCTTGAACCTTGAACCTTGAACCTTGATCCTTGATCCTTAGTCCATGATCCCTGATCCCTGTTCCTGATCCCTGATCCCTAATCCGTGATCCTCTTGAGATCTTTGAGATCCTTGAGATCCTTGAGATACTTGAGATCCTTGAGATCGTTGAGATCCTTGAGATCCTTGAGATCCTTGAGATCTTTGAGATCCTTGAGATCCTTGAGATCCTTGAGATCCTTGAGATTCTTGAGATTCTTGAGATCCTTGAGATCCTTGAGATCCTTGAGATCCTTGAGATCCTTGAGATCCTTGAGATCCTTGAGATCCTTGAGATCCTTGAGATCCTTGAGATCCTTGAGATCCTTGAGATCCTTGAGATCCTTGAGATCCTTGAGATCCTTGAGATCCTTGAGATCCTTATTCCTGATCCCGGATCCTTGATCCCTGATTCGTGATCCCTGATCCCTGATCCTTGATCCTTGAACCTTGATCCTTAGTCCATGATCCCTGATCCCTGTTCCCTGTTCCCTGTTCCTGATCCCTGATCCCTGATCCCTGATCCGTGATCCCTGATCCTCTTGAGATCTTTGAGATCCTTGAGATACTTGAGATCCTTGAGATCCTTGAGATCCTTGAGATCCTTGATATCCTTGAGATCCTTAAGATCCTTGAGATCCTTGAGATCCTTGGGATCCTTGAGATCGTTGAGATCCTTGAGATCCTTGAGATCTTTAAGATCCTTGAGATCCTTGAGATCCTTGAGATCCTTGAGATCCTTGAGATCCTTAAGATCCTTGAGATCCTTGAGATCCTTGAGATCCTTAAGATCCTTGAGATCCTTGAGATCCTTGAGATCCTTGAGATCCTTGAGATCCTAGAGATCCTTGAGATCCTTGAGATCTTTGAGATACTTGAGATCCTTGAGATCCTTGAGATCCTCGAGATACTTGAGATCCTTGAGATCCTTGAGATCCTTATTCCTGATCCCGGATCCCGGATCCCTGATTCCGGATCCCTGATCCTTGATCCTTGATCCCTGATCCCTGATCCATGATCCTTGATCCTTTATCCTTGATCCTTGATCCTTGATCCTTGATCCCTGATCCCTGATACCTGATCCCTGATCATTGATCCCTTATCCCTTATCCCTTATCCCTTATCCCTTATCCCTTATCCCTTATCCCTTATCCCTTATCCCTTATCCCTTATCCCTTATCCCTTATCCCTTATCCCTTATCCCTTATCCCTTATCCCTTATCCCTTATCCCTTATCCCTTATCCCTTATCCCTTATCCCTTATCCCTTATCCCTTATCCCTTATCCCTTATCCCTTATCCCTTATCCCTTATCCCTTATCCCTTATCCCTTATCCCTTATCCCTTATCCCTTATCCCTTATCCCTTATCCCTTATCCCTTATCCCTTATCCCTTATCCCTTATCCCTTATCCCTTATCCCTTATCCCTTATCCCTTATCCCTTATCCCTTATCCCTTATCCCTTATCCCTTATCCCTTATCCCTTATCCCTTATCCCTTATCCCTTATCCCTTATCCCTTATCCCTTATCCCTTATCCCTTATCCCTTATCCCTTATCCCTTATCCCTTATCCCTTAGCCCTTATCCCTTATCCCTTATCCCTTATCCCTTATCCCTTATCCCTTATCCCTTATCCCTTATCCCTTATCCCTTATCCCTTATCCCTTATCCCTTATCCCTTATCCCTTATCCCTTATCCCTTATCCCTTATCCCTTATCCCTTATCCCTTATCCCTTATCCCTTATCCCTTATCCCTTATCCCTTATCCCTTATCCCTTATCCCTTATCCCTTATCCCTTATCCCTTATCCCTTATCCCTTATCCCTTATCCCTTATCCCTTATCCCTTATCCCTTATCCCTTATCCCTTATCCCTTATCCCTTATCCCTTATCCCTTATCCCTTATCCCTTATCCCTTATCCCTTATCCCTTATCCCTTATCCCTTATCCCTTATCCCTTATCCCTTATCCCTTATCCCTTATCCCTTATCCCTTATCCCTTATCCCTTATCCCTTATCCCTTATCCCTTATCCCTTATCCCTTATCCCTTATCCCTTATCCCTTATCCCTTATCCCTTATCCCTTATCCCTTATCCCTTATCCCTTATCCCTTATCCCTTATCCCTTATCCCTTATCCCTTATCCCTTATCCCTTATCCCTTATCCCTTATCCCTTATCCCTTATCCCTTATCCCTTATCCCTTATCCCTTATCCCTTATCCCTTATCCCTTATCCCTTATCCCTTATCCCTTATCCCTTATCCCTTATCCCTTATCCCTTATCCCTTATCCCTTATCCCTTATCCCTTATCCCTTCTCCCTTCTCCCTTCTCCCTTCTCCCTTCTCCCTTCTCCCTTCTCCCTTCTCCCTTCTCCCTTCTCCCTTATCCCTTATCCCTTATCCCTTATCCCTTATCCCTTATCCCTTATCCCTTATCCCTTATCCCTTATCCCTTATCCCTTATCCCTTATCCCTTATCCCTTAACCCTTATCCCTTATCCCTTATCCCTTATCCCTTATCCCTTATCCCTTATCCCTTATCCCTTATCCCTTATCCCTCATCCCTCATCCCTTATCCCTGATCCCTTATCCCTGATCCCTTATCCCTAATCCCGGATTCCTTATCCCTGGTCCCTGATCCCTGATTCGTGATCCGTGATCCGTGATCCCTGATCCCTGATCCTCTTGAGATCATTGAGATCCTTGAGATCCTTGAGATCCTTGAGATCCTTGAGATCCTTGAGATCCTTGAGATCCTTGAGATCCTTGAGATCCTTGAGATCCTTGAGATCCATGAGATCCTTGAGATCCTTGAGATTCTTGAGATCCTTGAGATCCTTGAGATCCTTGAGATCCTTGAGATCCTTGAGATCCTTGAGATCCTTGAGATCCTTGAGATCCTTGAGATCCCTGAGATCCCTGAGATCCTTGATATCCTTAAGATCCTTGAGATCCTCGAGATCCTCGAGATCCTCGAGATCCTTGAGATCCTTGAGATCCTTGAGATCCTTGAGATCCTTGAGATCCTTGAGACCCTTGAGATCCACCACCACCACCATGACCTTGACCTTCAAGGCCATTGACCTTGACCTTCAATCAACCCAATGACGTCACAACCCAACCCAATGACGTCACAACCCAACCCAATGACGTCAAGTACGTCTTAAGTAACAATGACGTCACAACCCAACCCAATGACGTAATACTTACGTAACAACCTCCACCTCCACACTGATATACGAGATTCAATCAAAAAGAAAAAAAAACAAAATGGCGGAAGGAGGTATTAAGCAAAAAATGTATCAAGCCAAAAGGACATTAGAAAACAAAATGGCGAATGAGGGTAAGTTTGAAAAAAACAAAAAAGAAAAAAATACTTACAAGATGGAGGCCCGGCTATAACAAAGAGAACAAATAAAAAATTTTTTTAGTATAATGCATATATAGAAACTTACTGCATACATATTTTCCAATGTTCAAGTACAACAATAAGAATAAATAAGTTTTTTAATGTAGTAGATATCGAAAAAAACATACTGAATATAATAGAAACATATCACAAATTCACTCTCCTTCTCTCGGAATGATCAGCACCAGCCTATCCTAAAAATCTATTATCGAATATTATAAAAATATGTTTTAAAAACTGTATAAAAAAACTTACCGATGATTGGGGAATTATATCCAACACAATATTATATATTTCTTCTAGGTCTAAAACAAAAAAAAATAAAAAAAATAAATACTTTAAACTCGCCCATGGTTATCGTTTGAATGAAATGTTTTTTCACATTAAACTTAGATAACTGCGAATGTCAACACTCCAACAAGAAATTCTTGCTTATTAATAATTTCACGTCACAATCTGGTAAAAAAACAAGATAAAATTTCATTCGGTATCATATTTTGAAATTAATGTGAATTAAAATGCTTACTATAGCATAATCTAAATACACGCTATTTTATTGTTTTGTATGAGGTTAAATCAAAAAGTTTTAATCGAATTTATACTATTAGAAGTTATATATATTATCTTATATTTATAATACCTTATATAGATAGATATACAATAAATTATATTCGAATATTTTATAATTGATACCTATAATCAACTACAATTTTCTATGTGAATAGCAAATATATTGAATACGTTTTGAATCTTTGTTTTATAATGACGATCAAAGAAAAATGTATTTAAATTAAATTATTTTTTATTTATAACTTAAACCAGCAGCTGGACTAAGTCCAATAACAATCCACTTAGTACCGCTATTATTAAGCAAATACATAGATTGTCCGACAAGCTGTTTCTCTCTAAGGATAGCATCTTCATGCTTTATCAAAGCGTTGTCAATGAATTCGGTATAGGTAACCGGTTCGCTATCAGCTGTGACAATAGAAATATTAGATTGCTAAAATATATAAAGTTAAAATCTGCATACCTCTCCCCATTTTACTGCTATGTTGAACAATGAAACCTCTAGACCTGGCAGTTTAGAACAAGTTGTAGCGGTATATATATATATATATATATATATATATTTAATTTAATATACAGGGTTTATTCTATTGGAAAGATTATTTCTAAGTAATGCGTTTTTCAAATATCCATTAATATATAACGATTATTTATACAATTAAAGGTATTTCTAAATTTCCAATAGATGTTTTATTCAAGTTTAACCAAAAAACGGGTATATTATTCCAAGTTGATCACATCTAGATATAAATAACAGCGTTTTCAATAAGAATTATCTATATATTTATATATTAACAGACTTTTTGCAAATTTAAAAAAGATAAAATACTCTGAATATCGACATCCGACACTGCAACATGTGGATCTTTTTCATATTTTTTTGCTGATTTTACAGTTTTATTTGATTAAGGCATGTAATAACATACGAATTTAATATACAGGGTTTATTCTATTGGAAAGATTATTTCTAAGTAATGTGTTTTTCAAATAGATTCAAAAGGTATTCCATGTATTTGCTATTAACATAGAAAATTTTAATTTGTTATAGGTATCAATTATTTAAAACCAAAAACCAAGAAATTATAATTTTTTTACCTATATGTGACCATATAATTATGTTGCGCTTAGCATATAGAATATTCTAATTGATTTTTAAATAATATATTTTTCGTCTTTAAATATCTCGATTTAAAATATGTTGTGTACAATATATGATATTGAAAAAAAGAACGAATTAAATTTGATTTTTACTAATTTTTAATTTAAATTTAAATATATTTAAAAATGTTTCATTTTCTTCTGCTTCGGTTTTCTAAATTTTTTGAATTGTTGGGTAATACTATTTTTACAACATGAACAGTTTCTTTTTGAGGGTGCTGGCCCGTCAATTTGTTCTTCACCGGTATTATAGTATATAAAACACGGTCGATATTCTTCTAGTTCAACTTGTTTGTTTGGTGAAATTAAATGCCAGAACTTCTCTATCCATATTGGTTTCACTTTCGTTTTAAATAGCTCTAACGGAATATGTTCTATTAGATTTGTTTTAGTATAAAATATACAGCCATCATTTTCGTAAACAAACTTTACTGCTTCTAATATCAATCCTATTTTAACTTGTTGGGTAATACTCTTTTTACAAACTGAACAGTTTATTTTTGATGGTGGTGGCCCGTCGATTTGTTCCTTCCCGGTATTATAGTGTATAAAACATGGTCGATATTCTTCTAGTTCAATTTGTTTGTTAGGTGAAATTAAATGCCAGAACTTCTCTATACATTTTGGGGTCACTTTCGTTTTATATAAATCTAATGGAATATGTTCTATTAGATTTGTTTTAATATCAAATATACAGCCATCATTTTCGTAAACAAACTTTACTGCTTCTAATATCAATTCTATATGTTGAGACATTTTGTCTTAATCACGGGTTTCAGTATACTAAGCTCCTATAATATTTCAAACAGTATTTAAACTATCCCCCCCATCCATATGCATAAACATTAAAAATAACTATGATGCATGTCTGTGAAATTCACACACTAAGCGAATTACATCTGGTATCATATTACACCATAGTAAACATTTTTTATAATGTTGCGAAATATTTCGAAATATTGTTACTTAGATCTGTAGTAGAATGGTTAGGTGGAGAGGGGGATAGTTTAAATATTATATGAGCTTATTGGACGGAAATGTTAATTGCAGTCTGTTCTCCGCTATCGTGAACAACACTTCTACTAAATTTTGAGAAAAAAAATGTCTAGGCGAGTACAGTTTAACGATAATATTGAAACTTTTGAATTCAGAATGTCTGCAGCAGACAGGCATAGATTTAATATAAGAATAAAACAATTGGAAGAGAAATTAATTGAAATTTTATCACCTTTACATCGAACTCAAGTGTATCAACAACGAATCGAACCTTACCTGGTTGTAGACATACAAGGTTTTTTTAATAGCAATTTTACACCTAAGGAGATATCCATCACCGATGGTTCCCGATCGATGCATCTTTTATTTAAACCTACAGTACTATTTATGCGTCTATCACCTAGTGAAAAGAGGGAGGTATGTTGGATGCAGAGTAATCATTTAAAAATTAAATATTCTGACGGACTCGTAGACTTGAAATCTCTGCGAGGTATTTTGAAACATATTTGTAGAGACTTTAGTAAAATATATGTAAAGGGTCAACAAAAGTGTAACTATTTAAAAACTATTGTAAATATAGATGTGATCAACTTGGAATATGTAGACAATATACCCGTTTTAGTTAAGACTGATGAACCGTGTTTTTATCATGAAGAAGCTAATTATGCTTGCACGGTGAAAAATATTAAACTTTTACATGAATATTTATATAAAAACATGTATAATAACATATTGTAATTTATATATTCTTATTGTAAATATATACAGTTTTAATAATAAATGTTTAAAACTTAATTTCCTCATTCTTTTATTTATTGCTCTTATTAAAAAAATAAAAAATACTTAAAGTGTCTAAACAGGCTTCACCGAGAAAAAAACAGCAAAAAAAAATTTACTTCTTTTTACATCGTAATCATCAAGTATCATATTACACCACAGTCAGCTATTTTTTTAAGCTCGAATAACATCAGGTATATATTATATCTAGTGTAGAATGATAAATTCATTATTTTAATATATTTAAAGTAATAATGAGGAAGAATACAAAATTTCATTATTAGAAATACTATTGGAGATATACAGATTTGTAAAATTTATGACTATTTCTATGATTTTAATAAATATAAAAGCATGTAATATTTATATTAACAATGAAACTTAATAATAAAATTATACATTAACATACGAATATTATATTGTAAATATATATAGTTCGAATAATATATAAAAAATGTGTTATAACATATTGTAATTTATATATATAGTTTGAATAATATATGTTTAAACTTTATTTCCTCTTTCATTTATTGCTTCAAAGTGTCTAGACATTTTCTTTTCATTAGACACTGTTTTTCCTTTTGATTCAACCTCGTACATCATGCTACCTTCGCGATCCAAAAAGTAGCAGACACGCTTGCAACAAGGCTGACGCTCGATGTTCAGCGAATACCTCTTTCTCTCGGCCTGACCCACCTGAAGGTGGACGCTCCAAAGAAATACCCCTGCCGACTAGCTCAAACGTATGGAGAGCGTGTGGGATCAAAGATCGCTCGTATACACGGCTGCGGGTGGAACTTAGGTGGCCTCAGTCACAAGAGAGAGATGTATTCCCCCACCTTGTTGCTGCCAAAAATGTGAAACTGTGTTCTCCCCAACACCCGTAGGGAAAGAAATCAAACACGAAAGTCAAATTCAACAAATAACTTTAATAATAACAAATCAAAATACAACAATCCTTCAGGTCAAATCAAATATCAAAAGGGATAAGGAAACTATCAACAGTAGTTAAATAAAACAAATCTAACTTGTGATCGTGACATACAGTATAAAAAGAATGGAAAATAAATTAAATCTACAAATCGAAATATTATAATAAAGGTATTCAGACGAGGTTAAGCCTCTCTGTGTAAAGTGACAAAAAAAAAAACAAGAGGTAACAAAGTGGCTTTAAACAAAAGTATATACCCACAATTTAGATAGCCACCGGGTATATTTACAAAATGAATATATCTATAAAAAATAGAAAAATTAACAGAGATAAAGCTTTAATTAAAAAAAAATATAGTATACGTTAATTAACAAAGCACAGGTACACCTGTTACGATAGCGTCACCCTGTATACACAGGTTATTAATAAATGAACTCTAAAGCTATTACGTCAAATTAACAATTACGAAATAAATTAGAACGCCAGTGTGAATTCAAACAGTAGTTCCTTACAGAAACGATTACAGATAAATTAAACTTAAGTAAGGTTTGACGTAACCCCAATTATAAAACAGAAGCACTACTGATGGTTCGAGCCTCGTGAATAATATTATAGAAAAATGCTTCGTTTGCTGGATTTAACAGACAACCTTTTAGTTAATAAAAATAAAGTGAGTATAAACGTATTTTCACCTTTCTTACAAAGTTGATGGGTGAAGCCCTTAATCTGTCTACTACAAGTAAAAGGTTTTATACAAGAATATCTCAGAGAAAGGTGAAGCCCCTCTCTGAAGTTCTCAAAAGATTGAAAATGAAATAAAGAAACACACTATCGAAGATTCGAAATTTCAGAGTAAATCTTGTCTCCAAGATCCCCTTAAAGACACCAAAAAATTAAAGCACACTTAATCTGCACCGAAAATACAGAAGTCTAGTTCCTCTGGAGTCTGTCCTCCTGGCCAATACTTCCAGAGAGCTGTTCGGAAGAGTCTGTTTCTCCACCAGGGATTCTTGGTCCCAAAATGGCCTTAGCTAGCCACGTGGAAATAATCTTCCTGACAGTATATGTCAAATGAAATAATAGTTGCTATTCCTTCGGAATTTAGCACTATTTACAGAACAATCCTAAAGAAGAAAATACGAAATAAGTAAAACTCAATAAAGTAAAAATATTTTTTACCGCAGAAATGCTTCTTTGCACCAAAGAAAACAAGTTAGCGCATGGATGTCTAAAGAACAAGTGTCCGAAGAATACCTCGTGTTAAAAACAATGGCCGTCGTACGTCATCCAAAATATTCGGAAACATAAACGAAGGAAAATAAAGCTCAAAATCTCCCAAACGATTGAAGAACGTCTTAAGAGTCCGACAGAACACATTTCGACAATTAATTAATTAGTAGAGGTCGGCAATTACATTTCAAAACAATAACCTTTCACGTACAGATCTCTGTAAATGGAAGAAACCAAAATGCCGAACAGAGGGCGCTTCCAACGAAAGAATAATTAAATAGAAATTTAAATCAGTAACTCAAGACTAAAAGAAAATGCATCAAATCGGTCTTACAATTCAAAACAAAAATAAACACAACAAAAGAGTGGGTAACGGAATTACAAAATACGAGATAAGCGAATTACGGCGTGAATGACTAAGCGGGAAAAATATATGTTTAAAGAAGCGGCGCTGCGTTAAATAATACAACTAAAGAAATATCTGGAACCTAAGTAGATGGCGCAAACTAAACATAGATCAAAATTATATGACAGAAATATAGGGTCGGTCAAAATAATCGAACCCGAAATAAAAATTTGGAGAAATTAACGTTTTGAAAAGCTTAAAAGGCATGATAATTAATAAACTAATAATATAAAATAGAATAAATCGTACATATTGAAAAATAAGCGGACCAAGTTGACTTGAAGAGCTTAGAATAAAAGTAGATGGATTAAGAATATACTAGCAGAACGCAGAGTGATTTTCTACACGTAACAATCAATTATATTAAAAGCAAAAAAAAAACTTTACTTCTTTTTACATCGTAATCATCAAGTATTATATTACACCACAGCTCGAATAACATCAGGTAAATATTATATAGTATAGAATGATAAATTCATTATTTTAATATATTTAAAGTAATAATGAGGAAGAATACAAAATTTCGTTATTAGAAATACTATTAGAGGTATACAGATTTGTAAAATTTATGACTATTTCTATGATTTTAATAAAAGCATGTAATATTTATATTAACAATGAAACTTAATAATAAAATTAGACAGTAACATACGAATATTATATTGTAAATATATTTAGTTTGAATAATATATAAAAAATGTGTAATAACATATTGTAATTTATATACCGCCTGATTCTGAGCAACCGCAACGATCCGAACGTATGAATATTTCTCCCGCTTCGAATACAATTCCTCTGAACGCGTTTAGCCAATCACAAAGCAATCTGTCGCGCAACCATTTAACAACTAATGTCACAAATTAGTGTCACCACTGTCACCCTATACGGAGTCTCTTAAGCGTTTGAATAGTGAAAATAAGAAAATAAGAAAAGAAAATAGACATTACTGGTTCTGTACAAAATTTAAAACCATTATTCCCAAATCGCAGAGTTCCTAATGATACGTTCATTTTAGTATGCGCTGCAATAGAACTAAATTCAAATTTGACAGTTAGCGATATTTCCAACGATTTAGGCATATGCTGGTCTTCCGTTAACCGCATACTAAAATTAAATGGTTTTCGTAATTATAAATATTCCAAACATCATCAATTATTTTACGGTGATGAGTTTAAACGGATGAATTTCCGTTATTATATAATTAATTTCTCATTATGAACAATTTATTTTATTATCTGTAAGAGTAAATTTTTCTTTACATTACTAGAATTTAATTTATTTTTTATTTATTTCTGAAGTTTATTTAGTTTACTATGAACAGTTTTTGTGACCTTTATTATTAAAATTTAATTTATTAAACCCTTGATGCCTTATTTGCAATTTTCTTAACCGCTTATTAATAATTTCATTACGCTTTGTAGAATAACGTATTGCAATTTACTCATTACCATAACACAGGACTAAACAATTTATAGTACTTTAATAGTAATTTGGTAATCAGATAATTTTTCTTACGCGGCTCCATAATATGTAAGTATGTATGATATATGACATTGATGTTGACACGCCTACAGCATTCAGGGGAATTGTATTCGAAGCGGGAGAAATAGTCATACCTTCGGATCGTTGCGTTTGCTCAGAATTAGGCGGTATATATAGTTTGAATAATATATGTTTAAAACTTAATTTCCTCTTTCATTTATTGCTTCAAAGTATCTAGACATTGTCTGTTCATTAGCCACTTTTTTCTTTTTGATTGAACCTCGTATATCAATTATATTAAAAGCGAAAAAAAATTTACTTCTTTTTACATCGTAATCATCAAGTATCATATTACACCACAGTCAACAATTTTTTTAAGCTCGAATAACATCAGGTAAATATTATATCTAGTATAGAATGATAAATTCATTATTTTAATATATTTAAAGTAATAATGAGGAAGAATACAAAATTTCGTTATTAGAAATACTATTAGAGGTATACAGATTTGTAAAATTTATGACTATTTCTATGATTTTAATAAATATAAAAGCATGTAATATTTATATTAACTATGAAACTTAATAATAAAATTATACAGTAACATACGAATATTATATTGTAAATATATTTAGTTTGAATAATATATAAAAAATGTGTAATAACATATTGTAATTTATATATATAGTTTGAATAATATATGTTTAAACTTTATTTCCTCTTTCATTTATTGCTCCAAAGAGTCTAGACATTTTGTTTTCATTAGACACTTTTTTTCTTTTTGATTCAACCTCGTACACCAATTATATTAAAAGCAAAAAAATTACTACTTTTTACATCGTAATCATCAAGTATCATATTACACCACAGTCAGCGTCAGCATTTTTATTACGAAATACAGGTATCATATTACACAACAGTCAGCAATTTAAAAAAAACATATTAATCATTTTTGCATAGTTACAGAACGCCGGACGTGACTTTAACATCGAATAACATCAGGTATCATATTACACTACAGTCAGCATTTTTATTACGAAATATGATTGTTCTAGAAAAAACATATGGGTGGGGAGGGGGATAGTTTAATTACTGCTTGAAATATTATATGAGCTTAGTATATATGAAACCTTTGTCTAGTGCTCACGTGTTTTATTCAATTGTGATGTTACGGGGGGGGGGGGGGGCGTGTGCGGTTATGTTAGGTAGGGGGCTCGAGGGGTGTGTGTGGTTTTGCTTCTGACGGCCTCCAAGAGGGCCCTCCTTCTTGTAAGTATTTTTTTTCTTTTTTGCTTTTCAAACTTACTGTGTGGCTATGTTTTTTTTTGTTAAGTGCACGCATGTTTTATTAAATTGTGAGGTTATGCTTCGGTGGCCTCACTAGGGGGCGTGTGTGGTTATGTTTCGGAGGGTGCTTCATAGCTAGTATCTCCTTGCAGACACCTCAACCCTTTCGGGATTATATTTAGCATCAATACTTTACTTTAACATAATTTATTCAAACACTTTTTCTTTTTACATATTTATTTACGTTAACATGTGAATTTATATCTTCCTACTTATCAGTTGAAGAGACAGGTCATTTCAGGAGTTTTCCCAAATACGTTAGGCAGTCTATTAGCTGTGGTGCTCGGTCCAAAGAGACATTCGACACCCTAATGTTTCGGCAGAAACCTACTGACGTTGGGGAAGCTTTATTGCTTTTAAGAGCTAACTCCATATGAAATCTTCCTAGCAGGAAGAGCCGTCTACCTTGAACCTCTGTGTAGCGCCTTTGAATTTCAAGGGGTCTTTATGACTATAAATTACTTGACGGTAGACTTGTCCGTGTCCCTAGCTGCCTACATCGAGCCTCGTGAGTAGTGCTTTTGAATTTTGATGGGCTTAACAGCTATAAATAATTGGAGGTAACATATAATGGAACTTCAACTATTCCTTCTTCTCCTTTTAAATCCATATCGTGTTCTATCATGTTTTAAAAAAAAAATATGACGTAATAATATACTTATAGCACGTCGGATGTAACTTCATTCAGTATTCATTTAACTTTTGTTCAGTGCACTTGTGTTTTATTCAATTGTGAGGTTATGTTTTGGTGGCCTCACTAGGGGGCGTGTGTGGTTATGTTTCGGAGGGTGCTTCAGAGCTGTCATACTGGTATTGGTACTGGTACTGGTACTGGTACTGGTACTGGTACTGGTACTGGTACTGGTACTGGTACTGGTACTGGTACTGGTACTGGTACTGGTACTGGTACTGGTACTGGTACTGGTACTGGTACTGGTACTGGTACTGGTACTGGTACTGGTACTGGTACTGGTACTGGTACTGGTACTGGTACTGGTACTGGTACTGGTACTGGTACTGGTACTGGTACTGGTACTGGTACTGGTACTGGTACTGGTACTGGTACTGGTACTGGTACTGGTACTGGTACTGGTACTGGTACTGGTACTGGTACTGGTACTGGTACTGGTACTGGTACTGGTACTGGTACTGGTACTGGTACTGGTACTGGTACTGGTACTGGTACTGGTACTGGTACTGGTACTGGTACTGGTTCAGAGTGTTCCACCAGAGGGACCGTGTGTGGTTATGTAATAATATACTTATAGCACGTAGGATGTAACTTCCTTCAGTATTCATTCAACTTTTGTCTAGTGCACTTGTGTTTTATTCAATTGTGAGGTTATGTTTGGGGGGTCCCATTAATTTTCTTTTTGACTGAACCTCGTATATCAGTGTGGAGGTGGAGGTTGTTACGTAAGTCTTACGTCATTGGGTTGGGTTGTGACGTCATTGTTATGTAAGTATTACGTCATTGGGTTGGGTTGTGACGTAATTGTGACGTAAGTATGACGTCATTGGGTTGGGTTATGGCGTCATTGGGTTTATTGAAGGTCAATGACCTCGAAGGTCAAGGTCAATGACCTTGAAGTTCAATGACCTTAGAGTTTGAAGGCCTAGGACAAGGTCGTTGAAGGTCAATGGCCTTGAAGGTCAAGGTCAATGACCTTGATTGGGTTATGACGTCATTGGGTTGATTGAAGGTCAATGACCTTGCAGGTCAAGGGCAATGACCTCGAAGGCCAATGACCTTGAATCTTGAAGGTCAAGGTCTTTGAAGGTCAAGGTCATGGAGGTGGAGGTGGAGCCAGAACCGGCGAATCCCTTCTACTAAAACCTGTGTTGAAAATGGGTTCGGTGAATAGCCTGTGGGTTTTCCATACCCCACAAGTGAGTATTTCGAAAGTTGTATATGCCATTATGTGTAAACTGCGACTCATCGGTGGTCTTCAAGATACTGTAGATACAATAAACAGGCAAAATATTCGAACATGTTATAACTCGTGGATACGGCGAGTATAAACTTCTATTCAAGCAGGAGGCTGTAACTTCGAACATATGCTCTAGATGTGTTCCTGTTTGCTCGCATAAGTGTGAATATCTCTGGCTATTTTCAGTTAAAAATAAAGCGTCAATCACCCTGTACATCGGTGTCCCATTTATGCTTCAAAACAATCCGTGGGCGGGTACTTTAAATAATGGGGATTTGTCTATAACATGTTTCTCTTAGACGCTTGTTGACTGAGATACCGGTTGCTGAAGTTTTACCAAAATATCTATAACTTATGAATTGAAAAAATATTTTTTGTAGAACTTCATCTAATATTTTTAAATTTTTCTCGTCCACTTTTTAATAGTAACTTCAAAAGAAAAAGCTGACCAGAGGCGAACATAATAAATGAAACCAAATATTTTGTTAGGAAAAATGTTACGTCATTCATTTCTTCAAAATGCCATCCAATTTTAAAATCTATGACCTATTCTCTAAAAAATAATATTATTGTTAAATTTTTGTAGAGTTCATGTTTTCTAAATAATTATCTACGACTGAGATTATAGGTTATCATCAGTCAAAAAAAAACATATCAGAAAATGATTGCGTAACTAATAATAATTTTGAATAATTGAATTGATTCGGCATTTACTTGATGAAGATCCATAATTTAAAATAGAAATAAAACTACGGCTCTAATCTTCACTTTTAATCTTTAATCGTAACACGACAATTGTTTCGCCAGGACAGTGGCTTCCTCAGGTGCTTACATCTAAGGAGTGCGTTACAAGCTAAATTAAAAAATATATATATAAAATCAAGAAGGTTGGTATTATTTTACAATGTTTTTAAAGAAATCATGAACATGTTTGCGTAAACATGTTTAGTACCCTATAATATAACAGTTAGGGCCGACCAGAAGTGCCACATTTACTCACTACCGACAATACTTGTGTAAATTCATAGATTTCTTTAAAAACATTGTAAAACAATACCAACCTTCTTGATTTTATATATATATATATTTTTTAATTTAGTTTGTAACGTATTTTTTAGATGTAAGCACCTGAGAAAGCCACTGTGCTGGCGAAACAATTGTCGTGTTACGATTAAAGATTAAAAGTGAAGATTAGAACAGTAATTTTATTTCTATTTTAAATAATAATTTTCTATTAAAGCTGAAGAAAAACATTATCACTTGTACATTATTTCAAAATTGATTTAACGACTTAAAAACAGAAACACATATTATTCTGGAAGCTGAAGATAAATTAGAATAATTAAAGTTGAGGTAGCCCCGGAACACAACCTTATATCATTTAAAATAGATCTCACCAATATAACAATAAAATGGATTTTTGCTGTTAATCTAGTTCCTAGGCGACAAGCAATAGATAGTTAAATCAATAATCATTTAGTAATGTGTTAACAAGCATTTTGCGAAATGGTATACAATCAATACACATTGAAGGCAAGGCGGTATGCTGAAAAATTTCCCAACGGACTGATTTCTTATGTAAGTATATTTGCGGCTGTTTAAAAGTACAAGATTTCGAGTGAAGGTTACTTTTTTACATCATATCACTGAACATTCAGATCAACGTTTGTCTGAACACCAAATTGTGAAGAAAATGTTTTGAATGCTGTCGCAGTTTTATTTGATAAATTTTTAGAATATAATTTCTTTGAGTAAAAAGAATATGTTACCAGCTCATTTAATTTGTTACCATAACACCAAGTGTGTTGCATACAAATTGAAAAGCTCTCTAATAGTTATTTTTAAATAATCTATATATACAAAGTGTGTTTTGAAGTGAAGAACGTTATGGGTGTAGTATTATTACTTTACGATAGGTGGCGCTGACAAGAAAACATTGAAAGCACACAATTGAATGTTTCAAGAATTGCGAGAAAGGAGGAGCTTTCATTTTATTGGCATTCCCACCAAACTTTACACGTTCCACACCAGCCGATGAACTCAACGCATGTCTCAAATGATCAGCTCCTTGGCACAATGTTCAAAAACTAACATTGACCATCAATATATGTGTTTAACTCCTACAAGATGTATTCGCTGCTCGATTCGCCAAACTGTTAGATATTGAATGATGACAATGCATCCACGAATTGTATTACATTTTCAACAATTTTTTTTATTATTACGCAAACAATTGGCGAATTGGTCCACCGCGTTTTCCTGAACATCACACGCAATTTCAGAAACCATCGATTGCTATGCGAATGAGCAATATTGGCAGCCAAAAACAGTGACGTCAATGCAATAAATATGGCCATCGAAATAAAATATCTGGAAATTCAAGATCGTATAACTCAGTTGATTGTGGTATGAATCAAGACGAAGTCATCGATTATCCTGTTGGATTTCTGAATTCACTAGATTTGCCAGGCTCGCCACCGCACGTTTTGACATTAAAAATTGGTATACCATTCATTCTGTTTCGAAACATCGATCCGCCGTCTTCGCTATGGTATCAGGATTGAAGTCAATCAGTTGACAAATAACAACATCGAAGCCACAATATTGAATGGCAAATATAAAGGAGATGTGCTACTGATGCGTATACTTATGTTACCGACACATATGACATTTGAATTCAAAAGACCGTAGTTTCCAATTTAACTCACCTTCGCAATGACAATCAATAACTCTCAGGGACAATCGTTTCAAGTGTGTGGATTGAATTTACAAAATGCTTCTCACATGGGCAGCTGATGTGACATGTTCACGCGTTGAAAAACCGACAAATTTATTTGTGTACGCGAACAAAAAATATTATCTACCCGAAGAATTTTAATAACTAGAATTACTTTAAATTTAGGAAAAAAAAAATTATAGTTCAATAAATATATAGGGTATACATATAAAGAACATCTATTTAATTTCATTAAACACGCAGGGTATCCGCTAGTTCATATACAAAAATGCATGCATACAATTGTACAAATGAAATGGCATTTTTTATGTGAAAGAAAATTAGTACAAAATATGACTTCTGTACTAAAATGGTAATTAGAAATTGTACAGCTTTAATGAATTTGTTGTGATCGTAATTCCAGTAACTTTTCCTTTCCAGTTGTTCACTGCAAAAAACGTGTTATTCAGATTCTTTGTCGGAATTCGAAATGAACAAAATGACATATTTCCTTCTTTGAACGCGCAGCCTAATTAACGTGTAGCATCTACGCAGATACTTTTACCGTATTGTAAAATTATATGTAACTTTTAAGAGTTGCAAATTATATAAAATTTTATATCAACATGTAACGATTCAATGACAACACAATTGCAGTGGTGACATTTTGTTCTAAATTTATTGTATTTTCGCGAAGTAATGTGAATGATATGCTTTCTACATTTTTATGACACTAATTATGCGAATTTTTTTATAGAAAAAATTCGCCCTTAAGCAGGATTAGAACCCACGTCCATGGTTTGCCGGACCATTGCTTTAATCACTAAGCTATTAAGAACTGTGATTTCGAATAATTGTGGGAAGGTCTTAAGTCACATTAAGGAAACAGATGTATATTTCGCCCGTACTCGACCGACTACGGCAAACCATGGAGGTGGGCTCGAATCCTGCTTAAGGGTGATTTTTTTCTATTAAAATATTCGAATAATTCGCGTCGTAAAAATGTAGAAAGCATATTTACACTTTTGTTCTAAATTTTAGAAATACATAAAACAATATAATTGCCGTTACATATATGAAATAAGATTTCTACTATAATTAATCAAAAACCGCAAAAAGTAATGATTAAATCCGTAATATGTATTCTATAAATAACATTTATGTGTATAAAATCAAAATTTTTTTTTAACAAATATTGTATGTTGTACTTGTATACTTGTATGAATAAAATTACACTTATTTTAAAACTAGGTAGTCAATTAACTTTTAAAAATAATAAATTAAGATAAATACAACAAAAACAAAAAAGAAGATAATATCGCAAGTGTGATAGTAATTGTTGAGTTGTCCCATTATTAGCAAAGAAGATAAGTAAGGAACTAAGCCATAAATAAATGAATACTTAATAAACGTTAGTGTATTTTGGTTAAATTTTCAGAAAAGATTTACTCTGTTCATACTAACAAACAATGAAAATTTCAGCGATATACATTCAGTTACTTAAGGAATGAACTGAAAAATATTTTTCTTTGCTGTTGACATTATTTACATGACTGTTACCGTAAAATATACTTATAGATTTAGTTAATCCTACTAGAGCGTAAAAGAATGCGTCATATTCAACAACGTGCGAATTTTCATCGATTAACTGAGTTTGAACGTGGCAAGATTACTAGAAGTCGAATTCATGATATTAATGAACGTATAAGACGTAGTGACGCTATAATTGCTCTGTATTGGCGAAGAAGGGCAGAAAATAATGAGGAACGACGACGTTTCCGGCCTGGGCGTCTCAGACAGACCATTGATCGTGACGAACGTTGTCTTCAGCTTCTGGATCTTAGAAATCTATTCTCGTCAACAAGTTATATTTGTGATAGATGGAGAAGTTTAATTAATCAATTATCGATCTATATATCGAAGAATTTGATCTTTTGGGCATAGATTGTACCGATTATTATCATCTATTTATCTCTAAATCCACGCCATAAAATTGCATAGCTAGATCTAACGAAAGGTTGCATTGGAATAAGGAATGGAATCGAATCATCTTCAGTGATAAATTTCGATTTTGTTGATAGACTCACAAGGGTCGTGAAATTGTCAGAAGCCATCCAAGAGAAAGAAAAAGCTTGCAGTTTTCTGTAGAGCGACATACGGCTCTTATTAAAAGTGCGATGGTATAGGAGACTATCTAAAATGAAAGTAGATCTCCTCTAATGGTAATTCAAGGTCCATTAAATGCGATTCGTTAAGTCAATAATGTTCTTGAACCAGTGTTAAGACCACATTTGATAAACAACTGGTAAATACAATTTTCGAGCAGGGCCAATGCGCGGCCACATATCGCGTGGGTTACTAATGCTAATGTTAATCTTTCACTGTAGCCTTCTCGTTCGCTGGACTTGTCACCAATAGAACAGTTGTGGTATATGATGCGATAGAGGACCAATAATTTACAACCACTCCCAAAACATTGTAGATGTTCGCCACAAAAGCATTTTAGAAGCTTGATATACCTACAGGCTACCATTGATTCGCTAATTTCAACTATGCTTAACAGACTAGCTGAATGCGTAAGAAACAGAGGAAATTGACGCATTAGTGTTTATATAAATTGTTATGATCAAATTTTCATTGCCTTTTAATACGAATAAAGTATATATTTCCTGAAAATTGGATTTAAATACACGAACGTTTATGGGTGTTCATTTATTTATGGCGGCCAGTACTTATATAGACAAATGCTGCTTCTTATAATTATAGAAAATTATTTTAATTACATCCGACAAAACAGTACATTTAAATATATGTATATACGAGGGGGGTCTCATAATTGAGGTAACTAACACTGAAATAGCGCGATAATCTACGTATGCATGTCATCTGCCAAATCTATCATAAGTTAGACGACAGCTGTAAAAGTTTGGGCCAAAAAGGTTGTGTCCGTTGTCTCCGTTGTTTAAAGTAAACATGTTATGTCGTTTTGTAAATATGGACAAACGAGAATTTCGTCCTGTGATTAAACACTTCCATATCGCCGGGGAAAAACCAAAGAAATTAAAGAAGAGTTGGATGATGTTCACGGCGAATCTGCGCCATCATTTAAGACAGTTTGTTTCTGGACGAATGAATGTAAACGTGGCCGTAGGAGCAACGAAGATGAACCAAGAGCAGGACATCCAAAAGAGGCTACCACTGACCAAATAATCACCAAAGTTCATGATCTTATATTAAATTATTCACGAATAAAGGTGCGTGAGATAGCAGACACTATAGGTATATCTAAAGAACGTGTTATCATATCTTACATGAACACTTGGGTATGAGAAAGCTCTCAGCAAGGTGGATGCCGTGTTTGCTAAGTGTGGACCAGAAACGAATGCGGGTAACAATTTCTAGTATTGTTTGACCGTTTTTAAGTATAATCCCTCCGAATTTTTGCGCCGATATATTACCGTCGACGAGACGTGGATACACCACTATACCCCTGAACAAAGTAAAAGTGGTTCCATCAGCTAACAAGGTTATGGCCACCGTATTTTGGGATACTCGTGGTGTTGTTTTTATATATTATCTGCAAAACTGCAAAACAATTACAGTCGAGTACTACGCGTCGTTATTGGACCAGCTGAGTGAAGAATTAAAGGAAAAACGACCGCATTTGGCACAACATTTTTTTGTTTCCCAACTTGAAAAAATGGTTAAGTGGAAAGCGATTTTCATGTAATGAAGAGGTGATTATTATGCGGCGTTTGATTCAACCTATTATAGTGAGAACGACTTGAAGATCGTTGGAACAAGTGCATCGAATTAGAAGAGGACTATGTCGATAAATAAATGTATAAAACTTGAATAAAGTATCTTCTTTTGTACTACTTACCTTAGTTTTCAGATCACCCTCGTACATAAACAAAAACTACACAGTATTTTCTACAGCTTAATACTATACAAACTATTACAATATAAATATGAAAATACACAGAACCACTGAAAATGTGGCCATTTTTAGTTTTTAATTAATTTTAATCATAATTTATATACAATCTATATGTGTGTTGTACTTCCTGTCCTATGTTTTATATTGGCACTGATAAGTTTGATAACGTTAGGAATTTCCTGGAATTAAATAACAAATAAATAATTAAGTGGCATTTAACATACATACATATTTGTATATATTTCGCAATCATTTCGGTAATAACGTGTGATAAATAGGTGTTATATTTATATGAACTGTTGCGGACTTACATCTTTCATTTTAAAAACTAGTGTTACTTTCTGGTAAGTCTATTATCGTAATAATAATTCATGCTTTAGCATCCTCCAACAGCTTAAGCTTATATCTTATTGTATTGATTTAAATAATATCAAATAATCTTAAAAACCAAGAAAATAACAACTATTTTGGAATTGAAAGTAATTTAGTTACATGGAAAAATGGCTTCACGGTTGCTGCGTTTTGACCTTTAAATTTTCTTTGAAGGCAAAGAATATGTTCTTCGATTTAATTACACAGGCCTGCATAAAATTTGTGATGACGTGATTTTTGTTTGTTAAGCTCAGTTTTTATATAGCAATAACTAATTAAAATACAGTTGGTCTCTACCACCCACAGATTTTTTTTTGCACAAAAGAAAAAGAAAAAAATATAAAAAAATCTTATAATAGGCGTTTTAATACATTTTAAAATGAATGTACTACTTCAAATTCTAGGTATTAACCCAAAAATGATTTTCTGTTGTGGTTTTAAAGAAATTTGTTAAATAGGCTCTCATTACCTGATGTAAATTTTTTATTACATGTATTAATTTTGGACAAGATTTCCGGGAATTTTTACCTGCTAAATCCTATTTATTATGCTTTCACTTTATTAGTACTGCGAAGAAGGATTTCAAGTTTATCACTCCAAACAAAATGTATATTTTAATGTCATTTACTTCATTGTAGCTCTGAGTGTCGATCAGTAAACAAGTAAAATTAATTTGTCTTTAGTGTTGTGCGTGGTATTTGATTAATAAACATTGCTTAAAAATATGTCTAGCCGGTGTTGCAAAAACAAACCAGTTGATTTCTGTTTTATTTGTGGATATTTCGTCTTGAAAAATTTAAGAGACCAATTGGTGAATTTGTGAAAAATGCATATTATGCTTATTTCAAAATCAAATTAGGAGATCAAGATAAATATTGGGCCCCGCACGTTGTTTGTAAGGTATGTGAAGAAGGTTTAAGACATTGGACCAAAGGGAATAGAAAAAGCCTTCCTTTTGGAATACCGATGGTTTGGAGAGAACCGCAAAATCATCATGAAGATTGCTACTTTTGTCTTTGTGATAATAAGGGGCATAATAGAAAACATATTTTGTACCCAAACAATATTAAATCAGCTATCAGACCAGTTCCTCACAGTGATCATGTACCTATACCTATACTCCCCAAAGTACTACAAGAAGATATTGAGACCTTTACAACTTCCGGCTCCGTACAGATGGATAGTGATTTTGAACCATCAACCTCAGGTCAAAACCAACCTCATCTATTTTCACAAGTCGAACTGAATGATTTAGTAAGAGATTTGGGACTTTCAAAAGATCTTTCTGAAGTACTGGGGTCTAGGTTGAAACAAAAAAATTTGCTTGCCCCAGAAACTACCTTCAGATCTTCCTTTAGCTGAATATGACAGAAAAACAACCAAACGAAGCTTTTCTGAAAAACAAAAACGGTTTTTTTAAGAAGCATAAAGAATAAATAACTATTTCTAATAGTTTCTATGTGTATATTTTTGTATTTGTTTTAAATATAATATAAAACTAGCTTATAAATGAAATAAATCGTGTTTTTTCTATATTTTTTGTTTTTACTGGTTTGAAAAATAACCTTACGTGATACAAAAAAAATAAACGCAGATTTGAAATCAGCGCTACCCAATTACTAGAAAACAGTTAAAATTTTTAAATCAACATTCAAAGAGTTGAAAAATGCAGGCCTGTGTTATTCATTAAAATTATTTGAGAAAGTAGGCAAAAATGTATGCTTGCATGGACAAAGTTTGTTGCTCTCTAAAATACATTATTCTCGTGTATTGTTCGGTCATATACGAATCATTATTTTGTATTAAATTTAGTAGTATACCGGGTGTCCTTGAAATAAAAAGAAAACTTATGGAAAGATTACATTATATAGAATATATACCCAAAATATTTTTCCAAAATTCCCTCCTTTAAGCGAGAAAAGAATGACAAAGATATTTAAAAAAATTTTTGTCACGGCACTGTACGATGGAGTATATTATAAAAGACGATATATCAAAGTTGAACGACAATAACGACAATAAAAAAAAAATGTTATTGTCCATCTGGTTTTAAGTTTCGTTCAGTTGTCGATTGTTACGTACGTTCGATACAATTTTTCAATTAAAGATAGATGGTCACCGAATAAGACCATAAATGCCCGTAGAGCACACATATTACACATTACAACATTCTAACATAGGTTTACATTCGTTTACTGTTGGCCTTGACCTGTTTGGTAGTAACGGTGACGGGCCCTGCTTGTGTAAGTGTCTTTTGTCTTTCCATTCCTGTTTAAATTAATAAATATGAGTCGCTGTGGTTATTCCAGCTCTATTATTAATGGCGATGCATTTATTTATTCTTGTATTTTGCTGCAAATTCTATTATTAGCTTGCGTCAATTTATCCACTTTTGATCATAGTAAAATCAATTGTGATTGTGGTTTTACTTGGTCAATGCGGAGCATGCTTGAAATTCAATGAAGATTTGAACAGTTTAAACTCACTGGTGCTATAGTTGTAGGAGGAGATTAAAAGTGACTCCTCTATCATTCAAGGAGACAATCACACACGAGATTATGGAGGGAGAAAAACAAATATAATTTTGTTTGGCGTTAATTAAAATAAATGTAAGTCTTCTAAAGAACTTGTTGAATCAGACAACCTTAAAGATATTTTGATAACATTAGATGTTAATATACGATACATATTTTGAAACCGTCATATTTACTCAGACGAATGGATAAATAAGATGCTTCTAAGTTAAATCAAAGACGTCTGATTAAAATTTTTGTTTTATCTGATGATTTAGTAAATAAAGTTTTGAAGAAAAGGTGATTGTTAAGACGATTATTATCCAGAAAACTCATCTATTGTACACGTATTGTATTGGGTCACATTACCATATCTTGATTGTGCTGAATTGCAGCAGCGTGCGATGTGATCGCTCGCAGACGATCAAGAGGTGGAGAAATAGCTTTTTTGTAGAATTTACTATATCTTTTGTTCCTTTTTTTGGATATGGTTGCCTACAAATGTACAATATCAAACTATGCTTTCATTTAATATTACTGTACGTTCTTAAGATTATTAATTCTCATGATTTTGAATAGCTTTTTAATCACTTTGAGGTATTTTCCATTAATTATCCTGTTATATTGCTGGTTGACTTCAACGTGCCAATTTGCAGAGCATTTTCATCCAATCAATGACGAAGAGTTAGGTTTTCTGTCGCTTGACTCAATTTAATTCTGTTGTCAATAGTAATGGTAGCTTATTAGATTTAATACTGTCAACACGAGTATTGAATGCGACTCAGTTTCACAAGTTTCTGAGAATAATCATCACCTCGCGTTAGTAATATCTATGGATTTGAGTGGTGTTTCAGCGCCAGTTGTTTTTCTTTCAATCAATAATAACTATATGTACAACTTTGGGAAGGCAAACTTGCATCAACTATCATCGGATTTATTGCTATTGGAGCGGTTGTCTAAATGACTATGAAGATGTGGACTTATACGTAGATTAATATCATAAGATGTTATTTTCCTTGGATATATTCCCTTCCCTGGTTTACAAAAATATTAAATGTGATTTACAATTGAAAATGTATTATCATACAAAGTGGAAATCTATAGAATGTTGTCTTATTTTCAAGGGAGGATTTCAGAGATTTGGAAAACAAATAAAGCGTAACATCGGTATTGTATATGCCAATTAAGTACATCGAATTAAGTCTGAATAAAACATTATCTGATCCAAAGGTATTTTGGAACTTTCTGTAGCTTCTGTAGCTTCTCTTTAATTTCGTCAAAGTGTTTGAGCCGATACTGTAGAATAACGTTGTACCAAAAATGCAGTCTTACATATCGCCATGTATGCCTGATATATATATATATATATATATATACCGTTTTTTTTTATCATTACACATAGGCATAATGCATTGATTTTTATTCAGCCGCTTTTACCACTAAGGCTTAGTGGTAAAAGCGACAGCCCGGCAAGCTGTAGACTTGGGTTCGAGTCCCAACGTAGACCATATTTTTCAAATAAAAAAATTTCGTATGATTTGCTTTGTAATTTGTAGACAGCAATGTTTACATCCCCACTTACTCTGCAATTACATACATTCTAATTTGATATTTGTAAATATTTCATATAAAAGCCGAAAAACTCCAATAATTTATCAATTGTTATATTTAATAAACGGCTAAGAAATTATCTAAACAATATATATATATATATATATTGAAATAAAGCCGAAAGGACTTAATGAATATACATACAAATTTACATGTTTAAATATACTGGTAAGATAAATTTTCAAAATGTGAATTATAAATCTCTATATTAGATATGCTATCCAATGTAACACATAGATGGGGTTGTATAACCTTAAATCTGTTACTTGCGTATGATGCAAAGATACATAATTGTTAATAACGAAGTATACTTAACCTAAACTGCTGTTCTTGTATATAACTTCTTATAAGTATATTAGGGTGGGCTAAAGTTTGTGTTATGTGTCCGGCTTCGAAGAACAAATTGACTCTAGTGTTGGGCATAGAAACATACCCTTTAAATTGTAGGCTCGGTGACTGTAATAGAACACTTACAAAATCAGCTGATGCCAATGCAATAAATAATGGTATTTCTATATTCAAAACTACGAAATAAAACGAGTGAGATTAGGACTAAAATAAAAGACTTTAATGACGCTATAGAGAAAAAAAAACAGGTAAGTGAATAAATTAATTAAATTATGAATGTTTAAAATGTATCATGTCACGTGATAAAATAAACAACAATAAAATCTAGGTTAAACAACACAACTAAATGAATGTGACATGAATGAAGCTAAATGCATAAAAGAATTCTATTATTAAATTTAATAATTTATAACAGGAAACTGTATTCTTCGTAGCTTAGCTTAAAATATATTAATCTTAAAATGCAACATAGGTTATAATTATTAAAAATAATCTGATGGTGGTTTTATTTGTTGAAGTGAAATTAACTTATCATTTTCAAAAAATTCGTAGGATGTTTAAAGAATACTTATGTGGACCTGGACAGGAATTAGTAATTCTGGACTTGGCTGGTGGATCCGTGAATGCAGGATACAAGTATGAACGGGCAATCGGATGGCGTCCCCCGCTTGGTATTCGATCTAACGGCAGGATTTCCCGGTGAAATGTAATTTTCGTTTTCTTGGACACCGGTTATCGTCTGGACTCGCAAAATGCGTTAAACAGGACCTGGATATACGGGTAAGGTTTGACTAGGTTCGATGTATAGGTATTTTAGATTTATTAATGCTTTTTCTTTTAATTTGCAGAGAGGTACTTAAAATACGTCGAGGTGTTTTTTCGAGATTTTTCTTCTAGTGACGCCAACTCTCCTTTGTTCTCAATCCTCACTTCTGATTTGTCCAACTGTATGTATTTTTATAATCTCGACATTTTATTATAATGAAAATGACAATTTAATCACTCTAAATATACATATGCTTAATATAAATATTATAGTTTATTTTAGTGAGTAAATGATTGACGTGTGAATGTTGACAATTGTATATAATGCTAATTTTATAGTGGGGATAATTCCCGCTGTAATTATTTTAAATTAGTACAGTGTCGCCTAAATAAATGGCGTCATTTATTATCGATCAATTAAGTTGAAATATCTTTGGAAATACAAGATAACGGAATGAAATGACTAATGCAAATGAAAAGATAAAAATAAACAAATATGAGAATTAATTTTGAACAATTAAAAACGCGAAATCAACTTTATTGATATTACATAAGAAGAATTCAGTTTCGATATTTTTTAATTATTCTAAAGATTACATATATACATTAAAATTCTATCTTTTGCTAAATGAGGCATTCTTAGGTGTAGGCTTGACCTACATCAATATATATATATATAGACTTGTAAGTATTATCAACCGTACTAATAATGAATAATTAATTAATCGGGTAAGTAAAAAACTCATTTATTTCAACCTCTATATTTCGTAGTAATTGTTACTTCTTCAAGAGACTAAAAACAGATTTAAAAATTAGTAGTGAATGCAACTATACATGTTAAAATAGATTTATTTATTTATTTAAGGGTAAATCTATTTTAGGTTTACTGCTAATTTTTAACTCTGTTTAAATCTGTATAAATTTGTTATATATTTAAATATAGATTTTTTGTTGTTATTTCATAGTATAGAAACCGACAATTCAAATTAAAAAGAATCCCAGACCCTGAGTTTTTGAATTAATATGTTTGCACATTAAAAATATTTTTGGCTAACCAAGGTCATGTGTAGTTCATAGTGTTTTTGTTGCTCAATGTGTGTACGCTTTCGAATAAACATTTTTAAAGTTCGCTCCTACGAGGTATTACGAAAAAATCAGTTACACTTGCTAGGTGCACTCGTCGATGACAAAAAATTTGACATGACATCAGTGCGAACATACAAGAAAATATCAAAAGACATCTATAAATTCTTGCTGACGAATTCAATCGTTATTTTTGAAATATAACCAAAAAGTTAACCTAAAACTGATTCGGAATCCTTTTAGTACTAATGTTGGAGACATTGCAGAAGAAATCCAGGAAGAGGTCAATGAATTCCAGAATGATAGAAATTGCAAGGGCGCGTTTGTATCTGAATCTCTTGAGGAGCCTTGGTGCAAAAAAGCAATTTCTTATACCAAAATTCTAGTAATTGCCTTGCGCTATCTTATGGTCTTCTCCACAACTTACTTATGTGAACAAGGGTTTTCTGCTTTGCTGGTAATTTGAAACAAGTCCAGAAATCGATTGAAAGTAATTGATGATATGCGTGTAGCTTTGAGTAATAATATTAGCTCCAGGAATACTCAACTTGTTAAGAAGACGCAACCTCAAAAATAACATTGACGCAAACCAAATATAATTTTCTATTAAAAATCATCTTTTTTAAAACCATAATAGTACTCTTATTTAAGTTTAACGAATATGTTAAAAGTTTGGATTAAAGTTTATTTTCAGATTAACACGGTTTATTATTTTTAAACCTTGTGCTCCTTAACAATTAAAGTGATACCAAATACATGCTTGCTTATGCACTATATAATACTCCTATTATTTTAGAAATCCAACTAAGAACGCTTTCATGTTCAGCGCTGTAGCTTTAGTTTCTTACATCTAAAATCACAATACAATTTATTTTAGAAAAAAAAATTGTAGAATCCGTCAATTATGACCAAAAAATTTGAATTTGATTGGCGTATTCCTATACCTGAATCGCTTTTAGCAGGATGTGTATTTGATAGATGGAGGGAGGACAAAGATGAAACTTTGTGGGAGCAGGATGGCCTTTTTAAGGTCGATGAATATGGATTTTTCATATATTGGAAAAGTGAAGGAAAGGTATGATGATTTGAAAAATATGTTCTATGACAAATAAGAGATTAGTCAGAAGCTTGTAGATACACTCACACATTATAAAAATTTTTTATATATAATTTCATACATTTATATAATTTATATATCTTCATCAGTTTCGGTAATTGGTAAAAATACTAATAAACTATATACGTATATAATATATACAGGTGCCCCATAACTTTTGGGCCCTACACCATTTGGAGATAATAAACATAAGAATAATTATTTTGAACATAGTGCACCTAAGTAAAATATTTCAGGGTTAAAAAGATATAAAGTGTTGAAAGTGATAGTTACTTTTTAAGCACTTTTTCAGATTTTCGCATTTGAGTGTTTTGTTGCACATTTGCCCGGTGGGTGAAAAATATTTAATTCAAAAAGTATGCCTTTAATATAGACAATGTTCAATGTTTTCTATCTTTTCTGTCTTAGGTACGACAAAGTTTTTACATTATCCAAGTACCGTAATCCTTCCAATTAAAAATGGCCAGGTTTAATAAGTTTTTTAACCGTGATTTACGGAATATGCTCTACGTTTATGTCCAAGAAAATTACAACGCACGTGCTGCACTTAGAAGGTATGAAGAACTCTACCTAATCAGAATCATTTCCGACCGGAAAATATTTTAAAGAATATTCAATCGGTTAGGTGGAACAGATTCGTTTTATAACAAAAATCCTGGCGGACGACCTAAAACTGTAATAGTCGAACAAGAAGAGAAAATCTTGATTGGAATCGTTGAAAATTCTAAATTAAACACTAGGCGTTTGGAAGCTTCTACGGGAATTGGTAAATCAACCATCTTAAGAATCATCAACGCAGAAAATTTGTTTCTCTGCCATTTTACGCCTGTTTTAAATTTATTGCCAAGAGATTTGCAAGCCAGATTAGAATTTTGTCCAAATTTACCAAATAAAAAAGATATTATTTACAGACGAGGCAATTTTTACAAGACGCGGCATTTTTTACAAAATGATTTACTTGACTTTTTTGATGGTATACCTCTGAACGTAAGACAAAATATGTGGTTGTTGCAAGATGGTGCCTCACCACACTTTACATTTATTGTTCGAAATAATTTGAATCAGCGTCGTCCGCATCGATGGATTTGGCGTGGTAGTGAATTTTCGTCGTTATCTAGTAGCCCAGATATTAACCCGTTAGATTTTATCTGTGGGGTCACATGAAGGCTTTAGTATACGTTGATAAAAGCAATACACGAGAATAACTTGAACAAAAAATTTAAGAAGCCGCCATTGTTATTAGAAATTCTCAAAATATCTTTCCGGTGGGACGTCATTTGACAAAAATCATAAGAAAATGTATTGAAGTTAACGGCGGACACTTTCAGCATTTATTAAAATAGATTAAGTAGTATATTAAAAAAAAAGTTTCATAAGGCACCATTTTGCCGCACGAGATCAGTTTAGTTTTAGGCGAGTTTTCTAAAGAGCGAGTGCAGCAAAAAGCCCTATGAAACGAGTTTTTTATACTATTTTTTTTATTTTGCATGTTTTACATTAATAAATAGGAATTACATATTTAATTTGAAAGTTCAGAGTTTTATTTTTATATAAAGCATGCAGTTGGTCACATTGACATTTTGACATTTTCAAATTTAAATCTTGCTATCCGCGAAGTATATTATATTACATATTACATATTTATTAATTTTCGTTAATATTACATGATATTTTATTTAAAACTATAAACATGAGTGACATAGAAACTGATATGTCTTGTTGTCAATTGTATACAAATACGTTGTCTGTGTAGAGTACGTACATATATCAATCTGTCAAATTTGTCAAAGTGAAAAAAAGCGTATCGAAATGAAGCCCATTTCGATACTGTTTTGGGTTTCATAATGAGTTCATTCCGAACGCAAAATAGAAAGACAGTATTTTAGTATTGAATAAACTTGGTTGTGTTTTCATAATTTTCAAGACTTCTAATGTTTTTCAATCTTTATAACCTGAAACATTTTACTTAGGGGCAAACTAGGCCCCGAATTACTATTTTTATGTATATTATCATAATTTTTACCAAGTTGATGTCATTTACACTGACTTTTCAAGTGTTTTCGATACCATAAATCATGGCATTTTACTTAAAAAGCTTCAATCACTTTGGCAAAGTTGTCTATCGAATAGACCAACTTAACGTTATTATTCTGATGAATTTTTAAAACATCAGTTGTCTAAGGTCTCAAGGTCTAAATTTAGCCACGTCGTCGAGAAATTCTTTTCTTTTACCGATCCTATACTTATATTTTTCAACAAATACAAATAATTACAAATGAAACAGACATGCAATATACATATCTGTAACTGTACACATGGACAATAACACCTCGTATTTTCAGCATTTACTTCTGCTTAAGACACGTGTTTCTGCCATCTATAGGCGTCATCAGTCAAGCTAATGAAGCAATGTAATACAAATGATACAAATCTTTTTAAGAACAGATTTGTATCTGTATTTACATTTACGCTGAAATAGTCTACAAGATATAGCAAATTTCGTCCTATAAGGTGGTACTATTTAATAAGTGGCATCTGACCAAGTGTACAGTTACAGATATGTATATTGCATGTCTGTTTCATTTGTAACAAATGCATAATACGTGCATAACGTATTGATATACTTAAACCTTTTTGTATATTTACCGCCATCTGGCTCGTGTTAATGGACTACACCTATACGTATTTTTTCATTTATGTACCAGCATAGCTGGTCAAGCGAAAGGTCGCCTTTTTCGGCATAGTCTCTTTCGTCCGTCAGATGTCACTTATTAAATAGTACCACCTTATAGGACGAAATTTGCTATATCTTGTAGGCGATTTCAGCGTAAATGTATATACAGATACAAATCTGTTCTTAAAAAGATTTGTATCATTTGTATTACATTGCTTCACTAGCTTGACTGATGACGCCTATAGATGGCAGAAACACGTGCCTTAAGCAGAAGTAAATGCTGAAAATACGAGGTGTATTGTCCATGTGTACAGTTACAGATATGTATATTGCATGTCTGTTTCATTTGTAATTATTTGTATTTGTTGAAAAAATATATAGGATCGGTAAAAGAAAAGAATTTCTCGACGACGTGGCTAAATTTAGACCTTGAGACCTTAGACAACTGATGTTTTAAAAATTCATCAGAATAATAACGTTAAGTTGGTCTATTCGATAGACAACTTTGCCAAAATGATTGAAGCTTTTTAAGTAAAATGCCATGATTTATGGTATCGAAAACACTTGAAAAGTAAGTGTAAATGACATCAACTTGGTAAAAATTATGATAATATACATAAAAATAGTAATTCTGGGCCTAGTTTGCCCCTAAGTAAAATGTTTCAGGTTATAAAGATTGAAAAACATTAGAAGTTTTGAAAATTATGAAAACACAACCAAGTTTATTCAATACTAAAATATTGTTTTTCTATTTTGCGTTCGAAATGAACTCATTATGAAACCCAAAATAGTATCGAAATGAGCTCCATTTCGACACGCTTTTTTTCATTTTTCAATGTTGGCGTTGTTCGAACACAGAAATAAATATCATTGTTGCCATTTGATTTTAAGAATTTATGTAATTTTGACAGATATGATATATGTCCGTACTCTACACAAACAACGTATATTGTATACAATTGACAACAAGATATATTAGTTTCTAAGTAACTCATGTTTATATTTTTAAATAAAATATCAAGTAATGTTAACGAAAATTAATAAATAATATGTAATATAATATACTTCGCGGATTGCAAGATTTAAATTTGACAATGTCATGTATCAATGTGACCAACTGCATGCTTTATATAAAAATTAAACTCTGAACTTCCAAATTAAATAATTCCAATTTATTAATGTAAAAAATGCAAAATAGAAAAAATAGTATAAAAAACTCGTTTCATAAGGCCTTTTGCCGCACTCGCTCTTTAGAAAACTCGCCGCTATCGCGGCTCGTTTTCTAAACAAATCTCGTGCGGCAAAATAGTGCCTTATGAAATTTGTTTTTTAATATACTATTTTCTATTTTGCGTTCGAAATGAACTCATTATGAAACCCAAAACAGTATCGAAATGAGCTTCATTTCGATACGCTTTTTTTCATTTTTCAATGTTGGGGTTGTTCGAATACAGAAATAAATATCATTGCTGTCATTTGATTTTAAGAATTTATGTACATTTGACAGATATGATATATGTCCGTATTTTACACAAACAACGTATGTTGTATACAATTGACAACAACATATATATGTTTCTATGTCACTCATGTTTATATTTTTAAATGAAATATCAAGTAATGTTAACGCACGTATTACGCATTTGTTACAAATGAAACAGACATGCAATATACATATCTGTAACTGTACACATGGTCAGATGTCACTTATTAAATAGTACCACCTTATAGGACGAAATTTGCTATATCTTGTAGGCGATTTCAGCGTAAATGTATATACAGATACAAATCTGTTCTTAAAAAGATTTGTATCATTTGTATTACATTGCTTCACTAGCTTGACTGATGACGCCTATAGATGGCAGAAACACGTGTCTTAAGCAGAAGTAAATGCTGAAAATACGAGGTGTTATTGTCCATGTGTAGAGTTACAGATATGTATATTGCATGTCTGTTTCATTTGTAACAAATTCGTAATACGTGCATAACATATTGATATACTTAAACCTTTTTGTATAAATACAAATAAAATTCGAAGAATATATTTTAATAAAATATACTCAGTTGATACAATAAAATAATAATAATTCTTGCCTTGGCATCCCCCAACAGCTTAACACCAATTACAGGGGGCATTGGCAGGATGGCAGTCTTTCCAAGCAACAACATCCATCTACACGTCAGGTCGGGTACTTCTGGTTTATGTTAGCATAGCCATTCAATATAGAAATTATTAATAGTAGATTTTTATTCCTACCTATGCAAAATCGAATTTGATGAACACCATATGAATCCATATGAATCATAGTGTTTCGTAATTATTAAAAGTAATTCATTCTTGTAACGTCAAAATGACATTTGTCACCTGTTGATATCCAAAATGGCAAGAAAACTGACTCCGACAGACAAAGTACAAATTAAATTTGGAAAGTTACACTATTAAACAAGTCGCAGAAGAATTTCATTTAAACAAATCTACAGTGCTACAAGTTAAAGAAGATGGGAAAATGAAGGCAATATATGTCACAAACGAGGAAAAGAATATCAACTGATATACTTAGATCACAATTTATTTGAATATTTGAGAGAAAACCAAAAAATGACAAAGCAAATTCATTGATCTCGAATAAGATTTACTAGTAGGGAACAATTATGGAAATCTTTCGAAAATACCTGGGAAAACATTGTTGAAAAACCTAAGTCTCTTTGATTCTGTACCTAGAAGGTTAAGGACAGTAATTTATGCCAATGGCGGATTAATTAAGTATTAGTTTATTGTGTTTTCTAAATTGTATTAAAAAATTACTTGACATTTGACTTGTTTTTCAAAAAAAGTTTGATAAACACTAAGCAATATTAGAAAATTTTGACAATTTTGACAAGTTAGGTTATACTAGATTTATGTGAGCTTAACTGTAACGTGTGTTCATTTGAAAAGTCAATCTAGGTTACTTTGAAATTTTGATAGAATAAGACGCATATAGAATAGAATAGAATAGAATAGAATATTTATTGTCAATAAGCACATACAGTACGTGGACAGTAAGCAATATACACATACAATTATAGTATAAACACATAACAGTAATTGATTAAGTTGCCAAAACAAACAAATACATGTCACCTAATAAAAACACATGATCAAAGCAATATTAAAATAAAAACAAATTAAAAATAAAAGCAAGGGATTCCAACGTCAACCCGCAAGGAACCCATCCAGCGAGTACAAAACCTGCCCGAGGAGCAGCACCTTTAATTTCCCCTGGAACTGTTTTAAGCTTGAAGACTGCCTAATGTTCATTGGCAGTCCGTTGAAATACTGCAAGCCCATATAAAATATTGAATCGCGACTCGCTCTTGTCGCGGGCTTTGGTAAATTCAGAAGTTGGTTGCCGCGTGTGTCATACGAATGAATATCAGACCTATGCTGGATATTACTTTGCTTTTTAAAAATGATAGACAATGATTCGTATAATAACAATGAATAAACCGTCATGATTCCACTATCCGCAAACAACGGCCGACAGTGGGCGTCCGCTGCCGCCCCGCACAACAGCCGCACCGCCCGCTTCTGCAACCTAAAAATCGAAAGAAGATTCCCAGCGGTCGTGAATCCCCAAAATGCTAGACAATACCGTAGACGAGACTCAAACAATGAAAAATATACTGTCCTAGCCGTGGACTCTCCCAGGCTACGACGCACCACTCCAATCGCATAACAAGCAGATGAGAGCCTACACGAAAGGCGACGAACATGCCCGGTCCAACAAGGGCCTGGCTCCAGAATCAGACCAAGGAACTTCACGGAGTTCACAGGCTCTAAAGTGATGCCACCAATCTCAATATTCACACTTACATAATTGTGTCTGTGAATTAAAAGTTGTGTTTTACTTAAATTTAGGGTAATTCCATTAGCATTAAACCAACTCTGAAAAATCGGAATCTCTTTGTTCATCAGGCCCTCCAGAGATTGCGGGTCCGCAGCATGCCAAGTTAATGACGTATCATCGGTAAACAATGCAATGTGAGCCCTGGTGTCCAACAGTGCAAGATCGTTAATAAATAAGAGAAAAAGCGTCGGACCCAAAACCGAACCCTGCGGCACACCACATATAACATCCCTGACCCCAGACTCCACACAACCCGTCCCAGAGCCCAGACTAACATATTGTGTACGCCCAAGCAAATAAGATCTCAACCAGTCATTCGTTCCTCCCCGGAACCCGTAATATTCGAGCTTCCGGAGAAGAAGCGAGTGCGGAACGCAGTCAAATGCCTTCGCCAAATCACAAAACATGGTCGCGACGACCTGTTTTTCGTTAATAAAATTGTACGCATTCTCGAGATAATAATAAATAGCATCGGACGTAGATGTGTGGGGCCTGAAGCCAAACTGACAACCAACCAACAAATCCTCCCCCCCCCAATAAAGTTACGAATTCTTCTGTTCGCGATCTTTTCAACTATTTTAGATAATACAGGCAATATGGAAATGGGCCTGTAGTTGGACGGCGCAAATCCACATCCTCCCTTATGGACAGGAACTATTTTTGCAATTTTGAAACAAGTAGGAAATACAGAGCTCTGAAATGACAAGTTTATTAAATCAGCGAATGCCATAAGGGCCGAAGGAGGCAGCCACCGGACAATATTCATGGGAACACCATCCGACCCACCCGAACTCTCTTTCCCAATTTCCCGAATCGTATGTTCAATTTCAGTTGCATCAGTAGGGAAGAAGAAGAAATTTTTAGCCCTGTTAATTTTCATATAAGATAGAGGATCAATTGCGTTATCAATTTTTTGCGCTAAGTCTGCAGCTATTGTTGTAAAATAATTATTAAGTGTCTCGGTGACAACCTTAGCGTCGCCCTCCAATATGCCATCCACCTCGACACAGGTGACTTTATCGTTTTTTTTTTGGAGGTATTGGTCAATTCCCGAACCGTTCTCCACGCTTCCCTCGGTACATTATTGGAAGAACATATCCTGGCAGCATAAATGTTCCTCTTAGATAATCTAATTATTCCCTTAAGAATTTTTTTGTAATTTTTAAAGTAAGCGACGAAATGTGGACTACTGAAGAATTTAGATATATAGTACAAACTTTTTTTATTGTTAATTGAAGTCTTTATTCCTGCTGTCAGCCAATGCTTGGACTTCCGCGGCTTGATCTTAACAACTGGAAAAGAAGACCCAAAATTCCCTACGATACTGTTTACGAACGACAGAAAGTTATCATCCACCGACACGTCACCGTTCACCGACCAATCAGTGTCAACGCAGGAATTGTAAAACTTGGAGAAGTTACTGCTACTATAAATACGGCCCTCGCTTCGGGACACAGGCAGAGCCCCAGCACACACTCGGAATGAGCAACAGACCGACTCATGATCGGAAAAACTGACAGACTCAGTATCACATGACATTATATTTGCACCAATGTTGGTACACACGTAATCTAGTAATGTTCTAGAAGATTTTGTTATTCTAGTAGGTTCTTTATTGTGCACGCGTAAATTGTAACTCAACAAAACGTTATCAGGCTCAGCGCGAGGGCCCGACAAGGACGACACTCCCACGTAGTCGAGATTGAAATCCCCCATCAATACAATAGAATCTGAAAATTTAAACTTAGAGAGCAACAAATCCAATTTCTTTAAAAATATACTAAAATTTCCATGCTGTGATCTATACACACACACTACATAAACTTTAAGATCCGGAAAGTATGCACACGATCCCTCAAACTCGAATTCAGCATTAATATCATCACAGTAATCAATTGCACAATATCCAACATTTCGCAACGCGAGAATAACACTTCCCCCGCGAATATGTTTGGACCTGCCGTAGAAAGAAGCGACCTTGTACCGTTCCACGACACAAGATTCAAGCGCGTCGCACCAATGCTCCGTTAAACAAACAAATAAGGGAAAATTCTTATCTTGCAATAATGAAAACAATTCATCGGAATTTAAACCCTGCGTATTAAGTAGTAAAAAAGACGCTATACTTCCCAAAAATCCTGTCCAGTTCGAGTCCCAAGGCTCTCCAGAGATGACGCACCGGAAGACCCCTCACCATCGGCAGCCCGGACCGATGGCAGCACCGCGTTTCGGCAACCAGCCGTCATGGATCCCTCAGCATTCTCTTCCAATCCAACAGCATCGTCTAGTGCAGGCACAATTTTGATATCAGCGTCGCCAGTATATATTAGTATGTGTTTGTTGTTCCGTAAACGTAAATCCAAATGACATTTGATAATGTCAATCACATTTGTTATTTATTTGTATGTATGAAACTATCAAAATATACGACTTCGTAGGTTAAGTAGTAAATTTTAATTTACGACATACTTCAAAATGTTCTCAGTAAATCACATGCTACTAGATTGACTTTTCAAATGAACACCCGTTATACCGCCTGATTCTGAGCAAACGCAACGATCCGAACGTATGAATATTTCTCCCGCTTCGAATACAATTCCCCTGAACGCGTTAAGCCAATCACAAAACAGTCTGTTGCTAAACCCCCTCCTCGCGCCAACTTAATTGGCGCTTGCTATATGTATGACATCGATGTTAAGCCAATCACAAAACAGTCTGTTGCTAAACCCCCTCCTCGCACCAACTTAATTGGCGCTTGCTATATGTATGACATCGATGTTGACGCGCCTACAGCATTCAGGGGAATTGTATTCAGAGCGGGAGAAATATTCATACATTCGGATCGTTGCGTTTGCTCAGAATTAGGTGGTATATGTATTAAAAAGTGATGGGAAGTACCCTACCCGACGTATAGATGGCTGTTGTTTGAAAAGAATGACTATTTTAAGAAGTATAGCAAACGCCAATTAAGTTGGCGCGAGGAGGGGTAAGTTTGCGCAGGATTAGAAGTAGTGGGGAGATTTGTATTTAGTTTTACATCAAATGTCAGATTATTCCTACCCCTGATCGTGTATCACTTTATGATCCCCTAGCAAAGACATTATGTTCCGTCCAACGGCAATGACAAATGTATTCGGACAATTACTTGAGTAGTGGGGGGTGGACGTTTTTAAAAATGGCTTCTGCACACTCCCTTCTCGCGCCAACTTAATTGGCGCTTGCTATACTAACCTTATAAAGCTTAAACTTGCCCCTCTTTGCCGAGTCTAGTTATGAGTTATTATTGTGCCCGCGCCCCTGGACCGACTTAGATATTTTACTGTCGGCATTTACCTTAAACGCAAAGGAAATCCAAAAATCGTTTCGGACAGTAACTCCTGGACTTGATCGGCCGCCAACAATAGCAAAAGATATATATTTTAGATTCTTTAATCAATGATGCTTGAAATATAATGAACGTTAAGTTTTTGAAATTCAAATTGGTAATTTTATATCGTTTATATTGTTTTAGGAAGGCGATGTTATTGAATTATGTCAAGTAAGTGACATTCGACTGGGTGGAGTACCTATAGATAAAAAGTTTCTATGTAACTTGCAAACGAAATATGGAAATGATTTAGATGAAAAATCCTTAACAATATGTAGTGGACCAGATTACATTAAAATAAATTATCACCATATTGTTTGTCCTGACGCAAAAATTGCCAAGGTAAATGTCTATTTTTAATAATCAATAATTTGTATTTATTTTAATGCATTTTTACTTTCGATCAGAAAATCTGATTCTTTTATCAAAAATTTTGCTATATAATATGATCTAAAACCACTTTTTAATAGCTGATTAGGCGAATAAATTACACAATGACAATTGTGTGAAACCGTGGTCGACAATGGAATTTAAAAGTTCAGTGAAAAAGATCCAAGTTAAATCTTGATAGCAGTTGCACGTAGTTTAAATGTTAACCATGTATTAAGGAAGCTCTCTGCTATGGATATAGATAAAAAAAATTACGAAAGGGCATCTTGAATGAACTTTTCAGAGAATCCAAGTTGGAACGATTAATTGTTTATTGTATGCTAAGTTCTTCTGAAAGTTAATACTACTAGCAGAGTTCTCGCCAAATTATCCTAGTAGTAAATAATATAGAATGATTGCAGTACGACATCTACCATTACTTAAATAAATTAATAAACACCAAGAAGCGTCATTTTATCTAGAACCAACTACAAGTATTTTCTGTAATTGGAAACCTCAACTCTGCCTGAGGACATATATGGAATGTCAGCATGAATAATAAAGTATGTCTCAGCATGAATAATAAAGTATGTTGCACCATTTATATCTTAACTATTGTCAAGATTGCTAATTAGATGTCTTAAAGACCAAAAGGAAAAGGATTTTTCCAAATTAGCTAAAGATAGCTTGAATTGTACTTTTCTTTATAAAAGTGGAGACAAGAAAGTTATTGGCTAATTACCATTACACCAATTTTTGCCAAAATTTTCAAAATAATTCTAAAGAGTAGACTTGTAACGTATTTTATATTTGTAGTTAAAAAACAAATCGTGATGAAAGCTATATGTGAGGATCAATCCCTTTATATTTCTTGAAGCATGTCATTCAAATAGGAAATTAATTGTTTTTACCACAGATAAATTATAACTATAACAGATAGCTGAATAGAATGCGAAACTTAGCACGGCATTTTAATCGAAATGGAACCCTGATGGAACCCTATGAAGCGCACAGAGTGTGTCCGTCAATCATGTGGCATAACGACGTGTGCCCTTTCTCCAATTGTTCCCGCAGAGCTCTATATGTCTTAAAATTTGTAATAAAACTCCTAGCATGCATGCAACCTGCGTTATTTTACGTTTTTCTATCTGCAAAGAACTTATCGGTGCCTTTACTCAATAAAGAAATGGAGATTAGACATGGATTGTAAATCTTCAAGTTTCAAAATCGAGTCCTATATGGTTTTTAATTTATAGTAACAATCTATGCATACGTTTTTTATCGGAAAATTTATCGAGAAGTTACCGATGCAGAAGGCTGACAGCATGTCTGAAGCGGAATAATAGTTTAAGCCACTGACAGCATAGTAGTAACTTTGAGAATCAGTGGTATAGAAAAGACTTGCCACAGATTCAGAACACTGGTTCAGAGTAAATACCTGGAATTAAATAAAAGGAAAATGAGAAAATTACATTTGAAGCGAAACCACATAACAAAGAAGTGGTAGAATTTTAGAAGTATGCATTAATTCACGTCTGAGTGGCACTTCGAGGTACATAATCCATATAAACGATTAAACACAATATTATATCAAATAAAAAGAATCATAGTTATTAATAGTGAAAATACAGCAAACACTATTACCACAGGTTTATCTGATATTACGTTTTCCTGTAGTCAATAACAGGGGAAGCAGATGTAATGCTGAAATAATCTTTTGAAATCCAAAAGAAATGCAAAAGGATCATTATGGATGCTAGCAGCCTTGAGTATTGTAGACTGTATTTTCGAAAACTATTATTTAAAATTATAACGAAATAATTTGAAACATATTTGAGTAGCTAAAACCTCACCAATTTTGTATAAAACAAAAGTCTTTTTAATAATATGAAATATTACACAGGATAAATTCTTGTTTAATTTGAAGGTCTGGTTGGAAGGTTTGAGGAAAATAACGCACAATGTTAAAGCTAATAATTTGTGCCCAATGACATGTTTAAAAAAACAGTAAGTAGAATGCTTTTATTCTTATACATATATGAAATATATGTTTTTGTAATTGACAAATTGCACACCCTCAAATGTGATGCAAAAGAATATTATAATTATTTTGATAAGTTATGGGTCTGCTAATGTTCCACTGTGATTGTGATTAAGCTGTTGGAGGATGTTAAGGGATGAATTATTATTATTATATTTAAACTTTACATGTACAGTCTATGAAGTATTTCTTCGCAGTCACATAATCAAATTTAAGTCCTAAGAATCCCTTAAAATGGCTAATGTGTATAGTATTACGGCGCATATTTATGTGTGTTAGAAAGAGATAAAGTACAATTTGTGGTTCATATTTGGGTAGTACGAACTGCAAAGAAACACTTTTTGAACTGTATGTATCAATTATTCTAATTATTTATAGCTAAAAATTGTTGGTTATTTTCTTCTTATAATCCATTTAGGAGCTTATTAAACTGCTTAATTAAATCTGGTTTATAATATTCGATTCACAACGATAGTGTGTACAAAAACCGTAACTTGTTTACTACCCGCCTTAAATTATTCTCATTTAGATATAATTATTATTTAGAATAAATAAATAGTGCATAGTTATTTGATATTTGATATTTATTTTGATTTTATTTTATTTGATATTTGCAAATAGCATTTGCAAAATTTGGTATTTCAATAAAATTAATCTTAAAGTAACACAATTATATCAGAAAGAATTTTTATAAATAATGTAAGATATGATCATTATTATTCATCAAAGTTGCTATCCAAGACTTGTGTAATTGCTACAATAACTATCATATACATATAAAAAATATAAATGAGTCATTTATATTTTTTATTCCCTTGACAAAGGCATCATGCCGAAACATGTAGAGTTGTTTTAAATATATATATATATATATATATATATATATATATATATATATATATATACTATGAAGTAATCAACCAGACCTTTAATCGCCGACTTATTAAGTTTACCTTATCATACCAAGGTCACGAAAATATTATATTATATATATATATATATATATATATATATATATATATATATATATATAATAAGCTTACATGAACTTAGAATTAATCTTCTATAAATAATATCTTCTATCGGGAGGAGCCAGAAGTCGCATGATGCTAATTCTGGATTTGGGCAGGCAGGAACATTTTGATCAGAAACGAGGTATGGTATGGCGCGTTGTCATGATGAAGGAGGGAGCCATTGGACCATTTTTCTGGTCTTTTTCTAAGTACATCGTTTCGCAAACGTTGCAGTACGTCCTCCTAATATTTGGAGTTTACCGTCGTTTCTCTTGGAACGAACTCTGATCGCATTATTCTGGAACTATAAAAAAAAAGCAATGAGCATGACTTTAGCTGACGTGCCTTCTTAGGGCGAGGAAAGCCACTCGTTTTCCATTGAGAACTTTTGTCTCAGGGTCATAGCCATGCACCCAACTTTCATTTCCAGTTCTACTTTTGCCATGAACTCCGGATCTGCGTCAAGACGATTCTTCAATCCAATGTAAATTGACACATGATATCCCTTCTGTTCGTCAGTCAAAAGTCTGAGAACCAATTTCGAACTCATTTGTCTTATTTCCAAATTATCGCTTAAAATGCTTAGCACGGACACGTATAAAGATGTTCAGTTCTTTGAAAAGCTCTCGAATAGTTAATCGCTTGTTTGAACCAAAAATTTTCGCCACTTTTTGGACGATTTCGTCTATTTTTTGAGGTCTCATTTCCGCTTTCAAGTCGTTCATACCACTTGTAAACAGTCTTCAGAGATACCAAATTATCACTATATACTGATTTTAACATTTCATGGGCTTTTTTGGTACTTTTTTTCAACTTAAAACAGAACTTAATGTTAACCCGGGTGTTTGAAATCCACAATGCGAAACAGACACGATAAACACGACCTCACTCTTCTTCTTCTTAATATAAATATAAATATTTATATTCTGTCATTTACATTTTTTATTTCCTTGACAAAGGCATCATTGCCGAAACATGTAGGGTTATTTTAACTATATATACTTTGAAGTAATAAACCAGACCTTTAATCGCCGACTGATTGAATTTACCATATCATACCAAGGTCACGAAAATATTATATATATATATATATATATATATATATATATATATATATATATATATATATATATATATATATATGTTCCGATTTCTCCCTTGTATACACCAATAATCACATTTCTATTGTAACTAGTTGAAAATGTTTAAAATAGAATTAATAATAACGTTGAATACTTTATAAGTTCACTGAATTTAATATTTTTTCTTAGAAAGAGAAACGTAATTAATAAATATTTGAAAAGCACTATTCTGATCAATAATAATACTCAATTATTGTTATTTTTTTAGTTGGATGAGATTGTGTTTCTCAGTTGATTCTCAGGGAAACGTTCCTGTGAAAGCAATAGTTCAAATTTTTGCATCTGGAAAAAACGAGAAACTTGTTTATCAATGCCTTTCTGAACTATCGTTACCTAATGGAAAAGACGATGCTATAGTAAAGAAAGACTTTACTTTTGATAAATTCTATACGTTATACCATAAAATTTGTCCCAGAAATGATATTGAAGAATTATTTAAAGAAATGTAAGTATATTGGAATTCTGTGTACAGAATATTTAAGTATTTTTAATAATGCATTAAAAATAGTTATTATAGAGTTATAAAGAGTGATTTATCGTTTGTCTTGTAATCTTTGAAATAAAATAGTGTATGCAAAATTTATGTCATTGATATATCACAAATAACTTAATTTTTAGAAACTAAATAATCAATGATTTATATTTAAAATTTAAAAAATTCACGTCAAGAATTTATTGCACCTTTTAACAACCGCAATGAATAAGTCCGGCTTAGTTACTGATTTTCGCTATCATCTTGTTATTCTTGTTCAACTTAAGAAGATAGCCTTTTAAAGTCAATTACACACTATTAGGCTCGCAACGGTGGGAGGAAAAGATTTCCGTATCATCTGCATAAGTGGATAACAATATTTGTTATAGATTCTTTCAGGATATTGACATAAAGCAATCCAGTCTCAATAAAGACTCATGCAGGATATCAGACGAGGTAAGACGTGGTGTACACAATTTTCACTATTCTGCACTTTACGACCGTCACTGCTTTCGAAAGACGAAAAAAGGTCAGGCAATAATGCTTCTCTAAATTGAAACTCTTTACATGCATATTTATAAAGACTAATCGATCTCTAGCTCTCGACAAAATATTGGCTTATTTTTCCATTCTAAGACTATAATTTTGGGACAGCGATAAACCTGTACTAGGTTCAGTCGCCATCTTATACTGTCGTGAGCAAAAAAATCGGGACAGTGTCAAAATCGTAATGTCAATTTCCTTCATTTTTTAGCATTGTAATTTTGACATTTGATTAATTTTCAAACTGTACGTCAGATTATCTATCATAGTGGCTAATTAAAAATTGAAAATACTGCATTTTTCGAAAGCTGATAAAGACAGACCTGTTACAAGTTTGGAAAATCATTAAGAACTGTATCGGATCGGTTCAATTTAATATTGGGAAAAGTTCAGCCGCAAGAATATATAAAAAATGGAGGGAAGAGGATAATTTAAATCGGAAAATAGGTCCCGAACGTAACAAAATTTCAAATCCGCAGGAAGACAAAACAATAGTTACTGAGATTAGTCACAACCCTTTCAAATTATTAAAGGAAGCTATAAAAACAATACAATTTCCTGTCTCATCTTGTAACACAATGGTTACAAGAGAATGAAATTTAAAATATATGATTGTTTCGGCCTTTACTTGATGAAATTCCATTATAACTATTAAGATAAAATAAAACAAATTTTATGAATTTCACTTTTTAATTATCACTGTAACGAGTCGTTTCGCACCAACCTGGGCTTCGTCAGACATATAACTAACTTTGTAAATAAGTTAGTTATATGTCTGACGAAGCCCAGGTTGGTGCGAAACGACTCGTTACAGTGATAATTAAAAAGTGAAATTCATAAAATTTGTTTTATTTTATCTTAATAGTTATGAAATTTAAACTTCATATTTCCCGCCCTACAGTCTTTATCTAAATCTCAATGTATGGGGATTAATGAGATATAGCTGTTACCCAGGAAGAATTTTGGGAGATTGTTCAAAATGCTTGGCATCAAATTCCTATAAATGTTGTACAAAATATCGTCGCTTCAATGTCTACAAGATTAGATGAAGTTATAAATAATAACGGTGGAATGACGAAATACTAATTATTTTAATTATATTCTTTCTCTATCGTTTTTAGTAATTTTTATTAGTATATATTGTAAAAATGTTTAATAAATGTCAATGAAACATACATTTTTGACAATTCCTGACTTACTATTATGAGTAAAGATAGCCACTTAAGTAGTCACAATTTAAACCCACGCAAAAACAGTGTCCCGTTTTTTTTGCTCACGACAGTATATAGAGGGGAAATATGGCGGAAACAGAGTTTTATCTACTATTATACAGAATCTGTTAACGATTAAATACATAAGATAGCCATCGCAAAGTAAACACCTATTCAGACTGGTGCTTTCCTGGGCTTTCTGATTTGTTTAACTTCGCCAACTGAAGTGGAGATAAATTCTTCTCCGAGCAAATCTAGAACTTATCTTATAATGTTCACAACTGCTTAAAAATTGACAATATAGTTATATTAACAATTAACACAATAATTAATCTCCACTAGCTGGATACATGAAAATGCATATTCTCGCAACACATTTTATTAATTTACCAATAGTAACTAATGTGTAGCTTATGGATTAATTGGACTATTCCTTTTTGACGGTTATTGTACCGTCAAATGAAGTGTTGCGTTTGAATTTATGATAAAAATTTATGTGCCACGTATTCAACACGATTTTAAAGTGAAGATTTTGCCATGACAGTACAGATACTTAGCTCCACTATTTTCTTCGTCATCGCTCTTAAAATAAATGCATAAGCAGTTTTTTTAGCATTTTTTCACTCAAAAAAGTTTTTCATCACGATTCACCTCTGTGTTTCCAAATAATTATTGTTAACACATCCGTTTGCACGTAGCATTCAAATTTAGACGAATAAGCATTTTCAACTAACGTTCCTGTTTCAATACATTTTTATTATACATTACGACGTGCGTAAATACAGGAAACGATTGATGATGAGTCATCCGATGATACGTCAGGTATCACAAGGCCCGGCACCGTCTAGAAAAATGTCGATGCGGAAGGAACATACGAAAATTTACCCTTGAATATAAATAGCACTCAAGAGGGATTTATTCCATTCCACACCAAATCATCGTCGAGTGATCTTATATAAATATAAATACATAAATGTTCTTATTGTTAGTTATTAGTTTTTAAATTGTTATTTAGTGTATTTCGTTTTTATTGTTAATATAGTGTGTGTTTAAATTACCGTTAGTTTTATTTAAGAACCCAGAAAGACAAGAGTATATTATATGATATAAGGGAAGAGAACATATTTTGAATGTATGTACCGTATGCGGCAAAACAAAGGTAACTGAAATTACAAACGTATTCACAAAATTAATATGTAATTATAACATGTAATAATTAACAACGACAACACATATCTAAATGCGCCGGTACAGCATGTGTTCAAAATGTGCACCCTCACGTCTTACATATTGTTCATAACGATACTTTAGATTCTTGAACATGTTGTTGAACACAGGCTGTTGCAAGGTCACAAAAAATGACTATATCTTCTCCCGTAATTCGGGAACATTTCCAGGTGGGTCACCTGATCGGAAAACATATTCTTTCAGCATCCTCCATATGTAGACATCCGGGACCGTGAGATCTGAGGAGTGTACAGGGAACGGGAATTTCGTTCCACGGGAAATAATGCGATCTCCAAAGTATTGCAGAAGAGTAAGTGACGCCCTCACCGTGTGGGCTGTAGCTCTATCTTGCTGTGTCCACTGTCGTCGCAGTGGCAGGTTTCTTGCGCGGCAAAGAGTGTGCAAATCCCGCACAAATGGGACAATAATAATGTCTCTATAGCATTCCTGATTTACTGTTAGTGCATCATCTTCAACGAAATAAGGGCCCAATATTCCGTGTCCGGATAAGGCGCACCTAATCGTAATCCGCGCACTATGCAGTGGTTTCTGTATGAGAACATCAGGCCGTTCAAACTCTAGAAAATGAGTTGTTCGGCGGTTGATGTAGTCATTAAGGTGAATATGGCTTTCATCTGAAAACCATACGTTATTGAAGAAATCTGGGTCCGCATAAGTCATGAACAACACTTGGCAGTAATACTGTTCTCGGGCCCACTCATCCATTTGAGTTAGACGCTGTGGTACTTGAATACGGTATGCGATTCCGCCTAGCTCTTTAAACATCCGCCGAACAGACCTATCACTCACATCAAGTTTCAGCGATGTTCGTCGTTCGTAGACTACACTTTAAGGACTGTAACACTTGTTAGAGAAGTCACCCATGATTCTCGTTTGTGTTAACGGTCTTCGGGCGCCCTTCTGTTGACACAAGACTGATCCCGTACAATGGAACTTCTCGATGATAGCTAGGATTGTTTTATTACTTGGTGCCCTCTTGTTAAATTACTCCTAGTAATGTTCTCTAACATGGCATAGGCTCGGTCCATTTTGACGCCCAACTCCGTATGAACGGAAATAATGCTCGACGATAGAAAGCTTCTCCTCTGTTAGAGAACCATAATTACAACACAGACCCCCAACACTAAATACGCAATATGTGAAAGTATTATATAGCAGGTTACTATGGAAACATACACCACAAACGACTGATAATTTCAGTTACCTATGTTTTGCCGCATATAGTATTTGAATGTTAGATTTCGCATTAATAATAATTAACTGCTTCTTACACTTGAGGACCTTCTTTTACTATGTCATTGATAGAATTAAAGATTTTGAAAAACATCACAGAAAGAGATAATGAAGGAATTATAGTTAGCCATTTCCAAAAAATTCGCCAATTCTCAAATTATCGATGAAAAAAAGCGTTTAGAGCAGAAAGGCTAAGTGCTATATCTACTATTCATAGATATGAAAGAAATATTACGGAACATACTGAATATATATATATATATATATATATATATATATATATGTGTTTTCTTTTAGGTTTCCGCGGATAGTAGTATGTGTTTTAACTGGATTCCGGGGTTTCTTCCGCGTTTCCACTGTTTGGTTTTCGTAAAGACCGGTGATGGTTTCTGGACGACGTTTCGGAAAAATCACATTTGCTATCTTCAGGTCTGCGATAACTGTCTGCTTCTGCTTCTGGTTATTCGTAAACCCGTAAGCAGTTTACGAGTAAACAGAAGCAGAAGCAGACATATGTATATATATATATATATATATATATATATATATATAATTTTACTGTTAATAAAAACAAAATTTGGGTCAATGTGTAATAAAATGAAGCGATTTATTGCTACGTAACGTTTCGAAACGTTTTTTTTATGGTTATACCAATATTGAATACGCAATCCTTGTTTACAATAAAATAATTTAATAATGATAACTTTATTATTTTCTGATGTGTTTGGTGAATTAAAGGATATTCTATTTTGAAATTGTTTTCTACCTGCTTTAATAGTTGAGTTTCAAAATTCAATGTGATATTTTCCTTTTCTTTCAAATACCTTACAAAAATTCTGCAGTAATTAATTGTCGCTTTTTATTCCTACGCTGCAATTATATTGGTTTAGCTTTCCACCTCCTGGTTGGTTGTTTTTCCAATCGCGCGGGAACAGAGAGAAAATTGCCGGGTACAGATAGCCCTTTTCCCGCCAAGCTTCAAACGGCCCAATCTACTGACTGACGAATCTTTTTGAAAGAATTTGTCTTCGGAATGATATTTGGTTGCTATCTAGGCACCTTTTTCTTCGAAGTCGCAGATTTTATGCACTATAAATTTGTTTCTATGTATCTTTGTTCGGCGTCGGTAGAAGATTTTTCTTTAAGTCGGAATATCTCGACTTCTAGAAGAGCTATTGTCTTACCGATTCTTTTAAAATTCGTAGATATATTATATCTATCTTTTAGCACTTCTTTAATTCTCGCACGATTACTTCCGCACAAATATAAATTTATTTTACGTAGAGTCCACGATCGTGTCTACTCGCCCTGGCGATTGTCGTGTAACCCTCGAATGCAAAACTTTTCATCACGATCGTCTTATTTTCGTAGATATTCGCGTGTACGCCATGAACATAGTTTCAAACGGTTCTAAATATTTTAAATAGATTTTAATAAAATAGAAAATTGAAGTATAGAAAAGTTAATATCAAAATAAATTATTTTAGAGAAAATTTTAAATAGAAAATAATATGTTACTTGTAAATACGTGTTCATGTTGATGCATTTTTTACATATGTCATACAATATCATTATAGCTACATTCAGGTTACAAATTTAATACAGTGTGACATTTCTCTACATAAATAACTAAATAATTACAAAAGATTGCTTGCAAAACTTGTACTTGTCTTTCATATTAAATATAAATATCGAATGGAAATAATGAAAAAGATTAACTTAATAAATACATACTATAATTAGTGTAATTCTCAAACAAAAATATATATGTTGTGCATTCCTCGATTTCGCTTCCTTGCATGTGCATGTAATTTGTTCGTGTTACTTTTTTAAACTGCTACCTAGGTGCTACCAGCATAATATATCTATATATATATATATATATATATATATATATATATATATATATATTGTTGTGAGTCAACTAACCTCATTAATTAATTCTTCTTCTAATAAGATATCGGTTCGAAGAATGTTATATCTGCAATATTCAGATTTGTGAAATATTATTTTATATTGAGAATTTTGTAATAGATTCATAATTGGTTTTTGAAATCATGATACCGTTTAATATTGTATGTTATATTTAATCTATTTTTATGTTTTGCTAATTAACAAAATTTACTTTAACTTATTTTCGCGAGGATTTTGGATTTTTAAAACCAACTATGTTTTATTTCATTTATGAACAAATTACTGTAAGCTTTGTTATTTTTATGACTTCTGTGAACATCATATTCTAAATTCGTAATTGAGATTACGTCAGTGGATTTTATTATTATTTTATCTTTTATATTATTTTATAAACCATTGTACAATTTCCTTAGAATATTTGATTTATGCTATTACAAAATTTCTTATGGGAGTCTTGACGACGAAAAACAAGATTATTGATTATTTTTTTATTTGACTGATTAAAAAAGATTTTTCATCTGCATTATATAAATTCAGTCTTTTTTTAATATTCCCTTTATATTCCTTATATATAATGTTTATGGACGTTTATTGAACATAAGGAAGTGGTATTATAAGATATCCTGGATGTATTAACCATATAAGGAAATATAGATATACATATGATTATGGAAGAATAGATTTATGTTAAAGGAACGCTCTTAAAGAAGAAATCAGATTCCTGTGTATTATTTTGGAATAAGAACACCTCATCAGGATTCTATTTTAAACACAACCTGGAGGTATACCCTGCAGGATTGGATCATAAGCATATCAGCGACTAGGATATTATCCAGTAATTTAAATCAAGCAACTGACAACCAACTTTGATGTTCCAGTTGGAAATATGCCTGTGAATTTCGTCCAAAGAACATGTTGAAATTGTGATCTTCTAAATTTAACGTATCCATCAGGTATTTAAGAGAAAATTGTAACCTATATGTTTGTAAAAGATATAACATTTCTTGCAGTCACTTATCTATATATCATTTACTCACGTCATCTCAAATGTCATATTACTTTGCTTTTAAATGTCAGATTTGGTGGTTATTTTTAAAAAATCTTGAAACTTGTTTAATTTAGATCTTGTATAATAATAATAATATAATAATATTATTTAAATATATTTATATATGTACATAAATTTGACTCATTCGTTTTATTTCATGTATTTGTAAGTGTTTGTCTGTGTATCGAGAACTTACTTCGAGACCCTAGAGATTGAGTAGTTTTCAGGCTTAATAAATATATTAACTTCTCAGATTTTATATTATTACATTATTGTCACCAGAACGTGAGGCTTTTCTCTGTTCAGCCTCTCTGTATCTTATCATTTTGACGTCCGAACGTGGGGCAATTCTCCGCAGCCCTTCGGGCTATCATATCAATATATATATATATATATATATATATATATATATATATATATATATATATATATAGTAAACCTAATCAGTAGGCGATTAAAGGTCTGTATATTACTTCAAAATATATGTATTTAAAAAACTCTACATGTTTCGGCTGTGTACGCCTTTATCAAGAGAATATATATATATATATATATAATATTTTCATGACCTTGGTATGATATGGGAAACTCAATCAGTCGGCGATTAAAGGTCTGGTTTATTACTTCAAAGTATATATATTTAAGACAACCCTACATGTCTCATTCTCTTGATAAAGGCGTACACAGCCGAAACATGTAGAGTTTTTTAAATACATATATTTTGAAGTAATATACAGACCTTTAATCGCCTACTGATTAGGTTTACCATATCATACCAAGGTCACGAAGTTATTATATATATATATATATATATATATATATATATATATATATATATGACATTTGATAAATTATTGGAGTTTTTCGGCTATATGTATATATATATATATATATATATATATATATATATATGTATATATATAATATTTTCGTGACCTTGGTATGATATGGGGGGAATTTATATTCTGTCATTTATATTTTTTGTATCCTTGATAAGGGCATCATTGCCGAAACATGTAGGATTGTCTTAAATATATATACTTTGAAGTAATAAACCAGACCTTTCATCGCCGACTGATTGAGTTTCCTATATACAGTGCTTCTTAAAAGTCCCCTCCCCCTCTTATCTTTGGAACGATTATACATTCACAAGTGAAATTTGGAAACTGAATATTTTAGTTTATAAACTTCCCTACTAGTGACGATAGATGACGAAATCGTCATAGATGACGTCACAAGGCCATTGTGACCAATAATTTTAAATGGAACGCTAGGGCAAGCGACACCTCTTTTAAAAGGTATCGAAAAAACCTATTCAATGATACTAATTTTGTTTGTGTTTGATGCAGTTTTAATGGCTCATTAGTAAACATGAAAATTTAAATTCCATTCAGTATGATATTAAATACAGATTTAAGAAATAGTATGTACTTAAAGAAATTGCTCGAAGTGACCTCCATTTACTTCCTAACAGTAAAATATCCTATTTTTAAACTCTTCTCGTACTTCTTCAAATGTGTCTGCGGAAACAGCCTCACATTCTGCAACAATACGTTGTTTTAAAACGTCAATTTTGTCAAGTTCAGTGGCGTAAACCTTCGATTTAAGGTACCCCCACAGAAAAAAATCCAAAGGTGTGAGGTCCGGTGATCGAGGTGGCCATTCCGTTGAACCTCGTCGTCCAATCCATCTACCAGGATACTCCTCATGCAAATACCGTCTTACTGCACCGTAATAGTGTGGAGGAGCACCATCTTGTTGGAATGTTATTTCCAAATTGCCGAATTCATCTGGATTATCTTCCAAAATTTCAAGGATTAACGGTTCTATTGCGTTTTGCAACATCTCCAGATAAACCTCACCAGTTAAATTAGTATTTAAAAAAATAGGCCCAACGATGTGGTTTCCCAGGATACCTGCCCAAACATTCACCTTCTGGGGAAATTGGGTATGTGTTTCACGAAACAGGTGAGGATTTGCGTCACTACCTCACATTCTGTGTATTTACATTTCCATTTAGATAGAAAGTACTTTCGTCACTAAAACAAATTGTTTTGACGTAGTCTGTCTGTTTGTTAATTTTAGGTTCCATATTTTCACAAAATTTTAGTCTTCGGTCTGGGTCGTCGTCTGAGAGTTGATGAACCATTTTTAATTTGTATGGATGAAATTTGTATTTTTTCAACACCCTGTGTACTGTACTTCGACTGACTTCACAGGTAGATGCAACTTGAGTTGTTGAAGAAGTAGGATTAACTCTTACTTCTGCCAGTATATCAATTTTTTTCTCATCAGAAATTTGTGGTCTGCCAGATCGTTTCGCATCATTAATACTACCCGTTGTTTCAAACTTACGAAGAAGCTCCCTTAAATAAGTCCTCGAAATGGGGCGATCGGGAAACCTCTCATTAAAAATGCGTTCTGCTGCATGAATATTTTGTCTAGTTTCACCAAGAATTAGGACCGCTGCTACTTTATCACCTAAAGCACGTACCATTTCGCTTCTTGAAGCACTTAAACTTTCGGCTCACAACAGTTTAACAAATTATTAAAATGTACAAAAATTTTAAAAGTACCAAAAGCTGTTAAAACAGTGAGACGTTCGTTCAACAATACACAAATTATTAAATGTACAAAAACTTGGACAATTACAAAAACGTCGTATTTCGGAGACTAACAAAAACGTCAGATTATTTGACAACTATCCAGAGGCGGAGCTTGAATTTGGAATTTTAGTATTAACTTGACAATATTGATGTTTTAAAACAACTTATTGTTGCAGAATGTGAGGCTGTTTTCACAGACACATTTGAAGAAGTAGGAGAAGAGTTTAAAAATAGGATATTTTACTGTCAGGAAGTAAATGGAGGTCACTTCGAGCAATTTCTTTAAGTACATACTATTTCTTAAATCTGTATTTAATATCATACTGAATGGAATTTAAATTTTGATGTTTATTAATGAGCCATTAAAACTGCCTCAAACACAAACAAAATTAGTATCATTGAATAGGTTTTTTCGATACCTTTTAAAAGAGGTGTCGCTTGCCGTAGCGTTCCATTTAAAATTATTAGTCACAATGGCCTTGTGACGTCATCTATCATCACTAGTAGGGAAGTTTATAAACTATAATATTCAGTTTCCAAAATTTCACTTGTGAATGTATAATCGTTCCAAAGATAAGAGGGGGGGAGGGGACTTTTGAGAAGCACTATATATATATATATATATATATATATATATATATATAAAACTCACGAGAAACTCCTAAAAGTACTAAAATCTGTAAATATTGAAATTATAGTTCAATCTCGGGTTCGAAAACAAAAATACAAAATTTAGTGAAAATATTGAATGGGAAGGTGATTATATAATGAAACAGATATGCAAAATACATATCCGTAACTGTAAACATGGACAAACACCTCGTATTTTTAGCATTTACTTCTGTTCAATACATATGTTTCAGCCATCTAGGCCTCATCGGTTGAACTAGTGAAGCAATGTATATACAAATTAATACAGATCTGTTAAACAACGGATCTGTATCTGTATCTACATTTACGCTAAAATCGTCTTCAAGCCATAACCAGTTTCGTTCTATCAGGCGACACCAATTTAATCAGTGACATCTGACGGAAGAAAGCGACTAGGCCAGAAAAGCCGACCTTCCGCTCGAATAGCAAGGCTATTACGAAAAAGCGGAAAAATACGTATATTGGTGTATATTGTCCATGTTTACAGTTACGGATATGTATTTTGCATATCTGTTTCATTATATAACAACTGCGTAATACGTGCAACGTATTGATAAATATCCCTTTTTTGTATATTTACCGCCATCTGGCGCGTGTTAATGGACAGCACCAATATACGTATTTTTCCGCTTTTTCGTAATAGCCTTGCTATTCGAGCGGAAGGCCGCCTTTTCTGGCCTAGTCGCTTTCTTCCGTCAGATGTCACTGATTAAATTGGTGTCGCCTGATAGAACGAAACTGGTCATGGCTTGGAGACGATTTTAGCGTAAATGTAGATACAGATACAGATCCGTTGTTTAACAGATCTGTATTAATTTGTATATACATTGCTTCACTAGTTCAACCGATGAGGCCTAGATGGCTGAAACATATGTATTGAACAGAAGTAAATGCTAAAAATACGAGGTGTTTGTCCATGTTTACAGTTACGGATATGTATTTTGCATATCTGTTTCATTATATAACAACTGCGCAATACGTGCAACGTATTGATAAATATCCCTTTTTTGTATATTTGCCGCCATCTGGCGCGTGTTAATGGACAGCACCAATATACGTATTTTTCCGCTTTTTCGTAATAGCCTTGCTATTCGAGCGGAAGGTCGCCTTTTCTGGCCTAGTCGCTTTCTTCCGTCAGATGTCACTGATTAAATTGGTGTCGCCTGATAGAACGAAACTGGTTATGGCTTGGAGACGATTTTAGCGTAAATGTAGATACAGATACAGATCCGTTGTTTAACAGATCTGTATTAATTTGTATATACATTGCTTCACTAGTTCAACCGATGAGGCCTAGATGGCTGAAACATATGTATTGAACAGAAGTAAATGCTAAAAATACGAGGTGTTTGTCCATGTTTACAGTTACGGATATGTATTTTGCATATCTGTTTCTTTATATAGCAACTGCGTAATACGTGCAACGTATTGATAAATATCCCTTTTTTGTATGGGAAGGTGATTGTAAATTCACACAAAATAAAATATCAGATTATTAACTAAAACCAAGAACGTTCAAGCAGTGTAGAAATAAAAAATTATGATAAAAAAGGAACCGTAGACCGAGAAACGAAGAGATTAGAGGAAGATTGGAGCAACAATAAATATTGGAAATAATGGAACTAAACTGATTTGGTCATCTAGAGAGAATGAATAATGAGAGGCTAGTTAAAAAATAATTAGTACGGGATGTGAGGTGGGAAGCAAGTGGTAAACCCAGCAACACATGGAAAAAACCTAATACTCAAGAGACAGAAAAACAACAAATAAATTAAATATATTACACTAAGAACTTATTAACATGTCGTTACTAGACCTTTAATTTATATTTATGTGCAATCTGAAATAATAATCCTAATATTTAAAATAGAGATATAAAATTAATTTGAGAATTACTGCAAAATAAATTGTTTTATAACACAGCGCATTAACAACATTACGTCACAATTAGTAGTTTTTTATAAATGATGAGGCAAACAAATACTTTAAAAATCACTAATTACAATTTCGCGTATATATTTCTATATTATTTCCAGTGCTCAAGAAAACGATTTCATTAATGTCAAACAATTAGTTAAATTTTTAAACGAAAAACAACGGGATGTTCGTCTAAATGAAATTCTTTATCCATTATACAATGAAAAAAGAGCTATCGAAATAATAGAAACATATGAAGAAGATGCGATTGCCAAAAATGAAGGAAAATTAATGAAAGATGGTTTCATCAGGTTAAGAACTTTGTTGTCTTTACAAGGTGTATTATCTAAATAAGACAAAATCAAAATTTCAGATACCTTATGTCCGATGAAAATGCTCCTGTTTTCTTAGATCGGTTGAATATATACATGGACATGAATTTACCTCTTTGCGATTATTATATAAACTCCAGTCACAATACATATTTAATTGGTCGACAGTTTGGTGGAAGATCATCTGTTGAAATGTACAGATATGTGTTACTTTCTGGTTGTAGGTGTATAGAGCTAGACTGTTGGGACGGTAAGTTCAGCAATAAATTAAAACTTTTAATAATGACATTATCAATGTTAACAATACTAGTGATAAACAATCAACAACGAAATATCTTAGTTTTTACTCTTACAAGAATCAAAACATTTTAAGGAGCTGCAATTTACGTATGTAGAAGTCAAAACAATATAATTTAGACAAATGTTTTAACATAGTGATTTTTTATAAGCGTTCTTTGTGGTGTAATTGGGTTCTGATATTTATTCCATCGAAAATTTTTTGTTTTAATAGAATCTTAAGGATATATTGGTATAATTATGACTCTGACAATAAAGTTTAGGCAATGACCTTATGCTCTCTACAAACAACTTATTGCGCAATGAGTACACAGGAGTCATAAATTTAAATAAAGTAGTTATTATTCGAATATTAGCAAGGGACGTACGATCAATATGAAAACATAGCATTCTTGAAAAATTTATGAAAGTTATACTATGCTAAAGGAAGATGACACACCTTGAAGTGTGTTTATTTTAGTTACTTAATCTTTTTACCTTTTCTATCTCTATTTTTTCTATTTGAAATTATTGTCAATATCCCATCATTTTCTTCGCTTTCTCATTGCCCTTGCCACTTTGTCAGTCAAGCTTTCTTGATTTGTTTGTATATATTCATTTCGTGGTGTTGCTTCGTATATTCTTCTTACCCAGCCTCAACTAACATTCCTCACCACTTTCGCACCTTAGAGTTGGTATTCTAAAATTACTACTTTTATTTTGTGTGTCAAAGAGTTGCACTTTATCTCTCTTGGACATCCCATTCCCATTACTTCAATTTATCTTTTCTCATTTTTCATATAGTACTTGATTCTGAACCAGTGCTTTATTAAAAATTTCTGTTTTAATCACTTTTAGATTTTCTTTATTAAGAAAACAATTACTTGTCTAGCCCTCCATCTCATGAAATTATTTTTCTTGGATATTTAAGTTTTTCCAGTTGAAGCAATTAGGTACGTTCTCTCTTTTTTCTATCTTCTGTTTCCGCTTCTTCTTTCTTCTCACTATCATTACTTTTGTATCGTCATTTTTAATTTTCACGTTTATTTCCTCGACTATGTATTTTCAAGTTATTACTTAAGTTTTCTTTTTAATTTTTAGCAAATAAGACTACGACATTTATGTACATAATTTATTTCAGATATATTTACGTTAATCAGTAGTTCAAATGCTATTGACAGAGGTATTCATTGAAGTAATAAGTCTTGCAACTGAACGCAACGGAGAGAACAGGAAAAATACCAAAATTAAAGAGCTAATCCTGAAATTATATCTCTCATCGGGACTCGGGAGTATTTCAGGTAGCGTAAGATTTGAACATATCGTCTGGTCCTTTATTTAACACTGAAACAAATGCAGATACAATTGTTGACTTGCATAGATTATATCATTACGATAGATTTTCGTTCTAAAGCTTGAAATAAGGACTCCGGGGTCGCTTAGAACAAAGTTCTGTACACTTTTCCGTTTCATAAGGAATTTATTCTTGAGGGAACTACATTGAATATTGTTTCTTATATTAAAGTTTTGTAACATTTGCTCTAACAAAATCATCCGGTATGGCACCAGAATGCCGAACAACAACATTCGGTTAGTTCAAAATGGCTTTAGTCCCGAAGTAGGTATCGTGTCACTGATCTGCCTCCCCAGACTCGTTATGTTTCTATGGTTGAAGTTGGCTGAGCAAAATTTGTGCACTATTTCTAATACCTAACACTATGTGACTAATTGTTCGAGGTTCACAACTTGCCATGGAAAAACTGCTGTGACTTTCCACAACTTGTATATTTGTGTTCGAAAGTATGCGACCTTCAAAGGTGTTTAATTTAAACTGTGTCAATGTTTTTGGATTCTGAATTATTTTTACTATTTTTAATAAGAAGGAAAGTACCTATGTTTACGTTATGTGTAATAAAGTATTTACGTTATAGTATATAGTGGCAGTTGTCAAGTTATAGATTAACATTTAAATAATTTAGGAACTTATTGAAAATTATCATTTGAGTTTAAATAGGTTCAATTAGCAGTTCTTGCGATTCTTTATTATACGCGCTGGAGGCAAGCAAACTAAACGGTGTGGGAGATACCCCATCTATCTCACCTTTCGTAGGTTGGTTAAAATTGTGCGAGGCAGTCTAACTTTTTCCGTAGTGGAGTGCGTCAAGCAAAATTATTTATTTTGAAATGCCTTGATACACAAAAGCGGAAAAAATTGAATGTAAACCTAATCTGTGATGGAAATAGTCAATGATTTGTTTGTTGCCTATCCTAACAGATCAATCGTCGGCGACATAAAATCTCGTAACTCCAGTAGGTTAGCTTTCACAGAATACAACTTTTTGTCATTGATATGTTCATTATTAATAATAATCGGATGGAAATAACCACAAAACATGTTTATTTTAAAAAGAATGATGTAAGAAATTGATAATACACAGATTTTCATGTTTTGCCTACTAGAGACCTCAACTAAAAAAATTTACGAACTTTTATAGGGATCTTTACGAGTGGAGATACGAGGTTTTCAGAAAATTTACAAAAGAAATAATTGGAGAACGAAATTTTATTAATGGACAATTTATAATACCTGCAAGAAATCAAGTACAAAATTTCTCGTTAATCAAAATACAAATTTCCATTTTATTAACGTAAAAATAAAAGGTTTTATACTTATACTATAAAGTATTAAAAAAATAAAAAATAACATACTTCAAGAATGAGGGACATTGTCATAAAATACGTGATAATCTTTTTCTAAGAATTTTTCGAAAATCTTCAAATGATTATATTTGTCTTTCGTTATGAGCAGCCTTTCTGTGTAGAGAGGAGGCAGTTCTGCGAAATGTACGGGTCTAATTTTATTGATTCGAATTGAGAGGTCTTGCCACTCATCTCCAAATCGAAGTTTGTACTGTATATTTCTATTGAGATTATACTTCCGTGCCCTAAGGTCCGTAACTGTAGAATCTCCGATTTTGTTTCCAGGACGAATTGATGTTAAAAACTTTAGATTACTAAACTTTTTAAAAAAATCGTGAGTGAGATATATTTCATAGGGCCTTGGAAGACGGCGAGCTGATCTACATATTCTTACATAATTTGCGGGTACTTCTATATTTATACCTTTCAACTTCCTCTCAATTGTACTGTGCATGGAATTTACTTCCATCTGCGTGTGGCCGCGTTCAAGATATTTTTGGACAACCACCACATTATTTGCAATAGAAAAATTGAGCAGGCCATTTGCTAAGGTAGAATTTCTATTGCGGTAATTACATCAATTACTATACTAAATAATTTGGTTCTCTTCAAGTAAATGCTTAATAGCTGCTGCTAATTGGTAAACAATCATAGTTGAAAATTCGTCTGCGGTTAACTTCCTTCTGTTTCATTCCAGATAAAACACGTACCGTCCTTGTTTTGAAGATCAAAAAATGTCATTTTATGTACCGCTAATTTTGATTTATAATACATTGCGGATACATTTGTCTTAGGAGCTAAAAGTACTGCTTGAAGGTCCATCGTAAAGGAGTTAATAGACGATGCTTTATCCTGTTGCTTTTCAGTCCCAGCTTCAACATTCCTCTCAATGTGACAATTGTAAGAGACTTCGTCAATATTGTTTGCTTTAAATCCTACACAAATATGGAATAATTGTTTGAATGCAGTCTTGCTTAGATGGTTTACACTTTTCTGTCGGCACCAGTTACTTTTATAAAATTGATACAAATCGGATTTTGATTTCCACAGAGGGTCTAAGTACAATTTCATTGTCGAAGATCGACAATAGTACGACTCCATTTTTGGAATTTGGTCAAAAAATTCTTTTAATCTTCTCATTGCCTTTTCACATTTTCTTCTAGATATATGTATACCATCATTTTCATCCCTACTATTATTTTCTAGAACATCCTCTCCGGATTTTCTATTCTTCTTTATCCAATTCCTCACCTACGCATAAGGTATGCAAAAACATTGACTTTTTTAACTTTTAAATGATATTCAATTGAAAGCAAGCGCCTTGTGTTTCAGCCTCTTTCCTATGCTTGTTTGTATACACATAACCTTTGTATATAAACACGCTTTTTCTTCTACGATAATGTCCAAAAGTCCAAAAGTGCTTTCGTTGTTTGTCGGTAGTTGAACTGCACATTAGAAGACCCTTATTATTTCTGCAGACACATCTTACTTTCGTTATCCGATTACTGTGTTTGACGTCGTACATCAAATTACCTTCAGCATATTTCTTTCTTCCACGGTATGTTTTTCCCTTTTCTTTCTTACTTCGTTCTTCTATGGCAGTCCATGTATCTGTATATCTTTTGCGAGCTTTTCTTCTCATGCTGTGAGTTTTATCTACTTATTCTTCTTATGAGCTTAAATGTTAAGATATATCGGTATCATCTGCATCATTTACTGCTGAAGATCGTTGATCTGATGATTGAAGATTATTTTCAATTATTTCTGGTGTGGAGGCATTGATTACTGAAACTTATAAACCGTTTTCTTCGCAAATGTTCGGCAATTCTGTTGGATTTTCTTGCTCGTTAATAATCATAATCGACAAATTGGAAAGATCCAACTCATCTCGGTCTAAAGGTTCTAAAATATTGTTTTGCAACGTCGAAACATCTTGTGCTGCAGAATCATTGTTAGACCGATTTTCGACAAGGTTTCCATTAACAGATAGGGAAGAAATAACGTTATTTGAAGAATCTGCAGCGGCTCCAACTTGCAAAAGTGCGAGTTCGATCATTTTCTTTGTGTACTGTAACAAAATAAAAGTTTTTAAAACTAATCTCGCAACAAAACAGAATTTGTTACATCACTTTATTAAAATAGATTATTTAACTTAGGAGCCGTTCAAGTATTACGTAAGCAGAATTTTAGTAATTTTTAGCCACTCCCCCGTCAGCAAAAGTAAGCAAAGCTCTGACCGCCCCCCCCCTCTTATGCTTACGTAAGTAAGCTTTGGTACAATTTTTACAAAATCTGTTTAAGTTTATTTATTGTTATTCATGAGCAACTATCTATCATAGTTATTAAGTCTATCACAATGATATAAGCAATTTATAAACTATAAAGAAATTTATTGCACATTTAATATTTATTCAAGCAAATCATTAACATCCTATTTAAATATTATATTATTAACATTGCTATATGCCCCCACGAGCACTAGACTTGCGCCGACAAATATCTTCCTAAACTTACCCAACTTACCTATAACACATGGTTGCCCCGGAGATTTTTTGGCTAAAGGGCTAACTCAGTTAAGAGGCGAGTTGCGGGGAGGTTCTTACATAAAAAAGGGCGCCACCATGTTTACCTTTAGCCAACAGAGAACACAGACTCTGCCGTAGTAAATGGATAACTTAGTAATCTCGAATAAGTTGACATTAAAATTAAAAAAAAATAAAAGAAAACAGAGTTCATAACAATAACAACTACATTTATTATATAGGTAAACAAAAATATATATATATATATATTGTTGTGATGCATGTTATCCAGATAGAGCTGCATCTAAAATAGGAAGAATAAGACATACAAAGTGAAAAAGGGTTATAATATAATGGTTATATAAATAATATTATTAAGTCTTAGTAGTATCGAAGTGCATATGTATTTTTATAACGATCATTTCATTCTTTAAATTTCTATATACATTTTCCTTTCATTATTTAATTTTATTATATCATATTCAAATTTTCAAATATTAGCGCGAAAAACATATTCAAATCCATATGCAACTTTGTATTATATCGACACTAGTAAGACACGCCTACAAATTGACATCACGCTAGGTTTACATTTATCATGCGCAGTATGCGATTTGTATCATTCAAATTTATCTTAACCTAACTTGGTAATTTATAATATAATTTTTAAAATCATTTAGATATTCTAAATTAATCAAATTCTTTTTATATAAAATTGTTAAAAGGGTAAATCATCGAGATTATTGATATCAATAGATAGCGTGTTTGGTAATATTCAGACAAGTGCTGTCGGATAATTCGATCCTTGAATTTGAAAAATAAATAGACGCATCTTTTTAGACCAAGCCTTAGAAATCTTGTATAAAACACAAATTTAAATTATAAATTCAACTAAAAGTGATAAAAAGTATCCAGAATATTAATTAACTCGATCGTCAAGTGAATTACTACAAGAATTTTCGGTAATAACGAACTTTCAAACAATATAGCGTCACAGACGTAGTTCCACCGAAAACGATAGAAAATCAGAAGAAATATATATAAGAATCCATCGCCGAACTTCAACAATATAGTCTAACGTACATCAACAACGATACCTGAAATTCTACAGCCAGAAACGAGCGCAGTGAGTAATTAGGCACCGAAGACGAAGTCCGAGGAAAATCTTCGATAGCGTCTGCGTAAACAGCCACCTACACCGCCATCATTTTGTGCTGCACCCGAACATTTTTGGATCACCGAGGATCTTCCCAATTCACACAGACGATCTACAAACATACATCAGCATCATTATTATAACAGGTTTTCAGATAATATTTATTTTTTTTTCAAAAATTAAATTCTTTAAACTTTTATTTTATAATCTTCTCGAATTATTTACCTAATCTACCACGTCCTGTCATGATCTTTATATTTAATTAAACAACCTATTTATATCTTAGAGATAACCATAAAAGGGTACTCACCATAATTGTAATAAGAGTATTCACATTTATATACATATTATTTATTAGTTTAACACACATAACCTCTTTTCACATTAGTAACACCTTGTTGTTTATGCGTATATGCAGTTTCGTTAATATCACATTTGTAATACGTTATATTTTTACAGTTTCCTTTAATTTAATAAACATAATATTTTTAATTTTACATGAATCTTTTATTTGTTCATATTTATTTGTAGGAGTTATTATATTAAGCGTCAACATTAATATTATTCTCTTTTTTGGAAGCAACAACCTAAAACTCACAACGAGCCCGAGATCACCCACATTTAGTAAAGTTTTATTAAATATAGTTTCTTGCTTTCCGACTAGTTGGCTATTTGAGATAAAGATAGCGCAATCTGGGGTGAGATTTTATAAATTAAGGCGCCCGACTAATCTTTTCAAATACATAATTTTATCTTACACTTTTATCTCATTAACATTTTATAATCTCACCACAGTCCAGTAAAGGGGGACGTTATCAATTGTCGCCGACAACGTGGGCCTGTTGCTTCTTGTTGATAACTCATCTACAAAGTTAAATATTGCAAATAATTGATACTTTTCAAATTGTTTCATATATTATATAGACAAAAAGGTGTAGATTATTATTGTCGTTGTGTGTACATGTTTTTCCTATTATAACAGCAGATTGTTACCTTTATTTCACTACATCGCAGACTTTGGAGGATTCTAGGACATATTAAAGGTTAGTGAAAGGGAAAATATCACCTTGTGCTTACGTTATTTTATTTAACTTTTGATTCACTAATAAAATTACGGTGTCTCGAGTATTATTATTCATATTTTAAACATAACTTTGTATTTTTCAACTATTTATTATTATCATACTTTTAAAATAAAGGATACATCTTTATATAAATTCATTAAACTTTATAAATTTAATAAATATCAAAATGGATACTCGTCATAGAACCAAAGCAGTTAAGGACAGTACTGAAGAAGATAGGGTTGAACAGGGAGACATTCCCGTGGCACAAGCGTCTACAACTGAAGGGGTAAGTCCACCAGACATTGGCCAGGTAATGAATATGTTACAGATATTAATGATACAAATGACCGATTTAAAACAAGATAACAAAGACTTAAAACAAGACAATATAAATATGAACAACAAATTAGATACAAATAATAAGGAGTCAAAACAAGATAACAAAGACTTAACAAATAAATTAGACACTAACAATGAAAACTTAAAACAAGAACTAACTAATATGAAAATAGACATAAGCAACATGAATAGTGATCTAACAACTAAATTAGAGATAAACATGAACAATATTAATCAAAAATTTGAAATAAATAATGCAAACATCGATAACAAATTAAGTGCTTTCAAAGTTGATTTAGAGGGTAAGATAGCAGAAATTTCTACAGCTCAGAAAAACATGGAAGAAAACGAACTTAAGTACTTAATTAAACTTGATGAAACCGTTAATCTACAGAATTTACATTGGGCTAAGCAGTTAGAGACCGCAACTACTGAAATTCAAAATAATACTGAACAGAGACTTAAAACTACAACACAAGACATACAACAAAACATAGACAAAATGATTTCTGAAAATAATAATTTGTTTAATACAAAATTGACCAATTTTAACAAATTAAATAATGATAACACAGAACAATTAAAATCATCGTTAAACCAATACAAAGATCATAATAAACAAGAAATCAATATTGTCAGACAAAATTTAGATACTATAACTATAACTAATAATGAAAATTATACGACTACACAGACTAACATTAAACGATTGGAAAATAAAATAAAAGGCTATTTTACATCAACTAATTATATTAATACTAATAACAGCTCTATAAAGATAGAAAATTTACATCATTTCGACGGGGATATCACACGTGTACATCCTATGACGTATCTTAGTTGTCTTTTACGCTACTTAGAGGATATACCTGAGGAGAAGCAGAGGATGGAGGTCATACGAGTAACTTTACGTTACAGTGCACAAGAGTGGTTTCAAAGAATTGAGGACCATTGCAATTCTCTTGACCAATTTGTTACACTCTTTAAGAAAAATTATTGGGACGAAACGCAACAAAACAGAGCTAGAATACGGTTGTTGACAGGCAAATATCGATTGGGACAAGTATCACGCGAGACATACGCTTCCCGTATCTATAACCAGTGTAAACACCTGAATGACATGGAAGAATCAATGATTGCCAGGCAGCTCCTAAATCATTTCATCTACACCGATACACAGGCTATCATATGTCAAAGAGTTACGGATATGGACTCTCTCATAGACATAATGAGACGTCTAGATGATTATTCGGAGAATAACCTTCAGCCACAACACATATATCGCAATCCCAACTCTCGCAATCATCCGTCACAAAATTCAAATAATCCGAACAATAACCCAAATAACTCACCACCGCAACGTTATAATAATTTCAACAACAATAATAGAAATCAAAATTTTACAAGATCATATAATAATAATAACAATTCTAACAATAATATGTACTATGATCGTGATACTAATAATTCAAACAATCCATCAAATAGACCTAATTACAACTACCAGCCATCCAGATACAACAGTAATAATTATTTCAATAATTACAATCGCACTACGGATCGACAAACAAACAATAACAATACAAACCATAATACTAATCAACAAGGAAGAGGATTTAATCATATCCGTAATCGTGGACGTGGTCACGTAAATAATATTAACAGACGTCATCGATCTGTATCGCCGATACGAACAAATATGGAGGAGGTATTAAAAAAAACGCCAATTTTAACAGAGGACCTCTACACCAACCCAACACAAGGCCCATCATCAGCACAAAATTAATAACCCATGACGACTGTAACATACCTTTTAAATTTGAAAATATTACTTTCTATCAACATCCGGAAGAATTCATTACTGTAGAAGATGCAGGCAACCAAACTACCCAAATATATACTTTACCTATTGTAAAATTAAAATTCGAAAATATCTTTTTATATTGCTTAATCGATACAGGAGCGGAAATAACTTTATTAAAGGCAGAGAAAGCTACGAATATACGGGGATACGAGAAGAACATTGTAAAAACGAAAGGGACAGATATCATTGCAGCGAACGGAAAACGCATGGGGACGGTAACAAAACAATTATCAACAGAAATATTAGTCGACAAATCAAAATACATCATACATTGCTATATTATAGATAAACTACAATACGACTGTATTATAGGTATTGACAGTATTAAAAAACTCAAAATGATCTTAGATTTCGAAAATGGTATACTAAATATAGATGTGAATAAAGTTATATTTGAAAAACAATTATCAGAAGAAGAGTTAAAAGGTTATAACCTATATAAGAAGGAAGTGCTTACGAGTGAAATAAATAATATTATATTAAATAATGAACCGTGCAATAGAAGAGATTACGAGGGGAATAATGAAACAGATGGAGAAATAATAGAATTTAATAATACAAATATTGGAATAGAGAGAATGGTAGTTAGGCAAGGAACGAAGGATTGTCACGAGCGAGGAGATGTTATGGAAGTTAGAATGGATAATCAAGTAGTGAAAACAATTAATAATTATGATGATATAAAGAATTTTATAGAGAACTCTAAGATACCAGATACAACTGTCATACCCGACTTAATAGCAATTTTATACAATAATATTACTCTTATTAACAATGATGTAGTGTTTGCAAAAGGATATCAGCATCCGATTAAAATAGATAACGAAGACCCACTAATTAGTAAAAATTACCCCATTCCGTATCATTATCAGCAGAAAGTAAGTCAGGAACTGGAACGATTAGAACAGACTGGCATTATAGAGAAGTCAAATACCTACTTTATAAATCCGATAGTTATAGTTCAAAAGAAAGACTTATCTCTACGCATATGTTTAGATGCAAGAGCATTGAACCGAAGAATTAAACCCGAATTCGAAATGCCGCAAAATATCGATGTATTATTAACAAAATGTGGTAATAAGCCCATATACAGCAAGTTAGATCTTAAGAACGCATTTTGGCTTATCAACTTAGAACCAGAATCAAGAAGGTACTGTGGTTTTCTAGTGAATGGTATTGTTTATCAATTCAGAGTGTGCCCATTTGGCCTAAAAACATCGCCCGCCGCCCTTATTAGATTTTTACATAAAATATTGGATAAATACGACGAATTCGCATTACATTATCTTGATGATATAATAATATTTTCCGAGAGTGTCGAACAGCATTTACTGCACCTAAAAATTATTCTAAATACTTTAACAACAGAAGGTATGAAATTAAACCTTTTAAAATGTCAATTTTTCCGTCACGAAATAAATTACCTTGGCTACGTGATAAATAAAGATAACATTTTACTTGATCCTACACGCCTGGATGAAATTAAGAATTATACAAGACCTAAAAATCTAAAAACACTACGAGGATTCTTAGGGGTTCTTAATTACTATCGCAAATTCATATCCCATTATAGTGAAAGAACTATACCATTATTAGATCTATTGAAGAAAGGCAAGAAATGGTCGTGGACCGCAGAACATGAAAGTTGTTTTAATCTGTTGAAAGAAAGCTTTGTTGAAAACTTAAAACTTCACCACCCTGATTTTACATTGCCGTTTGTAGTTAGAACTGATGCATCACATCAAACCATCGCAGCGGAGCTTGTTCAAATCAAAGATAACATCGAAACACCTATATACTTCATTTCACGAACACTCAAAGCATGTGAAACCAGATATACAATATCGGAGAAAGAGATGTTAGCTATTGTTTTTGCACTTACAAAGTTAAGATATTACCTTATTGGAAAAAGTTTTACGCTAGAAACGGACCATAAAGCTCTGGTTAACATAATGAGTTGCAAACTGAATAATAGTCGCATTTACAGGTGGACGTTGCTCATACAGCAGTACGAATTTAACATTGTATACAAACCAGGTAAGGAAATGATAACAGCAGATGCTTTAACACGACAGGACGGGGATGTGAAACGACAAAATATTTGCATAAATTTGGTACAACTTCAAAGACAGGGAATATTTTCCATCAACAAGCTTTTATCTATACAATCAGGTCCAGATTTCACTGAATTACATCAACAGTTAAAGGAAAAGGGAACTTACAAAGGCATGTCACTTAAGGATAATTTAATAGTAAAACAGATAGGTAGGAACATCGTATATGTCACAAATGAGAAACACACCAGGGAGATAACGGAATATTTACATTATTCATACACGCATATAGGAGGTAGAAAATGCTGGTTACTGTTTAGAGAGGCATTCTACTGTATCAATGATGAGAGAATCATCAAAAGCGTAATTAAACACTGCAGAACATGTGAACTTGCGAAGGACAAGAACTTTACGAATACCAATATCTGCCACAATATTGTAACTTACGACAAGTTAGAATTGATATCTATAGATTTTCTTTCAAACTTAATACCAAGTACGAAAGGTTATAGAAATATTCTTGTGATTTGTGATATCTTTTCCAAATTTATCAAACTTATTCCTACACAGAAATGCGACACCAATACTGTACTACAAGCGTTAACAGATTATTTTACCCAATTTGGAAAACCATTAGCAATACTATCCGATCACGCTACGTACTTTAACAATGACAGATACAAGGACTTTCTACATTCGCATAACATCCGCACCTACTATACATCAATACGTTATCCACAGGGCAATCCAACAGAACGATATATACGAGAAACTCTGAAATATTTAAGAATACTTCTACATGACAATCATAATAAATGGGCTAAATATTTACAACAAATAGAACACACCATTAATAACACACCCAGTACAGTTCATAACCATTGTCCCATAACAATTTTTACTGGTCAGCCACCGCAGAGACCTTGGACAGATCCAGAAGCCATCAACTTCAACGAACGACTTATAGAAGTAAGAGAGAAATTATTGACAAAGAAAATTAAATGGGAAAGAAAGAGGAATACCGTTGATAAGAAATATAAGACATATAATCTTAATGATAGGGTAATAGTGAAAAGATTGAGAGTAACTGATCTTAAAAATAAAATAATGGGAAAACTGCGAAAACCATATCAAGGACCTTATATTATTAATAGAATCTTAGGCAACAATACTTATGAATTAATGGAAGAAGAAACCGGGTACATAAAGGGTAGATACCATATTTCGATGTTGCAGGATTATTTAACGGAACAGTAATATACAATTGAACAAATACAGTCATTAAAATTATTAATTACATTGAAAGGTATGTTATAGCTCGCAAAATACATCAATTAAATGAATACTACAACTAAACTATTGTTATATAATTACAAATAAATATACTTAAACAAGAAACATTAATTTAGACTGGATAATTTGAATTTGGACAGATTGAATAAATAAAGAGAAGTTACAAAGAAACAATAGAATAATAGTTGATAATAAAAAAAAAAAAAAGGAAGAAAAGACTTTGGTATACTAATATAATGTTAAGGAAGTTCATCACACAAACAAACATTTCGTTTTTACAATTCATAAAGTTTTTATATTAAGGTGTTAACTTATTTTTCTTTCTAATTGTTTAATTCGAACGACACGTAATAAGTTTAGAAAAACAAGGTTGTTATCTTTCATTTCCTACATCATCTTCAGCGAAAAGAATGTCCTCATTTGTACATTCCGACATTTTTTCGACGGGGACATTGTTGTGATGCATGTTATCCAGATAGAGCTGCATCTAAAATAGGAAGAATAAGACATACAAAGTGAAAAAGGGTTATAATATAATGGTTATATAAATAATATTATTAAGTCTTAGTAGTATCGAAGTGCATATGTATTTTTATAACGATCATTTCATTCTTTAAATTTCTATATACATTTTCCTTTCATTATTTAATTTTATTATATCATATTCAAATTTTCAAATATTAGCGCGAAAAACATATTCAAATCCATATGCAACTTTGTATTATATCGACACTAGTAAGACACGCCTACAAATTGACATCACGCTAGGTTTACATTTATCATGCGCAGTATGCGATTTGTATCATTCAAATTTATCTTAACCTAACTTGGTAATTTATAATATAATTTTTAAAATCATTTAGATATTCTAAATTAATCAAATTCTTTTTATATAAAATTGTTAAAAGGGTAAATCATCGAGATTATTGATATCAATAGATAGCGTGTTTGGTAATATTCAGACAAGTGCTGTCGGATAATTCGATCCTTGAATTTGAAAAATAAATAGACGCATCTTTTTAGACCAAGCCTTAGAAATCTTGTATAAAACACAAATTTAAATTATAAATTCAACTAAAAGTGATAAAAAGTATCCAGAATATTAATTAACTCGATCGTCAAGTGAATTACTACAAGAATTTTCGGTAATAACGAACTTTCAAACAATATAGCGTCACAGACGTAGTTCCACCGAAAACGATAGAAAATCAGAAGAAATATATATAAGAATCCATCGCCGAACTTCAACAATATAGTCTAACGTACATCAACAACGATACCTGAAATTCTACAGCCAGAAACGAGCGCAGTGAGTAATTAGGCACCGAAGACGAAGTCCGAGGAAAATCTTCGATAGCGTCTGCGTAAACAGCCACCTACACCGCCATCATTTTGTGCTGCACCCGAACATTTTTGGATCACCGAGGATCTTCCCAATTCACACAGACGATCTACAAACATACATCAGCATCATTATTATAACAGGTTTTCAGATAATATTTATTTTTTTTTCAAAAATTAAATTCTTTAAACTTTTATTTTATAATCTTCTCGAATTATTTACCTAATCTACCACGTCCTGTCATGATCTTTATATTTAATTAAACAACCTATTTATATCTTAGAGATAACCATAAAAGGGTACTCACCATAATTGTAATAAGAGTATTCACATTTATATACATATTATTTATTAGTTTAACACACATAACCTCTTTTCACATTAGTAACACCTTGTTGTTTATGCGTATATGCAGTTTCGTTAATATCACATTTGTAATACGTTATATTTTTACAGTTTCCTTTAATTTAATAAACATAATATTTTTAATTTTACATGAATCTTTTATTTGTTCATATTTATTTGTAGGAGTTATTATATTAAGCGTCAACATTAATATTATTCTCTTTTTTGGAAGCAACAACCTAAAACTCACAACGAGCCCGAGATCACCCACATTTAGTAAAGTTTTATTAAATATAGTTTCTTGCTTTCCGACTAGTTGGCTATTTGAGATAAAGATAGCGCAATCTGGGGTGAGATTTTATAAATTAAGGCGCCCGACTAATCTTTTCAAATACATAATTTTATCTTACACTTTTATCTCATTAACATTTTATAATCTCACCACAGCCCAGTGAAGGGGGCCGTTATCAATATATATATATATATATATATATATATATATATATATATATATATATTATACCAGAGAGGTATAGGTATGGAGCAAACAAAATACTTTTTAAATAGTTGGAATATCATTGATCATACTAATATAGTATTCTAAACTATAGATTATTGCATAGGTAATCCATTAAAGCTTTAATGAACCTTACACAGGTTCGATACACTCAGTATATGCAATAAGTATTTAGGTGTTACACACAGATAAAAATTAATAATGAAATGAATTATTAAAACATAATGTATTCACATAGTCGGATACTTCAATCAGATAGTAATATAAAAATAAAGGTTCAGTCTGTACATGCAGAAATATATGTTTAAGAATAAAAAACTGTAACTAGAATATTTTTCTATAATTGTGAAAATTCACCAATTAAATGGAAAATATATTATTTAAACAAAATAGATATAAAAATTACATAGGATTCCGTTACTGATAAAAAAAATATATTAAATTTAATTGACTCAAATTTCATTACTTTAAAACAAATCTGACATGTGAGATTGATACTATAAAAAAAAACACTATTAAAATTTAAACTAGAAAACTTATTAAGCGATTAATATATGAAATGAACTTAGTTAAATTTTGTATTGAGGCAAGAGAAAAAAAAATTAAATGGTGAGTAGAACACCATGTTTTAGGACGCCATGCGTTCCTCCAAAATCACTAATATATTACTTTCTGGGACTCTGTCACAAAAAATGTTATTCTACACACACTACCTTGCGTGATAGATGACCCTTAGATCCAATTGCGTTGATTTCCTGTGTCCGGGTAATTAGATGTCTGCGGATGAAATCAATCTCTCTAATTAGGTGGATTTCACATTAGCCGATACTAACAAGCAGTTTTTCTTAGCAGATAATAACTTAGCAGTTTTCCTCAGCGGATATTAACAATGCAGTTTTTCTTAGCGGATACTAACAAGCACTTTTCTTAGCGGATACTACCAAGCACTTTTTTTAGCGGATACTAACAATACAGTTTTTCTTAGCGGATACTAACAAGCACTTTTTCTTAGCGGATACTAACAAGCACTTTTTCTTAGCGGATATTAACAGCCCTAAATAAATGAGAGAAAGAAAAAGAATAAATGGAAGATTCCAGAGTAATATAATAAACGGAGAACAATGCTGTGATAAAATTACGGACGTCCCCTTATCTCAGAACTCACCTAAAGCAAACACGTGGTCGTAAAACTTTCAAATCCAGGGAAAAAATTCCTCGATTAAATAACACTATACTTGTGAATTTAATGAAATAAAGTCAATTCGTCAATTCCTGCAAGCCGCAGAACAGTAACACTGTTTTAATTCAAAATGACTTTTAGTTTTAACACTCGTTGTCTTACTTCAAAGCGGAATCGTTAAGAAGAGAACCTCCAGAATGATTGTGCGTGAATTTAAGCAGAAAGATGGATACGTCATTACTAACAAAAAAAAAACACTACCCCCAGACAGAATATTGAAATAAAAGATAGATAATTACTCAGATATCCTGACCGGATTAAAAAGCAATTCAGGAAGCCAACATCAAAAATTCATTAATTAATCTGCAGTAATTAAGGGTTTATAACCGATTAAAAATTATACCAACAGTTACAGCGATCTATAACCAAAAGTTTAACAAAGTCTCGCTTAGATGTCTCTCCAAGCAAACCAAAAATGTAAAGACCAGAATTAAGTGAAAAATGGTTATTCGATAAATTAAACTATCCTAATAGGTTTACAAAATTCTAATAAAAAATATAACGATATCCTGTTTACCTACAATTGCCTAAGTGGAACAATAATTGAAATATAAATTTAAATATACGAACCATGACTTCGCATTAAATTTCCAAATGTCAAACTTGTGCATAAGTATATTCAAAACTCTGGAGTAAAAATGGATATAGGAACATCCAAAATATTTTAACATACAAACTTATATGAAGATATTAGAGTTTGAAATGGCCTATGATATTCGATAATTAGCAATTAAAGTAAATAAATTATATAAAACGATAATATTGAATGTTGAACAGCCTATGATGACTTAGAGTTAGCAATTAATTTAAATAAATTATTAAAAATGCCCAAACGGTATAAGGATCATTTTTAAAGTGTAACAACATATGAACGACATCTATTTATTTTGTTCTATTTAAAAATTTGGTAAACTAAATTGATCGTCCTCAGTCGAAGACACTTGTCAGTCGAAGACACTTGAACTTGTGCATAAGTATATTCAAAACTCTGGAGTAAAAATGGATATAGGAACATCCAAAATATTTTAACATACAAACTTATATGAAGATATTAGAGTTTGAAATGGCCTATGATATTCGATAATTAGCAATTAAAGTAAATAAATTATATAAAACGATAATATTGAATGTTGAACAGCCTATGATGACTTAGAGTTAGCAATTAATTTAAATAAATTATTAAAAATGCCCAAACGGTATAAGGATCATTTTTAAAGTGTAACAACATATGAACGACATCTATTTATTTTGTTCTATTTAAAAATTTGGTAAACTAAATTGATCGTCCTCAGTCGAAGACACTTGAATTCATGACTGTAAATAAATAAATATTGCTAACGGAATCACCATTCAGGCACCCCGTCCCCCATGTCATCAAAAATAAACAAATCAGAGACCCCCTTTTGGTGCTTACGTAATATTTTAACAGCGTCTTACTTACGTAATAGACGAGCATTTAACTCAAATTGCAAATTGTTCTTTTAGCAGAGAAACTACTAATCGAATAGTCACGTCATGAATACTGCCATAGGGAGACTTACGGAGTTACAAGATTATCGTAGAACATTTTTCATGTTGTAGTTACAGGGTTTTCTTGTTATTTACCAATTAAACGCAGAATTGTTTTAAAGTTATAAGGATTTCGCATTATCGTATAGTTTCATCTGACAAAATACAGCAGTCGACCTGCTCTGGGCCTGCAGACTGTACAATGGATAGGCACATAGGATTGAGTGGGGAGGGAAATATAAGGAAAAAAAACTTTCTATCGCAAACGATTTAATTATTTTGTAACTAGTGGCTTTTAAGATAATGTCACAAACTTGATTATTTCTTTCGAAATTTATTGCACTTTTGTAATAACTAGAGGTTTTTTTTCTGATTATTCAAATATGTTAGAAACATATTTATAAATAAATTTCCAAAAGTTTAAATACCTTTATGACACATTGAACATACTTCTCATAACTCTGCAAGATTCTTCGATCTTTGCTTTATGTGCCTCCAAAACGATCTACTGAATTATTGTTTTGAGTAAAGGTATTAATGCAAAATGAGTAATTAAAATTAATTAACACTTAAAACTATGAACAATTGCGAAAGCCCGATTTAAGAGCTTGAAGTGAAGAGTGCCTGTCTTAGCGACTTGATCGAAAGATAAAAAAAAATATTCAGTTAATTAAAGATATAACAAAAAAATTGAGGATCACCATAAGTAAATATTTCTGAATTTAGGTAAAGGAGAAGATGAAGAGCCGATTATAACTCATGGTATGGCAATGTGTACTATCATTTCTTTCAAAGACGTAATTTACGCCATTCGTGACACTGCTTTTGTAACATCGGAGTATCCAGTTATACTTTCTTTTGAAAATCATTGCTCTAAAAAACAACAATATAAACTAGCTAAGTATTGCGATGAAATTCTGGGCTGTATGTTACTCAAGGAACCTCTCGAAGATTATCCATTAGAGCCTGGTAGACCACTTCCTCCATTAAGTTCTTTGAAAAGAAAGATTCTTATTAAAAACAAAAGGTAAGTTTGAAATAAGAAAATTAATTCCATGCTTAAGTAATTAAGTTATATGGTGGCAACTATTCAATAATTTTAAAAAATTCTAATTTTATTTTAGATTGAAACCTGAGATTGAGAAGCAAGAACTTGAATTGTTTAAGCAAGGTCATTTTGTTATTGAGGAAGAGGAAGAAGAAGATGTAGAACTTATATCTCCAACAATAATCGCATGTTCACCAACATTTCCAAGTATACCTCAGGTATTTTTTACAACTACTAAGTCGGTGCATATGAGATGCCGGTTTTTCCATTTGTGCAGATATAGTGCGCAATATTGCCCGAAATTTGTGATAAAAAAGAAATTTTTAATATCAATGAGTCAAGTGATCTTTGTACTACGTGAAATTAATACTTATTTTTTATTTGTTTATTTTTTTAATGACCCAAAATGAGTATCAGTGAAATACACATTCTAATGCGATGTGAATTTAAACGGGAAATAGTGCGGCGGTTGCAACTCACAGCATAAGCAGATTTTATGGTGAAGCTATTGGTTCAAGAAGTTCTGTAGCTGATGGGAGTCACTTAAAAGTGGGTCTCGAGGCAGGCCTAATAACTTGGGTGATGGCATTTTTAGGACTTTAGTGGAAGAAGATCCAAAACAAACGAGAAAATTTATGGGCAGATTAAAGTTGGATAAGTGAACATTCTCAGAGAAATAAGTTAAATAAACTAAGTGCATGTTATATGTATGTATTTGATAAAAAATAATCGCGAAACTTTTGTTAGACGAATTAGTGACATGTAACGAAAAATGAATATCAAATAATAATCAACGTGGAAATCTTAGAAATACGAATACGCTATGGTGAAAGCAAACAGGTGCAGCCAACATATTAAACTGTATGATAAATTTAAAAGATGCCATCAACTCTCATAAAGAGGCAGGGATTTATTCTGTTACACTATAATTCAAGACCATACCCCAACCCTGGCACAAATAGCCGAGTAATGGTACAGCAGTACAATCAAAGAAGCGCTTCTAAGGATAACTGGCTTACTGCGAGAAACGTAGTCAGTTAAAACTTAAATAGCCCATAAACTCATTTGTTCCGTCAAAATCTCCAGATACAGAGAGAGGTTACCCAGTTTCACTACAAAGGTGTCCAGATCGTTTCCAATAAACACAACCGATTATCTCTGAATTCAAGGTAGCTTTGACAAATGTGTGAGAAAACATGGAGGTTAAAATCATCACAGATGCATTGATTTTATAGGGTGGTGGTGAAGCCAACTCTCAGATATACATCCTTGGCGTGGTGTACATAAATGCCTATAGCGATGTTATAACTAAACAAAATACAAAAACTTGCTTGTTTTGATATTATGGGGGTGATGAAGAGTAGTATGGCAGCGCTAATTGAGGCTCTAATGGATTTTCCTCCACTTTACTTTATGATAAGAGTAGAGGCAGGGTTAGGATCTTGCAGTTATATCAGGTCACACTGGTATTGGCAGACATATGGAAGACACATGCCTTGATATGAAAATAGACCACGTGATAGACAAAAAAACCTTTTAATCACTTCATTTGAGGTTAAAATATCGTTAAATATCGCTTCTCTATGTGTAATTTTTTTTTACATTTAATTATAAAAATTGACCTTTTCATAAAAAAAACAGGTGAAAAAGAAGCCATAACAAAGCAAACTATATCAAACTCAGAACGAAAAGTCAAGAAATAATAATGGCTACAATAGGAATTATATCTAAAGGTGTCACTTTGACAGCTTCAACAGCAACTGTTACTTTGACAGCTATAACTAAAATTGGATTGTCTCACCAAAAGTCGGCCAAAAAACGAACTCCACACTTAATCGGGAACACAACTAATAGATAATCAAAGTTCCATTAATAAAAAACACCACAAAAATACGCAAAATTATAATTTCGAATCTAAAACGCAGAACACATTTGAAGATATCAAATATGTGGCACCCTCGATTATTATATTATTATTAGGTAATTGTCCCAGAAAGAGACAGATGGGAACATCCTGCAAAAGATGCAATACGGCTCGCAGTTTTTCCCTGGAAAAATACGCGTCTGTATTTCAGGTAGAGGTCTATACAAAGTTACCGCTAAATAGCGTCCCAGCTTTGCCAGTCTAATAATACGTATACATGAAAATCGAGATAAGAAATTTCTTTGTAATTCATCAAAAATTTCCAAATTTTTACAGTTAAAGTGTTGTTAAAGTCGGTCCATATCTTTGTTTATTCTATATTTATCGAAATACAGCTGTAATTAAATTTCATTGACCTGCAAAAAAGTCGATAGAATTCCGGACGATACTTTTAACATAAGTTTCTATTTATAGATAGTGAATGTTGTTGGTTTCTTACCAAAACATACTCGGCCGCACATATGGCGATTTTCTTTTTTTTGGATATCAATAATAGAATGTACGTCGAATATGCCGACAAACCTATGCTGCATTAATTAAAATGTGATTAATATTAAATACTTTTAACGTTAAACTTCTTTTAAAAGTATAATTACTAAGTTTGTAATATAACAAAAATTGTCGTAAAACAAAAAACTTTAAGTAGCATGTCATGACGTGTCCAATGGGATAAGTATCTGGTTTTGAATTTTTTGTATGGAATTATTTACATATATTTTTCTTTCTTTAAATTTGTGTGTGGTACTGGAAAATACTGATAGAACAATATAATTAGTGAGTAAAGAGAATTACTGATGAATTAGAGGTGGATTTTTTTGCTAAATATGAACTCAAACATAGTTATAGTACAAGTGGGACTTCTGAGTCATATTTGTGTTTATTTAATAAAAATACAAAAAAATGTACTCCACCAGTGTATCAAAATATACAACCATTTACCTGAGACTTTAAATCATTGTCAACAAAACAATTCAAATACCGACTCAAGGAACTATTAATAAATAAAGTGTTGTATAAAGTTGAAGATTTTTTTTAGAAAGAATTATGTAATAGTTGCTATGGACTTGAAAATAGTTTTAATGTATATACAGATTTTGTATTTTATTTATGTATTTCTGATGTTTCGTATACATTTTGTGTGTTTTAACGAATAAAGGTATATTATTATTATTATTAAAAGCATATGTTGCCGCCCGTATATTTAACTGTGGCAGGGCCGGACTTGAATTAAAAAAAATCATTTTCTCGTTATTACGTGAACATTGGACTGCGATTTTTTGTATGAAGGCATTACTCACATATTTCTTTCACCCTTTTTTTGTCGCTATACACAACTAGTATTGTATAAGTCTGCAGTCTGTGGAGGAAATTAACAGGAAGCCTTCCTTACTCACATAAGTCACATAACGAATCGATATTTTCGTCGGTAGCTAGGTGGCATTAGTTTTGGAATGTCGCGACGAATTCAGAGAATTGGCACAACGAAATGTAGTAAAGCTGGGGTACCTGAGCATTGGGGAATAACAGAAAATGATAGGGCGGACGAGCTTGTCAGAGAAAGATCAGCCTCATCATATATTGAACCAGAACCTAGACTATCTAAGGGCACTATTCGGGAACAAATATATAAATGCATCATTAGCACAACACAAAACGTTGGGAGAGCAAATTCAGACACAGCAAAAATGGAAAAAACAAGGCGGAGAAAGGTTTTCGTCGGAAAGGAATCAGCTGAGAATAGGAACAGAATATTTCAGTGGCTATGCACCTGTAAGACAATTCTTGAATAAAATGAGCAAATATAATGGAGTTCTTGATTGCAAATTGCGCAAGAATGTGAGGCATTAGATCATAGAGACGAGCCATTTACGGGCAATCTAAAGTAGACCGGATAATATACAGAAGTCGACTTGCTCTAGATCTGTGCAGATTAGTACAGAGGGAGGCAGAAAAGATCCATATTAATTCAATAATAAATACGCCCAGAAGCATTGCAAATAAAGATAGAATATATCTAATGGATGAATAGTAAAATATTAGTTAGAAATAATAGAGAAAAAATATTTTAATATTACCCAACTACTACTTTCATGCATTAATTTAAATATTTAAATATCTTATAGACACCTCCAGTTGATTCTCCCACTGGGGATGACATTATATTGCCTGTTCAATACACTGGTTCTACAACAAACGTTCATCCATGGTTAAGTTCAATGGTCAATTACGCTGAGCCAATAAAATTTCAAGGGTTTCAATATGCTGAAGGTAAACCGTTTTATATATAAAAAAGAATATAAATATATATATATTGTATATAAAAAATTAACGTATAATTTTGACATAACGATTATTTTTAAATAAATTGAACTTGTAAGGTATAAAATTTATGTTAATTTTAGCAAATAACATCCATTATAATATGTCAAGTTTTTCGGAAACGGTTGGCTTAAGTTACTTAAGATCTCAAGCAATCGACTTTGTTAATTACAATAAAAAACAAATTTCTAGAATTTATCCTAGTGGTACCAGAGCCAATTCATCTAATTATATGCCACAGGTGATTATTCTTTTTTTAATAGTATTTTTTTCTTTTATAAAAATATCCTTTTTATAAGAATTAATTGAAAGATGTGAATATTATTAGGATTTTTGGAATGTAGGTTGTCAAATGGTCTCTTTAAACTTCCAAACGTCAGACGTACCTTTGCAAATTAATCAAGGAAAATTTGAGTATAATGGCAATTGCGGTTATTTATTGAAACCAGATTTCATGAGGAGATCAGACCGGACATTTAATCCATTTGTTGAGTGTCCTGTAGATGGTGTTATTGCCGCTCAGTGTTCTGTTAGAATTATTGCTGGTCAATTCTTAACCGACAAAAACGTGAGTATTAAGTATTGTAGAAAGTTGTATCTATTCGTTCTAAGTTCAATCTTTTATAGTGTAAATTTATATATCAGGTCAATGAAATAATGAGACCTGCAGCAAGCTAAGCAAGAAGGACGTAGGGCTTAGCTTACTACAGGTCTGGAATTTGTGTTGCCTATATGGAAAATAAGGTGTCTCATAGTCATTACTTTCAACGGTTGCTGTATACAGGTTGTTTCATTAATAATTATCCATATAGGAACTGGAGAGACCTCAGCACAAAATATGAGGATTTATCCTAAGACACTTAATAAAATATTCCTCCTTACCGAGATACAGCTTGTTTTATTATAAATATTTAATTTTAAGTTTATGAAAATTCAGAACTATGATTTTTATTGTCAAATATTAATAGAATAGAATGATGCTTACACAAGATAAACGTATTAAAACAAATATTTATTTAGATTACTGTAACAAAAAATCAAATTAATTAACATTATAATAAATTTTCAAAGTGGCCTCCATTGACATCAGTACATTTTTAAATTCTATCGGAAAAGTTTCTCCTAACCTTTAGAAATATGTTGTGTTGATTCCTAATAAAATTCGCAGCATTTTCTATTTGTTGCCATAATTCTTGTCGGGTATTAATTTATTGAGCGTACACAAGTGTCTTCATATGTACCCAAAACTAAAAATCTAGGAGATTAAAATCGGGACGCCGAGCAGGCCTTGAAAATTCACTTCCTCGCCCTATACGGAAACCTATGAGGAAACTGATTGTTCAATAATTTCGCACCACTAAAGGACAATGTGGTGGAGCGCCAACTTGCATAAACCACATATCTCTTCTTTGGTTTAATGGTAACTCTTCCAGCTCATCAAAAAGAGTATTTTGAAGAAATTCCAAATATGAATTGCCAATGAAATGTGCAGAAATTCAAATGAACCTATTACATTATCTCTAAAAATTCCACACCAAACATCTATTCTTAGTTTATGTTATTTATTCTTAGTTTATGTCCACATGCCTCTTTGATGGCATGTGGATTTTCATTATCCCAAATGCGTCAATTTCTCCAATTAAAAACGCCTTTACGTGTGAAAGTCACTAATAAGAATATTCCTAATAAAATTGTTATTTACATTTGTCCTATTCATAATAAATAGTGCAAATTCCATTCGTCGGGGAAGATCTGGGGGTAGCAAGTTTTGCACTGGAGTAAAATAGTGCGGTCTTAAGTGTTCTTTTTTAAATATTCTGAAAACTGAAGCATGGTTTACTCACTCCAGTTATTGCTGATAAACGTCTGGTACTTAACTGAGGATCAGTACCAATTCTTACTAACACATCATCCTGATCCACTGTGATTATGTTTGGACGTTCTAGATCTCTCTTTGGACGGAATTGACCTGTTTCCGCTAATCAGTCGTAAATATTTTTAAAAGTTCTGTAATGGGGTTGTCATCTGTTATGATATAATTGTAAATATCGTTGAGCAGCAGCGCACCCTGTATAATTTGCTTGTGCATAAACACAAACTATGCCGCACATTTCTGCATTTGAGAAATTATGACGTGGCCTTTTCACAACAAACTCTGTTATAACAGTAAGCAATCTTACACTTTTAAATTAAAATTATCTGTTTGACAGTTGTAACACAAATAAATGACATCAGCCTACTTAGTTTAATAAACCTTTATTAATAAATGAGCCCTACAAACCGTCATTGCAATGTTTATAATTTCTGAAAAGAGTGAATTCCTAATTGCAAGAATTGAAAAGATAGAATAAATATTGAGATGTTCATGGAAATTTACGATTAGAATTAACAAATTTTATTATCAACTTAGTTAAATTATTAACGACATTTATGTGAAATAAGCAATAAAATAAAATTAGGTATTTTAAACATTACCTTTAAACGCAAATAACTTGAAAACTACTTATTCTATCGCGTTGAGACAAGAGGATGATATTTATGCAGAAAGAAGCCAAGAATCAAGAAAACACACTGAAATGATTATTACGACAGTGGCACGCCTCTAGTAATAGCAGAAAATTATTTTTTACCACTATTTAAAATATCCTAACTGCTTGCCAAGTATGAACAACAAATATTGGAAGGTGTCATAACAAAGGGCTAAAATCATTTTAGAATATTTATAATAAAACACCCTTTATCTTAATAAGGTGGAATATTTTCTTTAACTGTTTTAGGTTAAATCTTCATATTTTGTGTTAAGGTTTCTCAAGTTACTATATGGACAATTATTAATGAAGCAGCCTGTATATTATGACTATGTCAGGATAAAATAAATTTTAGTTAAATATTTACATTTCTTCTTGCAATAGAAATTGAATATTCAATTAAGTATTGTTGTAGAATTATTGTGTAAGTTTAACAAACTATAATCCATTCACAATTGAGAAAAATGTAGGTATACAGTGGAAACTATATCGTTATCGTTTAGAGATGATTAATTTTGCCGACGTACAATAGCGCACCAGGACAAATTTGCTGGCGGTTGTAGAAACAATTAAACCGCGTTAATCCTTTTCGTTTTTCAGTTATTTAGTTGGATTTAAATTACATGATGCTTCCAATTCAATAATTAAATATTACTCATTACACACATTGTAAAAGGATCTTTTTATTCTAGATTGGAACATATGTCGAAGTGGATATGTATGGATTGCAAACTGACACTATTAAGAAAGAATTTAGAACAAAAACTATACCAGCCAATGGCTTAAACCCATTATACAATGAGGAACGTTTTTTATTTAGGAAAGTTGTGCTTCCAGAATTGGCTGTTCTTCGATTTGCTGTATATGATGAAAATAGTACGTAGTAGTGATAGATATATCGTATTTTAGGTGATATGCTAACAGTAACATTGTCATTTATATGAATGTAAGTATTGCTGAATTTTACATAATATTGAAGCATATTTGCAGAGCCACTGAAATGTATAAAAGTTGATCGAAAGTTGAAAGTATTTCAAATTATTCCCGCAGATTTCATGTCTTTTTCGTTTTTGTTCAGCGTCTTTCTTATTTGGAAAAAGATAGATACTTTTCAAATCAAACTTGATAATATTGGATTTGATAAGTAAAGCTTAAAAGTGGTTTCTAAATGAATAATTTTTATTAATAAAAATAATTTCCACATATTTGAAAATTCTTCTACCAATAACTAGTAAGGATGTAAATGCCATTAAAAAAATCAGAATCTCTGAAACAATGTTTTTTCTTCATCAAAAATTCTTTCTATCTATGACTAGATGCTTAAAGAAATGAAAATATGTTAACGAAAAGTCTAGTAAATAAGATGGAAGGGAAAATTTCATAGAATAGAATTGTTAATTTCCAAAACTATTGCTTGGGGTGTGCTATCGTATAACAGAATAGGTCCCCTTCTTGCTTACCAGAGATTGACTTATTTGTTAATTTATTTTTAATTTGTAGACTATTTTATGATTATATTGATAGTATTTATTTGTTGTTTTAAAAGAATTTTTCACATCAACTTATTAAGCTGTCTACATTCTGGAATTCTTCTGAAATAAATTTGCAAACTCTAGGCGACACACCTTATATGTGGAACATATTGGGAACACTGCGCAATTTAAGCATATATGCTGACATCGTTCACAAACAGAAGGACGTTCCACTTCATAATGATTACATACATAATGCCGATAATAATTATATTGTGGGTGTCACACACAATACCAGATGTTTTTAAAATTTTAATTGAAGATAGCTTTTAACAGTGTGCGTTTATTTTTTAATGTAAATTTTAACATAATATATTGTATTTGTACACATTAACATACATAACTTATTTAACCAATGGTCACTTTAACTGCAGACACATGCGTTTTGAGGTTTTGATTCCCGAAGTGAAGTCTTAACATTCGCTCCCGCAATAAAAGCATAACTTTATACATTCAGCTGATATTTCGTGACATCTGACGGACAAGAGAAGCTCGCCGGTATAAGCGCTTTCTTTCGATCATTACTAGAGCTGAGGATTTTTGCGGTACGGCAGGACCGTATGTAGTGCATCCCCACATTTAACTATTTATCTAAATATTCTCTGAACTGATTTGCCGGATCTCATAAATTAATAGAGTGATATTTTAGTATGCACTGGATATTGTTATTATACAAAATCATAATAGCCATTTGTATTTATGGGTCATAAATAATAATACGCATGTATTTGTATTTGGTTGTGAATTCAATTTAAACTTAAAACGAATCGTAATATTTTAACGACAAGTCGTCCTTACAATACATGCATTCGAGACAAAGTGTGCAACTCTACGAATAACTTCCATAATTGATCGAAAATGGACATTTTGGAGCTGAAGTAAAGCCCCTATTCTTAGAAAATTTTATTACTGTCGTTAAGAACTATTATTATAAATAAAGACTGCAGACTATGTGCCCGAACACTAAGTAAACTAACTGCCTCGGTATATGTATTTATATGATCGTCTCTTTGTTCTTTTCTGCGTTTTTTTTTATATTTAACAATCAATAAAAACATCCATACATATATGTGTGTTTATTTAGGTTGTCTAACGTAAACGAATTTCAAACGCTTGATGTTATTGTTATATTATATAACAATAACAACGCTTGATGTTATTGTGACCGGTGAGCCTCCCTTGTCCACCAAATGTCACGAGATATCTCTTGTCAGCTAATGCGATGAAATGCAGGAGCGAATTTTATAACAATACTTCTTGAATCTGCACTGAAGACACCATTAGATCGAAACGCGTGTGTGCGCAGTTGAAGTGACAATTGGTTAAATATGTGGTGTTTGCATACAGATACAAACATATTTGTATTAATTCGCATACACTTGATGTGTTTATACATCGATATGCTATTTTGATAATATTTTGTGCATGTTTTTAAAAAACGGAAAATATATGGAAAATTGTGACATTCCCAAAATAGCTAAAGAAAGAAAAAGATTTAAAGTAGTAAACTGAAACGTCACAAAGCTAAAAAATATATTTTTCAATATTAAGCTGAATTAATACTTATTCATTATTTTGGAATTTTCTCCAGAAAAAAAAAATATTCACCAATGGCGATATACTCGTATATCATTGTATGTGGTTCATATACTGAATTTCATAATATTTGAGAAAACAATTGTTTGTAATTAAAGTTTTGTTGCAGGCAAACTTCTCGGTCACCGAGTACTTCCACTGGATGGTCTGCAATCAGGTTATCGTCACATAGCGCTGCGAACGGAAGCAAATTTTCCTATGTCCTTACCCATGTTATTTTGTCATATTGAATTAAAAATTTATGTGCCTGATGCATTAAAAAGTATCACAGATGCCTTCAGTGATCCTAGAAACTTTTGTGGACAAAGTGAACGATTGTTATCGAAAGGCATTCAGGTAAATACTATATTCATTTTCTTATACAATCTTATACAATTTAGTAATACACTCATGGACAAAATTATTGAATATTTTAAATTTTAAATTTTTTTTTGTATATTTCAATTTTAAGTAAAGAAAAACATTATACAAGAAAAAATAGTTTATTTTTTACTGTTTACTTAACGAATATTAATTTTTAATTAGCAGAAAATCTTTAAAAAAATTAATGATAAATTTTATGAAAATCTAGGATAATTATTTTAAACTTAAATGCAACTCGGTTAAGCAAATACGAGTCTTTTGATTGAAATAAGAGCATAGTTAATAACGAGTATTCTCACGTCGAGCTCTAATTACTGCTTGCATCCTTCTCAACATGCTGTCCATTAGAGTTTGAATATATTCTTGAGGAATTGCTTTCCATTCGTATTGTGTTGCAAATCGAAGTTCTTTGTCGTAAGCGGCGTTTTAGCTGATCCCACACGTGTTCAATGGGATTCAGGTCTGGGCTATACGGTGGCCAATCTAATCTTTGAATCAAAGCTGCTTCAAGGTAATTAGTCACTATGCAGCTGCGTTATCGTGCATAAGTACGAATCTGTCGTATCCACTGGGGCCCACATATGGCAAAACATGATCTTGGAGGATGTTTTCGATATACCAGTCACTAGTTATACTTCCATTGGCTCCCACAAGTTCGGTGCGTTCATCCCAAGTTATGCCTCCCCAAAGCATAATGCTACTACCTCCAAAACTAACAATTTGTATGAGATTGTAACTGCTGTACCGTTCTCCAACTCTTCTATAAACATGATTTCGCCCATCTGGCTTCCATAATTGGATTCTAGTCTCATCAGTGAATAGAATATTTTTCCAATTCTCGATATTCCACTGAGCATGTGTTCTGGAAAATTGTAATCGACGAGTTTTGTGATTTTGGAGAAGACGTGGAAGTTTGAGTTAAAGCCGTCTTGGCTTTAAACCTACTTCTTTTAGTCTTTGTCTAACCGTTCGCGAACTAACATTAACATGTCTTACATTTAGTAACTCATTTTTGAGATATGTGGAATTTATTGTCAAAAAACAATTATCAATTACTGTTGTGCACCTTTTGCGCCCTTGGCCGGGTCTTCGAACGAAATTTCCTGTCTCTTGATACCTTTTTAAAATATTCGGTACTGTAGATTGACCTCTCTTGAGACGTCGTGCGATATCTTTTTGTCTATATCCTTCGCCATACAGAGTTACAATTTGTACCGCTTCATCTTCACTGCAGTAGCTAACTGATGGCATAATACTTGTTTTTAAGAGGAAGCAACAAATGAAAATCTCTAACACTTACTTAATTTTACCACAAATAAGTTAATTCACATTAATTCTTAAATTATGTGAATAATTTTTAAATGACGCAACGCGCGATAGAATATACGCTATTAAAATCATTAAAACGAATTAAACGTCAAAATATTTTAAAGCAATTGAATATATTCACCTACTAGATCAATAACATCACCACATATATAACTTTACGACGATAATTTAAAATTGTATTTGAGTAATAGATATAACAAAAAATATTCGATAATTTTGACCATGAGTGTATAATTTTTATATTATTTTAATGAAGCAGTTCTTTAGTAACCAAAATTTTTATTATCTTGTGTATAGTTTTAAAATTGTGTACGTAATGCAAATGTTACAGTATTGCTAAAATAATCAAACTAAAAAAAATAGTTTTTGTAATTTTTTTTATTTGCTTGTATTAAAGTAGGATAAGTTTTATACTTATTAATGTTCAGGTAGTAGACTGTATTTACAGTATATTGTAGTTTTAAAAAGTTAATTTCAACAAAAATAATTTATTTATTTTTATATCCATTATAAGCTGATATATTAAATGTATTCATCTGGTATTTTACAGTATTAATGTTAAAACTTGATTTTATGTTATATTGTATTATTGAATTGATTCGGCTTTTACTTGATGAAGAGCCATAATTTAAAATCGAAATAAAACTAATGGTTAAAATCTTTACTTTTTTAAAAAACTGAAGATTTTAACTATTAGTTTTATTTCTATTTGATATTGTATTATAATACGTTTATTTCAATAGAAATTTTTCCTTAACCCAGTTTAAAAGTAAAGGAGTTAATTGAATATATTAGATTGTTTGACGGGAGAGTGACTCTTTAATGAAATACTTATTTTAGCGTAAAAAATATATGTTATTTTTCAACATAACTCCCATCCAATTCTATACACTTGGCTCAGCGATTTGATAATTTTTTCAAGCCATCTAAAAAGTATTCATTCAGAAGCTCCTCAAAATACGTATTGATTGTGGCTATCACGTTTTGTTCTGAATCTCTTTTCACCGACCCAGTTTTTTAAGTTTTGGAATAAGAAAAAAATAACTTGCAGCTAGATCTGTTAAATATAATATATGACAGCAATTCGTATCATAATTCGACAAATATCGGATGAATGATAAGACATGTTATCCTGATAGTACAAAACTTTTTTTCTGAATAAATGCTGTCGTTTTTTCTTCGGCTCGGCATCGAAACGTGTCATTATATCAGTAAAATGTTCGTACTTTCCTTCTGCAAATAGTCAATAAAGACGTAATCTTTATTGATTATTCACAAAAAATCGTTTACCTTCTTCAGAGCGCGTTCATCAGAACAAATTCATCGCTTTGGCTGTGTTTATTCCTCCTGGTTTGAAGGAATTTCCGGTATGTGTCGACCGAAATTTATGGGTTGAAATAATGCAATGAATAATATTAATTTATTTCCAAGATAATTGAATCTTGGAGTTCCATTAAACTTAATATAAATGCATGAATCTGGTTTTAATACTAAAGACCGAGAAACTGGCTAATACATAATATTTTCTTATAGTGAGGTTGCTGAGATCTGGGTTGGAACTAAATTTTGTTTTAACTTATTTTTTCAAAGAAAGTTTTGTCCCCACCAGCTACAAAGGAGGGAGAAAACAACTAAATTGATTATTCTGAAATTGCCATGCAAATATTTTACCCTTCTCCAAGGAAAAGTATATGCTGTAGTTTACTAACGTCATAAATGGATTAAAATAAACAATACGCACATGAAACCTTAATTATAGGGAAGAAAAATAAATATTTAATACTAAATACACAATACAATTGCTACAAGTATTTAATGGCAATATACCAAGTACGTAAATTACAATAAACAGGAAGTGGGCTAGAGATAACGAACAATATTCGAAGAATTTAGGAAAATGCAATCAACCGAAATCTCTAAACCTATCGTAGAAATATGAATACATTAAATACAATATACAATAATACATGAAATATAATAATAAAACTTATGCTATTATAAAGGTTTATAACCAGCAAATGAACGGATTTAAAAGAAGGTTATAACTGTCCACTTAGCTAATTAACAGATTATATTTGGGAAACTCCAAGACCTTTCTATACACTTTATAAAGGGTCCGGCAGTGAAACGGGAATATTTAAAAAAATTCTCAAAGTCTTAATTATTAATATTTATTGAACTTTTTTACACAAATTTAATCTAAATTAGTGTAAATTAATGAGGATATATGAAAATGGTCATTTTTTGAAAACTATATCTGTAAGATGGCATCCTTCGTTTCGAACACATTCTTGAAGTCTTTCGGTGAAGGATCCCATGACTCTGCGTAGCATATCCAACGGAATGTTGTTGATCTCCTGTTGGATTCGCTCCTTCAGTTCGTCCTTAGTTGTGGGTGGGTTTGATTCAAAAACCTTTAGCTTTAAATAACCCCACAGAAAAAAGTCAGGAGCCGCTAGGTCTGGTGAACAGGCAGGCCAAGGCATATCGCCATTCCTGCTAATTAAGCGACCAGGAAACGCCAATTTCAGCAAGTCCATCGAAATGTTAGCAATGTGGCTAGTAGCACCATCTTGCTGGAATAATGACCGATCATTCACATGTTCATTGAGAGCAGGAAATGCAAAGTTCGCCAACATCTCAGCATACCGTTCAGAGTTCACTGTTACAGTGTTCACTTTCGAAAATGTACGGACCAACCACACCTAGAGTAGACATTGCGCACCACACAGTTACCTTTTGTGAATGAAGAGGCTTTTCGTGAAGATTACGTGGGTTATTGTCACTCCAAAACCGAAAGTTCTGTTTATTGACATATCCACAAAGATGAAAGTGTGCCTCATCACTCATCCATAAATTATGGACCAGCTGTCCATCTTGATCAATTAAATTTAACAACTGTTGACAAAAGCGTAGTCGGCTAACGTAGTGTTGAGGTTTGAGAGCTTGGACCACCTGTATCTTAAATGGATGAAAGTGGAGATCATTCTTCAGGATCCTTCTTGTGGTTCGGTCACTAAGACCGAGCTGTATGCTGTGACGCTTTGCAGATTTCCGTGGACTTCTTCTTACAGCCTCTCGCACCCGATTAACATTCTCGGGAGTACGAGCCGTCCTAACACTACCACCTCGTTTCTTGGTTACATTAGCAGTTTCTTCAAAATTTCTTACCCATTGGTTGATAGCGTTCGCTGAAGGTACAGGATCACGCGGTAACAAATTGAACTCCCTGTGGAAAGCACGTTGAGCACCAACAGCACTATCAGCATTTTTGTAAAATGCTTTTACGGCGAAAGCACGCTGCTCATTCGTTCAACGCAACATTACGACTGCAAATACCGACCCTCTGGACGCTTAAGGTCGAGTCCCCCACTCCTCTCGAGCCGTCTGACTCTAATCTTCGCAATATCTTCATCTTCCCGTTTCACTGCCGGACCCTTTATTTACAAATAGAACAAAATTAAAATCAGTGAATTAATACGTAAAATAAATACAACTAATTCTATTTGATTATATTTAAATAAAACTAATAATACAAATTAAATCTATATTGACCGAACAGGTTGTGTTTATGAAGTATAGTGATGTATTCAGGTTTCATATACAGTGATATATTAATGAAAAAGTTCTCTTAGCTTTCGTTTGAACTTAACCATACAGTCATTTGAAATTGTAACACGAGTTCGCATTAACAAACGCCGCACCCATCTTGGGGACGCACTTTTATTTGACGATTGCTCTTTACAACGGTATGGACTTCACTAATTATTTCTGGATAAGTTACTGTAAATGAAGGATGCGGACGTTCGGCATTCTCTGTCCAATTTTTGAAGCAGTAAATCACTTACAAATCAGTCCTTGGGAAGGAGCAAATTCATTGTAACATTTCATCAGTTTCTTTATTAGTTCTTCACGTATAAAATAATGTTTAATTAACATACGAAATTCTTTTTTCTCTATATAAACACAAAAACAACAAATAGTATACCTTAAACGACTGTAAAAAAATTTCTATCTAACAGACTTGGGAGAAATTTTCAGAGTAGGCTTTTAAAACATGGTTGAAGTTAGCAATATAATCATCATAGCGAAAGTGTTGCCAAATTTTCTCTCGTAAAAACACTCTTGTAGATGTGTCGAAATTTAAAAAAATAATGTTACTAAAGAAAATTGGAAAAATATGTTATTAATTTAAGTTCTTTTAGATAGTAAACAATTTTACTGGCGCAGACAAGAAACCAAAGAAGAGAGAAGAAAAATTGGTAGGTGTGTAACGATAATATATATGCTATATTTGCAAAATTTTACAAGAAATTTTATAGAATTTCCTATATTCGAGCCTATTACTATTGGTCAGATTTTACAGGATAAAGAATTTAAAAAAAGTGCTAAAAAATATCAAAAGGAATATGATTCTCTGAAGAAGCAACATTCTAACGAGAAAAATGCTGTTCAGAAAAAACAATGTAATGCTATAGAAAAAAATATTAAGTCAAAAAAGTAAGTAGATTTTATTAGTGTATATATTTGCACCTGTTTATGCTTATCAAAAAAATATAAAATTTACTTCCTTTTAATTTATTTACAATATCATCCATATTTAATACTGATTTATTAACTGAAGTTATTAGGAACATACATTTTATTAGTTGAGTATAGGGTCTCTTATAGATATAAATTCCGGTTGTTGTCGTTGTCTTCTGTTTGTTCATAATTTCGCTGATAATCAGTGAGTTAGTCAATACTTTGTTTAACTAGAAGGTACCTAGGATTTAGTCAAATACATTACCAAACAATTGCAATAACACTTCGAGTAGACTAGCAGCCACGAAGAAAATTCCGAATACTTCGTGCGACATGGCGACATGAAATAGCCGATGACCCTAGACAGAAGATAAGACGTTAATTTCTCGACAAACTGTAGTGAATATTTACGCACATTTAATACGTTCGTGTGGAATTTCAAATATATCATTTAGAGGCAAAATTGTTTTCCAAGAAGGGATTCATTTTCCATTGTTTATTGCCTTTCGCTCGCATTACAATGGGCTAAAGTATTTATGGCACTATGCCAAAAATTATGAATGTAAATAATAACAAAAGGGGCAGTGAGTTTTCGCCCTGCCGTTCACTTGTTTTGGACGATTATAAAGCATTTATATATACGTTCTTGATTGCAAATATTTCTTTCTTTAGCAAAAATGAATTGTTAAATGATCCTGAAGTTCGAAATTTGGTGACTCAACAGGCAATACAGTGGAGTGAAATAATGGCTCGCCATCGAAAGCAAGAACTGGAACTTTTACGAAGTCAATTAAATGGTCAGAGCGATATTTTGCGAAAGCACATGAAGTTATTGCAACTTGGTCAAATCAAACTGTTGGAGGCTAAGCATAAATGTGAATTAAGGGAAATGAATGCCAGGCAGGCAAAGCTTTCCATTGAAACATCCACTGTTGTAAGTGTTATTTATTTACTCTGCTTTTTATCGTATTTTCTAATTTCCTTTTTAATTTATCGTGCTTTTAACCACCTTCTACTTTCGAATATCATTTATTTATTGCAATATTTTATCTTCTACTAGATATTTCATTATCATCTTCTATCTCATTGATTCACCGATTTCTAATTTCATGACGCATTTCATTAACCTATTATTCCGTTCCGTTCCGAGACAATCATTTCAGTAGCCATTGTTGTATTATTCTTATCGTCAATTCCACAAACATCTTCCTCAAAAATGTTATATATTATATAATGTTTTAATTAAACTATATAAATAGAAATATGAACAGAGTTACACTGCTAAAGAGTTAAGTTAGAAGCTTATTCTTGAATCTCGTATGTATTTCTTTAATTGGAGAATTTCTCAATAATACCATTAACAGTGGTATACCTCTATTTTGGTTTCAATTAATTAAATAAGGATGATTTAACATCAAAATTTTAGGTAGAAACTAAATACAATTATTTGTTTCTTATACTATAATTACTTGCACCAATATGAAAGTCACTATTGTTTCTACATTCGCTTTTACTTTATCCTACTGCGTCTCTATTCTGTTTTAAATTATATTTATTCTCAAACGCAGGGTCAATCGTGTCCACTTTATTCATTGTGCAACACTAGCTTATATCTTTTAATATCGGCATTCCAACTATCGAACTTTTATTATTCTGCCTTATATATTCTACTAAATTTAGTGTTCATTTATACATTTTGTTATCTTACGCTTTTGTTTTATTTTGATTTTTATAAATATATTTGTAGTTTGAATGCTTTCGTTGGGTGCATTAAAAGATAATTAGAATTTATATATTGATAAATCAATAGAATACGTGGGGCGATGTAACAAACTATTTATTTTCAATTCTCCGGCTAGTAAAAATGAATGAAAATGCCACTTAACTTGAATTAAAAGATATTTACATAATAAACAATACTACTTACATTACGTAGATCTCACATTTGTATATCTTTGAAAAAAATAACTTCTCAGTGTGATTCAAATTCTAATAAGGTGCCATAAATATAAAAACAGATCTTTTTAATACGCTGAATACAAACAACGTAAACGACTGCGTTCAAATATAATCTCAAACGCTTTGTTTAATAATGTGTAATGTGTATGATGGTATATGCAATAAATCAAACAAACTGGTAAAATTAACAAATAAAGAATTTTATATAACGAACAACAAAATAAAATTACAAATTAATACAAGCTAAATGGGGATTACTATAGATTGATTACGATCTCTTTTATTGTTCATTTATGTACTCAAAAATGATATATTCTCACTTATCTAATAGCCTCTAGCCCGTAGATGTAATTTAAGAGATTTCCTCTTCTTCGAAGTAGTCGTCGACACAATATACACTGATATATACTTTTCTATTCTTGGTAAAAATATACGTACTTCACTGGTTTGTTCTTATTCTTGAAGAATTTTTAACATTTTTATTTCTACGGTGGTCTATTTCACAAAAAAAGCCAACGTATTTAATTATACTAACTAACTACGGACCGAATTTTATTATGGTCCGAATTTTACCGAATTTTATTATGGTCTGTGCATGTTTCGGAGAACCGCTCTTTGTGCTGGTTCTCCTCTCTACTTAGAAAAGACTCATTAGTCTCTTTCGCCACCGCGTTTTAGAACCGCTCACTGGACTGGTCCTACGCTGAATTCACTTTAGGACCGTTTGCGTCAGTGATCCGCTGCTGTTCCCTTCTTTCACTAATTGCAATATCGCTGAACATAGTCTCTACGGAAAATTTCCTAAGCCGACTAAGCACTATAGATGTAAGGCTCATACAAAGCACTTTTCCACACATAAATATTATTCGAAGGCTACGCTATCGGGCTCGTGGAGAACGTATAAAAATGCCATACATATAAAAAGATCTAATATATTCATGAGCAAATATGTATACAATAAATGATGCAATAATTAGCATTCTATTATGTATAATTAAATTAAAATATACAGAGTTAGTAAAATACATGCATCATTACAATTGCATGCAATGTCTCGATTATTCGTTAGTCTATTTATTTTTTACTAAACATATTTGTCCTTCGTGTCTTATGGAAAGCATTTTTCTGATTGTTCAGCATATAGATAAGAATTTCCTTATTTTTATTTATAATTTCTGTTTTATGGCAAAAATTGGAGCTCACGTACTTCTGAATTCATATTGTATACTATCGAAAATCTTATTCTTCTCTTCTTTCAACCCACCTTTTAGTATTTGTGTTAAAATTTTTGTCATTGTGGTTATTAACATTCATATTTATATTAATGTTAAAGTTTGGTATTTTTTGCTTGACAATTCAATTCCAATTACTTCTTACATTATTAAATTACTCACGTCACATTGTAATTTTAATTATTATTTTTTATTCGAGTTATGTCTGAGTTCATTTTATTATAAACACTTATAAATGTTCATTACCATTATAAATAATAAAATTTATATTAACGCTATAGTAAGAGTATTTTATTGTACTCATCTCATTTATAAATATGTTATTGTAAAAATAAAAGAAAAAAATACCAAAGTATATCAATACGTTAAGCACGTATTACGCATTTGTTACAAATAAAACTGGACATGCATTACATATATCTGTATCGGTACGAATGGACATACACCTCTAAACGTTGAAAAATACGAGGTGTATGTCCATGCGTACAGATACAGATGTGTGTAATGCATGACTGTTGCATTTGTAATAAAAAAATACATTACCATTCACCAATTTTGACGTCATATATATAAACAAACAGATAAGAAAAACATAATAATTGCATACAGAAATTTTATTTTATTTTTATGAAAATAATGTTTCATTTCTTGTGACAAGTTTCTACGAACTTCGTCTTAACTATTAACTATCTAACTTATTAACTTTAAAAATTCCATAGTTCCAAAGTTCCATATTTGATCGTTCCCAAAGTTCACCTAAATCATATCATTATTATCGCCACAGCATAATTTCAATAACACTTTATATTCTTTCTCTAGGTCTGCATCAGACAAATGTTAATGTTTTATTTGTTTCTTAATTTCTTTTGTAGCTTCTCCTACAGAACACTCTCCTGTTTGTAATGTTCAAATCGTATAAGGCAGAAATTCTTGATGTTGTTTGTAAGTTTAGATCCGTTCATCTTAGCAAACAAATTTAAAAGAAATGAAATAATCGACTTTACCGCAATTGGTTTTTATTGAACACTATTCGTATAGCAAATTGTTATTGCCATACGAATATTGTCGTATCGTTTTGCCTTTGATATAGATATTTGACCTGTTTGGGTCTATTTTCAAAAGTAATACGAAGATAGATTTCAACGGATTATTAAAGATTGTGAAATGTCTTTAAATATACGCGATTGCCATATTCATCAATAATACTATTATAAACATTTAATATTATAATAAAAGTATTTCTGTGAAGCATATTATATATAAAAACAGGCAAGTAGCATGTTGAATGTTATTTTAACATACAGTTGATAAACTATTTCTTTGCAGTTTGTACTGCTCAAAGTGCGAACCGCAAATTGTACTTTATCTCTTTCTAACACACATAAATACGTGTTGTAATACGACATATGCTAGTCACTTTAAGGTATTCTTATGCCTTAAATATGGCATTGAACTGCAAAGAAATACTTTATGAACACTGATGTTGAAATATGTTAAAATAACATCCAATATGCTACTAATGTACATACCTAACATAATGGATGCATCCAACCTAGTGATTGGTAGTGTACACGTAATTATATTTTTGCAGATCAATAAGGACAAATCATCAAGTTCGAAACAAGAAAGGGACAGAAGATTGAGAGAAAAACATGAAAATGATTTAAAAATATTTTCGGATGAATACAAAAATGAAGTAATGAGGCAAGCAAAAGAGAAAGAGAGGGTAACTGCTATTCATAACAAGCAGGTGGAAATGCTGCCTCATGATATACAGAAAATTATAGAAGCATACAAGAATGAAGAAATGGAATACGAAATGTCTAGCAAATATGAATTCTTCGCCTAAATTATTTTATAAAGTTTAAGTATTATCCCGAATCAAAAAATGTTTCGAATGTTATATATTACTATTGTTAATAATAAATATCTAGATTACGCTATAAGCATCACAGAATAACAAATTTTATTAAGTTTTAGGCATAAATTAATGTTGTTAGATTATGAATGTGTTTTTAATTTATTTAAATAAAATTAAGTAATCAATTTAATTTAACTTTACATATTTCAGCCTGTAATGCTGTTACATTACTAACAAGTTTTCTGCATCTAAATAAGATTAAATTCACAATATTTATAACAATTTATAAAAATATAAACATTTTTCTAAAAATTACAAATAAATACAAATCTTTTTGATATTAAAGGAACAACAATCATCAAAATAACTGAGTGACTGAGGAGCAAAATTTTAATTTTTCCTATAAAAAAAACTTCACTTTTTAATTTATAATTAGAAAATTTTTAGTGCAGTCTGTTATTAAATACTTTATAAATTCAAAAAAAAAACTTGTTTTAAAGAAATAGAAACCTATTGATAAATTACAAATCTTTAAGAAAATTAGAAAACGGAGCATATTTGTCGAGTTATGGGTCTTCGCCAAGCAAGAATTATTCATCATTTTAGTTATGAAAAACTTTGTTTTTTTGATATAATTTAAAGTAGCATTCATTAAACATTCATTAAACATCTCTCATATGTCTAATAAATGAAATATTAATTAGGACCTGGTTTTAAAAGCTCTTTTACTAGAATATAATTTAAAGGTGACTTTTAATCAAAATTCTATTTTAAATTATTATAACAGCCATTATTACCCAATACAGCATCATTTTCAAGATCTTTTTTCAATAAATAGTTGGATTGGCAGTGTAGTTAATCCTTAAATCTAGATTAACACTAAAGAGTATATGTGTAGTAAAAGTATAGGTAGCACTCTTGTAGATCAATTGACGCAGTGTCTAGAAAATACGTTGTATTATCACTTGAACATATAATTATCTGGGGAAGTTGAGACGGTTAGTGAGTAATAAACATTTAAGGGTTGTGATTAACAAAACTGTCAAATAGTCTGTTCAAAATTTATATAAAAATACGAAAATTATTAAAAGAGCGTGTCTAAATTGACATGAAGATATTAGGAGATGAATAAGTATCCAAGTCATACAATTTTTTGTGGAAGAAAGTGAGCCCAGTGTATGTCGAGACACAAAAATATAAGTTTCAGAAGCTTAATTATTTTTAAACAGGTCTTTAATTCTCTAAGAATTATTTTTTTAGAATTTCAAATAAAGAACAAAACTCTAAATGCAATAGTTTGCTGTAACAGCGTTCAAAGTTCTCAGTTATTTGTCTATTTACAATATCGTTGTATCTTTAGTTTCAAGAACTTCTATCTACAATACAATAAATTAAAAAACACGGAGAACGTTTTGACCTGTAAAATAAAACATTGGATTGCGAACTATTCTTAAGCTAGGCGGTGGCGATCCGATAGTTGAAGTGACGCTTCGATATCAAAATTTTCAATTTGCATGTAAAAATAATTTGAGAAGCTGTACTGTCCGCCAGCATTTGTAATAATGGCTCGTCCAGTACCGTTCTGGTAGTATCTGAATGACCCTTAATTACATTATTGAGTGTCATACAAATAGTTCCCACACTGCTGTTGGAAATACATGAGAAGTTTTACGTTCCAAGAGGAGTACCATGCTCCTCCATTGCCACCCACAGGTAACCGACTATCGTGTACAACAAGTACACCAGTCTTCCTTTTAAGTCGCCAGGTCTTATTAAGAGCTCTTCTGTTACGTCAGAGCAATCGTGTTGCTTAGTCTGTTACGTCAGAGCAATCGTGTTGCTTAGTCTGTTACTTTGAATAAGTGCTTGCTCCAATTCAGTTTCGAATCAAGCTTCTTCTTCCTGACCAAAGAGTTTTATATTTATAAAATCATTTAGTTTTTCGTTAATATAAGGTATTATATTTGTCTTTTATGCAACAGACAGTATCTCTTTCAAGCACCATCTCAACTCGTATTTCGTGTAACGCTCGCTCTATCCCCGGAAATTTCTGTCTGGTCACAATGACAATATTATTAACAAATCCCTGTGTATATTAGACTTTTCAAATACTGTATTGATTACATTTAGAAAGAATTATTGATTCTTTCTAAAATTTAATTGAAAAGTAGTAATGAAGTCGTCTATTGCGAAGAGAATTGTTAAGTGCATTTGTGTTTCCTTAAGCATTTCATTACAAAATCAAACTTTAGTACTTTATTTCATAGAATTAAAATATTTCATAACAGCACTTCAGTAATACAATATTGTACATGTACGAAACTTTGAATAATAAATAAAAATCAACTACTAATTATTATTGTTATATATTATTATTATAACGAGCCATCGAAAAAACTCATAATTGGAGTAGACTGTGAAATTGGGTTGGTACTTTAACCACTTACACATAATGACACATTACTTGATGCTTGACGGTTTCATTTGGTTTCATTGTAAAAAAAGGTTATGGCATTGAAATGATACTACAACAGAAAAGAAAACAAATAATTTATTTAATATCGAAATCATAATCAAAATGTACATATAGCTACAGAAGTTGTTGAAAATGTTGTCCATTTACATCTAAACACAAACAATTTTCTTATTAAGAGTTTTGAAAAATTTGACACAAACTTATAGTTTCAATGTCAAATAATAAATGTCATTATGTGGATGTGGTTAAAGTATCAACCCAATTTCACAGTCTACTTCAATTATGAATTTTTTCGATGGCTCGTTATTATTGATACAACAATCCATAGGCATTCCGTAAAAATGCCGATAGTGTTTTCTTAGATGGCACAGAAAATATTTGACCGTGTAATAAAAGTTCTAATATTTATGGAGTACCTTCGGCCTCTAGGATCTTCACATTCTGATTTTATCTGAGCTTTAATGAATTTAATGTATAGAATCCACGGTTGGCTCTTGGTGAAACGTAATGAATAAAATTTACTAAAGAAAACACTCGGTATATTTGTTTCACAAAATATATTTATTAAATCTCTAACATGTGTTTCGACTTTACAGTCATTGTCAAAGAGTTTGTAAACTGACCTAAAAATACACTTCTACCACTATTTATGACTCAAAAACTTTAAAAACTCATAAATAGTGGTAGAAGTGTATTTTTAGGTCAGTTTACAAACTCTTTGACAATGACTGTAAAGTCGAAACACGTGTTAGAGATTTAATAAATATATTTTGTGAAACAAATATACCGAGTGTTTTCTTTAGTAAATTTTATTCTTTAATGAATTGCTTTGCTACTTGCTTTTTGTCTAATATTTCTTTAAAGACGTATTCTTTTTTGTAATAAAGCACGGTTCCTTGTATTTATTCGTTGATAATTTAAAATATTAGATATGTTGATGAATTGTACTTGATTTTGGAGATAACTGTTATTCTAGTTACTCCAAAATCTTGTAGAGAATCTAAGGAATAAAGTTTATTTTCTAAAAACATATTTATGCAAAGTTAAACGTATATATAGCTTACCAGAAGCACTGGATATAAACTTAATTTTACATGTGACATTATTTTCTGAATGGTTTTTTCTTTTTTCAGAGAGCAACGAAAATTTGTACTGGGCATCTCCGATTTTTCATCGATAGATGTCTTATTAAAGTCAAAGGAAAAATATTGGGATTTATGTCAGAAGCGGGTAGCAGCTTGCGAAAATTAGAAATTAGTTTGTTGAATCCATAAATAGAGTACAGGTGTGCCATATTCATTTTTGTCCTGAAGATATTTCAACCAATAATCGAATATTGAAAACTGCAATTTGATGTCATTATTTACGTGCTAGAACTACTAGTAACCCTAAATTTAAGAATACGGCACCCTAATATTCTCTAAAAATAATTAGTGGAACCTCTAAAGGACCTCCAAAGAAACAACTTTTTCTAATAAAGTTATTTGGGGAAACGTACCGGAAAAATACAATTTAATAAAATACGCGGCCGATCTGATACCGATCTCATACATTATGTATACCTATATCCGACACAAACACAACATAACCAAGTATTTGTAATGCTGGTCATACCCGGACACGTATGTCATTTGTTGAGGGAAAAATATATTTTGAAAAGTAAATTTATGTAGATTTGTCGTAATATAAATAAAAATTATGATTGTTTTACATAGGTATATACTCAAAATAGTTATTGATTACCAAAATTTGGTTGGAGTAGTAAACTGCACTTTCCGCACGTACGTTAATCATAAGTAAAAACACAAGAGCTTTTTTTTTATCGGATAAATTTCTCTTTGTAACGAAATTATTTTGCCAATCAGTAATTTGACGAGAAAAACTTACATGAAAAAATCGCGAGACCGAAAGGTCGAGCGATTTTGTCTAATGTAAGTTTTTCGAGCGAAATTACTGATTGGAAAAATATTGAGTTAAAAAGAAATTTATCCGATTGAAAGAAAAGCTCGAGTGTTTTTTGGCAAGATAAATTAACGACATGAATAAAACTTTTTAAATTGTCTCCATATTGACTATTTTGTATTTCTTGTGTATTGCGGTATTGATCTTTTGATATTTGTTGAAATTTCCCCAAACCGACTCGTACATTTTACGTTCAACGATACTTAATAGTTATTACCTGTCAGCTGCCAAAATAAATTAAGTGATGCAGGGCTACTAGATATGCAACAGGAAGAAGCATTTTTATCGGAGGAAGAAGCATTTTTATCGGTGATAAAAAGCTATGTAGGTTTTTATCGCTGTCAAAGTGACAAAAATGTCACCCGCAAATGGACATTTTTATATAGGAGTTAATTTATCATACTAATTATTTCATTATATTAAGTACATTTGTGTCTATTTAATTGATTTAATTTTGGATGTGTTATATACAAGGACAGGCAAACGTATGGATCCATTCGAATATCTTTAATATGGCTACTTCCACAATTAATTAAATGCTAATCGGGAATTCGATGAGTATATTTGTATCCAAATTGGATTTCCGGGAACCAACCTGTATATTCTTGCGAATTTCAATAGAGCTCTGATTTGGTAGTTTAGCAATAATAAGGTTTGGCACCCTTTTGTTCAACAACGACAAATATATTTAATTAAAACTGATATTTTAAAACAATGTTTATGTTTAGGAAGCCATGGACGTCAAAATATTAATAATGGTTCAATTAACTGAAAAAGAACGTATTGAAATTCTGATGATGATTGGTTTTGGTGACCGTGTCAGAACTCATGTAGAAGTATGCGATTTCTTTAAAAATTTGCATTAAAATCGGCATCCAATATCACGAAGTGTCGTTAGTAAAACTTGAAGAAGATATAACTTTACCGGAAATGTTAGAAATTTACCATAAAGCGGACGTCTAAAAGGCGCAACTAATGCAGTTAGCTCAAGATATTGTTATGGCATTAGAATAATTACCACAAACTTCCATTCATCGCACTAAACTATTATATAAGTTGCCGATGGGTACCCAGAGTATTGAAGCACGAAAAATATCATCCGTGTAAACCACATTCAGTACAAGAATTATTGGATGGGAATTATGGCCGTAGAATTGAAATTTGCGAAAGAGTAACGGAGATTTGCAAAAGGACCAATATTTTACACACAATTTGCTGTTTTCCGACGAGGCTACGTTTTACGTGAATGGTACCGTAAATTGCCATAATTGTCGATATTGGTCAATAGATAATCCTCATTGGATGCTAGAAACGCATACACAACAGCTGCAGAAATTAAACGTTTGGGGTGGTATTTTCAAGAACCGTTATTGGTCTTTTTTCATTCATGGTACACTAACTGGACCGAGATATTTAAATCTTTTAAGTGATCAGGTTGTTCCTAATATCGGGGAAGATGGGGAATTGCCTATAAGCGCTTGATTCACTATGCCCTTAATGTTGGAAATTTTTTTAACGAAACATTCCCAAATCGATCAATTGGTCGTGGAGGATTCATTGAATTTAAAATCCGTGGTTTATACTAGATGACCACATAATCTGAACGAGTTGCGGCGGAGAATAATTGAGGTAGTGCAGTTAATTCGTGAGGAGGCTTTGGCAAAAGTTTTGCAAGAATTTTTTCACAGACTTGCATATTGTCAATTGTCAAAAAGTGAACAGTCATTATTTCGAAACTTTTCTTAACCGATATTAATTTTGCAAATTAATTGCATTTTAGCGAAGTAATATGAATGTAAATATTGCTTTCTATATTTTACGACGCTAATTATTGGAATTTTTAATTGAAAAAATTCGCCCTTAAGCAGGATTCGAATCCACGTCTGTTTCCTTAATGTAACTTAAGCCTTCACGATTTATTCGGAGCCACAGCCCTTAATAGCTTAGTGGCAGAGCAATGGTAAGGCAAACCATGAACGTGGGTTCGAACCCTGCTTCAGGCCGAATTTCTTCAATTAAAAAAATTCGGTAAAAATATTAACATATGTTTCCTTAATGTAACTTAAGGCTTCCCGATGTATTCGTAACCACCAGTCCTTAATAGCTTAGTGGCAAAGCAATGGTCCGGCAAACCATGGGCATGGGTTCGAATCCTGCTTAAGGGCGAACTTTTTCAATTAAAAAATTTTAATAATTAGTGTTGTAAAATGTAGAAAGCAATATTTACATGATATCGATTTTGTTTATATTTTTTTCGGTTCATTTTTCTTGTTCACAGTAAAATTTGCAATATTAGATTTAATTAAATATCTTTGTCTTTATTGAGCAAAAGGGTGCCAATAGTTATTTATGTCACAAGGGATATAAGTGCAATTTTGCAGTCGTGGATCTAAGTTTGTAGACCGACACGCAAGCCGAGGTGTACAGTATATCCGAGACCGCAAAAGCACTTACATTTCGAGTTTCATACAATATTTTTTCTACTACGGACTCAAGATGCTATAAAATAAGTATAATCGGCAAAAATGTTGACGTTTACTTATATACGTCAATAATTATATTATCAAACTAGTAGGTGTGTAAGATGCTAGGTACGATTGCAGCAATAAAAAATCGAACAATTAAGATGATGTAGTTTAAATCTGGTTTTCGCCTTGTGAAACGTTATTTCGTGTCAAATTAATTATTGAGATACCTACATACTAATACATTATACATTCCGCATTTAAGTGTCACTGAAAAAATACAATTAATTACATTATTTGAGGACGGATGGTCAATAAGAAGACTGGTGATAGATTTGGAGTGTCCGCAAACACTATTCATGATATTAAAAATATATTGCTATATTGAGGAACTGTAGAAAGGTAAAGAGGCTCTGGTTGTAAATATTGTAAAATACTTGTCTTTCTGGGTTTTTTTGAATAAAACTAACGGTAATAAACAAACACTAGATTAATAATAAACATACACTTAAAAACTAGTAACAGTATTTATTTCACAATATTTATATATCAGTATTTATTTATTGAACAATATTCGTCGGTGGTTGTCTAATAAATCATCGTTCTCTTAATCTCTCTTATAGTCCATCATCCGATCTAGAATCTTTCGTCTTCTAATTTGTTCTAGGTCGTGTTGACGTGCACGGCGAGAACGTTATCGCTTGGCTCACATTGCCACCTTTTTAAAGAAAAAGTTTCGTCCCGAAACATGTTATGCTTTGGTTCTCTCAAGCGATGACGAAAATCCACAGGTCGGGCCATTGTTGCATTGCGATGTCATATGGAAGTAGTAGTCCACGGTATTATCTTGTCTAGACGGAAAGGAATATTCAGACCGATAATTGCAGACAAAAATTTCCATACCAGTGTGTTAAAATAACGCCTCTAGCATGCTTCTTACAATTTTCCAGTCCAGACGGTCCAAACCATGACCCAATTTTGGAACAACTAATTTCAGCATGTTTTTAAACATTTGTTCACGAAAATCGACGAGAGCCTCCCATAAGGCACGATAGGTAGGCTTTAGGCTTGACAGTTCTTTCGTGATCAAATAAAATATAGACTGTTCTTTATTTATTACTTGGAGACTCTTCTTGCCGGTCGCTACTGCCTTGATTCTCCGATTCTGCTAAATCTCTCTTTAAATTCATCGGCAATTCCTTTAGACATTCGCAGATCTCAGGCTACGCAATGGGCGAGCACGTAGTCTGACGGCACAGTAAATAAATCTTGTTGTTACTCGATGGTTACTTGTAACGAACCCCGTTACAAAGTTTAGAAATTTAAGCCGTATTGTGTGCGACTTGAACGCTGAAACCGTCGTCGCACGCAAACATTTAAAAACTAGGCTGTTGATGTGTAAAGCGAGGGTCCCCACTTCTTCAATAGATTTTAATCTTCAAACATAGAAAACTAGTGCGCTGACCCCTCTCTTGAATTTACGTTTTTCTTAGGAACTAGGCTGACGTGATTCTTTTTCAAAAAATTTTGCCGGGTATTCTTACTGGCGAGTTTTCTTACCCGTTATCTTCAAAAGCAGGTTCCCCGTCATTGATGTCCAGCGAACGACGTACTATACAGTATATCAGAGTGCGTATGTTCAACTATGGGCGAAGCGATTCAGGCTTGACGGGGGACGCCAGGGTTGATAAAATAGGACGCTTTCGTGTTGCGATTCCTCAGCATCGTACTGTTGTTGCGCACGCACAGGTAAGCCAACCGACTCAACTAACCAAATAGTTATTTACTCCGTAGAATCAATCACGTCAGTCATTTCTATTTGACAATAGCAACATTTAATTAATGATTTTAATCCCTATATTTTCTTAGTAACGGAATAAAATCCGCAGCGACCCGAACTACATTCTTTATTAAAACTTATTTGCCACAAACATAAGTTGATATTAACTTGCCCACATAAATTGTATATATGTTTATTTAGATTTAAAAAATATCGAAAGGTTTATGTGAACCATATGTGAAAGTAAAAATTCACAAGGCATGGGCAGCTGTTAAGCCGAATTTGTATTAGCTGATCTAAAATTTTCTTTTTTTTGTAAATATAATTTATTTGATTTCAATACCGTTTTCTTTACACAGTTGACAGAGGTGTGTGGCGACAAGTGTATGGCCGTTCAACACGTCCAAACCTGATGCAGGGGGTCCGTGAACACTTCCAGAGCGACGATGAAGTCAAAGAAGGGGTGAAACGCTCCCTCAAAGGGTTGGCGGCGGAGTTCTACGACATTGGGATACAGAAATTGGAGTACCGTCTACAAAAATGCGTAGAAAAAGATGTCGATTATGTAGAAAAATAGAGCGAAGTTTCTTCTTTCTGTAAATTTCTATGAGAATAAAAAATGTCTATTTGTAAAATTTATGGGAACCTTATTTCTGGATCCACCCTCTTACACCAAATCTTTAATTTTGTTATATACTGTTTATTTTATTTTATATTATTGTGTATATATATATTTTGTGTGTATTTCATCGTCATTAAAAAAAGAAAAACTACGAAAAGTGTAAAAAGTGCGTATCAATGTTAATTGAAAACTATTATTTTATATAATAATAAATACCTTGTACGTCGACGTTTCTTGTTTCCTTTTTTAAACCTGGGTCACAGATAAATAATTACAGACAAATAACAAACAAATCACTAGCAAACAATCACAAACACGATTATTAATGAAAGCACCAAGGATCCTGTAACCGACTCGAGATTATTCGAATATTTGGTTTTGATTAATGTCGAATTAAGAGTCATTAATCGCATTAATCTTTCTGCATTCAAAAAAAATTGAAGTTTATTTGCCAAGCTCACTACTGCCGCCGTGGAGTAAAGTTGAAGTTTCCAGTGTAGCAGGTAAGGTTGCATATACAACCGGCGCTCGCCAGTTTTCAAGGAAATTAAGAATTAATTGATTATCCGTAATTAATCCGTGTTAATTGCCATTCCGAGGGCGAGCACCCACTACAACCTAAAATCGAGCTCCTCTGGAACCAGAATACTCCTTCATGAAGTCTTCGAAGGTTGGTTCTTCGTTGTAGCTATCTAGTTGGCCCAAGTCAGCGGCTTCGTCGTTATTGTCTTCAGAGTATGGCGCTAACCAATTCAAATGCACGACTCTTGGTTTTGTATGAGGTGTTCGCCTTATCGGTATATTACGTCGTTAATCTACTTCAACATCTCGTATGGCCGTTCCCTATTCTTTTGAAGTTTTGGAGACCGGCTCCGTCGACGTTGTGGATTGTACATCCAAACGTGATTGCTCTCGTGGTAACCACTCTTTTTGACGTTGACGTCGTAGTTCTCCCTCATTCTGTCGCAGGTATTCTAGATATTATGTCGTACTTGGTAATGGATATTGTCCAGTCTTCGTCGAAAAGTGCTGACATAATCTTCCCCTGCAAGATCTTCACCAGGCTTGCTTCCAAACTTCAAGTTACAGGGCAGTCGGAGTTCCCTGCCAAACAACACGTTCGCTGGCGATTGCCCAGTTGTCTCTTGAACAGATGCCCGATACGCCATTAGGAATAATGGTAAGTGTTCGTCCCAATCCCTCTGGTGTTCGGAGACCAATTTGGATAAATGCCTGATCATGGTCTTGTTCATTCGCGTTACCATCCCATCTGATTGTGGATGCAAGGGAGTTGGTCTTGTCTTTCGAATGCCCAAAAGCTCATACATATTCGAAAAGACTGGATTCGAAATTTCGCCCTTGATCTGAATTCTGAGTTCCAGAGGTATACGAAACGGCTGACGAACTCTTTTGCGATCACATCCGCCACGGTTCCAGCTTCTTGATTAGGCAGGGCATAAGTTTCGACCCATTTGGTAAAATAGTTCATCACTACTATAATGGATTTATTTCCTTTATCACTTTCTAGGGATTACCCGGCGGCATCAATGGTGATTCTCTCGAAGGGACTTCCCACATTGTATTGTCGCATAGGGGCACTCCTGCGTTTTTGTGGTCCGTTAGTCGCGACATAATAAACACCAGTAGTAAAATTAGTACTGTAAAATTAAAAAGACACAGTTTGAAATAATTTTCTTTTCTATTTCCCGCTCTTTCTTCGCGCATGCTGGTCTCGCCGGCACAATTAATTTTGCTAAGTTGTACAAATCTTTATCTTGCAATTTAAATTCAAAGTTTTCTCATTTGTGTTGGTCTAAATGCCAAAACATTGGGAGAAAAACACTTTTTTCTGCTGTCGATATAAATCAATGCTACAACTCTAGTAACATAGCGTGTGAGTCGAATATAACATTCGTTTGCAGTTTCGTCTTGACAACATAACTTAATACAGTTATCAATTTAAAAAAAAACGGGCCACCTTTTTAAGCTATTGTAAATCATGCTTGCGTGACAACAACAAATTGAAGTTGACAACAGGTGAACTATCTTAACCGTCAGATTGACAACCATATAGCTAATGACAAACAAAATAACATTGTAGTATTGTAGTAATTTATAATTGTAGATTAATATAAATTAAAAAAATGTCACCTACATAATTACGGCGGCTACGCCAATTGCGCTGATTTGTCTTAGTTACGAGTGTAAATTACACAAAGAAATTTCACAATGACAAAAAGGTTTTCTCTACGACATTTTATAAAAAGACGAAAGTTGCCTACTAATTTTCACCTGCGTCTAGTTGCCTGCTGTTGCTATATCGCGTCATTTTTAAATCACGTCAGTTTGTGCTGTTTGTAGCTTTATCAAGATTTCTGATTCAGAAAGTGATTTAGATATTCGCAATACATCACCAGAAATAGTAAATCGAGCTGAGAAAACTTATGCGGGCTTTGTTCGGGCAAAATAGATTTCATTTTGTATAGTTTCATTTAGATGTAGATATATTTGTGTTAATGTATTTAATCCTAGTTTTAAATTGTAAATACTATATAATGTCTATAGAAAAGGTTCTTGGAGTTCAGATATATTTAATATTGTCAATTACCTTAGGCCTGGTCAGGTATTACATTTCTTTATTCATTGTCTTGTTTTCTACAGTCATAAAAACTATTTATTTTATTACAGGCACAGCCCTCTGATTAACCCATTCATAATGTATTGTATAATAGCATAAGTTTTATTGACATATTTCCTGTTATAGGTAAAGTATTTATATTATTATAATAGGTTAAATAGTTTTGGTTCGATGCGATTCTGCGAACTATTACGTTATCTCTAACGCACTTCCTGTATATTGTATATTTATTATTTTACGAGGTATTTTATTTTCTATAATTAGGGGTTTCCGGCGTATATTGTTTATTTTAATACATTTATGACGTTGGAAACTACAGCATATACTTTTCTTGGAAGGGTAAAAATAATGGTATGGAAATTTCCGTATACTCAATTTCATTGTTTTCTCCCTCTCTTGTGACTGGCGGGGACAAAACTTTCTTGTCGAAAAATAAGTAAATGAAGAAATAGTTCCAAACAAGATCTCTTAGAGCTCACTACAGTTCCAAGTACGATCTCTTCGAGTTAACTACAGTTCTAGCTTAGGTCTCAGTGATCTAACTAACAGTTTCTACTAAGATCTAAGTGATCTAAATAGGAGCAAATATTATTTATTAGCCAGTTTTCTCGGTCTTTAGTATTAAGACCAGATACTGCATTTATATTAAGTTAACGGAACTCCAAGATTAAATTTGTAAATATATTAGTGTTATACAAAAACTATTGTATTATTTAAACTCATACTTTGGTCGATACATACCGAACTTCCTTCAAACCAGGAGGAAAAAACAGGCTCATTACGAGAAAAATCGAGAAAGAGGTACGAAGAAGCCTATGTAAAATTCATTGAATAGATGGTCGTAGAAAAAAAACTTTTTTTACGACCCTTTATAAAAAGACATTTTTCGTCACTGAATATTGCAGCGAAAATTTGATTTCTGTCACTAGTGAGAGAAAATCCTCTAACGTTAACTTTCGTCCCTAGTGACGAAAATTACTTACTAACTTTCACATGCGTCTAGTTGCCTGCTGTTGCTATATCGCATCATTTTTAAATCACGTCAGTTTGTACTGTTTGTAACTTTATCATGATTTCTGATTCAGAAAGTGATTTAGATATTCCCAATACACCACCAGAAATAGTAAATCAAGCTGAGAAAACCTATGCGGGCTTATTACTAGAAAAATCTAGAAAGAGGTATGAAGGAGTCTATGTCAAATTCATTGAATTTGACTGATAATAGCGTAAATTCATATTCAGAAATTGTGCTGCTTGCATATTTTGCAAGATTGTGGGAAAATTTGAAGCCATCCACCTTATGGTCTACATATGCTGTTATCAATCAATGTCTTTATCATAACTAATTTAAATATGATCTATAGTTTTGTAATTTTTAATTGAAAATAAAGTATTTATTTACATAATTTTTTTAATGCCATAGGCGAGGTCGTAGAAAAAGTATAGTGTTCAACTTGTAGAAAACATTTTTTTAAAGTCGCGAACATTACCAAACTTGGCTTCGCCTCGTTTGGTAAACTGTTCTTTCGCTTTAAAAAATGTTACTTTCGTCACTCGTTACACAATATACTATTTTTTAACGGTTAAAAAATGACACACTTTACATAATGAGATTCATGAAAAAAACGCCTCTTTTTTGACAATTGGAGAAAATATATAATGAAACAGATATGCAAAATACATATCCGTAACTGTAAACATGGACAAACAACTCGTATTTTTAGCATTTACTTCTGTTCAATACATATGTTTCAGCCATCTAGGCCTCATCGGTTGAACTAGTGAAGCAATGTATATACAAATTAATACAGATCTGTTAAACAACGGATCTGTATCTGTATCTACATTTACGCTAAAATCGTCCCCAAGCCATAACCAGTTTCGTTCTATCAGGCGACACCAATTAAAATCAGTGACATCTGACGGAAGAAAGCGACCAGGCCAGAAAAGGCGACCTTCCGCTCGAATAGCAAAGCTGTTACAAATAAGCGGAAAAATACGTATATTGGTGCTGTCCATTAACACGCGCCAGATGGCGGTAAATATACAAACAAAAAAGGATATTTATCAATACGTTTTGCACGTATTACGCAGTTGTTATATAATGAAACAGATATGCAAAATACATATCCGTAACTGTAAACATGGACAAACATCTCGTATTTTTAGCATTTACTTCTGTTCAATACATATGTTTCAGCCATCTAGGCCTCATCGGTTGAACTAGTGAAGCAATGTATATACAAATTAATACAGATCTGTTAAACAACGGATCTGTATCTGTACCTATCTACATTTACGCTAAAATCGTCCCCAAGCCATAACCAGTTTCGTTCTATCAGGCGACACCAATTTAATCAGTGACATCTGACGGAAGAAAGCGACCAGGCCAGAAAAGGCGACCTTCCGCTCGAATAGCAAAGCTATTACAAATAAGCGGAAAAATACGTATATTGGTGCTGTCCATTAACACGCGCCAGGTGGCGGTAAATATACAAACAAAAAAGGATATTTATCAATACGTTTTGCACGTATTACGTAGTTGTTATATAATGAAACAGATATGCAAAATACATATCCGTAACTGTAAACATGGACAAACATCTCGTATTTTTAGCATTTACTTCTGTTCAATACATATGTTTCAGCCATCTAGGCCTCATCGGTTGAACTAGTGAACTAGTGAAATTAATACAGATCTGTTAAACAACGGATCTGTATCTGTATCTACATTTACGCTAAAATCGTCCCCAAGCCATAACCAGTTTCGTTCTATCAGGCGACACCAATTTAATCAGTGACATCTGACGGAAGAAAGCGACCAGACCAGACGCTTTCTTCCGTCAGATGTCACTGATTAAATTGGTGTCGCCTGATAGAACGAAACTGGTTATGGCTTGGGGACGATTTTAGCGTAAATGTAGATACAGATACAGATCCGTTGTTTAACAGATCTGTATTAATTTGTATATACATTGCTTCACTAGTTCAACCGATGAGGCCTAGATGGCTGAAACATATGTATTGAACAGAAGTAAATGCTAAAAATATGAGATGTTTGTCCATGTTTACAGTTACGGATATGTATTTTGCATATCTGTTTCATTATATAACAACTGCGTAATACGTGCAAAACGTATTGATAAATATCCCTTTTTGTTTGTATATTTACCGCCATCTGGCGCGTGTTAATGGACAGCACCAATATACGTATTTTTCCGCTTATTTGTAATAGCTTTGCTATTCGAGCTGAAGGTCGCCTTTTCTGGCCTGGTCGCTTTCTTCCGTCAGATGTCACTGATTAAATTGGTGTCGCCTGATAGAACGAAACTGGTTATGGCTTGGGGACGATTTTAGCGTAAATGTAGATACAGATACAGATCCGTTGTTTAACAGATCTGTATTAATTTGTATATACATTGCTTCACTAGTTCAACCGATGAGGCCTAGATGGCTGAAACATATGTATTGAACAGAAGTAAATACTAAAAATACGAGATGTTTGTCCATGTTTACAGTTACGGATATGTATTTTGCATATCTGTTTCATTATATAACAACTGCGTAATACGTGCAAAACGTATTGATAAATATCCTTTTTTGTAAATTGGAGAAAAAATTAATAATCTAATTGTATTTGTTTGCTGCATTACTGCATTTCAAGAGTAGAAATTCATGTAATTTCCGTTTCATAGAGAACGTCTTGAAACTCGTTGTATTTGCTTAAATAGTTATTAATAATGTATCAAAATTATTGACATTCTCTACAGCGCCCTCTTTTTAATAAACGCTAAAATTCAAAACACAGTGATTATAGTCAAATACTGTATCGATGGTAATTTTCGTTTTCATTATTCTTAGGAATTTGTCTACGATTCACATCAAAACAAAAGCAATAAAGCGTGCTATTGTTGACGAAAATCAATTATGCATTTATTATAGTGTAATTTTTACTAAGTATCACTCATTCCGTTTGCCCTTATTTTAGACATTTTGTATTTTTTTCAAAAAAATAGGATTTTATTTTCGTAATATAAACTTATATTTTATGGACAAACTACACGTATTCTCTTTGCATGCACCTAAATTTTATTTTGATGTTTTTTTGGATTTCATGTGAATTATGAAATAGTGAAGCTTATTTTATTATAACAAACACTTAAATTTGGAAAGTTTAATAGCCACCTAGTGACTAAAAAAATTAAGAAGCATTGGCAACTATTGAGGTTACTTTTTTTTAGAATAATTTGCGTCATAATTTACAGTTTACTTTTTACAAAAATTGACTAATAACGGGTGTTGACCCAAGCATTTTACAACTTTGATTGGTTTACATTGGTTCTTATCTATGGTTGTTATTATTTAGTATTGTTTGGTATTTATCTGCGGATTTAAAAATATTGTTAGTCTTTAAACCAATTATCTTATATACAATTCTCTTTGAGGAGTATCTTTCATTGTAAAGTCGAAGTTGTCCTTTTTATTTTAAATCAAAAGCAATTGCTAATTTATATTGTGAATGAGATAAATAGCATGAACATGACAGGTGATCCTAACCAATCTAGCAGGCCAAGTGTTTTGGGAATAAATTGTGCGTATTCGACACCCGGTGATTGGAATACTTTTTCTCAACCAAGCAGATACATACAAGAAAATGAGTTTTGTCAGTTTTCACCACCATTTCCAAATGTTACAAATAATTATTCCTTTTATTCAAACTTTGGACCATTGCCATCATCTATTAGTTTTCCTATGCCAGTGCAACAAGAAAATGATGCACTACAAAGATCAATATCATTACGATGTAAAAGGAAAACAGATTCTCCAATGTAAGTAATAACATTTGAACAGTATACAATTTGAATAAATACTTGTTGCTTTTCATGATTTTTTATAGACATGTAACTTCATCGAAAGTGTGTGCTTTATCAACCTGAAGCAAGATATTTAAAATTTATAATTTAAAAAATTGATCCAATATGGGTAAATTGAGCTTAATTTACTGAGTTGGTACTTTTCCAGAGATAGTTATTTAATGTGTATTATTCTTAAATTGGATTATTTTGTTGGAGTTAGTTCTTCTTTTTGTAACAAATTTTTAATCACATTACCGTTAACATATAATAAAATGCCTATTAACTTTTACTATTTCAAATGGCAATTCAAAATCTTCTAAATACCTTAATATTACATTTCTATTAATTTATAATTTATTTTGCTTTTGTTAGCTTTTATGATGATGATGATATACAGTTGACATTTTTAGTTTGAATTGCAATAGAATTTTATAAGTATATATGATTTTCAAGTATATAAAAATATGTGGTTCAAAATTCATTAAGGAAAAATATTTTATAGACCAGTTGCTGCAAAACAACATATTACAGAGGAAAAAATGGCAGAGCATTTATCAAAACTACATATCAGTTCTGAACACCCAGCCCCCACAACGGAACCTGAAACTAGTGATTGCAGAGAAAAACGCCTATATATGTGTGAAGAAATGAGGAAGTTACAAACAGATCCAATTATTCCTCCCTCATTATTAGAAAGAATGAATAGTCCATGTAAAGCTTTGGTGTTATGGACGCCACCAACAAGGCCATTTTCTGTAGCTGAACCAAATAATGATAGTAATAATAACAACAATAACAATGAAGAAGAAGTTCCTGATAATAATCTGATGGACTTGGATCGATAAGGAGACTGATGCTTTATACTTTCTAAATTTAATTTTCTCGAAATGTATATTTTTAAATATTTTTGTACGTATTTTGAAATCCATATTTTGTCAGGATAATGTTACAACAAGTAAGTAAAAGCTAACATGTTTTCATAGTGACAACAATCTTTGATTTAAATATTTTTATTTCATGAACAGGTTTCCTAAAACAGCATCGTTTAAATTTTTTAACTGTTTTAATAGGTAAAAACAACAAATTTAGATTTAAAAAAAATTACTAATTATATTTTATTAAAAATAATGTGAAAGTCATATGATTTTCATTTTTAGGGTAATTGCATTATAAGTATTATATTTAATTTAAAAAATGCTTATTTTAAACTTCGTAGAAATCCATTAATGTTTTATTTCCTTAAACCTGTATTATGTGTCCTTTTGCTAATTATTTAAAATTATTGAAAACATACAGGTTTTGTAATGAACCATCGAAAAAATTCATAATTGGAGTAGACTGTGAAATTGGGTTGATACTTTAACCACTTCCACAAAATGACTATTATTTGACATTGAAACTATAAGTTTGTGTCAAATTTTTCAAAACTCTTATTAAGAAAATTAAATTTGTTTAGATGTAAATGGACATCATTTTCAACAACTTCTGTAGCTACTATATGTAAATTTTGATTATGATTTCGATATTAAATAAATTATTTGTTTTCTTTTTTGTTGTAGTATCATTTCAATGCCATATCCTTTTTTTACAATGAAACCGAATGAAACTGTCAAGCATCAAGTAATGTGTCATTATGTGGAAGTGGCCAAAGTACCAACCCATTTTCACAGTCTACTCCAATTATGAATTTTTTCAATGGCCCGCTATAATTAGTTAGTAATACTATAAGGCACTATTATTTATTGATAAAGCTAATAATTAAGTAGGTACTAGTATTTCTTTTGATATCTCATTAGCAAAATTGCATCATCATTTGCAGTTTTAGTAAGTGATATCGTAATTATGAAAATTGTATTTCTTATATATTTTTAAATACTTTGAACTCAGTCTAGGGCATTGATTATTATAAAAGTAGATATAATCTATCATTAAAAAATCAATTAACGAATTCGAACACTAGCAATAAAAGTTGCCAATGGTTCAAACAAATTTGGGTAAAGTTATAATGTAGAGAAGGGCCAAACTTAAATTTAATAGGTCTGTATATTTAAGATACTTGTTATTAAATGTAATTTTTATTGAAAAGTGCTACCAAACATTTAGATCAAATTTATTGTTCCCATGAAACTAATAGTGCTTATTAGAAACTCTTGTTTATAATTATACATCACAATAGTTTTTCTTACAGTATTAATAAATAAGGAGGGCTTTTCTTTGCCTGGCATCCATACTCTCACTAGAATACAGGCAAAAATAAAATATATGTGTTTAGAAGAAATGATTTTTTTTTGGTTTCTTAATTCAAAATTTAATTTAAATCTGGAAAATGTATATAAATACTGTAAATGATTAATTGATAAAAAAGCATCTTCTAGTTTAATTAGAATTTGTAATAAAGTATATAAGGCATACAGAATCTCTCACAAAATAAATCAAACTTTGCAGTTAATGTATTACTAGTTATTTATTTAATTTTGATCTTTTTGAGAAAGTTTATTAAAGGAGAGTAATTGCTCTCTTTCATCTTCTCATTATCTTGTTTTTAATTTTTGGTTAGACTTCCCATATTTTCCAGCTTATCTTTGCTATAATTTTATTTTTAATTATTGATAGATTTAACTACTTAACACCTTTGCACCCCATATCACCGAATAATGATCACACTGTATAACGAAATTGTCATTTACAGTAACGCTAGACTAAAAAGAATAGTAAAATAAACTAATGTCTTCTAATTTAAAGGTTCATGTATACTAAGATATGTATAATGAGATTTAATATACTATTTATATATAATTTAATTTAGTTGAGCGTTACTGCTGAAAAGGAGAACATCGTTGTCTAGTGTGATAATTGTTCATGTACTGTGCAAAGGTGTTGGCTAAGTGGCAAGCTATAACTCCAATAGCGAGTTTTCATGAATAAATTTTTTGTTACTTAAAAATTATTCTTTTTTATAAGTATCTTCTTCTTCTTCAGGTGCCATCTCCTCTCAGAAGGTTAGCTATCATCACGGCTATTCTCATTTTTGATGCTGCGGCTCTGAATAGTTCAATGGAGCTGCATTTATACCACTGTCTCAAATTATTTAACCTGGAAATACGTCTTCTTCCTATATTTCTTCTTCCCTGTATCTTACCCTGAATAATTATCTGTAGCAGAGCATATCTTTCCCCTCTCAACACGTGGCCCAGATATTGTAGTTTTCTTATCTTTATTGTGTTCAATATTTCCTTCTCTTTCCCAATTCTTTTAAGTACTTCACTATTCGAAACCCTATCTATCCATCTTATCTTCAGGATCCTCCTATATGCCCACATTTCAAATGCCTCTAGACGCTTGTTAGTGTCTTGCTTTAGCGTCCAGGCTTCCATCCCGTACAGCAGCACCGGGAACACGTAACATTTCAATACCCTGATCTTGAGACGCAGACTAAGGTCATTGCCACACAATACTTTCCTCATCTTGTTGAATATATTCCTGGCTTGGCCGATAAGTATCTTATAAACCTAATTTCAAATTAAAAAATATTCTAGTCTGGCCAGTGGTACCGTTTTTCATGTAACTGTTGTTGTAGATACCATTTTCTCTTGAGAAATTTTTATTTTATTGCAATTATTTTAAATTATTGGTTTTGAATAATTTTTATTACACAAAGCAAACCTCTGTGATTTTTATATGAATTATGGTTATTATTATAACGATAGATTTTTCTAGTTATGGATTCACTAGAAATATTTTTAGGTAAAAGAAAACGACCATTATAATGGTTACTATAGATAATGTAATTGGACGTATAAATTACGCCTACTATTAACTTAAAGTTATTCTCGTTCTAAATGAATAGCGTCAATTTTGGTAGGATAGTCAAAGTCAATGCTCTGGAAATTCTTGAATGGATCCCACAACTACTATAAAATGTGTGAAGTAGTGTTCTTTTCAAAATAACTCGAGAAGTCTAATGATATCGAAACAGTCTTCATTCACCACTGTGTGGGGTTGCTAAAGCAATTATAGAAAAGTATACATATATATATAAATAAAAATTCGTAGACAAAATAATTTTTAATACGATTTTTGAATTTACTCATACTTTTTAACTTTCTTTCAACTTGCAGTTAATTTTGTCAAAAACATTGAAGAAAGTTTTTCCATCATTTTTATCCAAAACCTGTTTTGTTTGTCCATTTACTTTTGATCTTTTTTATTTTTATAATGTCGGGGATCTAAAATCGTAGGGTATGTTTTAAAAATTAGACAGAAAGAGCATATATTCTAAACAACTCAAGAAGTCTTTTATTGTATATAAATAAATCGGAGTGTTATCCAACAAAAATATTTGTACTGTACTGTATTATTGCTCGGTTTGTAGAATTTTGTATGAAGATGGGGGTAGTTGCTCTAAAGAAATTATATTATAATATATGCTTAGAATACAATCACTTTTCACAACGAAAAGGTTCCAGATGTTATTAAGTTTGTAGTAAAATTAACGCAAACATATCTTAGGATGTTATGGAATGAAAGCTTGTCATTTGAAAGATGATTCACTAGTAATGATTGGGTTTACAAACGTAATGATAAACAAATTACTTTTTCACTATGATTAGAAATTGTCGTTATGCCAAATGATTTATTCTAATTGTATACAATAATATGAAATATGGTCATTTTTACAAGACATATATATGCCTTTTAAGTTTGAATTGGACTATCACTTTTCTGGAGATCGCACTCGGCGTTGTCAGAATTTATAGAAGATATTGGTATAAAAAATGTTTTTTCTGTATACTGTTAACCTAGGTAGGATAGTAATGTCGTGTGTTGATAATACATGTGTCAATTTTGTATAAATCACAAAAAATGTAATAAAAATAATTGTAATATACCTACAGAAAGAAAATTGTTTTAATTCCTATTATTCATATTCAAATTTCAAGCAATATTTACTGAATGATGTGTATATAGTAGATTAAATTAGTCGTCGATTTAAGGTCTGGTTTACTTTGATATATGTATTTAAAACAATTTTACATGTTTCGACACAGTGTCTTTATCAAAGAAATTACAAATATAAATGACAGTATATCAATGTCAAACTTATATATTTGTAGTTGTCATGGATAAAATATTTAAAGATACATTCAAGTTTAATAATATGCCATGCCTCAGAACTTTCGACAGAAAAACGTCAATTACGGGGGATTGGCAAGCCATGAGTTATTATTATGCATGCGCCCGTGAAGCGACTTAAGATTTTAAGCTGTCGGCATTCGCCTTGAACGAGAAGGAAAACCACGAACACCTACTCGGACAGCCCAGTCAGCGATCTAATCACGAAACTGTCAGCATGATAAGCCACTGTACAGATATTTAAATAACATATGATAGATAATTATATAAAGCAACATATATTCATGATGGTAAATTTCAGATTGTTACATTATTAGGGTATAATATATACTGCTTAGATTTTTTATATCACTTCCGTTGTTAATTGAAATTTTTACTTGTTTAATATTAATCATTTCTTTAATTTCCGTTTTCATTGTGTGTTGTTCTTTATCGAATGTCTGTGTTTTCAAAATCGAAATGGTGATGGCGTTGTAGTTTGTATGTTGTTGCAGTATTTTCCAAGATTGTTTTCGTTGAAAGAATACCACACTCGAGTTTTGTTACTTTAAATTTGTTTTATTAACAAGTGATACAGTTAAATACAAGTAATACAACTTAACGCCATAATGGTAATAATGTTCTCCCTTTCGGGTGAAGCGACACATGCGCACAGCGCACAAGTAAACTATCTAACAAATTAAAGTTTTAAATGCTGTGACATGCCGTCCCCCTTGGAATCTTTCCAGTTAAAGTTCCAAACCAAGTATACAAATGTAATATAGGGAACAGACAACACTTGTTAACATATTTGGTAGACACAAGTTAAAAATTTCAGTCATAACCAGGTACTACACACAATTTTGAAACAGGTCTCTTTTGCACACCATCACTCGTCCTAATCGTGACGACGCGAGTAACTCCGTCCTGTCTAGGATGAAGTTGGGAATTCGTCCGAGTTTCCACTTCAGAACTGGAAGGTTGTCTTCTTTTATAATTACCAAGGTCCCTTCTGTTAACTTATTGCAACCTTGCGTTTTCCATTTTTTTCTTACTTGAAGTTCTCTTATATAATCCTTAGACCAACGTCGCCAAATATCTTGTACCATTTTCTGACATCTTTGAAAACGTGATGAGCACAAATTCTGATTTTCAGGAATTATTTCTTCTGGTAGTCCATGAAGAAGTTCTCCAATGAGAAAGTGTGCCGGGGTTAGAGGAGTAGGATCGGTTGGGTCAGATGACAAACGATATAGTGGTCTGGAATTAACGCAAGCTTCGACTTGATTTAAAATAGTTACAAATTCTTCGAAAGTAAGAGCTGATAACCCGATTACTCGTTTCAGATGATACTTTATGATGATACTTTATCGATTTAACTCCAGCTTCATGCAAACCTCCAAAATCAGGTGCTCTAGGAGGCAAAAAATGCCAATTAATTTGTGATTAACTTAGATCTGTTAAGATCTCGTTTTTTGAGGAATCTAAAAATTTTGATAACTCGCATTGTGCTCCAACAAAATTTTTGCCAGTGTCCGATATTATATTTAAACATTTTCCCCGTCTGGCAACAAATCTATGTAAACATGACAAAAATGCCTTGGTCGATAATTCACTTACTAATTCAGCGTGAATCGCCTTGGTAGATAAACAAACGAAAACGCAAACATAAGCCTTCGTCGTCTTATAATTCCGGGTTTTTCGATCTCGTAAGTTAAATGGTCCGCAATAATCAATTGCAACATTTAAAAACGGTCGATTTGGTGTTGTTCTCTCAGTTGGCCAGTCTGACATTAAATAATCAACATTAGGCTTAGGTTATGCTCTAAAACAAATTGTACAATTTCGAATAATTTTACGTACTGAATTACGAGCAGAGGTGATCCAGTAAGTTTCTCTTAAAGATGCAAGAACAGCTTGTTGACCCGCATGCAGTTAATGAAAATGTTCGTTTTTAATTAACAATTCAGTAAATTTATGTTTTCCAGGTAAAATGATAGGATGTTTTTTTATTTTGATCATAGATTGAATAAGCTAATCGTCCACCCACGCGCAATAAATTTCTTTCATCAATAAATGGATTTAATGATAACAATTTACTGTTATGATCGATATTTTGATTTTTGATTAGACTTTTTATTTCATTTGGAAATGTCTGTAATTGAACTAATTTTATCAAAAATCTATGTATATATGCTGTTACTCGGTGTAATCTAGTCAGACTAGAAAATCTATTAAATATGTTGAAACTATCACTTTCGAGAACAAGCACTGGAAATGATTGTTTTTTACTTTCGACAGTACATTCATGCTGGAGTTCAGTACTTACCTTATGAACTGGCCAAGTATTAGTTGGTTGTAATAACCATTCAGGTCCCTTCCACCACGAAGGACAATTTTTTAACTCTACTAGTTCCAAACCTCGTGATATAACATCAGCAGGGTTTTCGTGTGTGTTTATGTGACGCCAATCGTATTTATTTGTCAAATTTTGTGTCTCTGAGACTCTGTTTGCCACGAAGGCCTTCCATCTTGTGGGTTCCGCTTGAATCCAGGACAATGCGGTTGTCGAATCATTTTTGTTAAACTGCTCGCCAAGATTGCGCTGTTTTTTCAATGAGTCGTGACAATAGAACACATGCGCATAATTCTAATCTGGGAATTGTAGCATTTTTTAATAGAGCAACCTTCGATTTTGCAGCTAATGGATTTACCTGAACTTCTCCTGTATTATTTACAGATCGAACGTATACACAAGCCCCATAAGCTTGTTCTGAAGAATCACAAAAACCATGTAGCTCCACATTAACTGGATTTTGACATAATGCAAACCGAGGTATTTGTATATCATTTAAAAGGTGTAATTGATTGCACAATATTTTCCATTCGTTCATCCCATGTAATTTTCTTTGCCAAAGTTTTTGTAAAATGATTTTTCCCTTTATGATAATTGGTCCGATAAGACCTAGTGGATCATAAATTGATGCAACTGTTGATAAAACGTTACGTTTAGTGATTGCTTTAGGAAATTTATCAATTTGTGTTTGATATTTCAAAGTGTCACTATTTGTATACCAAAACAATCCTAAGGAATATGTCTCATTTTCATTTCTGATGTTAATTATTACATTTTCTTGAGCATTTTGAATATGAGTTAAAATTCTTGGATCGTTGGATATCCATTTAGGTATTCAATGAAAACCTAGCAGAATTCAATATTACTGAAATTTCCTTATATAATGAAATGAGATGTTCTGAGTTACTTGTGCCTGTTGAAAGATCATCGACATAAAAGTCATTCAATAATACTTTACTTGCTGCAGGGTACAAGCTTTCATTTTGGTATGCTACTTCATGTAAACATCGAACTTCTAGAAATGGAGCCGAAGATGTTCCATAAGTTATTGTGTTAAGTTCATACGTATCTAATGTATGACATGAATCTGACCTCCACAGGATTTTCTGTAGTTTACGATCATCAGGGTCAATTAAAACTTGGCGATAGATCTTCGTGATGTCTCCAGCTAATATAAATTTATGTGATCGAAATCTTAAAATGATAGATATAAGATTTTTGAATATCATTGAGTGAATAACCTGTAGTAGGTTTGGATGATGCATCATAAACAACTTTTAGTTTGGTAGTCAAACTATTTCCTTTTTGACAAAATGATGGGGTATGTAATAGGAAATTAATTGTCATTATTAATAGACTCGTCTAATTTGGTCATATGTTTTAGCTGAATATACTCATTCATGAACTCAACGTATTGTTGCTTTAGTTCCATATCCATATTTAATTTTTGTTCCATTGACAGGAATCGCTTAAGTGCAGTTTCTTTAGAATTTCCTAATGATTCCTGCGAACACTTTAATGGTAGTCTCACTATAAATCTTCCATCACTGTTTCGTATTGTTGTGGTTTTAAAATGTGTTTCTGTGCCAACTCTTCGGCTGACTGAGGCATAGTTTTGGAATATTCTTCTATTTCCCAGAAGGTGGTTCATTTATTGTCAATTTCGGTATTAGAAATAAAATTGCATTGCTGCTGAATAGGATTTGTATACATACTGGGTATTGGCCCAGAAATAATCCAACCCAATACTGTATTTCGCAAAATTGTGCGAATTCCCTAATTGTATTTGACCGTCTCGCTTTAAGCGCCAAAAAAGTCCCGCACCAATTAAGAGATCAATATTCTCAGAAACATTAAAGTTGGGATCGGCTAGCTGAATACCCTCGGGTACATTTAGTAAAGATTTATCAAACGGTACACTTGGCAAATTATCAGTTATATGATCAATTATGCAACATGTTATATTCGTTTGATATGAATTTGAATTGACCCTAATTTAATCTTAGCGCAATGCATTAGATTATTCAGTGATTGGTTCAGACCTGATATTGAAACATTAGTTTTTATTTTTTGCAATTGTAACTTATTTGCCATATTTTGTGATATAAATGCACGGTTGAACCCGAATCCAACAATGCTCTGCAATTGTGAGAACGTCCTTGATTATCCTCAATTTTTACAATTGCTGTACTTAATAACACTTGATTATTCCAATTAGTTTGTGCGTGAGTACAGGTATCGGTTACAGTTTGACTATTTTCTGGCTGCGTTTTTTCAAAAGCCTCTGATTTTCTGCCTTGTTCATTGTGTAATAGCGTATGATGACGTTTTCCACATTTTTTGCAATTACTACTAGTACATGCGCTATTAGAATGACCGTATCTCAAACAATTAGATCATAAATTTTTTGTTTTTATTTCCCCATATCTTTTCCCAACAGGCAATTTCAGAAATGTCTGGCAAGAATTTATATAATGTTGACCGGAACAAAAGTTGCATTTTGGTTTGTTTTGGTTCTATTGTAAGAAATGTTTTTGATTTAATGTTAGATGTTGATGCAAAAGTATTAGAACTTAATGTTTCTAGCAAGTTGCATTTCTCCTTTAAAAAAATTGTAAATTCCTTAAGGCTAAGTGAATTGGATGTAGAAGTATTTCTTTTTTCCCAATCTCGACGTGTGACGGAATCTAATTTATTGGATATCAAATATATTATAAGAGTATCCCATGAATTTACCGGTTGACCCAACGTTTCCAAGGCCCTTAAATGTTTGTTCATGTTGTCCAATAACGACCTTAAAGTTAAGTATGATTCTTTAGTTATAGATGGCAAATTATGTAGTGATTTTACACGATTATTAACAAGAAGTAATTTATTTTCGTATCTGTCATTCAGTAATTTCCATGCTATTGAATAATTGTTAGCTGATATTTCTAAGCTACGGATAACTTCCGCTGCATCTTTTGCCAAAGAAAGTCTCAAATAATGAAATTTTTGTATTTCGTTTAAAGTTTCATTATCATGAATAGACATGAATGTGTCCTTAAAATACAACTATTAGTCATACGAACCATCAAATGATCAAATGGTAAATTAATAGTAGGTAATTTAATATTACTATTCCCACCGACGCACTAAGGAGCATTTGGCCTCAAAAACCGGACAAAATTAATAACATCGTTGTTTTTGACTCTAGATGTATCAAAATTAGTATCCGTATGTTTTTGAGGATGCTACGTTTATTTCTGGCATTATTTTACAAATCAGCTGCAGGAGCGTAGACTTAGGAGGGGGAGGGAAGTATTGTTAAAAACACATAATGGGTATAGTTTTATATGTTTTTAGGGGTTCTAATTTCATTTCTGGCCTTGCTTATAAATCAGCTGCGGGAGCGTGGACTTAGCGGGAAGATGGTGATGGAATTAATATTAAAAAGAATGTAATGGTTGGCAAAAAAAATATTTCAACATATTCTGACAAAAACCGCTTGCGACCAAAATTGGGTTAATGGATTTTGTTTAGTTTTTCAATAAGGTCACTAGTTAATTATCACGAAAATAATTTAACAACCCTAAATTATTCAACTGGTCAAAATTGTAAGAAAAACAATTGACGTAATACGGCTAGTAATCTGTTAATCCTATTTAATTCTTTGTTTATAATATCCAGAAGGGTGTAAATCTCTACCTGTTAGTTACATATGTATATAAGGTTTTATTTTATATATGTATGTGTGTGTGTGTGTGTGTTTGTGTATATATTCACATAGTACGTCCATTCTTGGTGGAAAAATATATGATCAAACTTTTATTCACAGCAGGTAAAAAAGAAAACGTATAAAATGGGCATCGAACCACGGCCTGTATAGATTTATAATAAAACTTCATGATTGGATGTTATTTAATATGAGCAAAGAAAAAAAAGTAATTAAAAATACATAATATCTATGTAATATTACAAATTGGCTCACTCCGATTCATCAGATTGGTGGATTCCAAGAATTTCTTCTTCAGCTGTTAACACATTCAGTTCTTCGGGTTCAAACAATTCTAAGATTTCACTCAGGAACGGTTGGCTTTTGCTATATATGCGTTTCCTTGTTGAACTTATGCAAGGGTCTGATGTGAGCGGCAGCCTATTCAGGATATCCTGATTGCAGTACAACCTTGAAAATTTTCTTGAATAATTTTCTCGGTATGAACGGAAGTGTCTGTTTCGAGCTTCTGCAGCTTCTTCCGATAGTTGACCTATTGGCAAGATGGCATACTTTATTACTGACGCTCCATGCATGAGGATTTTGTGTAACGTAGGAGTCATTGGATGCCAACCATAAAGATCTACATATAAGCTTGCTGTATTTTTGCAGTATTCTTCGAATTTCTCTAAATTAATTTTGTGACCAAAAGAAATCGCTTCCAAGATAACCTTAAGTTTCAAAATAAACTCTTTACTTATACCTGTGATTTGACAGGTCAACTCTGGATCAGCGAAGAATCTTCTGGATGTGTTTCCCGAATTTGTATTTCCAAAACCAGGTTTTGGCATATCTATTAGAAGTCCCGTTTTTTCCCTATATGCTTTCTGGATTTCTTCTTTGGTTTTCTTAACTATTTCCTTTTCTTCTGCGGATCGGGCTTGCCATTTTTTTATAGGAAGCTTGTATGCAAGATGTAAAATTGTTTCAAAGAAGCGTATTCTTGCATGAAGAATGGACAAACCAAATCTTAATGATTAAGGATCCTCCGAATTTCTACTTTCGATGTCATTGAAATTTTTGGAGGTTTTTCCGCATATATAACATTTTCTGATAGATGAAGTACCAGTTGCCGCGTTGCATACCTTGGCATCTACCATGGTTGGGAGCAAAACATGACGCACAATGATAATTCCATTTGATCTTTCTATTTCGGTCTTTATCAGATGGTTTGCTTGGTCTTCGACCTACTTTATTTCTTGCTGCGTAATATCCACATCATTTAGAAATCGAAATTGGCCGACAAAATCGAGTTGATGATGGTGTGGGATTTTGCCACAATATTTCTAATCTATCGCCAATGTGTGATTGCAGTCTTAATGGCACCAATGAGCTTTGAAATATGTTCGAGTCATCGTTCGAGCTATCTAAGAACTTTTGAAGAAGGAGTTTGATGAGAGCCATCACATCCCCACTTTGTTATAAGCTCTAGGCTCTTTAATTCTACTGCATCGCAGCTTTGAAGAACGTCTTCCAGATAAAGACAAAGTTTCTTTATTGTGTGATCAAGTAGGTCCTGAAGCACAACTTCAACGCTCGTCTCCGTAACTCGGATTGACTCTGGTATTGGATAGCAGAGTTTCTTTGCTTCTCTAATTAGTGTATAACAAGGAAATACTCCCTTGTTGGAATCGTGTAACAGCTCCCATTGCCTCCTTGTAAAGTCGCCATCAATAAAAATTTGCAAAGCCTGCTCAGGTGTGTAACGATTTACTCTCGGTTTCTAAGCAGTATTTATTATCTTCCTGTAACGTTTGGCTCTTGTTGGTGTTGAAGTTGCATCTATTATAAGTTTAGAGGCCGCGGCATTTCCAGATATTCGTTGGCTCACGCTGGCTGCATAGGTAAGCTCCTCAACAGACACCTGCTCGCGTAGTTCTTTTGTTTTGCGTCGTTTACTACGATCATGCAATGTTGGAAATGTTTCCTTGGGCGCCCTGTCGAATTCTTGGCCCAGTTATGTACTGGTATTGAAGTACTAAGCCATTTCTCGTTTTTTTTTTAAAACCTTTCTTCAATATAATTAGATGATATCCATCTCTTCTTTAGATCACTATTAAAATATTTCATATCGTGGCTTAACGTATGGTACTCGTGAGCATTTCACCCATACTCGTGGGCATTTCACCATTTCGCGAAGCTTATGTTCCATAAATGCCACCTTATCTTCAAGTGTTCTAGATGTGCTTTCTTTAAAAAGCATGAAGAGCGTTTTCCGACATACCTCAATAACATTTGATGTCAAATCTGTACCTATAGAAAAAATATACATGTAATAAAAAATAATCAAAATTTTTCCTAAAATCCCGCTTAACTCAAAGCGGTGGAAACATGTGGAAAATGTTTTGACTGTTATTGTAGGACTGATATCTGTAGTTTATTATAGAAAAAGAATTCCAGCCCGACCTAGCTCGAAACATTTACAAAAACACTTTTAAGTTAAAAAAAAAACAAAAAAATAAAAAAAAAATTTTGAACTTTCTTTTAAGTCCTTAACAATACTAAACAGTCATTATATTTTTAAAAAGTTTGTATTAATATTAAATACATACCTTGTTTTTCAGATTCCATCACAAAAAAATTTTTTTTGCAGTTAATTTACAGAAAACCAAATACCAAACACAAGTGTAAAAAAATTATCAAGAGCGAATGCGTGTATATTGAACGAAGCTTAGATTGCAACTAACTTATCGGAGCGTAGCAGCGGGAAGGGGTCACCTTATCATAATTTTATTATGATAGTGCGGTAACTCAGGTATAATACAAAAATAGTTTCATTGACTACCTGCATAGTTTGCATTTTTCCTTTTTGTCCGGTTTTTGAGGCCAAATGCTCCTTAGTGCGACGCTTCTCTGTGTTTGTATAGTAGTGGCGCCAAGTAATCTCTTTGCCCGCGATTCTAATGTATAAAATTCTAATTCGAAAGCATCTCGTTCCCAATCATTTTTAGCTGTAAATTCATTTTTAATATGTATCGACTAATTCGATTTGTAATTGAATGTTATCAAATTCTGTTAAAATGTTTGATAAACGAGGTAAACGTGATTCCAATTGAATCGGTGAGTTTTGAAAGGAACTAACTCCGCAAAACTTAAATTTTGGGAAAATACAAAAGTTTGTCTCACAACCTTGTTGAACGTTCTAATGAAAATAGCTTTTGTCTGACGCGATGTTGTTAAGTCAAGGATCAGTTACAGCTTAGAATTTATTTGGTTAGGGTCATAATAAGTTCAAAATTACGAAAAAAGGGCGATGGAGTTAGTTCCTTTTAATACCAAACTCTGACAAAAAACAATTTTACTTATAAGAAAAGGTTTATTCAGCATGTAAACAGTTTTTAAAAATACAAAACTCAGGGTATATATTCTAGAGATTGTTGTCAGTGTTGGTAGTAGGCCATGTTAAGTAATCTTCATAAAAATGCTTGTCTCTTGCATTGGTCTCCGGATTATATCTTATAAGCTCCTTTGCAGCATCTATTTTGTTCTGCTTAACAGGTACCTTTCCTTCAGGGTATGCGGATAATAGCGAATCAAAAATGTTTGATTCATCTGGTCTTGATCCAGGTTGATTTAGATTGAATCTGTGCTTTTGCAGACCTCCTATATACACTGATACCTGTAGTTGACCAGAGGTGAGATATTTAAACTCCATGAATGACGCTGGTGTAAATGCTTGCTTTAGATGGCGTGGAACGTTTCTGCCGTAAGACTCTAGTGACAAACAGTTCTTTTTAAACAGACTGGGCCACCATCTGTTGAAATCTTTTATGTCTTCTGCCTGTACTACCTTAACTGATATGTTGGACTTGGAATTAGCTATAAGTTCAACATATTCCATTGGATGATAAATACGATCCACTTTGTTAATGCGACGTTTGAAAAGGCCGAAGGTCCTATCACAATCCAAAAAGGAATGTCCTCGTATCGGGAATCTCTGCACAATAGTTTTAAATCTTTTTGATTCAACCAATCCCATGCAGGTACGTATAAACGTATGATTCCTATTCTGTCCTGGGCACGAATCGGAGAAGAGATATAAAGTTTTTGCGGTTTTTGGAACACAGTCGTTAATGTAGTCCATAAGAAAACTACACACCTCATTGGCACCCTTCTTAGCTGTTCCTTCAGGGTACAGATAGATTCTGGAGGAATTATCTTTTCGATTCGTTACACAGAAAGTATAGACCCATATTTGCTGCATGTAAAAAATCTCTTGCACAGGGATATGTGGCAACGGCAAATTCTGCATAAAATCAAACACAATGCCACACACCGAATTATTAGACTTTGCAGAGTTCTCTAGCAGCTTTGATTGCATTGTAAAATTTTTTACTTCTTCTTTTGTGAACCTGAAGTTCACCTTGTATAGCTAACTTTGCTGCTTGAGATAAATGTGTATTTTTTAGCTTAGTTTCCAGTTCTTCGCATGTAGAGCATACATCTATTTGTGGGCGACCAAATCTTAACTTAAAGTTTTCGTTAAAGTATTTTAAATAAAATGCATATTTAATGTTGATGTCCCGATATTTTGATTGAAAAAGATTGTACATAATTTTCACATTAAGCCTTGCATCTAAATACTCTAGTTCGGTGGTGCCATAAGGCGTAGTTTTACTTGGAAATGAACGAATGTGGTCGTATATTTTTTTACATGTCTCTCCAGAAATCGCGTGAGATTTAACGTTATACCCTCTTTTGTCTCGTGGGGTAGTATTTTGCTTAAGTAGAGTACAGATACGGAAAACACGTTTCTGGCTAATAACATGCAGATTCAGAAAAGCTTTTCGGCATACCTGGATTCTATCACTTTTCCGTAAAATGAAAAATTTGAAACTAGCCTTACGCTTTTCCTTCTTTCCTCGTCGACGTTTAATGTCAAAACACTCAATTAAACGTTGTAAGTGTAGGTCTTGTTCATTTTTCGATTCCAAATCATGAGACTGGGTCAACACCATTATCTGATCTTGTTCAAAAAATTTGCGGTAACATCCCATTTTACAACTGAAAGTCAAAATATGTTTAAATAACCGTAATATTGTAGCTAGTCACTAAACGAGCTCTAACACTGATATATGAAGTTACCTGCATATGGGAGTCACAATAGATTTTTTTGGGACAGTTCTTCCTTTACAAGTAATATATTGTTCCCCTTTCAGTTTTTTAAAATTTTCTAACGTTACACTTCCAAGTCTCAGGTTCCCTAATTCGCTTTTTCCATTTTCGGATGATATCAATGTTGCCTTCTTCAGCTTCCATTTCAAATACAGGATACTTTTCAAATATTTCAGTAAACGAATGTCCCACCCAACGTTGCACAATATTATAATATTTTATAGGTTACAATATACAAAGCGCATTTACAATATAAACCAAATGCGCATATCTTTATGTATAAATATAAACAGCTGATTCAGTCGCGAAATTGGGATTAAAGGGAACTAACTCCGGCACTTAGTTCCTTTCTCCACCGACTCGATTTTAACTGTTAGATGAAACAAGGTTACGTCAACTCGGAGTTAGTTCCTTTCATCACCATTCGATCCGTAGGGTTTCAAAATATACTAATACACGTAAATCTCAAAATGTCGAGATTGTGGAGTTAGTTCCTTTTAATACTCACCGATTATTGTATAAAATCATCGGTATTTTCCTTATTGAATCTCTCTAATAAGGTCTTAAACCTTGTTAGATTACCTTTAGTTGAAGCACGTTTACGTTTTAAATCCTCAATTGATGACATTTTTCTTATATAATTATTCGTACTAAATTATAAGTTATAATTTAGTACGAATTGAGATACTTTATCGAATAGCGTGACATATTGTGAGGTTATAATTTATAACCTCACAATATGTCACGCTGTTCGATAAAGTATCTTAATATACGTGTAAATTCAATGCTTGAAGTAAATATGAGCTATTTGCTTTTACCAGATAATTTTTTAGGTAAAAATCGTAATGTGTAATATTAAAAGTTGCAATTAATTTGCTTGGTTAATTCCATTAATATTACAATTGAATAGGAAAGGAAAAATGCACACTAACCTCATAATTATGTTGTACGTTGTTATGGCGGTAAATTGGTACTTTTCTTTTCTTCGATTTTTCGATTAAATCCGACGACTTGAAGGACCATCAAATGTTGCAGTATTTTCTAAGATTATTTTCGTTGAAAGAATACCACACTCGAGTTTTGTTACTTTAAATTTGTTTTATTACCAAGTGATACAGTTAAATACAAGTAATATAACTTAACGCCTTAATGGTAATAATGTTCTCCCTTTCGGGTGAAGCGACACATGCGCACAGCGCATGCGCACAGCGCAAGTAAAATATCTAACAAATTAAAGTTTTAAATGCTGTAACATATTGCAATGGACTTTTCCCCGAAGAAATAGAAGATAATTTTGAATAATATATTTTATTTATGTACATTTATTTTGCAGGATATTTTTATATATTTTGAAAATTATGTTATTTTAATGTTTGGACCGATTCTTTTGATCATATCTGTATATTTCGGTGACGTAGATATTTGTTATAGTTCGACGTGTGGTCACATATTACGCTTCGGTTAAGAGGCTTGAGGGGTGTAATCTTCAGACACACATTGAATATCGGTAGATATAGATGAGTTTAAAGAAAATAGTTAATTAACTATAGTTTTTGAATAAAATCACGTTTTTGTTATTAATTAGTTGTTTGGTGATTTGAATTCATTACGGAATCATTAACGAGGGTTTTGACTCGTTAATTTTGATTAATTTTATACTTATCTGCCATGTGTGTTTCGAATATAGTTTTTATGATTTTAAAAACGTAAGTAATTTTAAAGATTTAATATTTCAATGCATTGATTATATTTGATTGATTGTTAGAGTGATATTCATTATTGAGTATATTTAAGCTTGATGTATTTAATTATTGTTTGAATAGCAAGGAAAATTTTCACATTTCTTATGAGGGATTTTTTTCTTTATTCACGTATAAGATATTTTTTTGAAATCAGGTTGGAGGGAAAGTTATATTCATGTTTATGTGCGCATGACCTGGTCTTAGACACGCGTGATAACAGTTTGTAATCTGTTTGACGTTGGTGTTTTGGGATTTAAGTAAACAATTGAAATTAAAAGTTTTCCATTCTATTTAATTAGTTTAATTTTGTTCGCCTTTAATTGGAGGGTTTTCATTGCGAGCGTGTCACTTATCTCGCAATCTTTTTCTCTCCTGCTTTTTGTTATTCATGCAATTAGCTATCTTAATATTTGATTAAGATTTTTCTTTCTTTTTTTTTTGAAATAAAGACATGTTGTGGAAAAGTGTTTGTTTTAATGCTTATATTTTGTTTTTCTGTCCACGTTTGTAAATGAACCTGAGACTATAGAGGACTCTATGAAAAGAAATAAACTCTCCTAAAGGCAGCCCGGACACATTGTGGTGCATTTTGAACCATTTTCAACAAATTACTACAGTACACAGCAATATGTAAATAAAGCAGTTTTGTCTGTTTTGGATTATTTGTGGACTTGTATTCTTTTGTATAAATATGGTTTAGTTTGGCCTATGTAGTAATTATCGCAATCGCGATAGTTAACGTTTGTAAATGAACCTGAGACTATAGAGGACTCTATGAAAAGAAATAAACTCTCCTAAAGGCAGCCCGGACACATTGTGGTGCATTTTGAACCATTTTCAACAAATTACTACAGTACACAGCAATATGTAAATAAAGCAGTTTTGTCTGTTTTGGATTATTTGTGGACTTGTATTCTTTTGTATAAATATGGTTTAGTTTGGCCTATGTAGTAATTATCGCAATCGCGATAGTTAAACTTGAATGAATCTTTGAATATTTTATTCATGACAACTACAGATATATAAGTTTGACTTTGATATATAGTTGTTTTCAAATTATAAGAATATAGCTTTGAACGGCTCTAATGCTTTTATTGCACCTCCTGCGGCAATAACTACCTGGCCGTTCAATACGATTATCTTTTACGCAAACAAACTGCTAAGGTCCGTAATGGAAAAATTTAACTAAATTGTAATTACTGCAATTTAGATGAAATATAATTTAATAATAATTAGAGAACGGATGCAATTTCCATAAAACGCAATCGGCAATTGGAATTGTGTATAACGTCGCTCAGTACATCCCGGCGTAATTCAATGAAGTATTTGTTTGACTTACTCGGACACCTGGTCTCGCCGCGATAACAATGGACAAGCCAGCTATTGTATTCGGAGAATATAGTGTTTTTTAAAGTGTTTTCATGAGCGTAGATAGAAGCGGGGTTTTTATAATGTATTTTATTTATTAGTTTATATTTCGTAAGATAAATAAAGTGCTGTGAGTAAGTTTCTTGTTTTCATAGTTTTAACTGTTAATTACATCATAATTTTTGTGATAGATCCTGTTTAATATCGTTTTATTGAATCTACTTCTCCCAATTATTTAGACGTAAGTGTGCATTGAATTTCGTTCAATTTCAATAACTTACGCGTACATTAGTTTTCATTTATTTAGACCTAGAGCATTGTTTAAGTTTCTTTTACAGATATGATACGGAAGAACGTCGAGAACGGCATCGTAAAACAATGGCGAGTTGGATTGACGGTCATACTGATTGTATGTCCATTGTCAGTGATTCCGAAATTTATTACAAAATCCGTAAAATATCGTCAAAAATTCGTCACTTAGGATCGCAAACACATCTGAACTCTGTAAAACTTTTATGGCGGCTAATATTCCATTAAATAAACTTAGCAATCCCACTTTAAAAATATTTCTGAAACAATATACTGGTCGAAATGTTCCTGATGAATCAACTTTACGCAAATATTATGTTTCTAGGTGCTATACGAGAACAGTAGAACGCATTAGAAGCGATCTTTTAAATCAATACATATGGATAAGCGCCGACGAAACGGTGGATATGTTAGGACGCTGTGTGGTAAATGTTGTAGCTGGTGTACTACATCCAACTATTCCATATAACGCATATGTAATAGGCACAAAAGTTATAAATACAGTTGATGCGGAAACAGTTGCTAAAACGATTAATGAGAATATTCAAAATATACTTCATTCCGACGACAGGTACAAAGAAAAAGTACTTTTATTTGTAAGTGACAGAGCTGCATATATATTAAAGGAAACATATCCTAATTTGCTGTATATTACTTGTGTAGCATATGTTCTTCGCAGAATCTGTGAATATATCAGAGCACCTTTCCAGAAGTTGATAGAGTTGTATCCGCTTTTAAAAAGTTTTCAGAAAAGCACCATTGAGAGTAGCTCTTTTCAGGGAAAAATTTACATGTCTGTCACTGCCTCCCACTCCAGTAATAACTAGATGGGGAACATGGCTGGAAGCTACTAGTTATTATGCTGACAATTTCGATAGTCTAAAACATTTCGTAACACTGCTAAAGGAGGATGCTAGAAGTATTGGTGAGTGCAAGGAGCTCACACAAATCCCAAATTTAAAAATCAGTTGTACTTTCTTCGCGAACACTTTGGAAAATTGCCAAAACTAATCACTTATTTTGAAAATCGAAGTCTCAAATTAAATGACGGATTAACCACATTAGATGTGGCTGTTAATAATTTGAAAAGTATTCCAAGTGACTTCGGATGTGGCCTTCGGCAAAAGTTTGAAGCAATTCTTAATAGAAATCCAGATTTAATTACGTTGCAGCAATTATGTATGGAGACAATTCCACAAAATCTAACGGCTAAATATGAAGAAATAAAAGAATATTTCCAGTATGCACCTATAACCAGTTGCGATGTAGAAAGGACGTTTTCTATTTATAAGGATGTACTTAATTCAAAGAGAACAAAATTGACAGAAAAAAACCTTGAGAAATTATTGCTAGTCAATATTAATACTCCTTTACTCAACTTGAACGACAAAATGAACAAATAAAAATGTTCCAATTATAGAAATAAAATTAAAAACTTTAAAAATACAACTTTTCAACAAATACATATTGCAGTGAACTGTAGTAATTTGTAGAAAATGGTCAACAATGCACCACAATGAGTCCGGGCTGCTTTTCGGAGAGTTTAGTACTTTTAATAGAGTCCTCTAAAGTCTCAGGTTCATTTACGAACGTGGACAGAAAAACAAAATATAAGCATTAAAACAAGCACTTTTCCACAATATGTCTTTATTACAAAAAAAAAGAAAAGAAAAAATCTTAATGAAATATTAAGATAGCTAATTGCATTAATAAACAAAAAGCAGGAGGGAAAAAGATTGCGAGATAAGTGACACGCTCGCAATGAAAACCCTCTGATTATACGCGAACAAAATTAACCTAATTAAATAGGATGGAAAACTTTTAATTTCAATTGTTTACTTTAATACCAGAATACAAACGTCAAACAGATTACAAACTGCTATCACGCGTGTCTAAAACCAGAACATGCGCACATAAACATGAATATAAATTTCCCTCCAACCTGATTTCAAAAAAATATCTTATTCGTGAATAAAGAAAAAAATCCCTCATAAGAAATATGAAAATTTTCCTTGCTATTCAAACAACTATCAAACACATCAAACTTAAATATACTCAATAATGAATATCACTCTAACAATCAATTAAATATAATCAATGCATTGAAATATTAAATCTTTAATATTACTTACGTTTTTAAAATCATAAAAACTATATTTGAAACACACATGGCAGATAAGTATAAAATTAATCAATATTAACGAGTCAAAACCCTCGTTAATAATCCCGTAATGAATTCAAATCACCAACAACCAATTAATAACAATAAAACGTGATTTTAATCAAAAACTATAGTTAATTAACTATTTCTTTAAAATCAACTGTATCTACCGATATTCTAAGTGTGTCTGAAGGTTACACTCTAATCTCTTTTTCCCGGAGCAAAAATGCGACCACATGTGAAACTATAACTATTATATACGTCACAGAAATATACAGATATAATCAAAAGAATCGGTCCAACATCAAAATAAAATAATTTTCAAAATATATAAAAATATCCTGCTAAAATAAATGTACATAAATAAAATATATTATTCAAAATTATCTTCGGGGAAAAATCTACCGCAATGTGTATTTCGTAATTTTATAGATCACCACCCGTTTGTTTTCCAATTATATAAATAAAATTAAAAACTTTATAAATACAACTTTTCAACAAATAAATATGTATTTCGTAATTTTATAGATCACCACCCGTTCGTTTTCCAATTATATAAATAAAATTAAATATTTTAGTAATACAGCCTTTCGCCAGTACTGCACTGGGTGGTAAGCGTGTCCGTTCTCTAATAATAATATAAGTACCAACAGTTGTTAATTTGAATATATAGTTAAATAGTCATTAAATTACAATTTAGATGAAATACAATTTAATAATAATATAAGTACCAACAGTTGTTAATTTGAATATATAGTTATTATATATGGATAGTGATAATACTGTTGGAGCACGACAGAGAAAGCATATATCAGAAGATACAAAACAGATAATTTTCAATGTCTATCATACCCTGATGGAAGAAAATAACGAACTACAAACCCAAAACATTCAAAGAACGTCGCAATTAACCAAGGTGCCTTTTGAAACAATATATAAAATAATTAAGAATATGCAGGGCCTCGAAAGCAAAGAAGTGACAAAGAGCACCGAGTAAAAATTGAAGAGTATGAAATTGATACTATTAGACAGCAAGTATACTCCTTCTACAGAGGAAATGTTGTATCCACACTTGACTGCTTACATAAAAGAATCAATGATGAGCCTATAAATATTCATTGTTCTAAAGCATACTTAACGGCAATTAGAAGTTATAGACAGGAAGGACGATTCATATGTTATTTAGACGAGACGTGCTATGACATCCATGACACAATTTGCAAAGGTTGGGTGGATAGTTCAAGTATGTGTCAGCTGAACGCGCCGGTTTCGAGAGGGAAGAGAATAATCATTCTTCATGCTGGGTCAGAAAAAGGATGGATCGGACAGCCGCTAGTATCTGCTAAAAATGTTAAATCCTCAAGTTTAGATTACCATGAAGATATGACCTCATCTTTATTTGAAGAATGTGACACTTTGCTGCCAAATTTACCAAAAGATAGTGTGATAGTGATGGACAACGCTCCGTATCATTCTCGACAGCTAACCAAAGTTCCTACAAAATTGCGTTTACCACCATATCATTGCATTTTCAATCCCATTGAATTGATATGGGCACAACTGAAAAATACCATAAGACGAACAAATCAAACACCGAAATTTAGTGAAAGCAGTGTAACACACATAAAAAATGCTATGGAACATATAACTGCTGTAAATTGTAAAAATGCTGTTAAACACGCAATAGCAAAAGAGGACGAATATATGCGCATGTACAAAATAGTAGCACCTTTGATTATACATTTTCAATACGATTCAGACACAGACACCGATTTGCAAGACGACTCAATCACAGATGATTTATGAAATGCGGTGACACATAAAAATTTTATTCCACTACACATGTTGCCACACGATTTGTAATTTTTTATTTGTATATAAACCCAATGTACAGATATTTTTTATTATATTCTTGAAGTTAACGCGTTTTATTATTATATTATAGGGCCCTAATCTATAGTCAATACGGCCCTTAGATTCATACGTTGCAAATATGTAAACCGTACCCGTTCAATAAGGAGACCAGGTATAATAATTATATCAATCACAGAAGGTGGTGCAATAAAAGCATTAGAGCCGTTCAAAGTTATATTCTTATAATTTGAAAACAACTATACTGTCATTTATATTTTTAATTTCTTTGATAGACACTATGTGTCGAAACATGTAAGATTGTTTTAAATATATACATATCAAAGTAAACTAGAGCTTAAATCGCCGACTAATTTAATCTACTATGAAAGTCCCATTGTTTCTGAAAAGAGGATTGGATAACAGTTTTCGTGCGTCGGGGCCAGTAAAAGCTCCTTTTTCAACTTGCTCATTTCTCTTTGTATTTATTCTTGAGTCTCATTCTAATACATATTAAATGAAAGTAAGAAATCACATTTGCATAGGATTTTTAGAGTCAAAAATAGGATATCAATTGGATAACAGTTTTCGTACGTCGGGGCCAGTAAAAAGCTCCTTTTTCAACTTGCTCATTTCTCTTTGTATTTATTCTTGAGTCTCATTCTAATACATATTAAATGAAAGTAAGAAATCACATTTGCATAGGATTTTTAGAGTCGAAAATAGGATATCAAATTTCGGGATATTATTTATGTAGCGTATGGCACTAAACACATATGTACATACAAAAAATATATTCAAAAATGCAAAGTATAAGTAAAACACAAATAAATTATTTACAAATATTCAAGGATTTAATATAGTTTATCGCATTCAAACTCTTCCAAATCGTCTCAAGGGATAATCCTCAACAATATGGCGTATTGTTTGACGCTCAGCTCCGCAGTCACATTCCGGGTCAGCAACCTTGCACCACTTACGCAAGTTGTCCACGTACTTTCCACTGTTTGATCTGATTCTGTTTAAGGTTGACCTGGGTTGACAATGCTTTACGAGATAATTTTTAGTTTGGTGTCAATACAAGTAATTTTGATGATGTGCTTTTATAGCCAGGAGATTCAGGTAATTCCCGATTATCTGGCAGCCTTTTGTGCTAATTCGTTTCGCGTTACCCAGGGTGGACGTGTAGTATTCTACTACGGACGCGAACTTGCTCTACACCCCAAATTTCGGGTTAAACGGGTGTTTCACTCTACTACAAATAAGAGTTTTGCAAGAAAACCTGACGAGATGGAATTTTTCGAGTTTTTTTTCCGGTTTTAGTGAGTAAAAATGAAAGAAACAGTATAAAAATTTTGTGCAGTTTTTTGGTAGCAAACCTGTGTTATATCTACAACAAATATCACATTAATATGGGTGGAATATTTCAAAGAAACTTCACGTCGAACAAGATTTAACTATTATACTCTAAGCTAAAACATTTCTAGTTTGACTAATAATATGGTTAAACAGCTTCAACATATTTGGACATCTCTGACAACAGGAAATCCTTCGAAATTTCAGTCCTTACATATTCTGCAATGATGGATGGTGTGTTAAAATAACCTATAACAAAACTCAAGTAAGATTTGTATAGATTATATTACTTATAAGTAAACGTTATAAAGACTGAGCATTACAATTGATTGTTCCTTTAATGTATTAATACTAATTGAAAATCCTGCTCATTGTTGTAAACGAGTCGTTGCCATAGCTGGTATCCTTTTTTTATTACTGGAAATGTATAGTAACAGCTTCTAATCTGTCGTGATGATATAAATTACAATATGATTTTTGTTAGCATGCTGAGAAATCTTTTTAAAATGTGATGTAAAACTTTTCTTTAGTTCGTGTTAATAAAACGAACGTTATAATAAAAATACCTATATTCATAATAAAATACACCAAGTAACAACAACAATAATAGCAATATTTATATTTACATTTATAACTATGATCTTAACACGGTCGCTGCTTGAAAGGCCCTCGTCTTCTTTGACCGCTTATTATATAGTCCATCGGTTTTCTCGAATTTTCTGTATCTGCGAAATTCTAGAACGTGAGCGGCTGGCGACCTCATCGATTACGTTCATCGCATGACTCACATCACATTGCCTCCTTCTTAAAGAGAAAGTTTCGTCTCGCAACATGCCATTCCCTTGGTTCCATCAAACTCTTCCTGTTTGCCAGTTCCGGCTGCCTTAATTCTGCCAAATCTCTCTTTAAATTCTTTGTCAATTCCTCTGGATATTGCAGGTCTCGGGCTAATGAGCGAGTGTGTAGTGTGATGTCACAGTAAACAAATTTTGCTGCTTCTCGATGATTACCCCAAATCGAGCTTTTTTAAACCAGAGTACTCCTCCATCAAGTCTTCAAAGGTTGGTACTTTGTAGTATCTGTCCAATTGGCGCAAGTCACCGATAATTGGACTAATGATTAAAATGCACGATTCTTGGTTTACTATGAGGTGTTCGCCTTATGTGGTATATTATATCGTACAACCCGATCGCCTTCGTGGTAACCGCCCCTCTCAGCGTTGATGTTGTAGCTCTCCTTCATTCTGTCGCTGGCATCCTGGATATTATGTCTAATTCGATCATGGATATTGTCCAGCCATTGTCGAAGATTACTGCCATAATTTTCCTCTGCAAGATCCAAATCACAGGGCAGCCGGAGTTCCCTGCCAAATAATACGTTTGTTGGCGATTGCCCAGTTGTTTCTTGAACATATCCCTGATACGCCATTAGGAATAATGATAAGTGCTGGTCCCAATGTCTCTGGTGTTCAGAGACCTCTTTGGATAGGTGCCTGATCATAGTCTTGTTCATCCTCTCTACCATTCCATCTGACTGTGGATGCAAGGGAGTTGTTCTTGTCCTTTCGAGTTCCCAAAAGTCTACACGTCTTTTCGAAAAGATTCGACATTTCGCCCTTGATCTGAATGGAGTTCCAGGGGTACACAAAACGACTGACGAACTCTTATATCTGCGACAGTTCCAGCTTCTTGATTGGACACGGCATAAGCTTCGACACACTTGGTAGAATAACCCATCACCATTATCATGTATTTACGACGTCGCTGTCTCTGCGGTCCATTACTTCCGGCGTAACTAGCATATTTTCTGCCATATTTCACATCTCGTGAACAATTTATCCAGTAAAATCTCTGGCGTACCTTCTCCAGGGTTTTATAAACGTCAAAATTCCCTCCAGAAGCACTGTTGCGGAGTTCTCGCAATATCTCTGGTATCGTTTTCCTTGGAATCGCCATTTGTATTTTCCACTCGCTTAGTTGTTAGTCGTGATTTTCCATTTCGCGTCTTAGGAGATCGTCTTCTATGATAAAGGAATCTATTGTACCTAGTATCACTTCAATTCTCGTGAATGGGGAGCGATTTATTACCAGGTTGTTCTTTGCCCATTTCTCTTCCAAGCCCTTGAGACTGCAAGATCAGGATCAATTGTCAGGTTGCCGTTGTTCATCAACCACGGTTGTTCGAAGAGCGTTGGCTGACTTGTCTTCGATTACGTTGTAATGTCGACAGTCTTCTGGAAAGAGCATCAGCATTTCAATGCTTGAGGTCTGCTCTATGTTCAATGTCGAAGTCATATTTCTGTAACCTCTCAATCTATCTAGCTACTTGACCCTCGGAATTCTTAAATTGCAAGAGCCACTTCAAAGCTGGATGATCAGTCCGGATCCGGAACTTCTGCCCATACAGATATTTGTAAAAGTGCTCGATTTAACTACTGTTAGTAGTTCTCGTTTGGTTATGTAGTAGTTTTTCTCTAGTTTAGACGGTCTTTCTGAAGTATCCAATTACTTTTTCTTGTCCATTCCAACGTTACTGGCCTCTGTATTCGGAACAAACCTTCGCGATGGCAATGGATAGTCCAAAACAGGTGCACTTATCAAAGTTCCTTTCTACTCCCTCGCCTATCTCATCCCTCTGATCTGGCACCAAACGAGTATCACCTGTTTCCAGAATTGAGAGAACCTCTAACTAGCGTGCGTGTTGTTAGAAGAGCTGTACATGCATAAAGAGATTTCCAAAAATTTTTGTGAAGAGTTTAGCGTTGGGTAAGTATATACAATTAAATGAAAGTTATGTTGAAAATGACCCATCGATTGATACATATACAGCTGCTTGGTAGTAGTATATTTTTAATATCAACAATTTTTGTAACGAAATTTAATTAGTGCCTAACTGCAAAGAAGAAATTGTTAAAATAACGCTTCAATTTGCTTATAAATTGCGTTTTTACGTTTTAAATAGTAGATCTTTTAAGACGGCTTATTCGTTCTGTTTCCTTCTAGTGCAAATTTAATTTAGATATGAATGTTGTTTCTATATGTATTGCAGGCACTATTATAATTTTAATTTATCTTAAGCGTTCATTAACATTGGGAGAGTGTAAATATATCTTCTCTTTAAAAAAATATATATAAACAAAAACTGTTTGTCACTACTTAGAAAAATTCCGTTTGACAGACTGACTTAGTATAGACATTGAGTGAAGAAGTATAGAAAGATGCAACTTAAGAAGCGAGATTCGACAAATGTCTTTTTTGTTGATAAGTAATAGATCATGGGAAGGGAAGACATACTTTTTCGAGCTAAAACTATTGCTGTTCCCAGAGTCTATATTTATAAATACATTTTTAAAATACAGATTTATAAAAAGGAACTTCTTTACAATATTTTTTTAATTACTTTGGGTTCTTATACAGGCTGTCACACAAAAAACGCCCCAAGCTGTAACTTTGTTATTTATATTTCGATTTTCATGAGATAGGTACCAAATGAAATGGTTTGATGAGTACTATGTTTGAGGCTACATTTACTTTTTTCCAGCGCCATCTTCAATTCCTAGCGATTGTCAACTTTTTTTTTTCAAATTGCACGGTGTAATTTTTTTTGCATAATTGAATAGAGACTTTTTTCCTGAATCCATTGATGTACAATACATTTATTTTAATTGTAAATTTAGAAGAGAAAAAAATTAAAACACTTTCCAAACATTCTCTTATATTATACTCAAAATAAACTTGTAGCATGTCAGTAAGTTGATTGAAATTCATGATTTATTTCAAAACTGTCAAAATATGCTTGCTTAGTACAGAAAAGTCAAAGATGACAGTTACATATGCGTTATTTTTCCATCGCACACTACAGTATATAACACAAGTGACTAAGAGCATATACAAACAGTATTTTAATCATTTGTTTCTTCTAAATTTAATTAAAATTGATGTATTGCACATCAATGGATTCAGGAAAAAAATCTCTATTTAACTATCCAAAAAAAAATATACTGTGCAATTTGAAAAAAAAAATTGACAATCGCTAGGAATTGAAGACGGCGCTGGAAAAAAGTAAACGTAGCCTCAAACATAGTACTAATAAAACCATTTCATTTGGTACCTATCTCATGAAAATCTAAATATAAATAACAGAGTTACAGCTTGGGGCGTTTTTTGTGTAACAGCCTGTATATTATTTGGCAAAATAACACATTTACTTCAAGAAATCTTGTATATTAAGAAATTAAAATGTTTGTTATAAAATTTTCATTGACATTTATATTTATATATTTACTTTATTTCCATTTGAAAATATTATTTTGCTTAGTATATTTATACCTACACTTCTTTTTTGTTCAATAATAATTATAAGTAGAGTGGACCAACCCGAAGCGATATTGGTAAATATTTCATATAAAAGCCGAAAAACTCCAATAATTTATTAATTTATATATATATATATATATATATATATATATATATATATAAGGTAAACTTAATAGGTCGGCGATTAAAGGTTTGGTTCATTACTTCAAAGTATATATATATTTAAAACAACCCTACATGTTTCGGCACTGATGCCTTTGTCAAAGGCATCAGTGCCGAAACATGTAGGGTTGTTTTAAATATATTGTAACGTTTGTCTTTACGGGTTCTTAAATAAAACTAACAATAACTTTAGACACACACACTATATTAATATTAAAACGTATAACTAACTATTAACAACAATAAGTACATTTATGTATTCTATATTTATGTAACTATATTTATGTATACTTCGCGAGACTTGGGTATTGAATGTCTGCCTATCCCTTCTTCGACGCGGCTTATATATCTCGTTCATATATTCTCGAATGATGTAGAAGGCTGAAGAGAACACCAGACAAGTATGACGCGCCTATTAGTCGTAGGATGAGTCATCACATTGCCCCCTTCTTAAGAATGAAGTTTCGTCCCGAAACATGTCAAGTTTTGATTCCCTCAACCGATGGCGAAATCGACAGGTAGGGCCTTTGTTACATTGTGACGTCATATCGAAATAACAGTCCACGGTTTTATCTTGCCTGGATGGACAGGAATATTCAAGGCGGTAACTGCATACCAGAATTTCCATACCAGTATGTCGGAAGATTACTTCCAACATGCTCCTTACAATTCTCCAGTCCAGGCGGTCCAATCCACAACCCAATTTTGGAACTGCTAATTTCAGAATGTCTTGCTGTAACATTTGTTCGCGTAAGTGGGTCAGGGCCTCCCATAAGGCACGATAGGTTGGCTTTAGACACGACAGTTCTTTCGTGACCAAATAAAATATGGGCTGTCCTTCATTTATTATTTGGAGACTCTTCCCAATTGCTGGTCCCTGCTGCCTTAGTTTTTCGATTCTGCCAAATCTCTCTTTAAATTCCCTGGCAATCCCTTTGGCCATTCGCAGATCTCGGGCTACGCAATGAGCAAGCGCGTAGTCTGGCGGTACTGTAAACAAATCTTGCTGTTTCTCGATGGTTACTCCAAATCGAGCTTTTCTCGAACCAGAATATTCTTGCATAAAGTCTTCGAAGGTTAGTTCATGGTATTGGCTATCCAATCGGCGCAAGTCAGCGGTTTCGTCATTATTGTCTCCAGAGTATGGGGCTAATCGATTAAAATGTACGACTCTTGGCTTAGTGTGAGGTGTTCGCCTGATGCGGTATATTACATCGTTGATCCGCTTCAACACCTCGTATGGCCCCTCCCAATTCTTTTGAAGTTTTGGAGATAGGCCCCGTCGGCGTTGTGGATTATACAACCAAACCCGATCGCCTTCATGGTAACCACTCTTCTCGGCGTTGATGTCATAGCTCTCTTTCATTCTGTTACTAGCATCTTGGATATTATGTCTGACTTGTTCATGGATATTATCTAGTCGTCGTCTGAGCGTGTTGACATAATCTTCTCCGGCAAGATCTTCACCAGGCTTGCTCCCAAACTTTAAATCACAGGGCAATCGGAGTTCCCTCCCGAATAGCACGTTTGCTGGTGATTGGCCTGTTGTCTCTTGAACGGAGGCCCGATACGCCATTAGAAATAATGGTAAATGTTCGTCCCAATCTCTCTGGTGTTCGGAGACCACTTTGGATAAGTGTCTGATCATGGTCTTGTTCATTCGCTCTACCATCCCATCTGATTGTGGATGCAAGGGAGTTGTTCTCGTCTTCCGTATGCCCAAAAGTCCACACATCTTTTCGAATAGATTGGACTCAAAATTTCGTCCTTGATCGGAATGAAGTTCCAAGGGTACACCAAAACGGCTGACGAACTCCTTCACAATCACGTCTGCTACAGTTCCAGCTTCCTGATTTGGTAGAGCATATGCTTCAACCCATTTGGTAAAGTAATCCATGACCACTATTATGTATTTATTTCCTTTGTCGCTTTCTGGAAAAGGGCCGGCGGCATCTATGGCGATCCTTTCAAATGGGCTTCCTACATTGTATTGGCGCATGGGTGCACGTCGACGCCTCTGGGGACCATTGCTTCCGGCGCAATTAGCACACTTTCGGCACCATTCCTTCACATCTCGTGAACAATTCACCCAGTAAAATCTCTGGCGCACCTTCTCCAGTGTTTTATGGACTCCAAAATGTCCCCCAGAAGCACCATTATGGAGTTCTCGCAATACCTCTGGTATTCTGTTCTTGGGAACCACCATTTGCATCTTCCGCTCGCTTCCATCCTGATTTTCGACCTCACGTCTCAGGAGATCGTCTTCTATGGTTAAGGAATCCCATTGTGCCCAGTATGACTTCAATTCTCGTGAATGGGGAGCAATTTCTTGCCAGGTCGGTCTTTGCCCATTCCTTTTCCAAACCCTGAGGACTGCAAGATCCGGATCAGCTTCTTGATCCGCGCGCAAATTGTCAGGTTGCCATTGGTCATCAACAACGGTGGTTCGAAGAGCGTTGGCCGATTTGTCTTCGATTCTGTTGCAATGTCGACAGTCTTCTGGGCAGGGCCTTCTGGAAAGGGCATCTGCATTTTGATGTTTGAGGCCTGCTCTGTGTTCAATGACAAAGTCGTACTCCTGTAGCCTCTCAATCCATCTAGCTACTTGACCCTCTGGATTCTTAAATTGCAAGAGCCACTTTAAGGCGGCATGATCAGTGCGGATCAGGAACTTCTGCCCATACAGGTACTTGTAAAAGTGCTCAATGGTCTTAACTACTGCCAATAGTTCTCTCCTGGTTACGCAGTAGTTCCTCTCTGGTTTGGACAGGGTCTTGCTGAAGTATCCAATGACCTTTTCTTGTCCATCTTGGATTTGAGAGAGCACGCCACCAATCCCGACGTTACTGGCATCCGTATCCAAAACAAACCTCCCAGATGGCAGCGGATAGTTCAAAACGGGTGCACTGATCAACGTACCTTTTAACAACTCAAAGGCCGCTTGGCATTCGTTGTTCCAAATGAATGCTCGATTTTCTGTTAGGCGAGTAAGTGGTTTTGCAATGTTGGAGAATCCAGGAACGTAGCGTCGATAATATGTGCATAATCCCAAAAAGCTTCTTAGCTGATGTTTGTCTTTGGGTACCGGCCATTTTTCCACAGCTTTTACTTTTTCTGGATCCACAGCAATTCCTTTTCCGGAAACCACATGTCCAAGGTAATTTACCTCCTTGCGGAAAAGGTGACACTTCTTTGGACTTAATCTCAGGTTGGCATCTCGCAACCTCTGGAATACTACTTCCAAATTTTTCATGTGATCTTCAAAGGTCTTCCCTACCACAATCACATCATCGAGATATACCAGGCAGGTATTCCAAGACAATCCCCTCAGTACAGTGTCCATGAGTCGCTCAAAAGTAGCTGGGGCGTTACACAGTCCAAATGGCATGACTGTAAATTGCCAGAGTCCTGTACCTAAACTGAAGGCAGTCTTCTCTTTGTCATTGGGATCCATTCCCACTTGCCAATAACCGCTCTTTAAGTCTAGAGTGGAGAACCATTTTGCTCCTGCCAAGGTGTCTAGCGTATCGTCTATTCTTGGGAGAGGATAGCTGTCCTTTTTGGTCACACTATTCAAACGACGATAGTCCACACAGAATCTGGTAGATCCATCCTTCTTCCTGACAAGGACCACTGGTGAAGCCCATGGACTGTTCGATGGTTCAATTACTCCTTGGCCTTCCATATCTTGTATAATTTGCTTGGCTTCCTCACGTTTTGCCAGAGGTAACCTTCTTGGTCCTTGTCGAATTGGACTTGCATCGCTGGTATTTATTTTGTGCATTACAATATTGGTTCTTCCTTTCGTACCAGTTTCAGTTTCAAAGACGTCTTCATAATGTTTTATTAGGTCCTTAACTTGACTTTGTTCCTTCTTGCTCAATCCTTGACAGGCGGATTCGATTATCTTGGACAATTTCTCAGGAACCTGCACGAATCCATTCTTCTTCGCCTCTATGCGATGAACGACGGCCGACACTGGCGAACACCACCCCAGAATAGTACCCTTCTTCAATGAAACAGGGTAATGGTTCACATTCATTACCCTTATTGGTACAGTCTTCTGAGTCTTAACCAGCATTTTGGCAACTACTATTCCTCGGCCCACCTCATCATCATCTGCCTTTGGTTCCAACATTGTAACATTTCCGTCCAAATAATCACCTTCCATACACGCCGTCAAAAATGTCTCACTTCTTGCATCCAGAACAACATTCTCTGCTGTAATTACTTGTACATTCCCACAATCTTTCCCATGAAGAAACAATTCCTCATTATTTATTTTTAAAGTGCCTTCTTTCATGTTCAACTGGAAGCCGTAAGTGTTCATGATGTCTAATCCCAAGATTATTTGTTCTTCTATGTCGGCTACGAGAACACGATGTCGGATTGATGTTGGTCCTATGATAAAGTTGACATCTACTTCACCTTCCACAGAAGCTGCTTCTCCAGTAGCTGTCCTAAGTCTCCATTTGCTAGAAAGTAATTCTTTATTCCTGGATATTAAATCAGGTCGTACAATGGTTTTCGTCGATCCAGTATCTAGCAAGCAAGCATAGGTCCTTCTTTCCATAATAGCATCCACGTACATGCCATTGGTTTGATGTTGTAAGGATGCGATTTGGGCAGTCCTTGGGACTTTCGGATTCTCGGCGGATTCTTTCTTGGTCCTTTTACCACATTTATTCTGAACGTGACCAATCTCTCCACAATTCCAGCATCGCAGTACTCTTTTATTTGATTTGATCTGGTTTAGAACTCTACTAACCACCTGCTCCATGAACTCCTCATTTTCCTGCTTGTCGACAGTGCAGACACGAGCATGGTTCCTAGAAGCTTGCTTTGCAGTTTCAAACTCCAGCGCGTGCGCCAAAGCATCGATCAAGGTTTTCGGTCTTGCCAACCTTAATGCTTGCTGCGTATCAATATCCCGGAGACCATCTATGAACGTCTGGACCGCTAGGTGTTCCATGAAATTATCTGGCGCCATCGGATATGCAAGTCGAACTAGACGAGCAATATCTGCCTCAAATTCCTGAAGATTCTCGCCTTTCTTCTGTGATCGATTCTTCAGTTGTGTATGGTATACTTGCTCCAAATGCGCATGGCCATATCTCATCTCCAAGCGTTTAATGAGTTGAGAATAATCTTTACGTTCCTCAGGAGGCAATGTCTGCAAAATATCACTAGCATCACCCCTCAATGCTATGACTAAAGCAGTCGCCTTCTCGGCAGAAGACCATGCGTTTGCTTCTGCGGCCGCTTCGAATTGCGTCAGGTAAGTTGCCCATGACGTCTTTCCATCAAAGGTTGGTGGCTTGATTCTGGTCCTTGAAATAGCCACAAGTTCTTCTTTTATTTCGATGGGCCGCGGTATGACTTCTTCGTTGACCTGCCTGGGATCAGAATGACTCATGGCAGCGGGTAATTTCATCTTAATCATTATTGCCTCTAAAAGTCTAGAATGTTCTCCAATTTTCTCTTCTACAGCTGTGAAAACCTCTTCTTTTAACGCTTCTGATTTTTCCGCTAGTCGCTGTTCTAGAACTTTTTCGAAGTTTCTAGAATTTTCTAGTAATTTCTTTTCCAGATTTTTCTCGAGAATTCTAGCGGTTTCTAGGTTTCTTTCTTCCATCTGTGCTTGCGAATCTATTAGACGCTGTTCCAAAGTTTGCGAATTGTCTATCAATCGTTGTTCCAAACTTTTCACACTGTCCAGATTCTTCTGTTCCATTTGTTCTAGAGTTTTCGCTAAGTTTCCAGAAGTTTCCAGGTTCTTCTGCTCCATTTGTTGCATTTGAGTTTGTGACTCTATTAGACGCTGTTCCAAGGTTTGCGAATTATCTATTAGTCTTTGTTCCATATTTTTAGCACTATCCAGATTCTTCTGTTCCATTTGTTCTAGAGTTTTCGCTAAGTTTCCAGAAGTTTCCAGGTTCTTCTGCTCCATTTGTTGCATTTGAATTTGCGCATTCTCTATTAATCGTTGTTCCATATTTTTCGCACTATCCAGATTATTCTGTTCCATTTGCTTCATTTGAATTAACAGCAAATTCACGTCAGCATCTCCGCCTGGAACTTGAAAGACATAATTCTCTGGATCCTCGCCTTCTTGGATCAACACATTGCGAAGCCGTTGCTGGAGGATCGACTTTTTGCCAGTTGTATCCTCATCCCTCTCTTCTAATTCTCGTTTTAACTCGGACACTTTCAATTCCGTGAGTTTCATTCTATTAGCCATCACGATATTTAAAATAACGTCTTTCCGCACTGTATATTTATTTAAACGAATACTTAATTAACACTTAATTGTCTACTTAGTTTATTATTTATTAATTAGTCCACACCTGAATACCACTGTAACGTTTGTCTTTACGGGTTCTTAAATAAAACTAACAATAACTTTAGACACACACACTATATTAATATTAAAACGTATAACTAACTATTAACAACAATAAGTACATTTATGTATTCTATATTTATGTAACTATATTTATGTATACTTCGCGAGACTTGGGTATTGAATGTCTGCCTATCCCTTCTTCGACGCGGCTTATATATCTCGTTCATATATTCTCGAATGATGTAGAAGGCTGAAGAGAACACCAGACAAGTATGACGCGCCTATTAGTCGTAGGATGAGTCATCACAATATATACTTTGAAGTAATGAACCAGACCTTTAATCGCCGACTTATTAAGTTTACCTTATCATACCAAGGTCACGAAGATATTATATATATATATATATATATATATATATATATATATATCAATATAATATTTTCGTGACCTTGGTATGATAAAGCAAACTTAATAAGTCGGCGATTAAAGGTCTGGTTCATTACTTCAAAGTATATATTTCAATGCTTGAGGTCTGCTCTATGTTCAATGTCGAAGTCATATTTCTGTAACCTCTCAATCTATATAGCGACTTGACCCTCGGAATTCTTAAATTGCAAGAGCCACTTCAAAGCGGCATGATCAGTCCGGATCCGGAACTTCTGCCCATACAGATATTTGTAAAAGTGCTCGATTTAACTGCTGTTAGTAGTTCTCGTTTGGTTATGCAGTAGTTTAATTAATATATCTATATATTAATTGATAAATTATTGGAGTTTTTCGGGTTTTATATGAAATATTTACCAATATCGCTCCGGATTGGTCCACTCTAATTATAAGTCATGAAATATTGGATACGAACCATTACATAAACAATATCTCAACCGCAGACATACTTAAACATCTATTAGTACCGAATTTATTGTACGGACTATATATATCATCGTATATCGCAAATTTAATTTCAGAACTGTGTATCGCAGGACGGATTCTACTACATCGCCATCTATCCATTAACGCGAGTTTATTAGACGCTTCTTGCGTCTCTTTATACTCTTTCACTCAACGGTTAAGACGTAGCTAACACCATCTAGCGCTTAGACCTGTACTACCAACTCGCGCCCCATTCAAATTCTGGAAATATTTGAGTAACCTCGTTTACGTATTGAGAATTTATATTAAGTGACACGCCACCATGCGGTAAATTTTGGAACTAGCGTTGGAGGTATACTTGTATTGTTTATTGGGTTCTATCATGTGTAAAACTGCGTTGTATTTTCATCTTTTCCTTGGTATTTTTTATTTCCGCTACTGTTTTACAACATATTTGTCTTTCTAAACATCACCCATGGCCAGCATATTCTCTAGATGATATTATCTTCGAAAATAATACACCGAAAAAATTATTAGAAATAAAACGTCCATACATTGGAAAAAATAAAAGTGCAGTAAATTGCATCGATTCATGTAAAATTATTTGATATCGCAAGAAAATAACAGTGCTAAAGAAAAATGATTCATATTATGTGCAATTTCAGTTAGGCATGGCCATATTATATAGGGTGAAGTGGGGTAATTGCGTCCCCAAAATACAATAGTTTGACTTTAACAAGTTAAAACTGATAGGTAAAACTATTTTAACAAATTTTCCATTCAGGTACGGAATAAGTACCTTATTCTTTATTTAATTACGCAATTGCACATGGATTAAAAAATATTTGAAATATAGGTAGAAATTTTTTTAAACCGATGTTGAGTGGCGCACTTCCCCATACACACAGGGGTAAACGTGCCAGCAACATCTAGTTCCCATATATTTACCATTAAATTTGATATGGGGTATGTAAGCTATTCTTCGATATTTAAAAATTAAATGCCTGCAAACGAATATTTTCACAATTTGTCTTAGGTTTGGAAAACAGACTGTTGTAAACAGGGGGAACAATACATTTAAACACAGATTGTAAAAAAAATACCAAATTAAAGTTTTATTCCTATTTTAAACATATCTCATTAACATAAACATTATAAAATTGGCAAGAGTATTAAAATATATTAAAAAAGGAAAAATCGATATCAAATATTAGTCGTTCTCGTCTGTCGGTACGTGGATATGGACATTTTCGTACGACATCCTCGGATAGAACAACACTGACGTCTGGTACATTTGGCCATTTAAAACGTCCTTCAGATTTGCTGTCACATCTTAAAAATTTTACTTCGTAGCCATCAAGATCTTTAGTAAGAACTTGAACAACATAATATCGCACACTTTTCTTCGAGCAAAACTTTACCAGAACATAGTTATCTTGTTCGATAGCCATACTTGAAGTCTCATCTTCATTGATGCAGGGATTTGATAAATCACTTAATCCATCGCTACTTGTATCCAAAGAAAGTGATTCAAGAGTATCTGAATCACTACTACTATCGTTTATTTGAGTTTGATTATTAGTTGTTTTTTTAGGTTTTATTGGTTTTGGTTTATTTTGTTAAGCGTTCTTGAAGTCCATAATCTCTTTAACTTTGGTACTTGTTAAAACTTCGGCCAAATTTGAAATTTTGCGCCTCTTTTGAGGAACAGAACTTGGAAGTGGCTTAAATGTATCTACTATAAGACGTTGAAATGAAATTTCATTGTAACTAGATGGAGTATATGTACTAACAACTGAGATACGGTTTGGGTTATGAATATGTGTGCCAGATGTAGTAGTTATTGGTAAGTTATTTTCTAAAATCCTGGAATCTACAGATTCATCTGGTACAGAATGGTGAATTGTCTCTACTTCAGCACCAATATTGGTATTGTGGGATTCTTCTTGAATAACAGCATCATCAGAATTAATGTTGGTCGTGTCTTGAAGATCGTGGTCGGTAGATATACCTTCTTCAATACGGCGTATGTCATATGTATTTGCAGAGTTGCTTTGCTCCCAAGCTTTATATGCTTCCAAGTCTTTATCCGAAAACGTTGAAAGAGGAATTGAATTCCTGTTAACTTTTGATTCATTTTGAATATCAGGGCCATGAATACCTGTTGCTTTAAACCCGCTAATAATATTTTTGTCGCTTAAGGCTACCCAAGATGAACCAATTAATCTAGCCAAATCAGATTTCTTTGCTTTTTGCCTTGGATGCCTACGTTGCCATGCTACTAGATCCTTATCCCATTGAACCTTTACCCCTCGAAAACATGCAACATCTAGAGGCTGCAAAATATGAGTTGTATGTGCTGGCAATTTTAAAATGGTTATGTTCTCCTGCATTGCTCTGCTGATAACATTTGTGCTTACATGGCTTACGTGACCATAAAAAATCAGAAGTACTGGCCTCTCATCGCCTACTGCAGGTATAAACTGTTTTAAGAACCAGTTTTCGAATAAGTCGGCTGTCATCCAACCTTTTGGTGTAGCGCTATATGCAGTATCTGGATAATCACCTTCGCTTGGAATCCAATCCTGCCACAAGCACTTCCCTTTAAAAATTATCAGAGGTGGTAATTTGTGCCCAGCAGCATTTACACAGGCTAGAACCGATGTATTTTCGCGTCCTGTTCCTATTGTCTTCCTATGGCATTTTTGTCCCACAGTTGCGATAACTTTCGTTTTGCTTGGGTCACTACAGAAACTTGTTTCATCGCAATTCCAAATACATTGCGGTTTGTTCTTAAGTCCTAAAGACTTTACTGTGTGTTCAAGCAAATTAAAAAATTTATAAATGACAAATGGATTCGTTTGGTTGGCTCTTCCATATTCTAAAGGTTCAGGTTTCTTGAGGCACAATCTGTGACGTTTTCTAAATGCCAACCACCAGTCTTTACCAGGTCTTCCATTTTTAAAGCGCGTTTTAATGCTATTTGCCTGTACATACAACTGTACAAGATTAAGAACTTCTTCTCGCGATAGACCGAATCCATTTTTTGTCATGACAGATAAACACATAGCCAGTTCATCTTCCTGTTCTTTAGCCAAGTCGGTAGATCTACCACCTCCTCCAACACTTGTACCACGTCGGCCATTTAAATGGTCCCTTTAAGTGGTACGTGGTATGCCATAAGCCCTTGCACTTGCTTTTTTTCACTGTAATCTGTATTTACTACTTAAAAACACATGACATGGACAAAAATTATTGTAAAATTTAGATAGTTCATCAATATAACCGAAATATATACTCAATTTTTAAACCAATAAAGAAATGTTATAAAGAAAATATGAAAATTTGGTTAAGGTGATTTAACCCCAGTTTCAGTACCCAGTGATTTTGTTTTTAAGTAAAATAAACTTTATAACTAGGTTCTATGAGTAATATAGTTAAGAAATATATGAAAGTTTCCTCAATTTTATTATTTTTATAGCGTAAAATCATGTAAAATTTTTCATTTAATGGTGATGTTTCTGTTCAAGATTTTATTTTGACAACGAAAATGACAAATATTAATGTGCATAGAATTCTATAATTCTGTTATAGTACCTATAGTTAATAAACAATAACCTAAACAAAGTCTAAACTCTTACATATACGAATAAATGGAAATACATATTCAAGAAGGGCGAGGAAATGAGAAATCTGAACAAACTAAAATAGGTATTAGGTGGAAAACTATCAAATCCTACTAATTATAAAGTTCACAACATAGATTATTTTTCGAAGTGAAAAGTGGTTAAATATTAAAGTAAATGTTAACTTCTAATCCTTGCTATGAATATGTTATGTGAATGATGAAAGATTGAATAAACAACTGAAATAGATTTAGAATACATAAACGAAAATAATAGTAGGTATATGAAAATAAACGACCTATTTACCGACGATGAAAGATTGAATATGCCACAGTTTTATCACATTTCGAAGACAAAATGTATTATAAATGCTTGTATATATTTCATTATTGAAATATAGTATATAAAAACGCGATTTTTATGTTTTTATTAGTTTAGTTACTGTCATTGTTTGTTCCGCGTGTTGTTTGCCTAGTGTTATGTTATGATAAATTCTCATTTAACGTCTTTAGTAAATTTTTCATGTCTGGTTAACTGTAGGTAGTTATTTAAAAGCACACTCCTTTAATCATTCAATTACAAGTGTTTAATAAAATGTATGAATAATATACAATAAACATCGATGTGGTAATATGTAGTTTGGGGAAATTCTCACTGTCCAAATTCAGATAAATGTTGGATAGAACTAATGAAGAAAATATACCAAACATTTGAAGAAAAAGAGGTTATTGAGAGAGAGAAAATATTGACAAAATGAAAGAAAATAGCTAGCCACAAAAACAAAAAGTTGGTTTGGAGTTCTATATTATACTTCCTTTTCTTCTTTCTTCTCAAATAAATTACAAACAACTGCTGCTATTTGATTTTATAAATGTAATAATATTTACAGAAACATTTACATAGGATACAAAGCACAAGTTATATGTGTAAAATATTGCATTTCGATGTTTATTAACATCAAGTGTACAAATACGACAATGAACATATTGGTATACGTATAAATGGACACACAACGGATACCAAATTCACATTGAAGATAATCAACGTGCGGATACGTGTTACAGGCTACTTGTCCTCATTACTGTACGACGCGAAATGTCATCTTGGCCCTGAATTGGAACGTCGTATATTCCAAATTTGTGTAACACATATGCCCATGGGAAATATATCTCACTGCATCTTCCGGACAAGAACGCGCATTTATGAATATCTTTTAACATGAACTTATTATCGTATTTGTACACTTGATGTTAGTAAACATCGATATGTTATATTTTCCACGGTATATTGGAGCCATCTAGGTTACGAGAAGTGAAATCATAGAGTTTCCTTATGGCAGCTTAACTACCTACAGAAACCAGCGCCAGGCGTTGTCGTTCTTTGGCTATAGATACCGTATGAGCATGTGTCGTACAAGTTCGGTATATGCAGCGAACCGATTCATGGCATCGCTGATGATTACGTTGTACGAGAGCAAGGCAGCCTGCAGCATGTGTCCGCACGTTAGATAAATTTTATATGTGTTGTATAGTCATTTCTAGAGTGGACCAATTCGGAGCGAAAGCAGAGGCGTGACTAACGAATTGGTTCCCGCATGCGAAACATTAATATCTAGAGATATACTATCACGAACGGTGCTGTTATTATGTTATTAAGTAATATAATAAGTTATTATATTACTTAATACTACATATTTGCATTATATTTTGTTTATTTTAGTTCCAATTTACAGTCGTGTATTGTGTATTCTGCATTCTATAGAACAGGAAAGTGTTTTATATTTATATGAATATGAATATCACCTATATTTCTCTCAACACTGCTTTATAGAAATTATGTGTCAACAAATTTTTGCTGTTCCCTAGTTTTGATTTATTATAATTCCTACCTTTATCCTACTAAAATAAACAAAATATAATACAAATACGTAGTATTAAGTAATATACAGTCTTTTTCTGTTGGTTTTCCCCTTTTGTCAATTGTGTTTCACAATTTGTCAAATGACTTTCCCATTTATTATATGGCGGCGATGTATCAAATAATTTCCTTATTTGTCAAATGTGTTTTACTATATGTCAATTGACTTTCACGAAGTGTGTTAATCATTTTATATTCATCTATTATGGAGAATCGTCGAATTAATAGTAAAATAAATAATGATTTAAGAGCTTTAATAATTCGTTCTATGAACAATGGGCTCACGGCAAATAATATTGGAGAGCAATTTGGAATTTTACCCAATACTGTAAGAAAGATTTATTCTACATACCGGAGAACCGCTAATATTCATAAAAGAAGTGCTGGTCACCGACCAAAAAAATTATCTGTGTTACAGATAAATGAAATTTGCAATTGGATTGATGAAGATTGCAGTTTATCACTTCGTCAGTTAAAAGAAAGATGTTTGACGCAGTGGCCATTTCATCAAATATCGCTATCGACGATAAACAGAGCACTAAAAACTTTCCATTATTCGTTGAAGAGAATCTCTTTCGTTCCCGAAAGAAGAAATACACCACAAATCATACAGAGTCGCTTTGAATATGCTATCCGGTACAATAGAATCATGTTCGAAAGGGAAAAGATTTTTTTCATTGATGAATATGGAATTCAAGTTAATTCTCGAACTTCATATGGAAGATCAGTTAAAAATACTCGAGCAACGAAAATAAAAGCTTAACTAAGAGGGCGTAATTATTCTGTGGCTGCAGCAATGAATGTAAATTCACTATATTTGTTCCAAATCCAAGATAAACCATTCAATACTGTTCATTTCTGTGAATTTATTACTACTCTAATTAATCATTTACATAATGATAACATACAAGGCGTCTTTTTTGTTATGGATAATGTTAGATTTCATACAAATGAAGAAGTTGTCAATCTCATTAGAAGTCATGAGCATTTTGAAGTTTTTTTACCTGCTTACAGTCCATTTTTAAATCCGATAGAGGAATTATTTAATCAATGGAAACACATAATAAAGAGAACTCAGCCGACAAATGAGGATGAATTATATGCAGCAATACACAATGCTTCTGAACAAATAACTGCAGATAATTGTCTTCATTATGTTCAGCATATGGAAACATATCTGGGTGATTGTTTAGAACAAAATGAAATATTAAATTAATTGTTTCTTCATTTATATATTTCGATAGTTTGTACTGTGCATATTTGTGATATTTGAAAATGTTTTGCATACATGTATGTATCAATTTCTATGTACATTATACAAGAATAAATTAGATAACTTAAAATTTCAAATGTATACTTTATTTTCAAGGGTACGTCAATAACTAAATGAAAATGATGCACAGCTTCGTAAGTAGTTATTAAGCAAAACATATAATTTACATACATGGGAAAAATAATTGATATAAAGTGAAAGAGATTTGACAAAAAAGAATTTAATTTGACATATATGTCAATATGACAGGAATTGGGAAAGTCATTTGACAAATTGTGAAACACAATTGACAAAAGGGGAAAACCAAATGAAAAAGACTGTAATAACTTATTATATTAGTTAATATAGCTATTATTAGAACTAGGGGAATATGAATAGTATATTTCCCGTGGTTGGCTAGTTACATCCCGAGGGTGAAACCCGAGGCATGTATAGACAACCAAGGGAAATGTATTCATATTCCCCGTGTTGTAATCAATAGTTTTTTTCTGATTGAAACAATATTGTTGTGAAAATGGAAAAATATTGGATTGTATATTTTTGAATTTATCGGATTGGTGATGTTGCTAAGGGCCGTGTTTGTAAATATCATGGTTGACTGGTTTGATTTTCGCGTTCTGTTATAAATAAAATTGATGAAATGTCAAACAATGTGCTAACACAAGCGGCGAAAGCCCGTGAATGTTTGGTTCCGGCGAAATCCAAAGCTGCTTACACTAAAGTGTATGAAGACTTTCAAGAGTGGAGAAGAGAAAATTTGGTGAACGGTGTCGACGAAAATATTTTGCTAGCGTTTTTTGAAGATTTGGTATTTTGCTATATTTTTTTTTATTTTTGACGTATGACTAATTTATTCTATCCGTAGTCGCATAAATATTCACCAAACACGTTGTGGCCAAAATTATCGATGCTAAGGTCAATGTTACATTTAAAGGAAAAAATTAATGTTAAAATGTTCGATGAAGTAGAAGCATTTGTGAAAAATAAAAATAAAGGTACGTTCCTAAAAACTCAGAGGTGTTGTCCCGAGAACAGCTCAAAAAATTCTTGCGAGAAGCTCCTAATGAAATTTTTTTGATGTATAAGGTAAAAATTTCATTGTGATTCTCCTCTGTTGAATAGACTGTGAAGTTAGAAGTTATAACTTATAACTTCTAACTTCATTCACCTAGTTCAAGTAGGTAGTATATATAAAATAAATGCAAAATATGTGCTGCCAGGCTTTGAAAGGCTGTGTGACAAGATTTTAATAAATCGAGGTTTCTTTTGTTTTCGTAGCTTTTATTGCATTTGGTTATAAAAATAATATAATAAATAGTAATAAACACAGCTTCTAATCTAGTAATATATTATCAGAATGTGTTTTTCTGGATTTTAGTTAAATTTACACCTTGTTTTAGAATATTGTGAATTAACACTTTACAATTGACTACTTACAACATGGAAATTCAATGAAACTAAAACTTCAACACTAATAAAAGGCCTTTGTTGTTTATAATAATAGTTCTTAACGACAGTAATAAAATTTTCTAAGAATAGGGGCTTTACTTCAGCTCCAAAATGTCCATTTTCGATCAATTATGGAAGTTATTCGTAGAGTTGCACACTTTGTCTCGAATGCATGTATTGTAAGGCCGGCTTGTCGTTAAAATATTACGATTCGTTTTAAGTTTAAATTGAATTCACAACCAAATACAAATACATGCGTATTATTATTTATGATCCATAAATACAAATGGCTATTATGATTTTGTATAATAACAATATCCAGTGCATACTAAAATATCACTCTATTAATTTATGAGATCCGGCAAATCATTTCAGAGAATATTTAGATAAATAGTTAAATGTGGGGATGCACTACATACGGTCCTGCCGTACCGCAAACATCCTCAGCTCTAGTTATGATATATCGTAACCAAGGCAGTATTATTCAATATTGTTTCAATCGGAAAAAACATAATAACAGCACCGTTCGTGATAGTATATCTCTGGATATTAATAATGTTTCGCATGCGGGAACCAATTCGTTAGTCACGCCTCTGCTTTCGCTCAGAATTGGTCCACTCTAGTCATTTATGCTTATACATATATGTTTAAACGTACAGTTATATTAAAAAAAATGTTGATAATCTACAATAGCCGAGTTAATTTAGGATGGCATTCAACTTTTACGCACAGGCCTCGTTCATTGATAAATAAAGCGAACAGTACACGCGTATGTTTAATCAACATTTTCGTCCCAGTATAAACATTTCATTATCCCTTACTAGAAATGTATAAATATATTTTAGAAGAGATTCTTGCGTTTTTGATTCTAGTTATTATTCCATCAGGCCGAAATTACGATGGACCACATAAATAGTCTATAACATCGCTAAGTAAAACACGCAGTTATTGAATTCATTCGGTTAACCGCATATCTGATTTTTGTCGTTGAATTGTGACGCAATTACTTCAATTTTATAGTTAAATTCCTTTCTTCATGGGCGTAGATGGAAGGGTGAGGAATTTTAATAATTTATTTTATTTATTAGTGTATATTTCGTAAGATAAATAAAGACTGTGAGATTAACCACATTAGATGTGGCTATTAATAGATTGACAAATATTCCAAGTGACTTCGGATGTGGCTTTCGGCAAAAGTTAGATGCAGTTTTTAATAGAAATTCAGGTTTAATAGCATTGCGGCAATTGTGTATGGGGAGAATGACTCAAAATCTAACTGCTAAATACGCTGAAATAAAAGAATATTTCCATTATGCACTTATAACCAGTTGCGATGTAGAAAGGAGACGTTTTCTATCTACAAGGATGTATTTCATTTAAAGAGAACAAATTTTACAGAAGAGAACCTTGAGAAAGTATTGCTAGTTAATATTAATACTCCTTTACTCAACTTGAACTACAAAATGAACAAATAAAAATGTATTTCGTATTTTATAGATCACCACCTGTTTGTTTTCCAATTATATAAATAAAATTAAAAACTCTTATAAATACAAATTTTAAATAGTACGCCCGTAGGCAATGAGTCAAGGCCCTATCGTGTCCGGTCTGTAATGATTAACAAAAATATATTTTAATAATTTTATTTATAAACAAAATATTTTCCAAGCATGGCACATTTAAAAATAATATAGTGACATCTTTGCGAGCTATGAGATTTTTTTTTGTTTTTAAATTTAAAATTGTTTCGAATGTCGTTTGATAGTTCTATATTTTAAAAGTATTTTTTAAAATAAAAAAAATAATTTAAAATAAAATTTTAGTGTTCAATCTAACCAACAATTAATTTTTTAATCAGTTTTATTTATTTTTTCAAAACTGGGATTACTACTTATTAGAAAACTTAAATAAAAAAAAATAAAATTATATGAATCATATTTTTATATAAAAAAAATTTTAAATGGGAAAACAAATAATATATTAAAGAAAATAATAAAATACATTATAGAAAATAAAATTTTTACAATAATAAAAATAAAATTAAAATTTGTCATCAAAGAGACTATTTTTTGTTGGTAAAAATTAAAAAAAAGTTTAATAGTGAGTCCAACCTCCATAATTTCTAATGACTTCCTCAAGTCTAGAAGGCATAGAATGAATGACCTTTGTACAATATTCTTGAAATTTCACCCCCAACAGTTTCGACTTTGTCAAATAACTCCTCAAAAGTTTGGGAAATAAAATCTTTTAAAACATCACTCTTGTTCCCCAAACATTCTCAATTAGATTTAAGTCAGGACTGTTCGGGGGCCATGCGAAAATTTCAACATTAGCAGTTGCCAGCCACTGTTGAATTAAATTAGATTTATGCACTGGGCAATTGTCCTCTTGAAACACAAAATTGTTCTCATATATCACATTCACTGATGATGGCATTACATTAGATAATATATTTCGGTATTCTAAACTTCAAACAAACTTGAAGTATGTTCAAGTATCGAAACATCACTACACTTAAAATTCTTTTTTAGAGATACTCCGGCCCGAGTCTGTTTGAAAAGATGTGTGGAGGTTTGGGCTTACGAAAGACGAGAACCACTCCCTTGCATCCACAATCAGATGGGATGGTAGAGCGAATGAACAAAACCATGATCAGACACTTATCCAAAGTGGTGTCCTAACACCAGAGAGATTGTGACGAACATTTACCATTATTCCTATTGGCGTATCGGGCCTCTGTTCAAGAGACAACTGGTCAATCACCATCTATTCGGGAGGGCACTCCGGATAGCCCTGTGATTTAAAGTCTGGGAGCAAGTCTGGTGAAGATCTTGCTGGAGAAGATTAAGCACTCTCAGACGAAGACTGGATAATATCCATGATCAAGTAAGACATAATATCCAAGATGCTAGCGACAGAATGAAGGAGAGCTACGACATTAACGCCTAGAAGGGTGGTTACCATGAAGGGGATCGAGCTTGGTTATACAATCCACAACCCCGATGGGGCCTATCTCTAAAACTTCAAAGAACTGGGAGGGGCCATACGAGGTATTGAAGCGGATTAACGATGTATTTTAATCGATTTTAATCGATCGACCCCATACTCTGGAGACAATAATGACGAAGCCGCTGACTTGCGCCGATTAGATAGCCACTATAAGAAACTAGAATTTAAGGAGAGATTTGGCAGAATCGAAAAATTAACGCAGCAGGGACCAGAGTCTCCAAATAACAAATGAAGAACAGCCCATATTTTATTTGGTCACGAAAGAACTGTCAAGCCTGAAGCCAACCTATCGTGCATTTTGGGAGGCCCTGGTGCACTTACATGAACAAATATTACAACACATTTTGAAATTAACAGTTCCAAAATTGGGTTGTGGATTGGACCGCCTGGACTGGAGAATTGTAAGGAGTATGTTAGCAGTAGTATTCCAACATACTGGTCTGGAAATTCTGGAATGCAGTTTCAGGCTTGAATATTCCTTTGCACCCAGGCAAGATAAGACTGTGGACTGTTATTTCGACATGACGTCGCAATGTAACAAAGGCCCCACCTGTCGATTTCGCCATCGTTTGAGGGAATCAAAGCATGACATGTTTCTGGACGAAACTTCATTTTTAAGTTTTCTAACAGGTTAAGTTTTTTACTTTTTTCTTGAATGTGTAAAATTTTGAAATCTAGAAACTTAGAAATTAATAGATACAATAGTTTAGGATTAGCTTTAAATTACCAACTAGATTTAAACAACTCCCCTACTAAATTTAAGATTGTAAAAATTTTTCTACCACCATTTCCCCAATAATTTTCACATAAATATTCAAACTTGTATTGTACATATTCAGTACTTTATCCACCTGATGAAGCCATTATATGGCGAAACAATATTGTAGTGGTATTTACAATAAAAGAATTTTTGAAACTTGAAGTTTAAATACTTATTTCTTAGCGTTATAATGAAGTTTCAATAAGTATCTCCTTCGTCAATTAACTATTTGGTAATTTTTTTATTACCCGACTGTGTGGTGGTTCACTAATAATTAAATATATTTTCATAAATGCCTCTATGAAACCATCGAAGCTCGAAGATCATCTAAGAAGGTGTCCTGATAAAATAGGTAAAGATTTGAAATATTTTCAAACATTGAAGGAAAAATATGAAAAGAGACCCACCGTGCACAGTATGTTCGCTTCAACGTCGGAAAGTAACGATGTTGGCATGCGGGCATCTTACAATATCTCATTACTTATAGCGAAATCTGGAAAATCGCACACCATTTAATTTTACAGTTAATTTTACCCGCTATTGAAGAGGTTTTAAAAACTGTTCTGCACAAATCTCCATTTGACATACTCAAAAGAATTCCTTTGAGTAACAACACTGTACAAAGACGTATTGACGAAATGAGCACTGATATTGAAAGTTTCTTGTGTAATTATCTGCAACAACTCATTTTTCTATTCAACTGGACGAGTCAACTTTACCTGGTAATGAAGCATTATTATTGGCATATGTTTGATTTGTTATGGACGAAGAAATTCATGAAGAGCTACTATTCGCCAAAACTTTGGAGACGGATACTAAAGGTGAATCAATATTTAATGTCCTGAATGATTTTTTAAGGAAAAATCGATTCCATTCACAAACATTATTTCGGTGGCAACAGATGGAGCTCCTGCCATGGCCGGGCGATGTCGTGGGTTTATAAGCCATCGTAAAAGAATTATACCAGAGGTAACTGCAATTCACTGTGTCATCCACCGACAACACCTAGTAGCGAAAAATTTGAGTGCTAAATTGCACCAATCGCTTCAATTTGTGATTAATGCAGTTAACAAAATAAGAAGCAATGCATTGAATACGCGTTTATTTGCACAATTGTGCGATGATAATGATGAAGACTTCCAACGATTGCTCTTACATACTGAAGTACGCTGGTTGTCGAAAGGTGCATGTTTAACAAGATTTTTCTCACTTTTTGAATCAGTTTTAGAGTTTCTGGAAAGTAAAGATCCAGATTTAAAAGAAAACCTGATCAATTTGAAAGCAGACATCGCGTATTTGACAGATTTGCTCAAAAAATTTAATGACATTAACTTACAATTACAAGGGGATAGCCTCAATTTAATAAAAAACAAAGGGTGTAATTTCAGCTTTTCTTGGAAAATTGAAATTTATGAAGCAAAATATTAGTCGGCGCGAATTTTCCCAGTTTTCAAACTTGTCACAGGTAGAATGCCTTGATGAGGATATTCACACATACGTTCAACATTTAATTGCCCTGCATGATGACTTTAAAATCAGATTTGAAGATATTCTGACGATGGAAATACCACCATGGATCATAAATCCACTTGATGAAACGGAAGTGGAGAATGTGATATTACAAGAGGAGCTACTCGAGCTTAGCACTAATGAAGAACTGAAGGTGAAATTTAAAAGAGGGTATCAAACATTTTGGCTGCAGGCAGAAATACCCGAAAAATATCCTGGACTGTGGGGAATTGCGAGAAAGCTTTTGATAGCGTTTCCCTCGTCATATCTTGTCGAGAAAAGTTTTAGTGTCGTTACAAACCTTTTAACAAAAAAAAGGAGCAGATTGAATATCACAGAACTGGGAGATTTGCGGTTATTCCTAACAATACTGAAGCCAAATATTGATAATTTGCTGTCATCCATCAAGTACATCCCTCCCACTAAAATTATGACTATTTTGTGATTGTCATTGTAGTAGTTACGTTACGTTATTAATATTTAATTTTAATTATATTACGACTGTTATCATATTACAATGTAATATGATAACAATAATAATTAATAGTGTAATAATAACATATTTGAATAAATACAACACAAGGAAATATACTATTTTTCTTTTTATTTTTACCACTCCGAATGGGGAGTTTTCTAAATAAAATATGTGAGAATTGATTGGTTTCTTGTGCTGTGAGTAGATGTCAAAGGAGTAAAGTTGGATGGAATCACTTTTTTGATTGGCTAATTTTACTTTTTTGACATCCACTCACAGCACAATCAATTAATTAATTAACCAATAACTCAGCCGCAACGCAAATTTCCATAGTTAGATCTAATCTTCACATTTTTTGTCGAGTTTTGGGAATATGGTAGAAATGTAGCTGCAGGGGGTCCGCCGGAACCAGCAAAACTTTCAAAGTGGTCTATGAGAAAAAAAAGTTTGGGAGCCTCTGATCTATATTAAAGAACTATTTTAATGAATATTAGATAATAATAAGTAGTATAATAAACAACTAAACACGCAAGTTAAAAGTACTGAGTAGTACAGTTACGGACGACTACTGAATATTTTGTAGGACAAAGTAAAAATCTTGATTTTGCGTTCGTAAATTCGTTATCTCTTCTAACCAATTACAAGCTTTTATTTTACGTCCTATCGTTTCCAACGCTATTTTTTTATTTGGAATAGTAATAGTAATTGTTCGTTTGCCGTCGAGTTCTGTAAAAGTGTACCTATTATATTTCCATTTTATATTTTGAGACTGAATTTTTAGATTGAAATACAGTTTTCATTATTGCTATTGTATTTACAATGATGTACAGAGAATTTGATAAACTGTTAAACTATGTATAGCAGGCGCCAATTAAGTTGGCGCGAGGAGGGGGTGCGCAGAAGCCGTTTTTAAAAACGGCCACCCCCACTACTCAAGTACCTAATTGTCAGAATACATTTGTCATTGACGTTTGACGGAACTTAATGGCTTTGCTAGGGGATCATAAAGTGATACACGCTCAGAGGTTAGAATTATCTGACATTTGATGTAAAACCAAATACAAATCTCCCCACCAGGCGCGGCTCGTGATGACGTATTTGGGAGTGCAAGTACAATGATGCGAGTGCCTTGTGTGTTTTCGGTGTTTACTAAGAAAACGTTACAGTTAGTACACGAGAATACACGAAGAACTCGCATCATTGTACTTGCACTCCCAAATACGTCATCACGAGCCGCGCTTGCTCCCCACTACTTTTCATCCTGCGCGAACTTACCCCTCCTCGCGCCAACTTAATTGGCGTTTGCTATACCTACTTATAATAGGTAGTACTCAACAGCCAGTTACCAATGAGATTTTAGTGGAATTATTTGTGGAAATATTCAACATTATACGTTTGGAAAGCATTTATATATTTATATTAAAGCCAGCATAAATTCAGAAACTAAAATGTTTGAAAGTCTCGGCTTATACAATACCATAACAAATATTTTCACCTCCCAATTCGACTACTTTTTGCATAACAAAGAAACTCCCACTTAATTTTTTTTAGGTAGGTACTCATTTCGGTAAGACCGTAAGTAAAATGGAGAAGCCGATAAATGAGATCTTAAATATTCAGAAATAATAATTTCTCCTCCCTAACTTTTGAAATACTTCATAAATATTATGTGTAAATTTGGGGTATTTTTCTAAAATGCAGAAACTTTCGTCACAACGTCATTTCATTGAAAATAAAAATCGGTTATTATTAAAATAGTTATTCGTCAAAGTACAGTATTAAAATTGAAGGTAAATACCCATACTAATAACTTTTCAATAACTGCAATACTATTTAAGTTAAAAAAATTGTAGTAATTATAAACATAATTTAATTATTAATCAAAATAATTTTTAATGGATGTATTTTCGAATTTTAAATTATCCGGTAGGTATTAGTCCATATTATATTTTGCATTCACAATTTTACAATTTAATTATAAAATAACAGAAATTGCTTTAATATTCATTTTTCCAATACATTTTATCACAGAATATGGATTTTGTTACGCCCTGACATGTAATGATTGTTGTAATCTTCACGTGGATACAAATCAAATTTAGCGCATGCGCCATTTTTAGTTTGAAAAGCAGCATGGCAGCTAGTTTGCAGGGTGGTGTACATTATTACGTATTTTTAAATTTTTCGTTTGTTTATTCACTGAATTACGTTTAATGTGATCCGTTTCGAAATGTAAAGCTTTAGCATTTTCGTGTTGTAACTGTTTTTGTGAGTGTCTTCTATGAAAAATACAATAAATTCAGGTTTGTAATTATTGTTTACTTTTATTGTTATTTATAGTCTGTTTTTCTGTCGGTTTTAATTGTCATGTTTACATTTTATGTCAGTGTGCAAATTTTCAATGTGATGTATTAAATTCAAGAGGATCTTTTCGTCTTAAATATTACCGGATGATTGTAGGTTAGATTTGATTGACCTACATTTGCACTTCATGTGGGTTTTTCATTTGAATTTTAAAATTGTTTAGTTATATTTAATTTGCTTATTTTTTATTAGGGATAATTTTACGTCAAATTTCTCGTGACATGAAACTATAATAAAGAAATTTTATATTTTTTTCGCGTGTCAGTACCTGTTTGTGTCAATTAATATGACATGAAAACGACATAAAAGTCTATGACTATGTACTCAGTAATTGAAATTATTTCCGAAATAACGTAGTAATTGTTTTTTTTAATTGCTTTCAAACTCAAATATTTGCTGTATAACTTTATTTTTAAATAAATATTTTGTAATTTTTAAAATTAGTCTGTAAATTATATTTTTGCATATTTACAGTAAATGTAATCTAAAAAAAAGAATAAGACACGTACAATTTTAATCATAATATATTTTTTAAGCCTAATAGATGAAATCTAATTTCTTTTTTAATCATTCACTATTGTTTTATGTATAAACTTACTTCTGCAGCAATGCATACAAGTACTAGGTACAGGATTAGAGATTTTAAAAGTGAAAAGCACTTTCAATCAAAGTAAACGTGTATTCGGCATTATAAAGGGTTTAAACGTAAATAATTAATTTACTGGAACATGAAAATTACTTTTAAAAAATTGTTATTTGAGAAAAAGAATTCTTGTTATGGGTTATGAGAATTTAACGCCAATTTATAACTTTAACTCCAGATATAACAAATGTTGTAAAATGTCTTACATTTCATTCTTGTTTACAGACAGAACAAAAACAAATATCATAGGATGTTTGTAGTTTAGTATTGCTTCACCCTATAGAAATGGAAATTTGGTGCGTCATAAATATGTAACGGGGAAGTATAAATCATTAAAAATTTGTGTCTTAAGTTGGCAACAATTCGGCAACTTTAGGTTGATAGGCCTGATTTTGAAATTGAAATTTATTAAAAATTTTACAAAGTAAAAGTGAAACATTCAAATAAATAAAACAATTTCTTGTTTTTACATTCAAAATGGTCTTTACTGTCGAGTAAAATACATTTATTGTATTGGCATATTTTGAAAACGGCTTGCAAAATGAAGATGATACCTAATTGCTCATATTCCAGGCAGTTGATTTATTAATCAACACAACACACAATTTATCGAAATGTATCCAGAAGAAGAACTTGAATTGAATATCGTTACTTTTCACAAAACAGTATAAGAATAATAAAAGATAAATCTATTGGCCGTTTCACTGTTGTTTACACCCGATATGCTAGAAAATGTGAATAAAATTGTTGAACAAAATCCTCATTTGTGTCTATTCCAATTTATAAGTAAGCTCTAGTTAGCAATTAATATTCTTTTAACCTTTTCTACATTCATTTTACAACTTTCCTATAAATCCTCTCATATAAAATATTTATAATATTTTTCTATAAGAACCCATTTACACATACATATATAATTTATATATGTAAATTTATATAATATAAATTTACAATAGTGCATCAAATTCACCTATCTGATTTTTTACAACGAATAAGTTTTGTCAGTGGTATAATGATCATCTATATAGTAACATTGACTAGCGAATATTTGCAGATAATCCACAGAATTTAATCGAAGTACTATTGCATTTATTTAAAATTTGTGCTTGTGTGGCAATATCAAGACAACGAATTATTGGGTCAGTATCTTTTCAAGAAACAATTAACACCAAAAGATACAAACTCATTATTTTAGAGTCATTTATAAATTAGTTGGATAAACATAGAATTAACTAATGGTTATTTTCAACAGGATGCTGTCACACCATACTCCACATACAGCTATGAATTATTTACAGTATTTTTGCGCAGATTTTATAAGTTGTAGGTTTATAGTCAAGTAGGTCGCCTGATTTGTCTTTGGATTTCTTTTTATTCCCTCATTTAGAAAAAAAACGCAATGTTCTGTTAAATGTAAAATATTTATAATATTTGTTTATAAGAACCCATTTACACATATATAAATTTTGTCTATTCTTAAACAACTTCCAAGAAGTTTAGTACGCTATTGAAAAAATAATTGCAAATGTTCGATTTATCACGACGGTTTCAGTGTTGTATTTTCTTTGTACATAATTTGATTATTTGTAATATAGATTAGTAAAATTTGTTTCTAACTTCTGATATCAGTTAATATTGATTTGCTAGTAATTCTAACCATATGTCATCCATATTTATTTAAAACATTCTAACTCAACAAGATAAATATGAGAGTGGATTAACCTTTCCAATAACGCTATTATGTGAGAAATGGGGATAGAAACAAGTTCTAATTTGCGAACGGTATTTTTGAGTATCTCATCTTAGTACGAAAAACTTTATTTTCCTGTGTTTTGTCGTTGAGTAACTGTCATTTCTAATGTGTTCGATTTCTGAGATGCGTATCAAAATTCTAAAGTGATAGAATTTTTAATGTTGGAAGGTTGCAAACGTTTGAAACCTGTTTATGGCAACAAGTGTATGGAATATCGTCGTCCGGATTCTCCAGTTTTAATTCAAGAGTTTTACTAGTGCAGAAAGTCATGCTCGCCATTTTCTGGGATGCAAAAGGAGTCATTCATAGGAAATATCCGCCAAAAGAATCAACGATTAATTCAATAAGTGCAGAACTTTACGATCACTATAGAATCGTATCCGGAGAGTAACGCCTGAAAGAATATATTTGTGAAGCAGGTATTCAAAGTTGAAAGAGGTATTGAAAGGTCAACATTTTTCATCGCAATTGGATCAGCAATAAACAAGAAAGTTTTTTCATGGACGGAATGAAAAAAATGGATTCAGCGTCTGGGGAAAAAATGATTATATACATTGGTAGTACAATAAATATACTTCATTTCGAGACTGGTTTCATTATTGTCTTTTCTTATTATCTAAAGTTGGAGACCTTATATCGGGTTGTCTAAAAAGATGTTACCACTTATATGGGAGTTACTTTTATTTTAATAACATAATAACACACTATGTGCTTATTCACGTTGTCGCTGACATGAAATGTGGCTTTATCCGACATAAACACAACATTAGGGTCTATGTGTCGGGTAGCCATATTTGGTTTGCAACAATAGAAAATTAAAAATTACATAGTACCATGTGAGTGGTAGGTAACATCTTTTTGAACAATACTGTATATCAATCTGCCCTCGTATAAGCCGAATGACACGACAATTTCTTTGGGTTCGCAAATTAAATATTAACTTCAATCATTTATAGTCAATCGGTAATTAAATATAAGGTGTTTTATATCTTTTGCCACATCCGGATTTGTAGTTACAAATTCTCATCACTTTATTAGTTACGACTGCTTCATATCTTCCGCTCAGATTATTTGTTACATGTACTTTAACAGATCAACATTATTAAAACAAAATTTAAAAAAATTGATATTATTATTCAATTTTAGAAACAGGACAAGAGAAAGTTCCTAGTATACCTTCAAAAACACATGTATTCTATAAGCATTTATTAAGTAATTAATTTATTTTGATATTTGTTCTGGTTATCAATACAGAAATATACGAATGTCTTTGCAATGGCTAATATAAATAAAATAAAAAATTAATTAATTAAAAAAATATATTTTTCTATTTTGCGTTCGAAAGGACCTCATTATGAAACCAAAAACAGTATCGAAATGAGCTCTATTTCGATACACTTTTTTTCATTTTTCAATGTTGGCGTTGTTCGAATACAGAAATAAATATCATTGCTGTCATATGATTTTAAGAATTGATGTACATTTGACAGATATGATATATGTTCGTATTTTACACAAACAACGTATGTTGTATACAATTGACAACAACATATATATGTTTATATGTCACTCGCCGCAAGCGGCTCGTTTTCTAAACTGATCTCGTGCGGCAAAATGGTGCCTTATGAAACTCGTTTTTTAATATACTATTTTATGGTTCATTTAAGAAAGGTGTCATTGTTTTGAATGATGTTTATTTTCCGAAACAACTGTTCATTTGGTTTTTGAACTAAAATATGATGTATGCCCATATATTATTTAATTTTTGTAATATATTTTCCGTTTAGAAAGAATTTGATATCAAATTATGCAAGTGTTACATATTTATGTAATGTTAATCGATTTGGATGTTTATCCAGTTCATAGGAGGTGCGAGTTAGAATTTCTCTCCTGAAAAATTTTGCAATAAATTAGATTAAGGGCTGTAAGAGTCAAATAAAATTTGTGCATATATATATATATATATATATATATATATACGAGGGTGGATCAATAAATACCCGTGTTAGGAAAGAAGACGCAAGTTTTTCACAAATTTTTTTTTTATTTTTCAACGTAATCACCTTTTAGTACAATACACTTTTCCCAACGTTTCTGCCATTTCTTTAACCCCTCCAAAAAATACGATTTGTCAAACTCTGCAAAATACGCTTCTGTATCGACGATAACCTCCTCGTTTGAGCTGAATCTTTTTCCCCCGAGCCACGTTTTCATGTTGGGGAACAGAAAGAAGTCGCAGGGAGCCAAGTCAGGCGAGTACGGTGGGTGCGGCAGCAATTCATAGTGCAGTTCATGCAACTTTGCCGCGACAATTCTGGATGAATGTGCTGGTGCATTATCGTGGTGAAACAGCACTTTTTTCTTAGCCAAATGGGGCCGTGTCTCCTTCAATTTTATGTCGAATCGGTCCAATAATTCACTGTAGTACTGCCCCGTGACCGTTCTTCCTTTCTGCAAAAAGTCCATGAGGATTATTCCGTTGGAATCCCAAAAAATCGTGGCCATGACCTTTCCGGCCGATGGGACCATCTTTGCCTTCTTCGGAGCAGATTCACCCCGAAAAATCCATTGTTTTGACTGTCGCTTGGACTCTGGCGTATAATAATGGATCCAGGTTTCATCAACGGTGACGACTCGACGCAAAAACTCCTGCGAATTTCTCTTAAAGAGGTCAACACTGCTTCGACATTGACAACCGTATCCGTTTGTTGTCCACCGTAAGCAATCGCGGCACCCATCGGGCCGACACCTTTCTCACCGATAACTTATCATGTAAAATATTAATTGCCGTTCCGTACGACACGCCTACGGCCCCTGCTACTTCGCGCACTTTCGTTCGGCGATCAGCGAGAATCATGTCGTGGACCTTTTCAACGATTTCCTCGGTAACCACGTCTGCCGGGCGGCCTGGGCGCTCCTCATCAAAAACAGATGTACGACCACGTTTAAATTCGTTGAACCAATATCTTACGATTGTCATAGATGGTGAAGGGTCCCCATAGACAGCATCCAACTTCGCTTTTATTTCTTCGCATGTTTTTCCATCCAAAAATAAAAAATCGAATTACGGATCGATATTGCTCTTTTTCCATTTAATCGAGAAAAACGAAACACGTGTGATACAACTGGCTGCCAAATAAAAACTAATCTATGAATCAGTCTGAAATTTATTATGGTGTTGTCTGACAGATGGTAGTACACGACGGTAATGCCAACTTCCCTCAGCAGCGCCACCTGTCTTCAAACACGGGTACTTACTGATCTTCCCTCGTATATATATATATATATATATATATATATATATATATATATATATATATAGATATAGATAGATAATTATTTCGTGACCTTTGTATGTTATGGTAAATTCATTTTCTTGGCGAATTAAAGTTACCTTAAATCGCCAACAAATTGAATTTACTATATATATATATATATATATATATATATATATATATATAACAATTGATAAATTATTGGAGTTTTTCGGCTTTTATATGAAATATTTACAAATATCAAATTAGAATGTATGTAATTGCAGAGTAAGTGGGGATGTAAACATTGCTGTCTACAAATTACAAAGCAAATCATACGAAATTTTTTTTTTATTTGAAAAATATGGTCTACGTTGGAACTCGAACCCAAGTCTACAGCTATCCGAGCTGTCGCTTTTACCACTAAGCCACAATAGACCCAGGTTCAAGCTATTTAGAAATGCATTATAAAGTAACAGTGTTAATGAATCAGATGTCAGTTATTGAATGTAGATGTCAAGTTGAAAGCAGAAGTCAGTTTTGAAAGCTCATGTCAGTTTTGATAGCAGATGTCAGTTAGTGAAAGCAAATGTCAGTTAATGAAAGCAGATGTCTGATTTGAAAGCAGGTGTCAGTTATGAAAGCAAACGTCAGATTAGAAAGCAGATGCCTATTTTGAAAGTAGATGTGAGTTATTGAAAGCAGATGTCAGTATTTTGAGAGCAGATGTCAGATTTGAATGTTGGAAATGCTAATTATTACTCCATAGCTATATGAGTGTTTAGATAATTTCTTAGCCGTTTATTAAATATAACAATTGATAAATTATTGGAGTTTTTCGGCTTTTATATGAAATATTTACAAATATCAAATTAGAATGTATGTAATTGCAGAGTAAGTGGGGATGTAAACATTGCTGTCTACAAATTACAAAGCAAATCATACGAAATTTGTAGACAGCAATGTTTACATCCCCACTTACTCTGCAATTACATACATTCTAATTTGATATTTGTAAATATTTCATATGAAAGCCGAAAAACTCCAATAATTTATCAATTGTTATATTTAATAAACGGCTAAGAAATTATCTAAACACTTATATATATATGTATATATATATATATATATATATATACACTAAAACAATCACACACAATATACAACATACCCTGCAAAGACTGTGACAAAATATACATAGGCCAAGCAAAACAGTTACTACAAGAAAGATTGAAAGGTCACAAATACGCAAAAAATCAAACTGCCTTAAAAAAACACCAATCGACACTTAAACATAATTTTGATTTTGAAAACACCAAAATAATAACACAAAAAAAGAACACAAAAGCTAGAGAGGTCTTAGAAATGATACACATTTTCAAAAATAGCAAAACAATCAACGACAGAAACGAAATCGATGGGCTTTCAAAACTCTATTACCCTCTCATTAAACAATAGAAAAATCACCCCCCCCCCCCCTGCACGCACAAGACAAAAACGGGGAAAAAATAGCTCCCATTAGAAAAAACAATTTTAACATATACCCCTTAATACGGTCCTGACCACCATGCTCATTCCAAAAACAGAAATTAAAACCCCCGCAAACTAAAGTATTAGTCCACTTACAATATCCGCACAAGCACTATCGTTCTAAGAAAATCGGTCTCGGACGTCAAACACATGTGTCACGTAAATGCGACCCTTATAAAACAAAAACGAACAACAAATGTGAGTTTATTTATCTTTTCTTTGTTCTCTTTACTTATTGTAATGTAATTCAACTTTCCAATTCATTCATACAGTTGTTAGTCACCTTAATGTCTCCCTACCTATTCATTTTAGCTATTTTTTTATGTTAATTTTATGTAATTTTCAATGTTAAATGTTAACTCAATTTGTAATCATTTTTTAATCTAATTTTAAACTTATAATTGTTAATAATTGTTAAGTCTCCTATTAATTCATACAGATATTAATCACTTAAACGTCCCCCTACCATTCTAAGCTATTTTAATTTAATGTTATTTAATTTTCTACGTAAAATGCTAACCTAATTCGTAATTCATTTCTTAATATAATTTAAAATTTAAAATTGTTAATTTAATTGTTATATCACACGAAACAAACACAGTTCTCATGTTCATTGTAATGATTCTTGTTTCCAGATGCTTGAAAAAGACTGAATTGATAAAAGTCGAAACGTCGTAAACAAACATCAAAATTCAATAAAAGGTCGCTAAAACCAATAAAAATCTATTATTTTTAATATATATATATATATATATATATATATATATATATATAAGTGTTTAGATAATTTCTCAGCCGTTTTTTAAATGTAACAATTTATAAAATTTTTTTCGGCTTCGGTAGTTTTTCGGCTTTTATATGAAATATTTACAAATATCAAATTAGAATGTATGTAATTGCAGAGTAAGTGGGGATGTAAACATTGCTGTCTACAAATTACAAAGCAAATCATACGAAATTTTTAATTGAAAAATATTGTCTATGTTGGGACTCGAACCCAAGTCTACAGTTTGCCGGACTGTCGCTTTTACCACTCAGCTACAATATACCTAGGTTCAAGCTAATTAGAAATGCATTATAAAGTAACTGTGTTAATGAATCAGATGTCAGTTATTGAATGTAGATGTCAAGTTGAAAGCAGAAGTCAGTTTTGAAAGCTCATGTCAGTTTTGATAGCAAATGTCAGTTATTGAAAGCAGATGACAACCACATCTAAAAGAAAGCCACATATTGTCCTGTTTTTAAAATGTATTTTCGAAATAACTAAGTGTACGTCCGTTGACATTAGTTGTGTTACTTTAGAATATTACAAACATGAGTAATTTCTCCAAAAAAAACAAGTTCACATTTGTAAGTATTAACCTTTCTTTTGTTAATAAGTACTAAATTTATGTCCATCTACTCTTAAAGTGATCCCCTGAGGAAGCATACGAATTCGATGCGAAATATTGGGCTAAAAAATAAAGAACTGACTTAATAGAGTTTAATTTTGCTGGATACCCCCCCCCCCCCCCCAAAAAAAAAAGAAAAACGACTATCTTTTCTATACATGTTTTAACGGCAAAGACTCCTGGTCTAATTATATATATATATATATATATATATATATATATATATATATATATATATGAACTTCATGTGTATGAGAATTAATAATTATTAAATCTCATTTTACATGCGATTGTCGCTATAATTTGTTGCAACAAATTATAGCGACAATCGCATGTAAAATGAGATTTAATAATTATTAATTCTCATACACATGAAGTTCATTACAGTTCGTATATATACACGTAGTATAGAAGTGAATATCATGTCTGTCTTCGGTAAGGTGCACTGATGATCTGTAAAAAACAGTGAAATATCGATATATGCACATTCCGCGCAGATAAGTTTTTCACAAAATTTTTCATATATATATATATATATATATATATATATATATATATAGTAAATTCAATCAGTTGGCGATTTAAGGTCTGGCTTTACTTTAAAGTATATATATATATTTAAAACAACCCTACATGTTTCGGCAATGATGCCTTTATCAAAGATATAAAATATAAATAACTAATTAATAATTTATATTTTATATCCTTGATAAGGGCATCATTGCCGGAACATGTAGGGTTGTTTTAAATATATATACTTTAAAGTAAAGCCAGACCTTAAATCGCCAACTCATTTAATTTACCATATCATACCAAGGTCACGAAATAATATATATATATATATATATATATATACAGGCTGTTCACGCAAAAACACCCCAGCTCCTAGCGCACAGGAAGCGATATGTCAAATTAAAAGGCTTATAAAATACTACGAACTGAAGCTTAAATCGAATTTTTACCTGTTTATCCTTTCCAAGGTTAAATGTCAATATATATATATATATATATATATATACAGGCTGTTCACGCAAAAACACCCTCCTAGCGCAGAGGAAGCGATACGTCAAATTAAAAGGCTTATAAAATACTACGAACTGAAGCTTAAATCTAATTTTTACCTGTTTATCCTTTCTAAGGTTAAATGTCAATTTTTTTTCAAATTGTAACCTTATTTTCTTTATTAATAATTTAATAGAGATTTTTTTTTCTGAATTCAGTGATGTACCACAACTGATATCCAATAATAGCTGTATAACAGTTATTTTGTATGGACGTATATGTAAATTTCGAACAAAAGCTTTTTTGGTAGAGCTATAAGATAAACCTAAAAAAGTAAATAAAATTTGTAGTGAAAATAGTAATGTTAGTTAAATGTACATACCTGTTTGGGTAGCTGATTTTCAAAGTGATTTGTTGGGACTTATTTAAATCCATTGTCTAACGTCATAAGCAGCAAGTTTCGTTAAAACTCTCGGACGGGTACTGGTTTTCACCTTGCAAATACAATTTTTAGCTTCAAATCGATGCACAATCCGGTCACGAATAATAAAAACAAAAACGAAGATATGATAGGACATCACGAGAGCCAAATAATATAATTAAGGAGGTGACACTGGAATTTTATAGTAACATTTACTTGTTTAGGTCTGGCAGCCATGGGATGCAATGAAACACGCGGCGGGAATTTTGAACAACCTTCAATAATTTAAAATCACACTGTATATGTATACTGTGTAGAATGCGGTAGAATTGGCATCGAGTTTTTTAAATAAAGTATAGATAAAATACAGTTGAATCTAGGACTTAAACACAACACGTACCAGGAGATATACAAAAAAGAATTAGATTTCATCAAAAATATCGCGAGATACAATGGTTTTGAGATAGAACTAATTAATAAATTAATTGGAAAGACTAATTTAAAAAAAGACAATTCGCGATTCTACATGTTTGTTCCTTCGGCAAAATCGTGAGAAAAAGTACATGTGTTTACCATACCATCAAATTACGAAAAACCTAAACAGGATTATTAGAAAACGGGGTCTCCAAGTTGCTTTTCGGTTCGAAAACTCAATTAAAGCTAGGTAACACTAAAGGTAAATTGGATATGAACCAGAAAGCTCGTATATAAAATTAATTGACGCGATTGTAATTTGAAATATATTAGTCAACCAAACGCTCAATAACAACCCGTTGTAAAGAACATATGGCGCATACTAAATTAAATAAACTGGAAAAGTCGAGTGTTGACCGTCATGCGTTAAAAGCTGATCATAACATCACGGTAGATTGTTTAAAACTTATTAAAATATAACCAATTCGAGAGAGCTGGACATATACGAAAGTATTCATATTACGTAAAACAAAAATAACAGATACAAAGCCGACAAAGGTCCAGTTCAAGTTATATGAGTATTAATTGTAGTCTTATGCTGTATTTAAGTTTTCAGTTAACTTCAGTCTTTGAAGAAAGGCTTTTAATAATGTAGTATACTATATGAGTAAATCGGTTATACCTAATTGTATATTAGTAATACATAGTAATAATCAGTCTATAATAATCGTAGGTGACATGTTATTGTTCACTGCTAGGCGAAAGACTTTTCTGTCGTCTAAATTTACTAGTTTTCTTGTGGTGTATGTCTAACGGCTCAATGTCTTAAGCTCTAAGCTTATCAATACCCCAGAATCGCTTAGAGTGTATATGGCGTTGTGTAAAGTATTCCATGGCCTTGCTTCTACACCTCGCCGCAAGAGAGAGAAGTGTTTGACTTTCACTTCTTCAATACTTAAGTAAAACTGAAAAAAATACTGATACTGAAAAAACAAACGTCTTACACGCCGGTACCAAACTTTCGAATCTCTCTCCCGTTTCCGACGCTCTTGCCACTTGCGCCTTTCAGCGGTTTTTAATTAAGATATTTATTATTATAATTTGTATTCTTGATATAGAAAAATGTTATTCAATTCTGTCTATTTTTCAGAAATATTGAATTTTCCTAAATTCTAAATGGTCATTTTGTTTGGTCATCGTCCTATAATAAACTTAGTTTCAGATTGTATTTGTCCCTTCGAAGCCTCATCAAAGCACTTAAAATTAGAGATGAGTTGTGGGTCTAGGAATTGAATGAAAGGTGGGGTGTTCGGATGTTGCCAGAATTTTATACAGATGGAGCCATTACCAATATTAAAAATCTTTCAATCCTGAACAGTGTGCATTGTTCAACAGCGGAAGGTTCTTGAGAGGTAAATTTTTTTTTATGTATTTTTTATTCATCAAAGCACTCTATGACGAATCGTCTAATTACTCAGAGTTTAAAGTTTATATTATACAAAGTCCGGTTTTGCAAAGGTTTTTCTTAGAAAACCTGGAAATGGATCCTCCGAATTAAAATCTATTTAATCCCAACGGTTTTAAATTATATCATAAATTGTCTTGATATATATTGGCATCTTCTTCGTGTAAAACCATATTAAACCTGTTTTCTTTTTAAAATCATGAACTGCTTACTGGTCATATTTTTTTACAAGGGCTCCCTAATCATCTATCTAACTTTTCGTATATAGTAACCTCAGGCATACTACTGCTATCTACTAATTTTATTGGATTTAAACAATTATGTGGTTTCTTAAAATGGTTGTTTGTACAATAAAATCGTATATGTTGTGCTAGAAGAAAAACTTCCCTTTTAATTTTTATTGAATTTAGCCGCTACTTTATGAATGCACTGTATAAACGTGAGTATGATATTAGTTAAAATACTTTTAAAGAAAAGCGATATTTATCCGTGTCAAATAGCATTTTCCGTTTTCACTTTCATCAGACATTTTTATCGTGCGCAAGAAAGTTATATGGTGCTGATTTTTGGCGTTTTTGACGATAGTCTCGCATGGCAAAATTTTCTAGGAATTTAAGCTATCTTCCCGTCGTTGATATAGAATTGGCTGAACATTGTCGTTAATTTAACCCACTCAGTGTTAGAATATTGAGTTGTCTTCGCTCGTGACCATCTTAAACGGGAGCTAGTAATAGAGTTAGTGATATAGCTAGGGATAGAGCGAGTTTGGTACGCTATTTGGGAAACTAATTAGCAAAATAATTCCGAGTACTGCCGATTTGAAGCAGGAGCTCGTCCATATTCTGTTACACTTGTTAATCACCCATCTACAATTTAATACCGGCCTATGTCAGAACAACCAGACATTCATACATAAGATAAGCGTAGAATAACAGTATCTATTTTCTTGGTTTATGATTAATTAATATTACAAATTTGTTGCGGCACATATAAATCTAGTTCACTTCAGTTTTTAATATGTATTTAATAGTTTGTTTATATATTTTAATAGTTCTATTTAATAGTTTATTTATAAGATTTCCCGTAAGATTTACATAGGGAAATATGTTCACATTTATTTTCGTAAATTGGTATATACCATATGTATATTAGCGGAGATCTCCGGTAATAATTATTTTCCCTTCAGGAATGTTTAATATTTAATATAATTCATTTTTATATACAGTTTCGTTTATATTTCTCTAGATATTTAGGGAAAACGTATTTAATAAATATTTTTATAGTATTATGTCTTTGTGCTGCTATTGATTTACATGTTGTATTGGCACACCTTTTATAAACGTTACGCTTTGCAGGTACGTTAACATTAAGACGTGAACTTATTTGATTATATTCTACTTACGGTTGAGGCAATGTGTCCATCAATTGCATGTATCAACACATTAGATTGGTACAGTAGTTGTAAACTGATGTTTTTCTTGTTGGAGCGCGTGGGTTTAGAGTTTCTTCAAAATAATTTCAAAATTTTATTAGAAAATTTTCTATAAGATAGACACAGCCTCGGTATGTATCTTTCACATACAAGAGACTAAAACTTAGGTTAAATTAGGAAAATTGAATATGTTAGTTCTTCTTCTAGATCACCTGATATTTTTTGTGATATATACTATACATAAAAAAAGAAAATGTGACCATAAGAATGTATAACTTTTGGTAATAGTCAGCTAAAATATAACTCTTCTGCGAGATGTTAACAATTCTTCTAAATAACGTTTAGAGCATGTAAAATAGGTAATAGTAAATATATTTAACATTTATCCTGAGAATTTTTCGATTATTTTTCAATTTGCTGTTTTTTCTTTCTTATTATATTCGTCATTGTTTTTATGTATTGACTTGATATTGAAAGGTTGCTACCTAAACGCGACCTAAATAACAGTAGGCATGCAACAAGGAGGATGCAAGATGTTCTGCCAAAATCTTCCTCTCTTGGCCTGACCCACCTGAAGGTTGACGTCCCGTCGATAATACCTTGCCGGCTAGCCCAAAAGAATTCGGAGAGCGCACGAGTCCCTAGGTCGCTGGATGATGTGATGACGCCACCGTATAAGAACCAGCAAGGTTCACCCCGTATATACGGTTGCGGGTGGGACTCAGGTAGCACCAAACACAAGAGAGACAGCCCCCCCACTACTCGCTACTGTTACAAATGAGAGACTTTGCTTATCTCAATACTTGCAGGTTAAGAAATCAAACAACACAAATTAACAACAATAACAAGCTTTAATTTCAAAAATAATAGTTCTTATATCACAACAAGGTATGCAGATGCCAAAATACTTTTCAGCAGTTAAAAATGCAAGCTAAAAGTTTAGGTAAATATATACCACAATATTATATCATTAAATAGTTAAAAATGCAAGCATAAAGTTTAGGTAAATATATATCACAATATTATATCATTAAAGTTGAGAAGTAAATTAATACAAGAAGCTAATTAATAGGTGATAATATGTTTTGAAAGAATACAGACTTAATTAAATGAATAAGCAGAATAATACCTCAAAGCTATAATTTCTAATAGGTAAAACTGCAAATCTAGATGGTATTATTCAAAAAGAAAAGGCATAGTCAAAATGAAAAGCTACAATCTGCAAAGATTAAATGAGCCACACAACAAATTAAAAGTGTAACTAAAATATTTTTCTACGTTCGCTCAGAACTATCCAAAAGGCTTAGTTAAAAATGAATGAAGCTACAAAACATATACTTCCGGCAATTTACCCTTAACACCCCAGTATCGCTTCAAGGCGCAATATAGAGCTTCAAAAACAAACAGGACCACCTGTCATGATATCTACATCCTGTATACACAGGTGTTAAAAATTTGAGAAAGATTTATTTAAGTACGTATTAAATATAAGACAATTGAAAATTAGAACGCAGATCATGTATACATATCTATGGTTCCTTACATAAGTTTACAAAGTAAAATTAAAGGTATCTAGCTATTCGACGTAACCCAGGAAATGTATATGTAAAATTGTACGAAGACCCGACTGAAGGTCCTATGCCTCGTTCAAGACTCTATTCTATGTAATGGCTACTAGTGAAGCTAGTCAACCAAATAATTTATAACATTAAAAGATTAATTAATCAATAGACTAAACATTAATTAAGAAATTTAGAAAATTAAAGTTTCAGGTTAAATGAACCATTAACTACAGTATTACTACAACATCTACTTAGCTTGTCTATTAATTTGTTCAAAGTCCCTATCTTCTCTCATGTCAGTCTTCGCCGTGGAAGATCAAAGCGTTGATTCCGCTTGAATTAATGGTGAACAGTCGCCATCTTGTGACAACGTGAAATGAATGCGGTTATCACAGAACTGGTAGCTTCGATGCAAAGAATATCCCCGTAGGATGTGAAATGAAGATTTCCAAAGAATCTCCTGGTAGAACGCCGCTTAACGTATCCTTGTAAAGAGGATTAACTTACCATCCAGGAAGGAAAATGTCCACCACCACGTGGTACAACTTTCGGGATACCCTCGACGAAAAAGTGCGGTAAAGGCACTTAGAATTTGGAAAATATCTCCAAAAATATTTATAATAATAAATCCTAAGAAAAATAGAAGATTCGAAATAAGTAAAAGTACAATAGAAAAAGATATTTCTTACCGCAGATATTAGACCACACTAAAATAGAACACAAGTTAGCGCTTCAAAGACTTAAGGACAAGTCCCCGGCGACACACAGGAAATGAATCGATACATTATCGATCTACGTCATCGGTAAGATCGGTAAACAGGTAATTTTTGAAAAGAAGGGAATTTAATTTACAATAAAACATAAACAGGTGCAGGAGTGTACAGCAAAGTCAAAAACGTCAAGGGTTTAATTAAAACTCCCTTATCTAGGTGGTAAATCGATAGAATAGACCAAACGAAAGTCTAGAATTCTGCCAAAAGCTAGATAAATCAAATGTTGTGAGATGGCGCTCCGAGCGAGAGAGAATAATTACACCAATAAAGTAAATTAACAGGGATAATAAGATAAATAAGCTCTAGAAATGGTTCACGAAATTCTAAAAGAATTTCTACAATTAAGTAATGAATTAAAGGAACAAAATCTGAATTACAAACAGATATTAACTACAACGTGACTAAGCATTAAAATAACAAGATGTCGACACACCGAAGCAGATGGATCATATCCCGGTAATATATAGGGACAGCCAAATTATTGGAACATGAATAAAATTTGAAGGAATTGAAGTTTGGAATAGCATAAGTTGAACGACAATTAACAATATAATAAAATAAAAAAAAGTAAAACGAACATGTTGAAAGATGAGAGGACTAAGTTGACTTGACGAGGTTAATAATGAAGTAAATTGATTAAAAATTCCTGCATGATCCCAAAATGATTTTTCGCACGTAACAAGGTGTTACACTATTTTAATAGGTATATCCCAAAAAATAATAATTTTCGGCGTAAAGCATACTTAACGAGAACTTTAAATGATTTAAAACATGAGTAGAATGAAAAATATGAACAAATATAACTTTTTTCACTTGAAAAACCGAGAAGGGCATAATTTCGAAGTTATTTTTATTTGTTACTATTAATTAGAATACATTTCTATTATGCTAACATGTAATTGTTTTTCTTTTTGAAATATTAAGGGCCTAATTGTAAATAAACAAATTACTTGTATTATTTTTTATTTAGTGTTGACGAATTTTGTATCTATTCGGGGGCATAGCACTTTTGTATCTATTCAGGGGCATAGCACCAACATATAGGAAAAATACTATGCAAGTTCTTTTTACTATGCGTCAGTGGTCAAAGTCATAATGTTGCTGGGCGCAAAGGAGTTAATTCATTTTTCATCGAGTTAGTAAGACTACTAGGAAGTACGAAAAGTAAGCAACTTTTTGCAAATAATTTTAGATTCCTTTGTGATATTTCTTTGTAGTTACTAAAATTCGCTTAAAATTGAAAAAACTGCAAATATGTCTTTTTCTCTATGTCCTTTCGTCTCTTTTTGGCAAAATTCTTCAGGTGATTTTCATAAAACAAGCTATCTAACAGAATCTATAAGCATGATGATTAATTTTAAAATAAACCTGTATATTTTGATCTTGCTACTCCATTTTGGTTCATATTGGACGTACGCAATATTGTTCAAGGGTATTTGTAAAGGACTGTTTACTGTTGTTGATCACTAGAACGTTTCATTATTACATTTCAATCGAAACGTTTTAGTATTCGAAAACAGCCAAAAGTTCTTTATGAAGCACCTGAATTATTTCACTACCTGAAGATGTCTATTTGTCGACGAAACATCGGTAGCAGCAGAAGTATCCAGTACGCGGGTCCGATCCGGAGACTAATAAAAAAACTTTAACATATTTGCAATTAATAAATAAATACCGTGAACATAACCAGTAGAATAATAGATAAAATACGGACCGGAAACATTAACAAAATCAGTCAATTTATGTTGTTGAATTTGTTGAAAATACTAACTATAATATAATTATAGTTATCGAATATGTGCATTACCAAATTATGGCAGGGTTATTGATTATAACTAAAGACGGCAGACTATGTGCCCGGTGCATGGTGACAAGAATCATTTCACCATCTGTACTAAATATTATTTTTCATTCCTCTCGCTTTGTTTACATATCGGAGCAGAAAAACGTATATTTAGTAGTTATAGTTATAGTTTATATTTAGTTTCCTAAATATTTCCATACACGCATTTATCAAAGAGATAACAGAATTTGAACATATATTTTACAGTTCTAAATCAATATAAAAAAAAAACATTATTTTGTATTTCTAACAATGAACGAAACATTTATTCTAAAGAAAAAGTGGTATTATTGGCAATAACAGATGCACCTTCAAAACATATTTATATTATTGTAGTATCCAAAACAATATTTAGTACACATGGTGAAATGATTCTTGTCTGGCACATAGTCTGCCGTCTTTAATTATAACACTAGACATTAGTTTGCAGGGTTAGTTAAAAAGGCCCAATATAAATCTTGAAAATATCTTGATCTACTTAAATTTGTATTATTTTGTGCTCGTTTAAAGTAAAGTGCCACTTTACTTCAGCGAATTTGTTGGGAAATTTGTTTTTCAAAGAAGAACATACGTTTTTATGATACACTAATGCTAATGACATAGAGATTTTCTGAAACTAATTGAATTTGAAATTGCGTTAATCTAAAATTGAGTAATAAGAAAAACTTTTGTTCTTTGTAATGCAAGTTAATTTTATACATATCATCAAGGAAGTTCTATTGAACACAAACAGGAATTTAGACAAAATGTACATGTTCATGCATGTATATTCCTTTTTCTACTGCCATTTACATTTTACCCAGGGAATTTCCATTTATTTGTGATACATTTGTTTTTCCGACAGTTGCTTATTACATGGATTCAGGAAAAGTTCATGTTCGCTTCTACTATTTTCGACAAATTACGACTTTCAAAAGCTTTAGTAAACGAATCTGCCTTTATTTGAAAATTGAAACGTCAGTAAATAGATCTGTGCAATTTATTATTTGATTCATTTAAACATTTGTTTGATTTGAACGTTTAGAAAATCAATACAACTTTGTTTTTCCTTATTGTCATTTTTCGAGTAATAAATTTTTGTAAAAATATGGTTTCGTTTAAATGTTTAAATTAAATTGTAATAAACAAATATTTTGTAATAATTTGTCTTTTATTCATTCAGTCGCACCTACTTTTTCTGCCCACTTAATATGTATGCATTTTTCTTCTATGACAACATTTGGAGGTCAAGTAGTTTTATAAGAATACAATGTGCTTGAGTTAAATTACGTATTATAATTTTTAATACAATTTTATACTTTTTTTTTTTGTATTTGAAGTTTAATATATAAAGTATTCATGTTTCTTACCAGAAATTTTGATTATTTTTATGAAATATGGAATTTTTATTACGACAGAGTTTGTATAGACTACGATATGTTTTCTTCATTTTTGTATTGCATAAAAATAATTCGGCATCTTATAGGTTACACATTAAATTGAGTGTTCTTGTTTACTTAACTTAGTTAAGAAATCCGATTTAAGTTTTAATTTAGACAGCTAGTAAAATAATATCACCTTTTTTCGTTGTATTTTATTTTATAATTAGAGACATCGTATTTTGCAGACTAGTAGCGCGTACTAGATGAACAAGTGGAAAGCGCGTTTTATTGTCTAATGCAATCGTGGAATGATAACTCTGTCTTCCGCCATATACTCCTACAGTATCGTCAACTAACCTTCATTGAAAATTTTACGCTCAATATAACTATCGTACAGTTACTTCCGCAAGAGGCTATCGCTGACTTCTGCTCTGTAAGAATTCAAAAACAACATTAGGCTATATATTGTAAAACGAAAGTCGTAAGTCGTGTTTACCTCATATTTTGCATTCATTTTTATGAGCAATTGGTTGGTAAATATCCGGCGCAATTGTTTTAGTGTATAAGTATATTTTATACGTAGTAATACCTTCATCAGTGCCCACACATTTTCTATCGACATAGCATCTGGTGAAGACGTCCGCCAACTTGTCGTTGGCACTATGTTCAGCTTTCCAATCTCGACAAACATGACTGCGATGTTTTGGGTCATTCTATTTTTGAAGCTCCCAAGAATTATTGTTACCAAACCATTGTTTAGCAAATTTTAACGAACATTTGAGTGTAAATTCTCTGTAACGAGGTAAAAGGCCTCAAATTCATGTTTTGAGACAACCCCAAATTAATGGGTCTCTTAAAATTTGCAGTTTCATCGTTCTTTGTGTTGTTTACAGTTGATGACGCTTTCTTTACTGCATGTCCACACTTACGTTTCGTTTCTGAAAATTATATTCAACCAATCTATTAATATTCTCTTGAAGTCTCAAGTCGTTTTTGAATGTTTCTGTTCGATTTTGTACCTTTATTTTGTTAAATCGACGCCGAATTATATTCAGGCTAATACTTAAATCCCTTTTTGTGCAACATGTACTGCCCCTGACGTGACATAAGCAAAGGTTTTTCCTGAAAAAAAAAATATTATTTTAGTAGTAGTTGCTCCTTTTAAACCACGTTCTAGTAAAACTTTTTTTTATAGCAGCAATAAACTCTGTTTCCATAAAAATACAGCTTCCATTTGTCTATAATAAATAGTACATTAGTACAATAGTAAATTCGATTCGATTATCTAGACTAGAGAATAAACATACAAAAAAAGTTTAAGTATATATCAATACGTTAAGCACGTATTACGCATTTGTTACAAATAAAACAGACATGCACAATATACACATCTGTAACTGTAAACATGGACAATACACCTCGTATTGTCCATGTCCACCTTTTGTATTGTCCATGTTTACAGTTGCAGATGTGTATATTGTGCATGTCTGTTTCATTTGTAACAAATGCGTAATACGTGCTTAACGTATTGATATAATTAAACCTTTTTTGTATATTTGTTGCCATCTGGCATCGTGTTAATGGACTTACACCCTATATACGTATTTTCTTCCCTTCTGTACCGGCCTAGCCGTTCAGGGGAAGGGTTGCCATTTTCGGCATAGTCTTTTTCGTCCGTCAGATGTCACTAGATTATATGGTGCTGCCTGATAGGACAAAATTTGCTATACCTTATAGGCGATTTAAGCTTTATTTACTTCACTAGCTTAACTGATGACGCCTAATAATAGATGGCAGAAACACGTGTCTTAAGCAGAAGTAAATGCTGGAAAATACGAGGTGTATTGTCCATGTTTACAGTTACAGATCTGTATATTGTGCATGTCTGTTTCATTTGTAGAGAATAAACGTTTGACTAACGAATTTCAAGTCTCGCGCAGTAGTCTCGATCCTTACTTCCTTCCTGCATTAGTCAAATCACAATTTGTTTTCTATTTTCGGAATTGTTGATGCGCTCTTCTGGAACTAATTCTGTAATTATAAATAGAATTATTAAATATCCAGAATATTTTTTTGTAAATTGAGTTCTTTAAATAAGTTTTTTTAAATCTAGCGAAAGGTTTTTCTACATTAAAAGATGTGCTGTGTAGATATAAGAAATTAAATTTGCATATCTTAAATATACATTTTTTATTTAATATTATATATTTAAGCCAGTCGATTTTTTAATAACACAGGTCACCACAATTTTTGTTGAATGAAAACCGTTCATATTTTTTTATTCCTTACTTGATGGAAGCTCTTAAACCACAGCCTTAATTTTCTTTTATCGTGCTACATTTTTCAGAAATCGCTGTTATAGAAATTAACAGTTTTAATAATACAAGTCTACAAAAATTTATTTTTCGTGCTTTTCTTGAATTTTCCACTTGGATATATACCATTGGTGGCATAGTAGGCAACCAGTTATACACCAGTGACGTATTTTTCCAATTATCAAATATTTCTGATTTTTTATTCATACTTAAATTTTAAATTAAATATATTTTATTGTCCATGAAAAGTAGATAATTTAAAACAGTTAATTATCCCTCCCAACAGGCGTATACTTTGTGCGAAGACAATTTTAAATATTTTTAACAAATTCAAAGATGATGGTTGTTTTTTAAATTTCCACAAAAAAAATAAAACCAATCACGTGTTAACAGAACATATGGAGCTGAATATCTCGTGTTATGTAGAAGAATGTTCTGTAGGATCGCTTTTAAATGTAACCAGGCATTTTGAAGCGTCGTATAGCTCGGTGTTCAAAATCCTAAATGAATTCAAATATAAGCCATACAAGATATCAAACCAGCAAGAGCTTTTCGAGGAAGATAAAGTAAAACGAACTGATTTTTGTGATATAATGTTTAATTTGTTAAATGAAAATGAAGAAATTTTAAATAAAATAATTTTTGCTGATAAAGCAAACAGTCATTTCCTTTTGAATGCTTAAACATTCATATCTTACTAGTTAGAAAGCATAGTAAGATGAAACCCATTGAATTATTTTTTTTAACTAATAGGTTACTTATTAATACCTTTAAAATTTTTATTTAGGCACATTATCATATTAACATTTTTGGTTTTAATCTTGCACGCCTTTGTTCTATTATTAAACGAGCTGTACTAAACACTCTTTCATTTTCTGCTGAACTCGCTGGAATACAGAAGTATTTCCTAGCACATTATTCTAAGGGTTTCAGCTCCATTCCTGTTACCTAAAAGAAAACCCAAATAAAAAATGCAATTACCCTTCTTTTTTATTTACCTTCCCAAATAAAAGAGAATCTATGTCCTGATTTGAATTGGGCCTTTAGAGGTATTGCCTTTTACTTATTATTACGTCAGCTGTAATTGATTTTACTTTCTCTTATTCTTTCTTGCAAAAATCCAAATAATGAAAGTGAGTTTTGATGTGGGCTGTCTGTTTCGATTACAGGTATTTGTTCTTTATTTCCAGGATCTATTTTCTTCATAATATTAAATATTTCTTGTTCTAGGAAAGAAGTAAAGAAGAAGGAAGAAGGTAGCATTTTCAATACTATGAAAAACCTTCTCTTTTAAATCGAGGGTCTTAAACAGTTGCTACTCTAGTAACTGATCCTCCTTCATATAAAAATAGTTTCTAACAGATTCAAAAGGTTTGTTGCATAGTGTCTTCCCTTCCTCAATCTTTAATTCCAGTAGTGATGCTGTCAGATAATTGTACAGTCCAAAAGTTATTGGGATTATTAAAGAAATAGTAACATATTTATTACCTACAAGAATTTCCCACTACTGCTTTTTAAGATAAGTTTCTCTATTTTATAAAGCCACTTATTCGTCAGATACCACGAGGTGTTATATGTTGTTATCGTGTTACTGAAATGGCCTCAATACGTGAGTTAAGTATGATGTACCTAATGTGAGAACGTTCTACAATGCTACAATCTCATAAAATGGTAAAATCTATTTGTACTTTTTTGTTATCAACGCTTTCATATTTTCTACCTTTTCTTGATACACTGATTTTACTATCTTACATATATTTCATCTTTTAAGAAATTATATCCATCTTCTTCGAATTTGTTAAAAATATTTAAAATTGTCTTCGCACAAGGTATACGCCTGTTAGGATAATTAACTGTTTTAAATAAATTATCTATTTTTCAATCAAATATATTTAATTTAAGATTTAAGTATGAATGAAAAATCAGAAATATTTGCATTGAGTTTTATTTTTCAGCTCTACACATAGGGGGATGCATGTGTAATGATAAAAAAAAGAACCCGGTATAAAATGAATACTCTAAATTCAAGTCTGTTGTCAGCTTTTCTCTATCGGGCTAGGTTTTTATACAAAATCAAATCAAATGTAATAATGTCAATGAAATATTACAAATACAAAACTGTTTCTGCAGGTTTAATTAACTGAAATATTAATGAGTATATTGAAAAAAAGATAACTCTGTGTAATTAATTATGAATTTCTACATTTTTTCATTGTTGGGAAAAGGAAAACTTTTTTTTTTCCAAGCTTTCATATGCCCTTTAGTAGTGTTTCACCAACAGTAGCCATCATTGACACATCCCAATGGCCTTGGTAGGGGGTTTTCATTGTTTTAATGTTTTTGTGAAATCGCTCATCTTGTTCTTCACTCGTTGCACCAAGATTTTCAGGAAAGTAATCAAGATGGCTGTTGAGAATATGCACTTTAACACTCATTCTACACCTTAAATTTTCTCTATAATTTCCTTATAATTCTCAGACTTCTTGTTGCCAAGAAAGTTTTCTGTTACTCGTTTATATGCCAACTGTTTTCTCTAACTCGGACATCGACTGAAGAAAGGTCTCATCCTGCATAAGTTCACGAACCTGGGGTTCCTCACTGCTATTTTAATTTCAGTTTTCTGCGGAAACTTGTAACTAGAAATTTGAAAGAATCACTGTCCTTATTCAGAGTAGTTATAAATTGTTTTATCAAGCCTAATTTAATATAGAGTGGTGGAAGAAGGACATTTGAAGGAGAAACCAATGGTTCATATTTCAGTTTTTTTCTCCACAAAATAAATTGCTCCTAATACTTACTACACGCTGTTATTTAGATTTGTTTGTATTACTTTTTGTTTCCTATGCTCTCGCAGCCTATACTGCCACTAAGTTGGCATCGTAATAAAATTTTTCTTAAAGCAATGGTAGTAGTATGCGAAACCACCTGGTCCATTCAAATTAAGTTACTTTTTGCCAGAAAATCTTATCTACGTCTTATGTTTTTGTGTGTAATGTAGTCTAGCTATAATATGATGTTCTGTTGAAGGCCGCTTTCGTTGTAAATTTCTTCTTTTTATAAAATGAAGTTGTTTTAATGTTTTATATATTTGTTTGCACTCGTTTTTAATGCAATTACACTAGCGGATAATGATGAATTGAAAGCAATCCTTAGAATCAATATTTTCGCTAATTACCTTTGGATGACCAAAACTCTTTTTTTATCATCATTTTCTTGGTCTTAAGTAATTTATAATTACTTTCTCGCTTTTAATATTGTTTTTGCTATTTATATATTACTCTAAGCCCAGCATCCTTAAAAACAGTATTTTTACTTTTTTTAAGATCCGTCAATTCCATTTCATGGGGGCATATTGCCGTATATTTGTTGGTTTACACAATACTGATTTACTGTTGATGATCTTGTGGAAGTTTATATTCCTTACAATTATTCCAGATTCACACCATGCAACACTAGTCATTTGCTATAATATATAAATATGTTTAGGGCTTGAGGTGTTCAAGCTTTTGGAAGATAAAATGTGTTGAACAGTGAAGAGAATTTAATTCTGAATTATTATTTTGTAACTTACATCTATATGAAAATTGTTTATTTTCATACAATTTGTTAATGGAATTTCAGATACATATAGAGATAAAAGTATTTATTTTATTGATTAACCAATTCCAAATTTAATTTTCATATTACGCAATCATTAATAAATCTCATTGCAGACTTAGATATATGTAAAAAAAAACATATAGGCCGCTTCATTTAAAAGAAGGAAGTTGATATTAATTCTTGGTATGACCGGGAATTTACTTTAGTAGTACAAAATACGTGCATGCTTTGACATATAATTGTAGCACTACTATCACGTTTAGAAAGTTGTCACTTTGATCGCTGTGTAAGCTTTATATACTACTTCCTTTTCTTTCATGTCTATGCGAGTTGAAAAACTTTACGACAGTTATGCAAATGTCCGTTTGACATCGATTTTATCAAACCACTGCCATTTATAGAGTCTCCATAGAGACTCTTCTCGTGACGCCGCCAACACGGCGACGGTCACGAGGCGTCACTGCGGCCATTATTTTGCTATTGAAGTTACTGCCGGTAGATACGGAGACTAAATCATCGACACCAGGAGTATAAAATCGAACTTCGCATAAAAGCTCCGATCAACTATCGAACTTAACGATTTCCCAAATGGTGCGCGGTGACGAGCCTGCGATTTGGTTTTTCCAATTTTCCAGTAAAGATTAAAGTTTCGCAAACAAGTTTCAGAACGTAAAAGAATAAAATTGCTGACAGAATACATTTTTTATGTATCTGCATGCGTTTACATTAAGTTTGAACTAAAATCTAAATTGACTAGGACTAATATAGTAAGTAGTTAAATGTAGATACATATTATGTATTTTGTATAATAAGATTAATTACTTTTGAAGAAACTCGGTTTAATTTCTCAAAAGATGTCATTAAACACACTTATAATATTTTTGAGGTATTTAAGCGAATAAAAAAATAAACATTTTTTTTTTTATTAATAACGAGCCATCGAAAAAATTCATAATTGGAGTAGATTGTGAAATTGGGTTGGTACTTTAGCCACTTCCACATAATGACATTTATTATTTGACATTGAAACTATAAGTTTGTGTCAAATTTTTCAAAACTCTTATTAAGAAAATTAAATTTGTTTAGATGTAAATGGAGAACATTTTTAACAACTTCTGTAGCTATATGTAAATTTTGATTATAATTTCGATATTAAATAAATTATTTGTTTTCTTTTTTGTTGTAGTATCATTTCAATGCCATAACCTTTTTTTACAATGAAACCAAATGAAACTGTCAAGCAGGCGCGGCTCGTGATGACGTATTTTGGTTTGCAGTACAATGATCCGAGTGCTTCGTGTATTCTCGTGTACTAACTGTAACGTTTGCTTAGTAAACACCGAAAACACACGAGGCACTCGTATCATTGTACTGCAAACCAAAATACGTCATCACGAGCCGCGCCTGCTGTCAAGCATCAAGAAATGTGTCATTATGTGGACACCAACTAAAGTACCAACCCAATTTCACAGTCTACTCCAATTATGAATTTTTTCGATGGCTCGTTATATATAGTAGGGTTATCGCTGGAAGCGCTTAAGTTATGCGAATCTGAAGAATACGTATAAATGTCCAACTGAAAATCAAAAAAGAAATTTACACGGAAATTTCTTTTTTGATTCATCAAAAATTTCCAAACTTATTGGGTCAAAATGTAGTTAAAGCCAGTCCATATCATTGTTTATCCTATATTTAGAAAAATACATGTGATAATTCAATTTCATTGATACGCAAAAAAATCGATACAATTAATCGATTTATTGTTAGACGCTATGAATAGGAATGTTTATTTTTTTGTTTCTTTTTATTTACCAAAGAATTAATGCAATATCGTCAGCCGCACATATTGGTCTTTTTATTGCGTTGTTTTTTTTGTGGATATCAATAATAGTCTTTACGTCGAATATGTCGATAACCTTATGTCACCTAATTATTGTTAAATAGAAGTATATTTTGAACGTTAAATTTCTTTTAAAATAAAATTATTATGTTTATAATAAAATAAAAATCGTTAATCGTTAGCTTTATCTAGTGTATCTATTAGATGTGTATTATTATGTTATTAATCTCAAATACCTGGCCTTTCATTACAAGGGCGATTCGTAAAGATGGTTCCGTTTCCGCCTAGTGAGCAGAAGAGTGAGGCTATCGGCGCGATCGCAGCGCTGTGGTTTAGTCTGGTTTACTGTGAGTCTAGCAGTGCTAGTGAGAGAATCGTACGGACAATCTTTCGTCCTATTTTGGTCGTTTAAAATGGCTGCTGTAATTGAAAATCCTACCGACTGGGAATTGCGTGCTGTTATCCGATTTCTCTGTGCAAAGAACGAGAAGGCTGCAGAGATTCATTGTGAACATTGTTCTGTTTATGATGAAAATGTAATGAGTGACAGTATGGTTGGAAGATGGCGGCGCATCTTTCAAGAAGGACAAACTAATACCCATGATGAAGAACGGAGGGAGTGGAACACCAACAGTCGTAACGAAGGAAGTTGTGGTAATGTCCAAAAAAAAGTTCATGAAAATCAGCGGTTCACAATCACAGAACTGGCTGCCTTTTGCCTCAAATTTCACGTACAGTTTTGTACGAGATTGTTACTGAATATTTAGGTTACTACAAATTTAGTTCACGATGGGTGTCAAAACTTCTTACCGAAGATAATAGAACAAAGAGAATGGGATCGCACTAACTTTTCTGACACGTTACGATGTTAAAGGTGAAGACTTGCTCGGGCATATCGTAACAGGTTATGACACTTGGGTCGCCTATGTCAACGTTGAGATGAAAAGACCGTCAATGCAGTGGGGTCGCACTAACTTGTCTACAAGTAAACCTTTCAAGTGCCGTTAAACTTTTTCTGCTAGAAAAGTTATTGTCATTGTCTTTTGGGACAAGAAAGGTGTCCTTGTAGACTTTATGGAACGAGGGACTACGATATACAGTGAAATTTGCTGTGATTAGTGTTACAGAATGGCTTATTTCACAAGCGGCAGAGTTCTGTGAAGAGAGCTGGTTCATCGCTATGACAAATGTCTCAATCTTAATGGAAACTACGTAGAAAAATAGCTGAAAGTAGAAGCTTTAAGTTGCATATAATAAAAACCTCTTCATATGTATCTTTCACTCCTTGTATATATATATATATATATATATATATATATGTGTGTGTGTGTGTGTGTATGTGTTAAGATTATAATAATTGACTACTGTTGTATTGTGTGAATCTGGCATAATTGTAAGAAATATAAACTATAAACTTCCACAAGATGATCAACGATCAGTCAGTATTGTAAAAACCAACAAATATACGGCAGTATGTCCAATGGAGTGAAATTGTCGGATCTTGAAAAAGAAAAAATTACTGCTGCTAAGGATGCAGGACTTAGAGTAATATATAAATAGAAAAAAGAATTTGTTACAAATGAAACAGATGTGTATTACGCACATCTGTATCTGTACACATGGACATACATCTTGTATTTTCCAACATTTACTTCTGCCAAAGACACGTGTTTCTGTCACAACAATAGACTTCAGACGTCAGTTTGGCTAGTGAAGTAAAGTTTGATTGCCTCATAGGTATAGCAAATTTTGGCCTATCAGGTGGCACCAGATGTCAGGTGACATCTGACGGACAAAAGAGACTATGCGGCGTTCCATAAAACTTTACTTCACTAGCCAAACTAACGAAGTAATTGTTGTGACAGAAACACGTGTCTTTGGCAGAAGTAAATGTTGGAAAATACAAGGTGTATGTCCATGTGTACAGATACAGATGTGCGTAATACATTTCTGTTTCATTAGTAACAAATGTGTAATGCGTGCTTAACGTATTGATGTATTCATATTTCTTTGATATAGCAAAAGGAATTTTAAAAAGCGAGGAAGTAATTAGAAATTGCTTAAAGGCCATGAAAATGATGGTAAAAAAGGGAAGTTTTGGTCATCCAAAGGTAATTAGCAAAAAGCAAAACCGATTGATTCTAAGGATTGTTTCATATTCTAATTATAAAATATGTAAAGAAGTTGTCACATTTTGTCGCATTGTAAATATTTTAATAGAAATTGCCTTGCGAATACGACAAATACTGAAAAAGATAATAGATAACTAGCTAACTAACTGCGTACTTCTGCCCTTACCTGATCTAATTCTTCGCACATTATCTACCAAAATACTAACTAATAAACCTTTCCTTCCATCTTTAGTTTATTACATTTCCTTCGTTAGTTATGCCAAGGTACTAAAAAACGGTGTACTCTGTATAACAAATAAACAAATATTTTATATTTTCCGCATAGTAACTAAGCCAGATATTTATTGCTTACATTTGTCGATATTTTTAGCGTATTAAGAGGATTATAAAAAGTAAAAGGTTAATTAGTTGGGTATTCATCGAATGGCAATAAATCATTACTCTTTAATCATTGCTCAGCAGACTAAATAAGTAAAAATGGCATAATGAAAAGGTTTTTAGAAAATGCCTTCTAGCCATTAATTTTAGCGATGACATATCATAGACATTTGTTCTGATGTATAATCGAACATCAAACACTACAAAGGAAATTGGGGTTGCTGATTTTTGAAATAATCGAGTCTTTTCCATTTCCAGATTTTTTAGTCTCTTTTCTTCCTTGTGGTTTCGAGTATTTTATGATCATAATAGTAATAAATACATTGTTTTATGTACATTAACGACAAGAGGAAAAATTACCTTTTTTTTTTTATTAAGACTCGAATATATTTTTAAAAAAATTGTAAAACATCACTTTATATCTAATATATTTTCTAAGTGAATTCGTGCAACCCTTCCTTAAATTTTATGGAAAATTCAAAACTAAAGTAAAAATATGGTATTTCATTTTAAAAAGAGGATGCTAACGTCAGCTTCTGTGTTCTGAAAATTGCAAGATCTCGTAAATATTTTAGCAAAATTGGCCGGAAGCCAAGTTTGCAGCAAGCCTGATTTTGCTGTGGTCCTTTCCCTCTCAAGTTTGATATCGTTATAAACTGTGCACTTTAGTATGTACAGTGAAATTTGGGAGAGGGGGTTTCAGGTTTTTTATTAAAAAATTCCAACTTATTAGAATTGAATACAACTAGTTATCTGGAAAAATAATATTTTGATAACCACATTTGTTAATTTGAATGAGCACCATAACAATACAGGTATTGTTATGGTGCTGTTTTTATATTTATTTAACTTGACGGCAAATATCGTTGACTTTTCTTTAAATAAACTTTAATTGTTTTTTTTTGGAAGGATTTCAGCTTTTGAAATTACATACATTGCAGCTACATACAACAGGGTTTAAAATGTTACTTTCCAGGGTACTAATATTTTCATTTCAACACTGTCCAGGAGTTAACGAAGTTAGAAACTGACGAAATAAATCTTCAATGAAGGTGTTGTTTTGAAAGGGAATTGTAAGGAACACAATGCGAATACTCTTCAAGAATTGTTTAGTGGTCGCGAACTTCGCCACCCTTGGTTTGTAAATGCGTATAGATATAATTGTTTACTTGTTCAGTGACGCTTAGTTTGAATTAAGGACTAGTATTAATTTGTGTAATTAACCACTGATCACTAAAAGTGGGATAACAAAAAACAATCAGACAGAAATCAATGTTAAAATAAAAATAAAATTAAATTCCTATAAATGTTTAACGCACATTGGTTGATTGACTTGTTGAAGGCAGGGTGGTTAAAATAAATGCACAAAAACTGTATTAACAGGTATGGATACTAATGTTCGGAAACTACTGTTATGAATACTGATTTTAAACTAATACCGCCAAGATGCACACCCCAAAATTTCAAGGAAATTTGGATATGGGTATTTAAATTGTGAAGGCTGCAATAAAAATTAATTTAAATGTAATTCAATAACCCTAATAGCCGATATAATGGGTCGGACGTAATTACCAATAATACATTTATACAACACATGGACAAAGAGGGAAATACAATTAATTCCAATTACGAAATAAAATAGAAAAGCAAATATTCGTTACTGATAATTAGGTTAATGAAAAAAATGGAAATTTTATAATAATTCCTTCGAACTAGGTATTGTAAAAGTAAATTTATAAAGCCTTACCACATAGAGCTTTAAACCTTGGATACGTATTTCGATAGCGAAGTTGTCATCATCAGCAGTAGAAAAAAAGTATTATACTGTACCCTAGCATCATTTTACATAAACACATCACTAGATTATCGACGTATTAATACTAAATTGTGATGAAAGTTTTTAAATTACTTTTTACAAAATAAGTCATAGTCTTCGATTTATTCAGATTTACGGCCCAACTTGTAAGGCTTAAATAGGATTATCTCAAATCTCCTCAAACAGCGGTCATTTCTACAAACGAGATCTGGCGCGTAACAGAAAAATATCCTTTACCTTTGGATATTCCTTTCATTTAATATTTTCTCGGTAGCAAGTAATTATAATAATAAGTACAGTAATTCTCAAAATTAAGAAAAAAAACTATTTATCATTAATTACGAGTATGCTGCAAAACTAATGTTACTAGTTAACTAACTTTACGAGCCTTGCAGTCTTATATATATAAATGAAAAACTCAAATATATTTATTTTAGATTTCAGACATTATTTTATTTCCAATTTTATATATACTTTTATATATATATATATATATATATATATATATATATATATACACATATGAACTACTCTATACACTATACAGGCCTGAAGACGTTCGATAAAGAGGGCCCCTTACTGCAGAAGCTTAATTTGCAGTTTTATCTATGACAAAGTATACGTATATTAAATTGAATAACTTGAACTATAATTTGATGGAATTAAAATTTTGTTTCATAACGTTATGTAATTGTTGTGATGTCATCGACTATAATCTTAAATTATACTAAGTATTTTTTATATACGCGTAGCACACATAACCAACTGTTAAAGGTACATTCATAAACATTTGCAAATTCTTAAAATAATTTTATAAACCCAGTTAAATGATTTTTATATTCAAAATTCAATTTAAGTAATAATTTATTTCATGGTAAAAATCAAGATAATTTACTTAAAATAAGGCTTTGAAATAAACAAAGGACAACTGGCATCTAGTTTCGATTTTTGAAACCGTCCCTATCGGAATTTTACTTGCTCTTGCTATTTTCAACAAAATTCAGTTAAAAACAGTATTATCGATATAATTGTTATTCATAAAAGTGCCTAATTATTATAATTATCTTTTAGACATATAATTAAACTATAAAAAAGTATTTTTCTACGAGATATCCAGCAAAGCATCATTAGGGGACGCTCACCCTAGTGACCGAATATTTACGAAGAAATAAACCTAAAACGTACCTGGAAACTCATCCAAAGTGCCATAAATAATAAATACAGTTCCAAACCTGGAAGAACCTTATCCCATTTCACCATGTTGGAAATATCCTAACCTTTATCCTACCTGGCTGTACATCGAGTCTAAGGCTGACGCCACCGCCATCCTGTCCTAATGTAACACCTAAAAGCACAGGTCTTATGTAGTATAAACATCAATTATCCTTATTATAAATAATTAACGTTTACAAATTACTCAAAATCTTGATTTTAACTAAGATATCGCAATCATTTAATGATAGCTTAGATAAAGATAATAGTTATTTAAAACAAGTAAGAAAATAACTTATCTGAATAGTTTACACAATTCGAGTCGATTTATATTTCTTTGTAATTGATTGATTACCTTACACTCGTTAGTATAAATCATTATTTACACTTAGATATATATTTCATCAATCTACAGAAAGGACCAAAATAGTTACCTATATGTATACAGATTTCTTTAATTAAATAAATAATTGTCACTATAAAATATAAAAGTTGTGTTTTTTATTCATGCTTATTGAAATTAATATTTTTTAATGATCTTTTATGTCATTTTTACAGCTATACTTGAGTGTATTTACCGACTACAAGCCTGAAATAAGTATATTTAGCTAATTAATATTAAATCTCATGTTCTCCGCGACATCTTGGAACTACATTACAAATTGCTTCAAAATCAGCTTTTTGGAAAGAGATAAATTTAAATATATGATTCATAAGGCGCCCAATACATTTATTATTATACTTTTATAACACAAAATATCTCTTATATTATTTATAACAGTTCAGCATCGTATCATTTAGGCGGTCCGACATGTGACCAATAAGCAGTATCTTTACACTTGGAGCCACAACGTCTATGCATAGTTATTTTGATACTTTATTTATGTTAATTATCTCATATACTTTTATATCCGCCTCAGCTTCGTTACAATATATATATATATATATACATATATATATATATATATATATATATATATATAATATCTTCGTGACCTTGGTATGATAAGGTAAACTTAATAAGTCTGCGATTAAAGGTCTGGTTTACTTCAAAGTATATATATTTAAAGCAACTCTACATGTTTCGGCAATACGCCTTTGTCAAGAGAATACAAAATATAAATTATATTTTGTATTCTCTTGACAAAGGCGTATTGCCGAAACATGTAGGGTTGTTTTAAATATATATACTTTGAAGTAAACCAGACCTTTAATCGCCGACTTATTAAGTTTACCTTATATATATATATATATATATATATATATATATATATATACAATATATACAATATTCAACATAATCACAATAAAACAATACAATCCTAAACATCATAGAAGCATATAATTGTCACCGCTCAACAACGAACAGAAACTCCTCAACAGAATACAGACAGCTGTCGCGTAAAATTTGTCGCAATTCGCGCCTGAATCTATGAAGGCTCCCCACGTCTTTCAATTTATCCGCTCCTTTGCAATATTTAATCGATTATATTAATCGAAAATCGTTTTTATATCGAGTATCACGAAATTTTCTTTTATTTATTAATATACACAGCAACTTTAAAATATATATACTAGGTAGAGACAAGATATTATATTGTGAAAAGTACTGCCTACAAGATGTGGTGGAACGTATATTGCCCATACAACGAATTATGCGTTTCTGTATCACGGGAATATTGGGAAGATCCCCAAAAAATGTGAATGTACCACCTGTCTATAATATGTTATCAGATTCTTAACGCTTAGTGAGTTTCTTAGAATTCTTATTGGCAGTAAGAGACTATGATACTACCGACTAACTTCTCGCAATGATCCTGCCAATTCAAAACTCCATCCAACTGAACACCAAGCATACTTATCGATGATTTGCGATTTATTGAGATACCACAAGCATTCATGTCAACATTAAAATTTGCTCTAGCTTACGTGGTGTGGAAAAAACATAAAATGGGCTTTTTCGAAATTCATATGCATATTATTGGATTGAAATTATTTGTGAAGTTGGTCTAGAAGCACATTTGCTTTATTTTGTATGTCCATAGGATCAGCCCACAAATCCACTGCACTCGCATCGTCGACATATATAAATAAAGAAAAATTAATAAAAGATACGAAATCATTTATAAAAAGATAAAACAGTACCGGGTTGAGAACTGATCCGTGCGGTACACTTAATTTTACAGACAAAAATATCTATTTATGTTATTTTTCTTGTAGAATATTTTAACAAATTGTTCACGATTTGCTAAATTAAATGAAAACCAGCCAGCCACAACACCCCTCACAACCCCCTGTGATCCATGCAATCAAATGCATGCGTTAGTCGCAAAAGATACTCGCCGATGTTTAGGTGCTCAACAATTTCATTAATAAAAGAGGTGATCGCAGTTATGGTTGAACGATCCCGTTAGAATCCATGCTGTTTATTAGAAATTGTGTTATTTCTATGTAAATGGTAATCTATTCAACATATCATATTCAAACAATTTCGAGAAACCTAAGCTCAACGCAGTTGGACGGTAATTGATATTACCGGATATTTCGTGAGTTGAATTCTTTTTGAGAATGGGATTAATTACTGACGTTTTCAAAGCTTTAGGGAAAATAACTTGCTGGATAACAAGTAATAAAACTGCGTCAAAGGTTGAAATAATTTTATATATACATGTAATAATAGGTAGAGCAGGGAAAAAAATAGAATACACCTAAAACATTGAAAATCAATGTAAAATCAAAAGTTTGAATTTTTATAAGAATTTCCATCACACTCACAAATATTGTAAGTAAAAATTCAAATTATGAAGACAGCATAAGTATGGTTAAGAACCAGAGAAAACGAATCAGGATAACGAAACTTTGGACAAAGTCAGAAGGGGTATCGGCTAAGTAATAAAAGAACACCGCGAAAAAAAATAGCTCTTCTTTTCTGCGACGGGTCGGATGTATACGCTCTGCAATGAAATATAGACGTGACTTTTTTCAAATATTGTGCAACTATAGATTTATACAGTATATGAAATAATTATTGTTACGGTTAAAAGACAATTATTGATTAACTAATAAATTTTTTAATGTTACTAATTAATATTAAATTCAATTAAACAATTTAATTTAAATAAAATTTTTGAAAAATAAATTCAATATCGAATTCGATATAAATCCAATATGATTAATGTTAAAATTAGTACAAAACAATGAAACTGTAATAATTTTTTACTTTAATAAGTATAATAGGAATGAAGTTGAATTTGTAATTATAGTGTGATAATGGCTGCTGTTAAACAGAATTCATTTAGATGATGATTTATAAAAGCGATGAATGTAAATGTATTAATTTTTTTAAATAATGACCACTTATTCAATAGATCCAAGTTAATCAGTGATGAAACGTCGAATACCAAATTAAGGATTTTTTGGACTGTGGATGATCGACCAGAGGAAAAATTGGTTGCGAATATGTATACAATAAAAAGGAAAACGTGTTAATAAATTATAAAATCTTGCCTTTAAAACTGTATGCTAAAATGTAACTAAAAGTGTAAATAAAAATTCTATTTGTTATTTAATTCTTAATTGTTTTATTAAATTTTCTTTCATTCATTCATTTTCTGTTTTGCAATAAAAAAATAAGTCAAATAATTTTCTTATTTTGTATATTTTTAAGTTCTTTTTATCAAAATTCAGATTCATGTTGTCACATACATATTAAAAACATGCAATTAGATATATTATTTTATACTGTTTCTCTAATGATGAATGAGAATTTTTGATTTTTTTTTGCATGCAATACTTATAAGTACAATACCGAAAATTCATTACAAATTGATATCTTAATTTAGTTTGTATGCCTAGATTATTATGGACGTCCTGATAAAAAAATTTGCCAACGTTTACATTATAAACTAATCTATATTTCAACTTAGTTTTTGAAATGCGTTGGTTGTATGTTTCTTAGTAGTAAAAGACTGTTTCATGAAATTTGGAATGCAAATCTCTAGCTTTAGCTTTCAGCATTCCATTAGAAAATGCTAGGTGTTTCTCTCATTGCTTACAAAACTACGTGTACAGGCGTTTTTCCATTCATGGCATTTTAGAAGACTTAAGAGTCCTTTTCTATTAGTTTTGAATCACGTCCTTCAGTAACTTTGAAGATTTTAAATTTGATTTAGCACAGTTGATTTAGCGATATAATATTTTTTCGATCTATTTTTGTTAGTTTTTCATTTCCTTGTGCTGTGTCTTACTTGTTGCTCTTTTGTTTAGCACACACGTTCAAAAATTTTCATTCTTTTCTATAAAAGTGTTTCTTATTCAATGGTACATGCGGAATGTGCTTTCTATTCTTATTGATATTTATATTTCTTGGTCGCTACCCATATTTATGTATTCATCTAGATATTTAACTGAAGCAGTTTGTTTCAACATCATACTATCCAGTACAATATCAGCCTGTATTACAAATTACTTACTTGAGTTTTGTTTGCCTTTATTTGTAAATTTCTTGCCTCAAATTTCTTGTTGCAACATAATAATTATCCGGAGTTCTTAGTTTACTAATTGTATAACTATATTAAAGACCAGCGGGCTCAAAATATTATCTTGCTTCAAACCTTCACTTTGGACTGTCAGATTATCGTTCTCACATAGTCCGTGTTATTTATACATAAATTTATGATGATCCTCCTTTTGTAATTCGAAGAGTCTCTATTGCTTTTGATGTTTTTTTCATGAAGGAGTTCATAAACTTTACCTACTGTACGTAGTCACGATAATTACTTGCTTTTGATCATATTTCTTTTCTTGTGTTTAGCTAGTATAATTTCTAAATCTCCTGTAACTACATTTACTATAACAGCTTTGCTTAAAATTTAACGAAAATTCATGTATTTTGAACATTTCGGTAGTAATCTGCTTATGACTGGATGCCTTCTCTTTTTTTGATAATATCTGTTACAATTTCACTGGTTTCAACATAAAGTACTTAGGAATGATGTGAATGCACCCTGATAAATAAGAAACAGATCTTCAAAAGGATCTTAAAATAATCTTTGTAATTAGTGAAATTGAAATATATGGCAGGAATCATGAAGAAAGACTACACGTGAACATTGAGGTATTCCAACTCCTAGACTAGACTTCTAGGCTTTGGGGTGTAGGTGCATATGTGCAGAAAGGTTCTGACAGCTAGCAACTAAGGAACACTAATGTGTGAACTCGTAGATTTAAAATACAGTAGGCAATTTAAGTTAGATTGTAAGTTAGTCCAAATAGAGAGCAGGTTCAACAATATAAGCGTCTGCAATGAACCTTAATGAAGAAAATATATTACATTGAATACCTCTGCCAACTTCATATATGGTTATTTAGTGTTTGATTCCATTTACTGTTTTTTTTTCTGAAATGTTAATTTCTTTTAGAAGATAATGCTATGGTTGTCAGATCAAAAGGGATATTTTAGTTTTAAAATAAAATGATAAGCGAGCTACTGAAATAGGTTTTAATAAATGGCAAGTTGAGGAGTGGATCTTAAACAAATAGCTTCACTGTAAATACTTTACTATATTTCTAAGATATTTTAGATTTTCAGAAAACAAAGCTGCGCTATCATTGCTTCTGGAATTCTGGGTTGGAAGTGCGGCCTTGACACCGCTTCTCTTCTTACCCGATGTTTTATCCACGGTTGCAAAGAACATCTTCGGGGCTGCTGCTACTGTTGCTAAACTGAAACTGATTTCAGATGATGCCTCTTGTAACAAACAGTGGACAAAACATCGGCCAAGAAGGTAGCGGTGCCAAGGACGCGGTCCTAGCTTGAAATCTCGGAAGAAATAATGAACAACGACCGTGGAAGCCTACAGGCCAGCGCCATCATCGTCTATAGTCTACATCATGTGACAGCTGGAGGAGGAGTATCATTTTTACATGTGTTGATAGTTTAAGAAAAACTTCGAAAGTTTCGCATAAGCTGTCATGTGACATGTGGCATACTGAAATAATCAGATTTTAATAATCTTTTAGTTTCTAACCTAAGTAGTTATAAAACTTTGATGATATATATTTATTACATACCAATAATAATGTTTAGTATTCTTATCTATCTTTCTCTACATGTAATTATTTATTTTAAATTGCCTTAATCATAATATTAATATCCAATAAAAAATTATTTATTAAATTGTAGATCTATTTATTTTCGGGTTACAAGTTTAAAATTCACTTACATATACGACATCTAACATATGACACACATACATATTTAGGAGGAGGTTCATAATTTTATATTCTTTGAATAGATTGCTTCATACTGAGCCATAAAAAATTCACGAAGAAATGAGCTAAAAGATTACTTTAGGGATTGGTACTCTGCTGGTATTAAACTAAAACCAGTCAAGTCAACAAAGAATCGTCGTAAAATTTACAACCTCTCTGCGTTATTTATTTTCCTGCATACATATACTTTTTACTGGAGTGCTGTGACGAAAGCTAACTTTCATAGGTTGGGAAAGTTGATTGTTTATTGTTATGGATTAGCAAAGTATATTATTAAAACGTAATAAAATGCTTCGAAGGCCAAAATCGGTATTTACAAATACTATTTTTATTTGTTTGTGATAGACAATTAATCTGTAGGTACAATCAAGTGTTTTTTTTAAGTCGTAACACCACATCGGAGTCAAGCAATGTTTAAAATCGATTCGGTAGTATATATAATAATTACATAGTTTTAAATCCCAAATTTTTTTACAATATTAATATTACAAATTATTGCAACTCTTATATGTAGTAAACTCAATTTTTGAAATCACATACTTATTTTAAATGTTATAATAAAAGTTATGTCTCGTGCCTCTCAATATTTATGCGATATGTAATTGGTGGGCAAATTGTGGTATAATTAATCATCTCACATTGAGGGAAAGAAAAATGTTCAGTGAACAAACAATCGACTGTTTACAGATTTAAATAACGAAGGAAACGTTAAATTAACAAATAAATGTTGTAAATGTCTTTTCGTATTTGTTGAGTGGGTAGCTTGTTATTATTGTGCAAATTGCCAGTAAGCGCACGAAGGAAGTTCAACCTTGATTTGTTTTGATGTTGATTTCACAAGCATTACGTTAATTTAATAAGTGTGTGTTGGTTCATTGATACAATGTGATAAAAGCGATAGCTAAATAATAAGACTTGTTAAAAGGCACACTCGCTGAAGTTATGTGTTGTTGTTTGTTTACCCTACGTTGTAGCGCCAAATTATTATCAAGACGCTAATTATAGTATAACTAATCAGAAACCTATAAGACATAAACCAATTAAGATACCTATAGTATCTCCAACGGAAGGAAAGAATTATTCATCTATCAGTAAAAACTAGGAAGGAATATAGGTTTGAAGATAGAATAATTGTATTAGAGTGGCAAGACAAAAAAAAGTTAATTGCCATAAAAGAATTATCAATAAACTGAAATGGAAAACCTTTTATCAATTTGCCAAAGTTTATAGGAAAGACGACTGAAAGTTATGCAGACATTTTAGAAGAATTATAATTAGCTCTAATAAAAATGCTCGAGCAAGCTTTTTTCCATGTTTCTGGATATATATTTTTTGAAAGCAGCGGCAGTTTCATTGCATTTTCTCGAAACTTATATTCGACATGTGGGTATAAAAAGATATTGTGTGCTAAGTCAGGATTATATGGAGCCGTCTTTCAATATCTAGTTCGTTTAAATAGTTTGTGACTTGATAATCATAGATTTTTTATGTACTGCCCTGGGTTGTAGCCACTAAACATCGCAAAGTTATTAGTCACTATCGCTTTTGTTGGAGCAGACTCATTTTGCAAGAAGGGTAAGAAGTTCTTGAGAAATGTTTTTTCTTTGTTCTTTCATGACATCCGTTAATTTTTGCGGGACCTATCCGGGGCAAATGTTTCTGTAATTTAACGTCTGAACAATGTAATGAACTTTTTTTTGACTAATGTCTCTGAGCAATTTGTTTGTGTGCATTACCTTGACTTTGATTCTTATCATAGGTCGCTGATAGTGGTGGACCTAGTCGATTTTCGTCTAACAGCTTCATTTCGCCTCTATGACAGAGTTTTGCACGACGAACCCGCTGGCGAATATTCTTCGTATCCATACAATATTTGCCATAAACAGCTTTAAAAAGCCTGTAAATTCCAATGGACACTACCTTTCAGCGTTAAAAATTATATCAAGAATCGTTGCTTGGTACGCATCTCAGAAAACGAACTTATATAAATGACACTGTTACTCAACGACGGTATACAGGATCGTGAAATTTTGGTTGCTAAGATGAAATAGTCGAGATACTCGAAATTACGGTTCGCAAGTTAGAACTTGTTTCTGTCCCCCTATTCACACGTTGTTGGTGATCTTTATATCAATCCGCCCTTATATTTTTTTTTTTATGAAAAATTGTTATTTGCTGGTATAGATTTAAGGTTACTTCAAGAGTTCTCGTTTAAAATTTTATTTAATAGATCTAAAATTATTAAAATCATGAGTGACTTTTTTGTAAATATTAGTTAGTGTAGATCAGCTATGGAAAACAAGCAATAATAAGAAATTTATAAAAATTTCTTTCTATACAGGCTGATTCATTTTTGGCCCTCACCATGGGGATCTCTCTTATTATTGGAGATAGAGTATAGGTTTAAATTTGGCAAAGTTGTTAAATTTTGTGTTTGTTATAAATCCGTAAAGAAAATAGACCTGTGACAAATGACCTTCGTTATTTAAAAAAAAAACGCGAAAACCCCATTTTCTTCTTTTACCTGTAGCACCGACATTTGGCCTTGTAGAGAAAAAATAAAAACACATCCTTGTGGCCATTTCTAAACCTCTATCCAGTGGTGTACTCTAAATGTTTATACGACGTTTCGTTTCTTTCTGGCCATCATCAACTATCTAATTTCTTATAGGCGCCATATTGGATTTAGACATCTTCAGAAAGAGTTTTTTTTTCTGATTTCAACCATGTACCACATGCTGACTAAAGTTTTTGACATTAGGTTTTATTTGAAAGAATAAATTATAAGATTAAATTAGGTAGCCTTTGGAATTTCAATCTGTCAAACATTTCATTTATTGTTCATTAATAATACAAAAATGTCATACACTAACGAAGAGAAACGAGATATGATAAGTATTTTTTATTCTTCGAAACGAAATTCAACAGTAGCGAGTACAAGATAACACAAACATTAATAAAAATACATAGAAAAGTAAACAATAAACAATTACAGTAAATGTTCAATTATCTGGCCATCTTCGGTAATGCACAATTGGGCACGCCTTCTGGCATTTTGTACTGCCCTTTGTATAGTTCTTCTAGGAACTGCATCGAAGGCATACTGAAGTCTGTCTCGTAATTCTTCAATGTTTTGTGGCGCATCTACTTTATAAATATTATTTTTAACATATCCCCATAAAAAAAAAAATCTAGCGGACTTAAATCAGGTGATCTCGCAGGCCATTCAACAACTCCCCTATTTCCAATCCAACGGTTTGCAAACTCTTGATTTAAGAAATTTCTAACAACAGCTGCATTGTGTGCTGGTGCGCCATCTTGTTGCCACCATAAATATTGTAATTGATTTAATGGGATATTGTCAAGATAGTCAGATACGTATGTACGTAAAATGTTTAAATATCTCTCTCGATTTAAATGTGCTTCATACATAACTGGTCCTAAGAGACGATTTGCCAAAATACCCATCCAAACGTTTATTCCAAAACGATGTTGTGGTCTTCTAGCCCTGTTTTGTCGGGGATTTTGTACTGCCCAATAGTGCTCCGTATTTCTGTTGAACATTCCAGAATTTGTAAATTTTGTTTCATCAGACCAGATGATTTTGCTTAAAAAATTTTCGTCATTTTCTATCCTTCCCATTAACCAATTACAATATTCTAGCCTTCTCAAATTATCTCCAGGCAGTAAAGAGTGACTAACAAGGATCCTGTATGGTTTAAACCTACTTTTATGTAAAGTTCTCCAAACTCTGGAGTGGCACAAATTTAATTCTGACGCTACTTCGCGTGTAGAAATTGATGGATTATTATTTATCTATAAAAATACAAGATTAACATGAAATTTGAAAACACGCTTTTAATTTACCATTTGTAAAATATCTTGTCGATTTTCATTTAAATTCCTGTTATCTTGACCATTACGCGGCTTAGTAAACGATCCATTCTCGACCAAATTTCTGTCGAGATCTAGAAAAATGGTACGATGAGGCTGTTGTCGTTCTGGATATAATTGTAGATATCTTGTACTCGCTACTGTTGAATTTCGGTTCGAAGAATAAAAAATACTTATCATATCTCGTTTCTCTTCGTTAGTGTATGACATTTTTGTATTATTAATGAACAATAAATGAAATCTTAAAAAAGGTATATAACCCCTTACCACAATTATTAATCGTATCCTAAATACGTATTTCGACAACTAAGTTGTCATCATCAGTAGGTAAAACCACTAATTAAAAAGTCGCACACGGGACACAGTAAAGGTAGAAAAACCGCTCAGACACCAGCTATTTTTCACCGCGTCCACGTATAGACTACGAGTCTATACGTGGACGCGGTGTTAAGGGGTTATATACCTTTTTTAAGTTTTTTACTTAACCACAGTCTCCAAAGAAAGAATTTTCACAATAAATGAAATGTTTGACATATTGAAATTCCAAAGGCTACCTTATTTAATCTTATAATTTATTCTTTCAAATAAAACCTAATGTCAAAAACTTTAGTCAGCATGTGGTACATGGTTGAAATCAGAAAAAAACTCTCTCTGAAGATGTCTAAATCCAATATGACGCCTTTAAGAAATTAGATAGTTGATGATGGCCAGAAAGAAACGAAACGTCGTATAAAAATTTAGAGTACACCACTGGATAGAGGTTTAGAAATGGCCACAAGGATGTGTTTTTATATTTTCTCTACAAGGCCAAATGTCGGTGCTACAGGTAAGAGAAGAAAATGGGGTTTTCGCGTTTTTTTTAAATAACGAAGGTCATTTGTCACAGGTCTATTTTCTTTACGGATTTATAACAAACACAAAATTTAACAACTTTGCCAAATTTAAACCTATACTCTATCTCCAATAATAAGCGAGATCCCCATGGTGAGGGCCGAAAATGAATCAGCCTGTATATACGAGAGAGGAATGAAAAGAATAAAATTAAGAGTAATGATATTGCTATAGTAAAATCTGAGAAAAAAAAACGGGGAAAACGACTTATTTATCCAGCATTGTACATATATGCGATATAATTTTCTAATTGACGACAAAACGGAACTAGTTCAAATTTTAATTATGTAGAGTAGGAAATATTGTGATATTGCTTTTTTAAAGATTATAGTTCATCTTTCAAGAAAAAATATTTTATAAAGTGGCTTACCATGCAAAAATTACGGAATCATTTAAAATAATGTTTACTAGGATCTATAGGATTTTATTTATTTATTGATTTGCTCATTATTTTTTAACACTCCTACCTTGTATTTTTGAAATATAAATTAGTAGAGTCACTTCACATTGCCTTATATCACATTAAAGTGATATAAGGCAATGTTACACAGATGGCACAGATATTTTTTATGCCATTTTTGTAAAAAGATGTAGGAGGGTCCTGGAGCTATTGACTCACAAATTTCTCTACATAATTGTGGATTTACAGTTACTCTCTTAAAACACTCTTGAGGGGTTCGAACAGATGATCGTCATTAGGACTAAAATCGAGATTGTAAGGGGTTCAATATTCCAATATATGTTCTCAAATTTGATTTGAGTTACAGTAACGGTGTGGGATTGTGACCTGTTTTGTAGAAAAACCAGTGAGAACTGCGCAAAATATGGTTGTAAGGTATACTTTGGGATCAGCGCGAAACAAAAAATTTGATCCTCCACCTGTTCTGCAGGTCATAGTTAAAGCTCAATCGCATGTGCCGTTCGTCAAAGAAAACATCCAACGCAATAGTTTTAAATATAGTAATCGAATTTGTGATCACCCTAATAGCCTCACTAAATAATTGTTTAGTAAGTAATGCACCTGAACAGTGCGCCGGCTAAAACAGTTGACATCTGATGACCTCACCGACAGGTTTATATCTTAAATGATACGTCACTTTATAAGCTCGACATAAGAGATGTGTAGTCCGCGAATGAGCCGTTAAAAAGAACAAATACCAACCGCGAACTAAATGAACTAGTTCACGATAAATTATAACTAGAGATGCCAATTTCGAGGTGCACTACATTGGCATACCAAGTCAATGCGCAATTTCCACAATTTCGTCTGCGATATTAGATATTAGTATGTAAATTCAGAGCGACGCGTATTTGTGCAACAAACTGTTTCATATAATAATAATGTCATAGGATATTCTGATATAATTTACAATGGCGAAAAAATTAAATCTACAGTTTGCGATATGTTTCTAATGTGCTGGACGAAAACCCACTGCGAACGACACGTGAAGAGTACAAATCATATATATATATATATATATATATATATATATATATATATAAACTGGGGTAAAATCAAACGAGGAATTTTTATTTTATTTATGTGTAACAATGATTTTGTGTAATCTACTGTTTACTTTATTATTCAATGAATCATTTTGTAAATTCTAGACTAGATTTGCTGAAACAACTGTGGAAATACACTTAATGTTGCAAATATTTAACCCATATTATCCACTTTGTGACTTCATGCAAGACATTTAAAACGGTAAGTGTTCCACCACGTTTTACAAATTATTATAATTATTATTATATATTATAATTTAATACAATTATTATTTTATTTACATACTATAAAGCGCACGCCTATGACCTGCATCTCAATTTAGTTTCTCTAATTATAACTATGCTTTAAAGTATAAAGACATCATAATCATGAGTCAATCGTTTGTCGGAAGTAGTGGACAGACTACGTTGCCCTTCGTTTTTAAATAATATATTTTTGTAGACTTGAATACGTAGGAAGTGTTTAAACATCAGATGTATATACAGATTATTATGTCGCCCAGATGACTGTATGATGAGCTTATGAGCTCAAGCAATTTTTAACTTTATTGATAATCCAGTACAAGAGTGAGTCTTGTTCGTAAGCTAATAAGGACGACCGATTATGGTCACTGTTGCATTTTAAATTTGGTATTTTAACTCGTATGAACTAAATACGCATATGTAGATCTCGGTTTCCGGGTTGGACCCGCGTCGAGTTAGGCGTAATTGCCAACGTTTCGTCAACTGTTTCAAGGGACATCTTCAGGGCTATACGTATATGTTCGTCGTTTCGCAGTAGCTTGAAGAATGCTATGATAGAGACCGGCACAACTTATATAGGGGGGACCGGGCCAGATGGTGGCCTGCTATTGGCTGGGGACAATGAGCCAATGGCATGCGTCGTATGGGCGTGGTAATTCTTAGTAGAGTTCAGTAGAGTTTGCCACGTCGCATGTAACGTATAGCCATCGTCTCTATTGACATTGCGGGGATGTTTGTAAATTTCAATAGATTCACGGATTTTCCTAGGGAAATAATGCGATTCACGGGACAGAAGCTTGACATCTTTGAATAGAATATGATGACCGGAGTTGAGTTCGTGTTCTGCCAGCGCTGAACCGGCTATATGTAACAGTCTAGTACAACGTTCGTGTTCGGCCACACGCACACCGACTGGCCGCTTAGTTTCTCCAATGTGCACACTGCCACACGAACACGGAATGCGACACACTCCTTGTGCTTGGAGCGAAGATTTTTTGTCTTTAACCGAGGGTAAGAGGTCCGAAACTTTAGAATGGGGTGCGAAGACAGTTTTGATTTTATTTCTATATAGAACCTTTCCTATATGATCGGTGATACCTTGAATATACGGTAAGAAGGCGGTGCTGATGTTAGGATCGGGTTCACGAAGTTTGGGGTTACGATGTCTCACTATAGAACGGTGTATGTCGTGGGCGTTATAATTATTCTGGAGTAGGGTGTTAGAAACATGCTTACAAACATGCTTAGAAACATGATGTACAAGAGTATTGATGACCGCTTGTTTGTGTGCCGGGTGATGATGGGAAAACCCGTTCAGATATCGGTCCGTGTGAGTCGGTTTCCTGTAAACCGTGTGGCCCAGTTTGCCATTGATATTGCGGGTCACTAAGACGTCTAAAATCGGGAGACTTCCGTCTGATTCCACCTCCATGGTAAAGCGAATGTCACAGTGCTGGGAGTTTAGAAAAAGTAAGAATTCATCTAAAGACTGCCGCTCATGCGGGAAACATTGGACGAAATGTTGGCTATTACGCCTAACTCGGCGCGGATCCAACCCGGAAACCGAGATCTACATCTAGAGAACGATCGCGGAAACCTACACCTACATTTAAATACGCATATGTCCATTATTTTAAAATACGTAACTGATTACTATTGGGTTGATGGATAAGTTCGTAGCATTTTTAGTCAGCTAAAAATTCATTAATTTTTTATAAAAAAAAATACACGAAGTAATCAAGAATATATTCCCGTACATTTACGACAGCTTTTTAACAATCTGTCAATTTTTCGAATTCACACCTGAAGAAAGCCGATGGTTTGGAAGTGAAGAAGTCGCCAAGACAATGTTGAAGTGCGGCATCGTTATTAAAGGAAATTGCTAGACTGTTGTTAGATCAGATCAGAGATCAACTTAAGGCGGATGTTGAATGATCTTTCAACCAAGTTCTTGAACACAAAACTGCTTTTGTTAGCAGTATGAAAACGAGCGTTACCGTGCCGCAAAACGGCATGATGATGATGACTTCCTGGTCTTTTATGTAAACTGCAGCCTTAAGCCGACGGAGTAGTTGGCAGGTAATTTCAGCGGCGATGGCTACATTTCTTGGAAGTAATTTATAGTAGAACACGCTTTCTCTGCTCCACCAGATGCACATCAGCTTACGCGGTTGAGTAACAGCTTTTGCTTGAGAAGTTGCATTTTTGTTAGAGCTTAGCTATTCTTTTCTGTTCATGGTGTTAGCATGAAGGCAACATTTATCGTCAACAGTAACAATTTGATATCAAACCGGTCAATGTTGTTGACGAGCTAACAAGAAGGCACAAATGTTGTGATTATTGTTGGTTTCGCTCAAAATACTTTGCAACCAGTTTTTGAATTTTGCCCATGAAATGTAAATTATTATCATGATCGATTGGTTACAATATTATAATGAGCAATTCTCGAGTTGATTGGCGTGGGTCATCATGAATTAAAGCATTTAGATAATCTTCATCAAAGCCCGATGGTCTTCTTGAACATTGGAGAATTGTTTACGTCAAAATGGCCTTCTTTCAATCGAGAAAACCATTGCCGTGGTTTGCTCTCTACAACTATGTTTTTTCGTTAACGACACGAATGGTTTAGCAACTTTGAATTCATTAACTCCTTTGTTGAATTGGAACAATAGAATATGTCGGAAATGCTTGTTTTTTTATTTTTTTGCCAATACAATCTTTGCGCAAATTCTAAAACTATTCAATTAAACAATAAGATGACATTTGATATATGCCTAACAATTTTAAGGCCCTCTCATCTTAGAAACAAAAAAACCTTTGCGAACTTAAATCGGCTGAAATCTGATACATGAAACATATAGTATAAAATTATCTATTTTTTTTTAACTAGTTTAAGTCACTAGTTAGTTTATAGTTAAGTTAAAGATAAGGTAGGCGACCAACTCTGTCAACTTAATTTGCATCGGAGTGGAACAAAATTTCTTGCATAAATTTGACTTACCCTCGTATAATCGATAACTCAGATGTTGCCTTAGATGATTCATGACTTAATGCTGCCGATAAAATAGATTAGAATAGTTTACATAGAAATCCATCTTATGTAAAACTGCTAACCATTACTGGTAAGTATACCTGACATACATTGTATAAACTAATATTTTGTTATATTCAAAACGCTCATTTTCAAAATCTAGTGTAATTTTGTCATCTAGGCGAATATGGTCTCTTCCGGGCGGATACGGCAGAAGGTTTATTAATGAAGCAAGTGAGGCACATAATCCTCATTAATGGGTGCGAAATAAGCTCAGTTACTTCTATATTCGTAAAACTATGCATGAAAACCTAGTGCATATCGTTTCGACCGTATAAAATATACAGCTCTATTATAATTAGTACGACAAATTTTTTTCTTTTAGTGTATCGACTTAGTATTTGAAATGCTGTAGCGTGAATTACGTGAAGTCACACACGTTAAAATAATGTTTATGAAAATATTACTACGATAATATTTTCTTATATTAATAAAGTGCAGATGTTTGTTTATAAATAGAGTTTGCTTGGGGCCCTTGACTTTTTAATTTGTTACTAATAAAGTTCGCTTCAAAATCGAGCTATGCGGTCTCAAATCAATTTTAGAATTAAGTTATCTGTCACTCTGAAAAAAGTAAAACTTTCCGTGAAATTCATTTGAATAACTGGACTTTGGAATATCTACAATAAGAACTTGAGAAAAATCAAATTATTCAGTAAGTCATCCTGACTATGTTAGAAAACGCCGTTAAACTTACCTTTTTAATTTACTTTTTCAATAAGTTAGAACCCTTTTATATTTTAACGATATTCTATGAAAGTTTCTTTAGTCCGCCTTCTGTGATTTTACTTTTCTGAGAAACGGTAAACGATTTAGGAGAGCGAAGATTTGTTGAATAATTTCTTGTATATTCATAGTTAGAGAACGGATTCAATTTCCATAAAACGCAATCGGCAATTGGAATTGTGTATAACGTCGCTCAGTACATCCCGGCGTAATTCAATGAAGTATTTGTTTGACTTACTCGACCACCTGGTCTCGCAGCGATAACAATGGACAACCCAGCTATTGTATTCGGAGAATATAGTGTTTGTCAGTGGTGTCGTGTACGTAGATAAAATAAATAAGTTTATCGTATTTCGTAAGAGAAATAGCACGTACGTTCCTTTTCTTTTCATTTAAGCAACATCTTCCATTTATTTCCAGTATTTGCAGTTATTTCCAGTATGCACCTATAACCAATTGCGATGTAGAAAGGACGTTTTCTATTTATAAGGATGTACTTAATTCAAAGAGAACAAAATTGACAGAAGAAAACCTTGAGAAACTATTGCTAGTCAATATTAATACTCCTTTACTCAACTTGAACGACAAAATGAACAAATAAAAACGTTCCAATTACAGAAATAAAATTAAAAACTTTAAAAATACAACTTTTCAACAAATACATATGTATTTCGTAATTTTATAGATCACCACCCGTTTGTTTTCCAATTATATAAATAAAATTAATTAATAAATATGTATTTCGTAATTTTAGATAGATAGATCACCACCCGTATGTTTTCCAATTATATAAATAAAATTAAAAACTTTATAAATACAACTTTTCAACAAATACATATGTATTTCGTAATTTTATCGATCACCACCCGTTCGTTTTCCAATTATATAAATAAAATTAAATATTTTAGAAATACAGCCTTTCGCCAGTACTGCACTGGGCTTTGCGTCATGTGGTAAGCGTGTCCGTTCTCTACTCATAGTACTTTATTGCATGAAAGCAAACTTTATAGAAAAAGAAATATTTTTTTGCACTTTTATTTTTAATATTGAACAACTTAGAAGTATTTAAATTATACGAAACTAGTCATTTGCATTACGGATAGGTAATTTGAACGAGTTAAGTATATCCTTATATCACATCTACCCTCCTGAATATAATAGAGATTGGAGCATATCACAGCATATCCGTAAGAGACGCAAACGGGTAAAAAGTCTAAGGTCAAGTGGTATGTGCAACCGGACTCGCGACACTAGTTATGGTGGGTCAATGTTATTATATAAAAGCTTCTATAAATATGTATCACACGTGGTTAATACTGGATCAAAAAGCAAATAGAATAGCGATTTGTGAGTACTGGAAATAATGCCTTCAAAAAGAAGGCAAAGAATCGTGAAAGACGATTATTATTGTGGATGAAACTTGAGTTGAGAAAAAGAGAATGCACGCAAAAATCTCTCTCTAAAGCTATAGTATGCTGATAACATTTTTTGATTACATAGTATACGCTTACATGGTGCACATGGTAGTAAATTATTATAAAGATGTTTTGCGTTTGGAAATGAAGGATCACATCCCCAGAAAGCGACCTGAGCTGATTGGGAAGTGAAAGCTTCACCATGGTGATGCGCGCCCGCACGTATAGAATGTGACAGAATTTTTGACGAACTGTAAGAATATCAAGTGCGTATATCACCCTCTATCTAGTCCTGATGCCATTCTCTGTGACTTCTATCTATTCGCTCAAGCAATAAAGGCCCTTAAAGAATGGCGGCTTCACACAGGATTACTGTGCTGTTAAGGCTTTAGAGGCGATTTTAAAGAAGCTCTCAAAGAATGGCGTCCGTCATAGCGAACATAACTTAAGAGCTGTTCCAGTAGATATTTCGGAAAATGCACGTTTGCAAGACGATAACAGATGATGACTGGTGCACCTATGAAATGGTGAGAATCTACTTTTGTTATAGAAATGTATAGAATCCTTCAAAGAGTTGAATATTGTTTTCATGGTGTTATGTCATTTAGTGGGAGCTGAAGGCGAAACAATTGAAGGCGACGTAACGCCAATGACTATAATAGGAAAATACAGTAAATAGTTGTAAAATTTGTGCGTTGTTTTCTTCAAAAGTACAAGAAAGATTTAGAGAGAGATAAACTTTTGAAAGAAAAATAAGACAAAAGTTATCGATTATCAATCACACTTAGCTGATCTCGCAATGTTTTACTTTTGGTTATTCTTTAACAGCAAGAAAAATATATATTGTATTGAATATTGTGTCCTTATCATTGCGAATTTAATGCTATCGAAATTATTTGGGACCATGCAAAACAATATTATAATAAACATATTTTCAGGGATGGACATGGAGATGATAAAGTTATAGCTTTGTGGAAGGAATCACTAGAGCAGTGTACGGAAGAAATTTGGAAAAATTGTGTTATACACACAGAAAGTATTATAAAAAAATGGTATGATAGGGAAATACATTTACATTGTGAAATCAATGGCTTTATAATTAACATTGATGATTCAAACAGCAGTGAAGATAGTAATTACCAATACTTCCAATATGACCGCAGATAAAAACTGTTACAGCTATCCCATGTTTTAACTTATTCTATATCATAACCCAAGATTTAGGCGAACGTACGTTCTACACGTTGTTTTTAGTTCACGCCAAATATATCAAATTTTCTTGTGTTGGCAGTAAAATATCAAGTATTAGTATACAGCTGATTACTTGTTTATGTAATGTTAGTTTCTACCTTTAGTAACTGAGATTTTATGCAACAAATACAATGATATTAATACAAATAATCATACAAACACATGCAATTGCCAGACTATGGCCACAATTTTTATCTAAATATGTCTAGAAAGGTAGAAGAATTACAAGAAACTAAACAGATTTTAGCAAGTAGCTAGGTTTCCTAATGTACTAAGTAGAATTGATTGCACTCACATGAGAAAACAATCTCTTGGTGGTAATAATGCCGAGTTGTACCGAAACAGAAAAGGATATTTTTCATGGAATATTCAGGTAATAGGAGATTCTCAATTAAGAATTTGTGACATCGTAGCTAGATACACATGACCAAACAATTTTGAATGGATCGGCAATAAAAAGAAGCTAAGAAAATGAACATTTCAATAACTCAGTTATACTTTGTGATAGTGGTTACAATATTAAAAAATATTTATTAACCTCTTTAGCAAATCCTCAAAGTCGAGCTGAACAATTGTACGATGAATCCCATTTTAGAACCAGAAACTGGGTTGAAAGATTTTTTGGTGTCTTAAAAAGATTTCCAATCTTATTACATATATGGTATGAGAGTTAATGTGGAACTCTCGAAAGCAATAATAGTAGCAGTAACAGTATTACACAATGTTGTGAATGGGTCATTGATGAGGACATAAAATTCCACAAAGAGCAGCCAGAAGCACTATTATACTATCTTCTAAATATTTTTTATATTTCCTTTTTTTTATATATACTCATGGTAATTTTATTATTAAACAAATGATAAGGCAATTTTCTTAAATGATTACATATTGCTATGAATTGTGATTTGGAGATTTGCTTATTCAGAATTCACAACCGATCAGTCCAGCTTTGATAATCAGTCGGTTAAATTTCCAAGATGAGACTGGTACTCAGGGTTCCAATCGGAAAAGTGGAAAACACAATAGTATAAGTTTAAAAGTTTTATATTGGACGCCACTCAAAACTTGTTTGAGAAAAATATTAATAATGTCTTTGAGTTACTTAAGAGCACAAAAGAAAAGAGGTTTAAATTCAAAAACACAATGAAACTTTAAATGAAACTTTAATACAATAATAAAAAAAAGAAAAAATATCTTTATGAAGTATAAAGATAAATATTGCGTCATTAAACAATATTATTAAGGTAAAAATATTATATGAAAATGACTGGACCATATAATTAAACTTCCTTATTGACTCCCGAGCAAAATTAAGAACTAATAAATTGCAAAGACGTATTTTAATTTCTCCTACTATATTTAACGTAAGCAAGTTATATGACAGACCGAACAAACTCTAAACGCATGTGCAAACCACATGAAAAAATGCCCTTGATAAACCAAGCGAACAAAATTTAAAGTTATAGAAAATTTTTTACTTAGAAATTTTAAAAAACGTTCTTTGTCATTTCATTCAAATACTAAGATTAAAAATATATATATCCAAATTAATACAATGAAAATACACAATTCAAATCATTCAAATAATAATAATAATTATAATAATAAGTAATATACTTTAACTTACATAAATGAGAAAAAAAAATTCTTTTTCACGAGACACCTGAGTTAGAAAAACGTAAAAAAAATCACTACGAGATCAACAAACTCGTATAAATATAACGATAATGAATTCAAGCACAACCACAAATTAATAAAAATCACGAAGCTAAAAAACTAAGATAAGAAAAATATATCTTATAAAAACACGTCTTCTCAACTCAGATAACAGTTAGTGTCTGGGGAAATGGCATGGGAAAACGGCGTACTACGACAACGCTAGTCAAAATATAAATCAAAATAAAATATACATTCATATAAAATAATGTTTTTCATAAATTATACACTGGCATCTAAAATAAATGTGCAACAATAAATAATAAAACTTTCAAAATGTTTGCGGGGAAAAAAACCACAGCAATATGTATATTAACTTATTAAACAATTATAATTCCCCGTTACATTGAGAATTTAATATATTGAAGTTTTTTTTAATTGGCTCCTTTTTCTTACTGCATATTTTTTTTTGTTGTAATTTTTATACTTGGAGTTAAAAATACAATGCGTATAAAAAAATGTATGTGCAATTAAATACATTTGAATGTGTTTTCATCTTTTTGTAGCAAGTTTTTGCAAGATACACTAGTGAATGTGGTTCGACTGCCTTATTTGATTTGGTGTCCATTGGTTCTAATCTTCTGGTGTTAACTTAAAAATTTTTAATATACACAAAACAAATTCATACAATTTGATGAAGACAATAAATAAAATAACTATTGTTTGTATATATTATATGTTTCTTATAATAAATCTATAACTTATTGCAAGTAACATTTTTTGTTTGCTCTAATTTAATTTTTGAAAGTTCAATTACTAAACTTTTTTTTCTTGCTCCATTTCATGTTCCTTTTTCAAAATTTCTTTCTGCAATCGTACAAGTTCTAATTTACTAGCAGTCAACAAATAATTTCGAACCAAAAAAAACATTTTACAGCAAATAAGTTTGTATAAATATGTTTTGTTTATAATGCATACTGCAATTTAAAATATTTATACCGACCTTTGTGCAAAACTCAACTTATCTATTATGGCAGTGTTAAGTTATACTGCAATATATTCCAAATTTTATTTAAAATTAGGCACTGTAGAACGTTTAACTAGAGATATCTAGGGTTATTCGATGATATAATTGGATTAGTGTATTGTAGAACTGTACCTTAAAAATTTATAATTGTATTGAAATATATTTGATGTAACTAAATTGTTTATTTTTTTAAAACAAATATTCATTTTTTATAAGATAATGTTTATAAAACTGTCATAACAGTGAATATGTAATTACAGTTATACAAAGTAGATACTCTGGTCTATTGTATGATTTCAATTCCAGTAATAATGCTTTTACAACTAACTTGAAACTGTTTGGTTTTGCCATTCATTAAAATCTTTAATGATTTTAATGAATTACATAATCTTATACTGTCGTGAGCAAAAAAATCGGGACAGTGTCAAAATCGTTATGTCAATTTCCTTTATTTTTTATCGTTGTAATTTTGACGATATTTGATTAACTTTCAAACTCTACGTCAAATTATATATCATAGTTGCTAATTCAAAATTGAAAATGCCGCATCTTTCGAAAACTGATAAAGACAGACTTGTTACTAGTTTGAAAAATGGGAAATCATTTAGAAGTGTATCGGTTCAATTTAATATTGGTAAAAGTTCAGCCGCAAGAATATCTAAAAAAATGGAGGGAAGAGGGTAATTTAAATCGGAAAATAATTTCCAGACAACAAAATTTCGAATACGCAGGAAGACGAAACAGTTATTGAGATTAGGCACAACCCTATCAAAGCATTAAAGGAAGCTATAAGAACAACACAATTTCCTGTCTCGTCTTGTAACACAATGATTACAAGAGAATGAAATCTAAACTTGAGATATCCTACCCAACAGTCCTTATCTAAATCCCATTGAAAATGTCTGGGGATTAATGAGATAGAGCTTCTACCCAGTAAGAATTTTGGGAGATTGTTCAAAATGCTTGGCATCAAATATCTATAAATGTTGTACAAAATATTGTCGCTTCAATGTCTACAAGATTAGATGCAGTTAATAATAACGGTGGAATGACGAAATACTAATTATTTTAATGTAATAATTATTTTAATTTAATAAATAATCTGTCTCTATCGTTTTTAGTAATTTTTATTTACATTTATTTTAAAAATGTTTAATAAATGTCAATAAGACACACATTTTTGACAATTCCTGACTTACTATTATATTATGAGTAAAGATAGCCACTTAAATAGTCACAATTTAAACCCACGCAGAAACAGTGTCCCGTTTTTTTGCTCACGAGAGTACTTATGTTGACATAAATGTTGTAAATTCTTGATAGTTCATTTTATTTTTCATGTGGTGTTATAGTTTAATTTGATTTGCTGTTTACGCAGCTTTGTTCAATTTATAGTAATTTTAATATAACTGAAGATGTAATTCGATTATATATGTTCATATAACCTACAAATTCGACAGACTGTCAAATATATTTGGCCCGGAAACGAAGTTACAGTTCCATATTCATTTTGCTATTTACAGTATTTAATATGACGCCGAAGTACTGATTTGAATCATACAATGTTTATCGATGACGCAGGGATCATCTTTCCTGACGACGAGTGTAGTCGTTGTTTTACTTCAGAGAAAGAGATCGATATTGCTATAGAGTCTTGATTAAATTTTAGAAAACGAGTGGTCTAACGTCTTTGTATATGGAAATTTTTCTTGAAAAATACATCGATGGCCTTCATGAAGTACAATAAGGTAGTAAATTATATAGTTTCTCGCTTAGTTATTCTAATCACTGCTTTCACTGTTTCTAAACATTATTTTTTTCTTCCAATTTTTGTATTTGCTTTTAAAAAAATTAAGTGTCATAGGGAAACATGAATTTTATTTTATAATCACATTGTTTGGGTTTTCTTTAAGAGACCATTCGAGTTGTTTGTTACATTTGTGATGTAACAAAGCAAGTGATAAATAAACTCAAATAATCATTAGAAAAATGTCTAGACTTTTTAACTTTTTAACTTCTTAACTTATTTCATTCGTTCAAATTTTCGATTTTATTCTTTTTATCATAAGTTATTGAGCTTACGCTCCATAATTCTTTGTACTAATTATAAACAGCCTAAAGAAAAAGTTCGTATAATTATAGCTTGTCATTCTTTCGTAAGTACTAGTAATAAGGTGTATGAATTCAATATCCTGTAGTGTTTCTAAAGCCTTTTAATATCCTTTTGAAACATTATTAGAAGTTAGGTGAGTGCACTTGAGAAAGGGTGACTTTGCTTTACACTCGCAAGAATCGACATTGCTACAGAAGCCTTAATTATCAACAAATGTTCATAACGACCGCATTAAATCCGGTAATTGGAAAAATTAACCGGATTTCGAATGGGGTACTGAAGAAAATTATACTGATCTCTCATTTCTTTTTGGAAAGCGGGCGGTCTACTCCTTGCAACATGTGTTGCTCGCGTCCAATTAGGAGTCATAAATTGCACACAAACATGTTGAATACTTCATTTCCAAAGTTGTACTTAATTAAATGTGTATGGTGTTATATTTTTTAGTATAAATATGTCGGTAACAGAAGTTTACTATAAAATCTATGATATTCAATATTTGAATTTAAGGTTTGCTTTAAGTATTCTTGGTATGTTTAAAGTTTATGCATACGAGTGTACGTTAAATTTTTTTAGACGATTTTTGAGTCGATGTGGGCAATAAATATATTTATGATATATAAATATAATATCTGTTCAAAACGATACCCAAATTTTGATGGAAAATAAAACACGGACTTCCATATAGTATTTGATATTGTCAACTGATTCATTAAATGTGATTTTTGTATTGATTTTTGCGATACTGTTCAGAGTCTAGGTCATTGGTACTGGAATGTTTTCAATGTTGTTGTAATTTGAACTTTAATTCGACGATTTTCGCATTCGAAACTGCGCAAGTGTGCACCCGTGCTCTTGGTGGAAGATAATTTTTTTCTTTGCCAAATGCGGAAGTTTCTCCTTGATTTTTTCGTTCAAACGGTGCAATAACGTTGTATAATGGTCTCCATTTTATCGTTTGTCCATTTTCAAAGTAATCGATTTAGATGATTCTGCGTGCATCCCAAAATACACTGACCATCACCTTGTTCGCCAACTTCATTGTCTTTGCCTTCTTCGGAGTTGGATCGTCTCTAAAAACCCACTGTCTCGACCATTGCTTTGCTTCTGGAGTATAGTAGTGTATTCATGTTTCTTCCACAGTTATGTAGCGACATAGAAACTCCTCAGGATTGCTACGGAAAAGTGCAAAACCAGCCTCCGATTCGATCACATGACGCGGCACCCATCTTGTCGAGATTTTCTTCAAATCCAATTTTTCGGTTAAAATTAAAAACACTGTACCTTGTGATATGCCTGTGGCATCAACTATTTGGCGCACTTTGATTCGTCGATCACTCAAAACCATATCGTATATTTCGTCAATCATTTCGAAGGAAATCATTTCTACTGGACGTCCCGAACGATGTTCATCTTTTATGGATGTCTCATTTACCCAATTGTAAACAGTCACAAACACAGGAGCAGATGTCCCATGAACTTCATCCAACCCGGCTTTGATCTTTTTCAGTGTTAAACCTTTTAAATAAAAGTGTTTAGTCACCGCACGAAACCCATTTTTTTCTATTTTTCTAAATGAATCAATGTTTGTTGCTTTAATCGAGTATAAAAATGAACCCCCGTGATGGATTTAGTTGAAATTTTGACAGCAGTTTAATGACAAATGACGCCTACCAAATGCAAATTCTTGGCATATTACTAGCGCCATCTCTTGAATTTTCTAAGGAGTTATTGAACCACCTTCGTATCAAATTGGTTTCGCGAGATTTCATTCCATACACACATACATAGGATATGAGGCAATACATATTCCTGCATATTTTCACAGAAAGTTGTTTCAAGTGCAGTTATTTCTTCAAAACAATAATATTAAGAAGAGATTTCAAACGAGTCATTCTATTTCGCAAAAAAACTTGTTCTCAATTTAAATCTTAATGGTGGAATTTCATAATAACGCGAAATCTTAAATCATTACTTTGTATCCATTAGTTATTTAGTGTAATATGTAATTAACTAGTACAATATTTATCTCAAATATGGTATAGAAGAATAAGCTAGTAGAGAGAACTTAGAAAGGCAGCACAAATTGAGAACAGTTAGATAGAACACCTAGAAATGATGAAAGACACCAGTACCGCAAGCAAGATAATAGATGTTTGAACTGCAGTCACAATAAACAAACGACTCAAGAAAAGGTGGTACTAGGAAGCGCAAAAGGATCTAAATGAAAAAGTAATGTTCGAATAAATAAATCGAATAAAATAAACAATCGAAAATAGAGAATGACTAAAACCGGATTTTGGCCCTAAACGTCCTGCGAGTAGGCCCAACATGTTTAGTTGTTTACATATACATTTTCAATCGTATTCATTCGCTACTTACTGCCTTCTATCATTTCGAGTGAGTTATCTAATTGCATTCCGTATATGTTCAAATTCAAATAATTTTAATATCTATTAACAACAAGGACCTTGAGTACCGTGACTTTTTTTAATTTCAAATAATAAGGCTATTAGAAGTATTGCCTAAATTCATGATAACCTACTTTCACAAGATAACTATCACGATTAGGGTTATGAATAAAGGTACATTGCAAAAGCTTCCCGGATATAAAGCAAGCCATTTTTACGTGTAAATAGAATATAATATTATTTTATTATGTATTTTGAATTTATGTATATTAATATATATTTCGGGATACGCTATTATGGGGATACGTATCTGAAAATTATTACCAAAATATATCGTGTTCGTATATACAAAACCGTAGCTTCTAACCGACATGTTCGATTGTAAATGAACATTCGTACGTTTCATTTTTTGTTTAATACATCCCAGCGACAAGATTGTTCTAAATAGCAGTGGCACAACATCTACATTGCCACTTTACGGTTGTATACACGATTGCGATAAAAGTGAATTGCAGATTTAATCGCAACGTAGGCTCCATTGAAAGAAAAACAATGGATATTACTGCTCAATATAGATGGGCGTTCAATGGACCCGACCAACAACAAACGTCCTCCAACCGTAACTTCGAAACCTTCATTTTCCGCCCCTGTCAGAGATAACGGTCCGGATCGGAATTCGCGAGTATTCGTGACTCACTCAATTCTGTACGTCCGCCTACTGATAATAGATTGTATAGGTTTGAGGAAAATATATACACGTATACGTACGTATTATTTAGAAAGTAGAATAATTTGTTTATTGGTTATTAAAGTTTCGATTTTACACGGTAGTAGTAGTATTAAAATGAGAATATAAATTTGAACACTTCTATTTATAGGAGAACAATGTTGAATTGCAAATTCAGATTTCAGTCGTCCTTTTTGATTTCATAAAATTAATGCTCAAATAAAAATTTGTGAAAACGGGTATATATTAAAATACATTTATATTTTTAAGACAATTGCAGGAGTTGGAGAATTATATAGATAATTAATGCTAAAAATTGTGTTTAAAATTAACAGTGAATTCATGTGCTATATTTATGTATTATTTATTCACGTGTGAGCAATATAATATACTTTAACTGTACATATTTATATCGAGATTATAGAGCACAACGATTGCCATAGTTAATATTAATCGAAAGTATTAATTAACTTTCTAACAGGTTAGAAAATGACTTCATTTCATTACGTACCATAAACGCCCATACATATTGTTATGCATTTTGCGTCAATTAAGTATGAAAATTTAGAAAATTGTACATAATATACTTCAGGAATGTATCAGAAAAACTTGTTTATGTGACGTTTACATAATCCACAAAACTAGAACATATACTCATATATAGGTATATACTCATATATATATATATATATATATATATATATATATATATATATATATGTATATATATAAGGTAAACTTAATAAGTCGGCGATTAAAGGTCTGGTTTACTTCAAAGTATATATATTTAAAACAACCCTACATGTTTCGGCAATACGCCTTTGTCAAGAGAATACAAAATATAAATGACAGAATATAAATGTCAAATAATTAAGTTGTTATGGTTTAAATTATTCAAAGATACATTCCAATAATAATAATAAATCATGCCTTAGTATTCCAAAAAATAGATAGCAAGGTGTGAAAATATGTGTTGTTCGCTGCCAGAAGCTTGTGTCTCTTTCTGGGTATGAACCTGTGTGTTGGTTGCTGCTGGCAGCTTGCGTCTCTCTCTGGGTGTGTGATTTTGTATTTGTGTGACCGCGTAAGTGTATGGTTTTGTATGTTAGTGCGCTCGTGTGTGTGTTTAGTGACCGGTCGCGTAAATTTACGCGAATAAAAAATATAAAGATATTTTTTATTCCCTTGACAAAGGCATCATTGCCGAAATATGTAGGGTTGTTTTAAATATATATACTTTGAAGTAATGAACCAGACCTTTAATCGCCGACTTATTAAGTTTACCTTATCATACCAGGGTCACGAAAATATTATATTTATATATATATATATATATATATATATATATATATATATATATATTTATATATATATATATATATATTTATATATTTAGTGTTAATAAGAATTAAAATTTATTTCTTATTCATTTTATTGGCCGTGTGCATAATATTAAAATAATAAGCTTTTTTTGGTTTAGCGACCTTTATTGAAGCAATAGAATTAACTTTAACTTCCACATATTTTCAATTCGACAATAAATATTTCAAACAAATAGAAGGAGAATGGGGGCACCTATATCGAGCGTAGTAGGCCAATTAGTATTAGAACACATCGAAGAAAATGTTATTAAATCCCTAAAAATCAAACCAACTTTTTTCAAAAGATATGTCGATGACTGCATAATGATGTTACCAGAAAAGGAAATAAGTAATGTACAAAATAGCTTCAACAACTTCCATCCAAATTTAAACTTTAGCATTGAAATTGAAAAAAACAACGCCATAAACTACTTAGACTTAACACTAATAAAAACAAACAATAACATACAAACAAAATGGTACACTAAACCAATCACATCCGGCAGATACGTAAACTTTTATTCAAACCAACCCCAATCCCACAAAAAAAATGTTGTAACGGCGTTAGTGGACAGGGCTTTAAATCTCACCAATCCAGTTTTCAGACCAACAGTAGGGGAAACCCGGGCAAAGTGAATACCCCGTGCAAAGCGAATAGTGCCTACCACTTCCAAGTTGTTAGTTAGCCGGCAGACGCGATATCATAGCAGTAGTCGCCTGTTACCCCTTAGTGCGCAGCAAGTACTCCGACACGTGTTTACGTTGCACAGCGTCAGTGAGTGGACAAAGTGTGTTTTTGTGCGAAAAATATTAATTTACAGAGGTACTGTCTCGTTTATACCTAACTATTGTTATTTGTGTCATGTTCTTGGTTATGAACAAAATTTAATGCATGATTATGTAGCTTTAAAATGCGTATAGATGACAAGGTTAGATGAACTGGTTTTGAAATGATCTGGGATAACCTCCAAAAGGTACCCGACGGGCAAAGCGGATCGGGCAAAGTGGATACAGTATTCACTTTGCCCGGTCATTACGAGATATAATTTTATGGAATTATGTATTTTACTATGTTTTTTTTTGGTTGCAGATGGTTAATAGATATAAAAAAAAGACAGCGCAAGGTACTTGGAGTGAAGATGTCATGCGGACTGCAATAAATTTATGTAGGGCTGGCGAATCTATCAAAGGACCAGCCAAAAAATACGGACTTGCATATGCTACCCTATATAGACATGTCAAAAGTGGAATTGCTTCTCCACAGCTCGGTCGATTCCGTCCTATATTCACAGAGGATCAAGAAATTGACATGGTGACTTACCTAAAAGATATGGACGCAGTTTTTTTCGGCCTTACTCGGGATGAATTTATGAGTCTAGCATTTCAGTATGCACAACGAAACAATTTGAAATACCCTGAGAGCTGGAATAAAAATAAAAAAGCTGGAGAAGACTGGCTGCGAAGTTTTTTATCACGTCATACCAACTTGGCGCTAAGAACTCCAGAATCAACATCTGTGGCAAGAGTGAAAGGATTTAATCGCCACGAAGTAAGCAATTTTTATGAAAATCTTGAATCTGCCATTGAAAAAAATAAGATTGAAGCCTCCAGACTATACAATATGGACGAAACTGGAATATCTACGACTTCAAATAAGCCTCCAAAGGTTCTCTCCGTAAAAGGGAAAAAGCAAGTAGGCATGATTGCAAGTGCAGAACGCGGCCAATTGACCACTCTCATCGGTTGTTGTAATGCAGCTGGTAGTTTTCTTCCACCTTTTCTCATTTTTGCACGAAAGAAGATGCAACCAAGACTTCTTGATGGAAGTCCACCAGGGACTCAAGGAACGTGTACTCCTAATGGTTGGACATCAGGTGAAGTCTTCTTGAACTGGATGCATTTCTTCATAGAGCAAGTGAGGCCAACAGCGGACAAAAAGGTCCTATTACTATTAGACAACCATGAAAGCCACAAATACTATCCTGCACTTGAGTACGCTACCAAGAATAACGTTGTGATATTATCCTTAGCACCGCATACTACTCACAAAATGCAACCTATGGATGTTGCTATATACGGCCCCCTGAAAACGCATTTTGAAAGGGAGGTCAACATTTTTCAAAAATCTCACCCCGGCCGCATCATTAACCAGTACGACGTATCTAGATTAGTTGCACCAGCTTTTCTCAAAGCTGCCGTGGGTATCAATGCAGTGCATGGATTTGAACGACCTGGAATTTGGCCTTTTAACAAACACGCTTTTGGTGATGAGCATTTTGCACCAGCCGAGGTACTTGCAGGCACATCAAATTTGAACACTCAGACTGAAACTTTGTCCACACTGCAAAGAATGGATTTACCTGAGTCCGTTATTCCAGTGTCACCCTCAATTGAATCTCACGATCCACCCACACCACCTTCATTAGCAAATGCCACTCAACAATCTGATTCAGTCATAAACCTTATTCGCGAAGAAAATTCAGAGATTTTAGAATTCATTAATCCTTTACCTGTTTCGTCATCGGATAAAGTTCTAGGTTGGCCTCAATTTCCAAACGACGTTATCATTGAATACCGTCCTTGCACTCCTACGGAATCTGGAACTATAAAAGAAACTCTCGTCGCTTTATCCAACCCTGGAAGTCCTTCAATTTTAAGATCTAAAGATGATTTTACCTTTGAAGACCGCCCTTGCATTCTTATGGGATCTGAAATTCAAGGCAGTGATATTTCCGCCGCTTCACCCAAACCTGGATGTTCTAAAACCTACTATAGTCCTTCAGTTTTAAAACCTATTCCTCAGCCTGCTAAACCAACAACAACACGTAAACGGAAGTTACAAAGATCTACAATACTGACAAGTACTCCAGTGAAGGAAGAGCAGAGACAGAAATTTGAAAAAGCAAAAAAGACTGTCACGAAAACACTAGAAATCTCTGCTAAAAAAACGAAAAACACTGCAAAAAAAAATAGAAACAAGAAGATAATAAAGAAATTTAATGATATCTTGTGCATTTTCTGTGGTGAAATGTATATTGAAGAAAATGATCAGCCAACGGAAAACTGGATACAATGCAGTATTTGTACTAAGTGGTGTCATGAAGAGTGTTCAGCCTTCGAGGGTAGTGATAATTTTATTTGTGATAACTGCAGTCATTAGGCGTGTAACAGAAAAATGTTAATTCAAATATGTTCTTCCAATTTTCAATGTTTATTTTGTTTGTAAGTTTAATTTCATGCCAAATAATATTGTTATTCGCTTTGCCCTGGTACCATATCCACTTTAGCCAGGGTCCCGGGCAAAGTGGATAGTAAACCACTGTTGTAAACTTGGCTTATAACTAATAATTTAATTAATATTAATGGCAAATGTTATACTATTCTGAAAGTTTATTAAATAAAGACTGATTATCAATATTTTGTTCAATTTCTCTAGCAATGACTAAACAATAATAATCACAAACAGGTTAAGGTATTCACTTTGCCCGGGTTTCCCCTACTGAATAAAGTAAAAACTATTTTAACAGAAAACAATTATCCACCACAATTTATACAAAACATTATAAAACAGAGACTTAATAAAATATATAACAAAACTAAGTGCCAAAATATAAATAAAACAACCAATGAATTAACATATATCCCTACACCCTATATAACTGGATTATCCGAAAAATTAAACAATATAGTTAAACCATTTAATTTTAAAATAGCACATCAAAGCGGAAAAAATCTAAAATTCCTACACACAAAACTAAAAGACTCAACACCAACACTTAAACAATCACATACAATATATAACATACCCTGCAAAGACTGTGACAAAGTATACATAGGCCAAACAAAACAGTTACTACAAGAAAGATTAAAAGGACACAAATACGCAAAAAATTAGACAGTTTTAAAAAAACACCAGTTAACATTAAAACACAATTTTGATTTTGAAAATACAAAAATAATAACTAAGCAAAAAAATACAAAGGCTAGGGAGGTATTAGAAATTATTCACATTTTCAAAAATAACAAAACAATGAACGACCGAAACGAGATTGATGGACTTTCAAAACTGTATTATCCGCAACAAATTTTAAAAGCGAAATAATTTAAAAAAATTTCATTTCTATAACAAGACATTTAGTTACACTTAAGATTCCGAGATACGCTGTTCGGACCCTGTAGTGAAGGGTCGACATGTTTCCGACCATGCATATTGCACTGGGCATGTGTTTTAACACGAATTAATTGGTGAGTTTTGTATCCTTTAAATTTTAACTTTCTTTACTCTAATCATTATTTTAATTTTAATTCATTCATATAATGTAAATATAATTCTTACCTTTCGTTTGTAATTTTTTTTTAGTTCTAAAACACTTGAAAAGACTTAATTATATACAAAAAAGTCGAAACGTCGTTAGTTAAATAAATTTAATTTCAATAAAGGTCGCTAAACCAAAAAAAAGCTTATTATTTTAATATATATATATATATATATATATATATATATATTATAAGGGATAAACCTCCACTATATTGATGAGCTATTTCTAATATTATGATTATAAGTTTTTTTTTCTTTGTTCATTTTAACATATGCAAGAGATATTTTGATTTGTATGAATTTGTAATAGTTATCATGTTTATTAAAGGATTGGATATCTTATTATTAATATATTAGTTTTATAAATATCGATGGAGTGGAATCTTGGTATACAGGGTGTAACAAAATAAGTGTAAAACATTTCAGGGAGTGATTCCTCATCGAAAAAGAGATAGGGTCTTTCATATAGAGAAACTTCATTGGAGCATCCCTTGTTAAGATACAGCCCCTTAAAGTGGGTACATAAAATTTGTTTTACAATTTTTCTCACAAACACTAAAAATGTATTTTTTTGGTTTACCCCATGGTTTAAAAATTTATTTCCAATAAAAAACTAATTTATTAATAACAAAACATTAAACATGTAGAAATCATAGTAAATGTTCAATATGTCCACCTTCAGTCATTACACATGCGTCTAGACGTCGGCGCATTGAGCCACGTATTCGCTCAAATATTCCTGGAGTCTCTCTAAATACCCTGCACGCATCGATGATGCGGTTTCTTAAGTCCTCTGCATCGCGAACAGGAGTAGGATAAACCAAACTCTGCAAATGGCCCCAAGTAGAGAAATCGAGAGGATTGAGATCCGGGGATCGAGCGGGCCAATTCTGTGGTCCTCCTCGACCTATCCAATGATTTGGATATGTTTGAGTTAAATGCTGACGTGCTGCTTGACTAAAATGGGCGGGAGCCCCATCATGCATAAAAAACATATCCCTTCTGACGCCCAAAGGAACTTCCTCCAGCAGTACTGGGTGCACTTCTCTTAAAAATTGAGTGTATGCCTCACCATTTAATCGAGGAGGTAGAAAATGAGGGCCAATTAAATAATCCCCAATAACTCCGAGCCACACGTTAAGAGAAAACATTTCTTGATGGTTAGCTTGGACAATAGCGTGAGGGTTTTCATCAGCCCATATGTGGTTATTATGAAAATTAATCATCTTGTTCCGAGAACAAACAAAATAAGTGTAAAACATTTCAGTTGGTTATTCCTCATCGAAAAAGAGATAGGGTATTTCATATAGAGAAACTTCATTGGAGCATCCCTTGTTAAGATATAGCCCCTTAAAGTGGGTACATAAAATTTGTTTTACAATTTTTCTCACAAACACTAAAAATGTATTTTTTTGGTTTACCCCATGGTTGTAAGGGGTGGAAAACGCAACCACTAAAATTTATTTCCAATGTAACTTTTGTCTTTTTATTTGTTTACCATTAAAAAAATTATTTGCAATAGCTTGTTTCATTCTAAACAAAAAATGTCTCTTGAATTTTTTCCCAAAATTAATCAGTTCGCAGCAAAAAAATATTTTACCAACAACTACAGAGATACATCGTCATAAAACGAAAATGCGAAACTTATTTATCTAGTAAGCCGCTATTAGTGATATTGACAATTAAATTGGTATCACGCTGTCAGTTTGTAAATTTTTGTAGTTGAATTAATAATTGTGTGTCGTTGTTTTGTGCTTAATTTGTTAGATTAATAATTCACTTGTTATTAAAATGGCATGCACAAGTGAGGAAATGGCTGATATGCATTACGTTTACGGTCTGTCGCAGGGGAATGGGTTAGAAGCTTCTAGAAGATATGCTGAAATGTATCCTCAACGGCAGCTTCCTTCGCATAAAATATTTGCCCGACTTCATATGACGGTATTTCGAATTTTAAAGGAACAACTCTTATACCCTTACCATCTGCAACGAGTACAGGCACTGTTACCGCGAGATTTTCCGAACCGTCTTGAATTTTCCAATTGGATGCTGGAAATGATTAGAAGAAATCCTGACTTTCTGAAGACGATCGAATTCACAGACGAATGTACTTTTTCTCGGAACAAGATGATTAATTTTCATAATAACCACATATGGGCTGATGAAAACCCTCACGCTATTGTCCAAGCTAACCATCAAGAAATGTTTTCTCTTAACGTGTGGCTCGGAGTTATTGGGGATTATTTAATTGGCCCTCATTTTCTACCTCCTCGATTAAATGGTGAGGCATACACTCAATTTTTAAGAGAAGTGCACCCAGTACTGCTGGAGGAAGTTCCTTTGGGCGTCAGAAGGGATATGTTTTTTATGCATGATGGGGCTCCCGCCCATTTTAGTCAAGCAGCACGTCAGCATTTAACTCAAACATATCCAAATCATTGGATAGGTCGAGGAGGACCACAGAATTGGCCCGCTCGATCCCCGGATCTCAATCCTCTCGATTTCTCTACTTGGGGCCATTTGCAGAGTTTGGTTTATCCTACTCCTGTTCGCGATGTAGAGGACTTAAGAAACCGCATCATCGATGCGTGCAGGGTATTTAGAGAGACTCCAGGAATATTTGAGCGAATACGTGGCTCAATGCGCCGACGTCTAGACGCATGTGTAATGACTGAAGGTGGACATATTGAACATTTACTATGATTTCTACATGTTTAATGTTTTGTTATTAATAAATTAGTTTTTTATTGGAAATAAATTTTTAAACCATGGGGTAAACCAAAAAAATACATTTTTAGTGTTTGTGAGAAAAATTGTAAAACAAATTTTATGTACCCACTTTAAGGGGCTGTATCTTAACAAGGGATGCTCCAATGAAGTTTCTCTATATGAAAGACCCTATCTCTTTTTCGATGAGGAATCCCTCCCTGAAATATTTTACACTTATTTTGTTACACCCTGTATATATTTTTAGTTAATTATATCTTTTAAAATTGTACAATCGTGTAAATTATATTTAATCAATTTATATAAATTATTGTTAAATTTAACTTATGCAAGTGAGTAGTTTTAATATTCGTAATTAAATGTCATTTTAAAATTTGTATTTTAAAAGAGACTAACTGACTTGGATAAATATGACAATTTAAAAAAAGAGGATTATTCATTATTATTTTTTTTGACATGAGAAAAAAGATACGTAAAAATTTAGAAGCTGATTTGTTTATTTAAGAAATAGCAGTTATCTAATTTTGAATACCTGAAGAAGAACTCAGAAGACTGGATTACTGTTAATTTAAATAATAGGCTATATTTTGATATACATAGTGTATTTGGAAGAATTATATATGGTGTATTTTGAGATTGGAATATATCAACAGTTGGTCCGAGTGTGTCAATCTTCTCTATAAATAGTTACAATAAATCTATACGTGGATTGGAATATATCAGCAGTTGGTCCGAGTCTGGCAATCTTCTCTATAAATAGTTACAATAAATCTATGCGTGGATTGGAAATATATCAGCAGTTGTTCCGAGTGTGTCAAATTTCTCCATGCATAGTCATAATAAATCTATTCGTGTAAGTAATGAACTAAAAAATATTTATATCCAAGATATTTTCTTTTACGTGTCTAAAGATAAAGATGTACCTATTTCATTTAATATAGTTACTAATTGTCGATTCTTTGAATTCAAAACTCTTGCACAAGTTACTTCCTTTCTTCATAAATTATGTGTAACTGGAATATAAACATTTAAATTTGTTTATCTAATGATATTAGAAATAGCTACAATTGTAAATATATCACACCTGATCATACATAGTAAATAAATAGTTTATTTGTTCTAAAAAATTCTTTTATCTATTGAATTGGCAAGTTATAGTGAAACTTACCCTGAGTACGAGAACAAATTCATCTCTTTGACTAAGTTATTGCCGGAAGACATTTTATTGACCCATTTAGTAATCGCATTGTTGATGATAAGACTTGTGGTAAATATTCATTAAATATTCATTACAATATATATATATATATATATATATATATACATATATATATCCTGCACACTATTTTGCGTCCATACATTGCCTATTTTACATTACATCTTGGGGGTCTGAGACTATTTTACGTCCGTAAATCGGACATATGCTAGTTTTCTTGTAATTTAGTACCGCAAAAGTCGAGGAAATAAATTTAGTTTACAGTTTTTAATTGAAAAGTTATTAAACTTTTCAATTTCTTATTGTTATTTGCAATGCATTTTATATCTAAATTGTTAATATACATATAACGAAAAAATGGTGGACGCAGAATTGTGCGAAATACGTACAGAATTCGTATAATTAGTTCAGAAAAATTCCGATAGGGCTATTAGAAAGTATATATTAATAATTTTTTTTTACATATCCGATCATTTTGCTTCCATCAATTGACAACCTCGTATTTGTAACGCAGCTTAACTGGTAGGGAGTAACGATGTGTAGAGGTGGTATTAGTGTGCTTGATATAAAAATTAAATCTAATAAAAAGAAAGTCCGCAACTTGCAATGATCAGAACGGAATTTACTAGCTTTTTAATTATAATTAAAGAACTTGAAGAAATAAAGAATTTATTTTACTATACAAATATTTTCTGAATTAAAGATATTTGTTTCGAAAAAATTTTTTGAACACAATATTTAATATCTGGAGGTATGCTAACATAACTTTATTCCTGAATTAGTTTATAAGAATGCACTTTAAGCAGTGACCCTATTGTGGATAGTAATATCTATTATATTATTAATAACGAATAATTAAAGGTGGGGTTATTTAAAAAACTAAATTATTACCTACGTAACAATGTCCCCATCTCTACATATTTCTACGGGGTCTTTGGGGAATGATAGAATGTTGTTATATATGTATTAAAACGCAGTAGTTAATGAAACCCAGTTAGGAAGAATTCGGTGAAGCAATTTACAGAAGCAAGAATTATTTCTACAAATATTTAACGTGTATAATTATCAGAGAAAATAAATGTTGTGGCTACCTGTAATATTTGATACTGATACACATGCAACAACATTGTTAGAAATGAAGAAAACATTATCAACGTTTTGCCCTTCGTAGCGATAAAGTTGAAATTGGAATTAGTAAAACCATCGTAAACCGAATTTAAAAACACACAGGTACCATCCATTTGAAATTTATTTAGTTCAAGGACGCCGAACGATTTCCAAGGAAGGCTTCACCTCATTGCACGTTTACATGTTACTACATATTCTGGAGCGATGCATGTCGTTACCACAATAATGACATTGTTAACAAGCATAATGCTCATTACCGGTCAAACCAAAATCTACATTGGATGCGCTTCCAGACCATGTGGGGAACCAACGTTTGGTGTGACCTTTTCAATGGTTATTTAAATGGTCCTTATTTTTATGAGGAAACCCTAACCGGACAGCATTTTTAAAATTTTCTATAAAATGTATTGCCAGGTTTAATGGAAAATATTCCTCTTGTAAAACGAAGAACAGTGCTTTGGCAACAAGATGTTGTTCCACCTCACAATGCACGTATTGTGAACCATTATTTAAATATGGCTTACCCTAATGGTTGGATTGGCAACAGAATTTCTTATTCCTTGGTCTGCGCGTTCTCAGGATTTGCCACCTGTTGATTTATTCCTTTGGGGCTATTTAAAGGAAATTGTTTATTCTGGACGTTCTGTCAACTTAGATGATTTGAAATATAAAATTCACCAAGGTTGGGAAACAATAACCCGTGAAATGATAACTTCTGCATGAAACAGAGCGGTAATGCGCCGTGCGAAGGTTTGTGTGCAGACAGGTGGCGCACAATTCGAGCACCTGTTGTAAAATTATTTTCTTTAGAAAAAATATTGTAGTTGTTTTCTATCGAGCGATCAAGATAATTTGTAATCGAGTCAACCTTGAAACCGAAATTGTATGTCGTAAATAACGAGCGTTCAACTAAATTTTACCTCGAAGTTGCCCATGGAAATTATACGTATATCTTAGCTTTTTACTTAAGTTCTTAATATGAATTTTGTTGGTTATGAACTATTTGAATGACATGATAAATGTCAAAATAATAAAATTAAAATATTTAACTAAATGAGATACGTTTATTTGCAACAAACAAGTAACATTTTATAAAAATTGTTGAAAGTGGCCACCACCTTGTTCGAGACATTTCTAACATCTTCTTCTAATGAAGGAGAAAACGTTTTGTAGTAGCATATCGTCGATTTCGTTAATTATTTCAGCAATTCTGATCTGAAGGTCTGCAAGATCAGGTATCTGTACCCAAAAAATTGAGTTCTTTAAAAAGGCCACAGAAAAAAATCACAGGGGTTAACATCACAAGATCTTGTTGGAAATTCATGTTCGATGTTTAAACTTATCAACCGATTTTGATAAATTTCCGTAGCATATTAATTGTTTCACAAGCTGTGTGCACTCTAGCTCCGTATTGTTGAAAGTAACCCTGATTTATTTCTTCTTCATTAAGCTGTTCAATAAATGTCATAATAATTTCTTGTCGATACCTTTCTCCTTTAAAGAAAATACGGCCAATGATTTTCCTTCGACTAATCGCACACCATACACCAATTTTCTGTGGATGAACAACATAACAGTCATGCGGTTTCTTAGTATTCCACATCCTTATATTTTGTGAGTTAACATATCCATTCAAATAAAACCATGATTCATCTGAGAAAAATTTTGTCAAGAATGTCATTATCAAAATTATTTAAGAACCACTGACAAAATGTTGTTCTTCTAGGATAGTCAATTTCTTTGATTTCTTGATAATAGGCCATGCGATATGGAAATAAATGTAAGTCTTTTTTCAAAATTGTATGACAAGTGCCAATTGAAACACCCACTCGTGGAGAGAATACTCGTATGGATGTTCCTGGTGTATCATTCATAATTTGCGTTACATCGTCAACTAGCTCTTCCGTACATTTTTTCGCACGGCCACTGTCTTCTTTCCGTATAACACTCTCTGTTTCTCTGAAAACCTTAGTGCAATATTTAACTGTGTACCAAAAACTATCAAAATCAAAGACGAAGTTTGGAAACATATTTCTAAATTCCTCTAAGCATTCTTCAAGAAAATAGTGCCATTGTCCGTTAATATTACGTCCGTTCCAAAAATAAGATTCAACCATGAATGATTTGTGTTGAACAGTGAAAACCATTTTAAATCAATTTTAAATTACAAAGCAATTTCAAAAAGCTCCAACTAAGTATACATCAGAATAAATAGTCTGTCAAATTGACAACTGATGCAAATGTAAATAGTACAAGTTACGACAAACATTTTTATTGTCATGGACTACTAGAGGTAAAATTTATTTGAACGCTTTTTACATTCGTCCTCAGTTGCATAGTTTACATTAACTGTTGTTATTTTAGCTGTCAACTGACATTTTACTTGACGTTTGTAATGTAAGTGCAGTTCAAGTAAATACATACGATTTCGGATTCAAGGTTGACTCGATTACAAATTATCTTGATCGCTCGATATCATTTGTTAGCAAATAATGATTAAAACACCTACTGTTCAAATAACATTTCTCTATAATGACCATAGAAGTTTCTTGATAATTATTTCAAAAACAGCAAAAGTAATGAAAAAATTATTCAGACGAAATTCATTTGCATCTTTTTGGTTAATATAATGCTGCATTAAAAAATATAGGATTCCTTTAAAAAAAGTTGACGTTCAAATGACCTACAAGGCGATAACTAAATGCAAAAGTAACTACGTCATTCTATAGACTTTAGGAGGTAAAGTAACTTTCATTTCAAACATTAATTCGTAAATATACCGGGTGAGGAGTTGCAGTCTGTAAACTAAAATCAGGAACATAGGTATATACGATTTAAAAAGGAATTTTGTTGTTCATATGCTATGAAAGAAATAAATATATTTATATGTATTTTAACAGAGATGAATAGGTAGCAGTTTATAAATAGTTTCGTTTTCAATTTTTTTTGAATTGCGCAAAGACGATTCTCTTCACTTAAAACCGGGAATGTAAGACTCTACCCTAAAAGATAGGATATTTAACCGTTAATGGTTTTTGATTAAGTTTAAGTTTCATTTCAGCTTTAATCTGCATATAACGGTTATTTAAAATTTATTATCGATTATTCATGAATCATGATATTCTGTAGTAACGTATACAGTGTGGCCGCCATCCATAGCGCGATGCATGTATTAGTAACTACTGGTCGACTATAATGGGCGTGTCAACTTGAATTGCCACACCGACAGCGGGCGTATTATTAAGTTATACGTATAAATGTATTCGTAGGCAAAGCAAGTGAAAAGCAGTGTAGGAGGTATTTTGTTCCCGATATAAGTAAATCTTTGCAGTTGTTTGAAGCATCAGATAATCACTGATATCATCTCAGTGAAGTAACTCATCACAGGTTCATAAACAACAAAAAAAAACAAACATACATAAACAGAACTACTAGACTTTAACATAAAAAAACTTCTAAACGAAAATAATATTTAGTATTATAGTAGTATTACACTCTAAAAACTTAACAATAATAAAATACTTAAAAATAAAATATTTACTTCTTAAAACAGAATTGTAATTCAACATTGCAATAAACCTGCAATTAGCTAAAAGAAAATGTTATTCTTAAGCAATCATTAAATTCTAAATAAATTAATTAGTTAAGTGTTCAAATAAACCTCCTTCTTGACACGAACAGTAACCCAACCGATTATAAAAATTCCGACGCACATTTGTTAACATATTTGCTGTGACAGTATTAGTGACTCTAGATTTGTTGGACGTTCATCACCGTATCCGTAGATCGAATTATGTAAAAAGGGCCATAAAAAGAAATCGTTAGGGGCTAGATCAGCAGATCGCGCTGGCCATTTAATAGGACCCGAGTTACCGATCCATCTGTTTCCAAAAACCCCGTTTAAAAAGTTTGTTACATAACGGGTATTGTGCGCTGGGCAACCATCTTGCTGGAACCAAACTTCGTTAATATTGAACCGCTCTCGTACTGCGGGGATAATACTATTTTCAAGTAACTGTAGATATCTATTTCCGTTTAAATTACCGTCAATAAAAAAAGGCCCAATTATATGATCCCCAATTATACCTGCCCATACGTTTAGCTTCTCTGGATACTGCGTTCGCGTTGGTATATTCAAATGTAGATTTTTACGCGACCAGTAACGACAAACTGCGCGGTTATGATGTCCGTGTAGCCGAAATGTTTTTTCATCTGTGAACAATACGTTAAGAAAAAATTCATTTTCGTGATATTTATTTAGCATTCTTTCGCAAAATTGCATACGGCGATAATAATCATCGGGAAAAAGTACTTGTGAACTTGTAAATTTGTATGAACGATATTTATTAGTACGTAAAATCTTTTGAGCCGTTGTTTTACAGATACCTAATTCGCGGGAAATTTGTCGAAACGACATGGTGGGATTTACTTCGACTAAAGCACATACTCGAATTTCTATATCACTTATATTCTTATCCGGAACAACTTTATTTTTATTAGTTACTAAAGAAAATGTAGTTTCGAATCGATTAGTTGTCCTACGAATGGTGCTTGCATTGGGAATTTGACTTTCAGGGTAATTAGCTGCAAATAAAGCTCGAGTTACTTCCGCGGAATTACCACCGTAAAATTGTTTAATCATAAAGAGTTTTTGCTCCGGTGTATAATACTCCATTTTTTAAATGACCGTTACGTACACCAACAACGCGGTTTATTAAATATTGTGAGCGAGTAGTTCCCCTGACGATATAAACATTGCAACTAACACCGATATGCGAAGCGACAGCTAATGCGCTTGCGCGACTACACCGTAGAAATGTGAATTTATTGGCCAAATACGAGTGCATCATAGGGATATGCGAAATACTAGGCTCTCTTGTAATCTATTGGAACATTGCGTCTACTTCTTTACCGTTCTAACACACGGACACCTCTGTGTGTTTTGCTTACACTACAGGTTTCGCTATAGTGCAGACGCACGCGGCCACATGGTATATAGGTTCTTTAAACCGTATACCTTCCTATTTAGGTCTTTCCTTTGGTACGATGAAACGTAAATCAAATATCTGTTGTGTTAGCTGTGCTGTGTCGGATTTACCTTTATTTTTATTCATCAAATAGCCCTCCAAGGTATTTTTTTTATATTCTACAATATGATGATAACAGAATGCAAACAGAAGTTGCATGTGGTATTCTATTCGCAGTTTAATGCGGTCATACAGAAGATTGTTGTTAGCCTTAGATAATAATAGCAATGCTTACGCTTGAGGAAAAAAACTAAAAGAAAATTATACTATAAGGGACGTTCTCTGCATGGTATTTACAGTATGTATAATTTTGCAAAACAACCTTCTCTATGCATTTTACACCGCGTTATTAACAATGTTTAGAAATTTAGTTACGTTTCACCTCAACAGTACAAAAGGCATAGAAATAATAGTTTAAATAATTTAAATGAAAAGTCTTTTAAAAAAGTCATTACTCATTTGTGCTTTTATAGTTGAAATTCCCAACCAAACCGGTAAACAAATTGCACAATCTAAAATTTCTGACAGAGGTATATGCAATGTTTTGAAAAGATACAAAATTTAAAAAAAAACAGGAAATATTTCTCGAATGGAATTTTGCCACATAATGAGAGAAAAATGCAAGTCTTATTAAAAATATTATATTTACTGATGAGTTCCCATTTTCTTTGCACGAGCACCATACGTATGTATATTGATTGCTAATTGATACTGATGCGAATCAAACAACATTTTCCGCTTATAGCGTAGCGATACGTATCAAGCGTATGTTTTTATTTAAGGCTCTACTTCCTGTATATAGAAAATAAATATACAGGAGAGAGCATATTGATTCCAATGTAAATCATATTTATTCTAAGATTGAAATTGGCTAACTTAAACTATTATTCCAAGTAATTTTTATTCTTTGAGACTAGTCATATTAACAAATGGTAGTTTCATTGCATGTCTTGGTCATTCTTTTTATAATTCCATCTTTAAGAGTTATGATTGTTTTTTCTTCCTTCCGATTATCTGCAAGGATATGTCTTGCAGTGTTATGATACTACTCAATAGATAAAATGCCTGTCTGGCGTTCTGAACAAAGTTTGTCATGTCAATACTTTCCGAAAATATTTTATTACGTTGTTGTCGTATGTAATGTGGTGTGTAATTTAAATTGAAATTATGTAGATTGGGACTGTGATTTCACAGTACCTTGATAGCTTAGTGGTTAAAGCAATGGTAGGTACGCCAAGCCATGGGCGCGGGTTCAAATCCTGCTTAAGGGCGAATTTGTTCTATTAAAAAATTCGATTAATTAGCGCCGTAAAATGTAGAAAACAATATTTACATACTTATTTACTTTATGTAGCGTGTCCATGGCGTGTCTAATAGGATAGATACCTGGTTTTTAATTGTTTGTATGGAATTCTTTACATATAATTTGTTTTTCTTTAAATTTGTGGTGGTACTGACAAATACCGAGAGAACAATGTAATTCGTCGCTAAACAGAATTATTGATGAAAGAGGAAGCTCGAGGGCCCGAGCCGAATAAAGAAAAATAATTTTCTCGTTACTACGTGAACATTGGACCGGGATTTTTTGTATGAAAGCATTACTCCCATATACCTATCACCCCTTTTTTGTTTGTCACTATACACAACTAGTATTGTATAGAGCAATATATGATTCTGTACCTGATTTTCCCGATTTTTATGCCCTATTAATTTAATAATAAGGGCATACATACTAATTATAATGATTAAATATTTACTGAATCAAAATTAATAATTAATGTTTATAAATATTCATATGAATTCATTTATTGTGTATATCGCATATTAATCATAGTTATGTTTTGAAATGTGATATATTTTCTAAGTTACGTAAAGTTCCATAAATATACGTTGCGTGTGTATTTTTTTAATGTTATTCTGGACAAAAATTGTCTGTTTTTCCTTTCTCAAGTGCTTATTGAAAATACATACCTTCTTCAGCTCGGTGTCAGTTGTGAAAATAAGCATTTGAACCTTAAAAAGATGACAGAGAGCGGCGCTCTGAAGCTTTACCAGTGTAAAGATTTGAGATTCAAGATCCATTATGTTTCCCTAAGGGGCGACATGCCGCAGATAGAAGAATTTATCGTATTTGAAGGTTCGTTCCATATTAAATTAAAAAAAATATATAAGAATTCACAATGCATATATCAAAGCGGAAAGTATATTGTCCCTCGAAAAAGGAATTTTTTTATTTTGTATATGAAAACCATTATACAGATTTTTGTGTTTTCGCTTAAAATGCTATATTTTCTATACCATGTATAAAATGATTTAGTTTTTTATTTTATTTTGGTTCATCATTGAAGTCAGTATAGAAGTCTTTTAATTGATAGAAATATTTACCCTTAAAATGGCATGTTTCTTGTTTGGTAATTTCACATATCACAAAATGTGTTCATTGGTATTTTTAAAGCACATACGTGTTTATTTTAAAAAATGAAATTTATAATCGATGGGTATTGCGTCATAATAATATTTAAGAGTGCTCATGTGAAATTTCTTATTTTATTTTATACTGTTTTGAATTTTGCCAGTTGGATTATTCAGAGCAGTATATATATATTGCTACGAACAAAAATTACAAAATCAAGAAAACAACTAGTGAGAGTAACCAAATTTATTTAATAACTTTTGGTCATTTAATTGATGATTAGAATGATCAATGAATGCCACATATCTCAGTCAAGCATAAGGAAGTTAGTTGGAAACTCTCAAAAAGATATTGCATCTTCGTGAAAGTTCAGATCTATTATTGCAGTATCGCAGTCGTTTTTGTGATATAATATCAACAAGATTTAGGGATTAAGAAAATTGCGTTCTGATTTTACTATTACAAAATTTTAGAGATTTTGATTGAAAGTATGATTTAAGTTAGCGAGGTCATTTTTCAAATACCCTTAGTTATCAAATCCCAGTAACAACGTTCTGCAAGGAAAGAAGTAAGTGATAGTCGGAAAAAGCAATGTTAGAAGACCTTGTGAAGAACTTGTCATTCCAATTGGTCATGTCTTGCGCTGTCGTATTTCATGTCGACATTACTCTCTTGAAGAATTACACCTTTCCGAGTGATCAGTGTTGGTTTCTTTTGTCTTAAAACTTGATGAATTCACTCCATTTGTTGACGGCAAGCCTTATCTGTGTTGGGGTATCTCAAAACGAATTATTTATTTACAATTTCCACATTTACATCATTTTTTTTTCTTTTGTCTAATCTTTGGGACCGCCTCTTAAAATTTATGTAGTGTACCCATTTCTTATCTCTGGTCATAATTTATTTTAAAAACGGGAAATGGTTTTGACGTAACAAGAGAGAATTGCGACAACTCTTCGATCTTAGTTGTCTTTGGTTAATTCGTGTGGGACCCATTTTCAAACTTCTTGCACCTTGCTAAGAGATCGCAATTGGTTGCAAATGCTTTTTTACGAACAAGCTCTTGATGCGTTGCTTGGGGATTTTGACCAAAAGGGCTTGCAGCGCTTCGTGTTGAAAATTTGATTAATGGCTATGATTGTAAATCTTTTTCACGGCATATGTTGCTTTTATTTTCAACAAGAATGTCATTTCCTTGTTAACGGTTTTGATATGACAAGAGGGAATTGCAAATGGAAACTCTTCGACCTCAGCTGTCTTCGAGTAATTCGCGGCAAACTAATTTTACAAGATTTTGCACCTTATGAAGCAACTGGTTGCATTTTTTTATGAACAAACTTTTGTTTCAACCGAGGTAGCGGTGCTTCTTGATTAAAATTGGACACATGGCCATGCTATCAAAGTTTAAAAGACTAAACAAAAAAACTATAGCCTTTAGGCATTTTCTGTTTATAGAAGATATTTTTAGGTTATGTTGGTGAGATGGTCACGAAACAGCTTTACCAACGCATGCCACAAAAAACGGCATTAATTACATTGGTCAATACAGTTTGGTTTTCTTATACACCAATATGTCAAGTTTATGTCTTTTGTCATGCTGATTCTGAATCAGATTTAAAATTTTCTCAATCACGTTAGGATTTTGAGATATTTTCTTAATAAGTTTTTCAAAAAACGCAACAAATTTTACAAAATTTCAAAGTTGATTTTATATAAGAAGGATACTACTAAAAATATTCTGTCGAACATTCAGTGGACATGTCTAAACATGTCCTTGCATGTCTCCTACGTCAGATCACTTAAACCACGCCCATTTTGTCATGGAAGCAATCAAATTAAGAATTGGTAGATATCTGGCTGTGTGGGTATATAAAGAACTACATACGGATCTTTCGATTCAATGTAAGTCGGTTTGTGACAGCTGAAAGTCTTTTTATTTGATAATGTCGTGTGCGTGCATAAATAATCCAAACAGTTTTTGTTATGTACCTATGCAGGGAATTCACTACTCATCAGCGTAAGCGAAATATAGAAAAGTTATATTTCATTATTTTGGCTTAACTATTGAACGTCAAGCTCGCAGCATTTGTTGGGCACGCTGTGCTATTGCTCTGAGAGTCTGGTCAAACAGTAAGAAAAGCGCTATGCTATTTGCAAGACCTATGATTTGACGTGAGCAAACGGACCATTCGACTGATTGCTATTTTTGCTGCACGAAAACTTTGGGTTTTCCAACAAAAAAAAGAAAAGTATTAGTTATGGTAGTTTGCCCTCTGCTACTGATCTAGTACCACATTCGGCGAAGCAACATGGCGAAAGGTTTCATCAAAACATTTCTATTATTGAAAAACGTTATCAGAGCAAGTGGAACAGTGAAATGCTTGCTGATTAACAGTGATATCAGAAAGTGCCGAAGAACAGTATATAGTATTTGTACGATAACAGATTGGTCACGTCAGCAACGCGTGCCACAAAACGTTGACAAATCTATTGTTTACAAAAATACATAGTTTATGCTAATTAATAACGTATTAGCACTTTTATTTTGCAAAATTAATAAATATAATGTCAGTGTTTTAGAATAAAAGACGGAAGGAATTTAAATAGTTTATTACAGTCAATATTAATAATTATGATATAATGTACATACGTTAAATTAAACAATAGAATATAATGGTTTTATATTTTTTAATTTTTATCATATTACACTCATGAGTTTCTCTTAGGCACAGGTAATAATTGATGCTGTATTCGAAGTAGACTAGTAATGTGTCTCTAAAGCATATAAGTATGGTGTAATATAAAGTCAAATAGACATTAAAATCAAAACACTACTATATTGGCTCTTAATTTCACAAATATTTTCACTGGAATAAAAGAAAAAAGATAAATCTATGATAAAAAGGTAAAAGTGCAATCGTAACTTCTAAAATCTAAAACCACCATTCGTATAATACAAAGGTATTTTTAATAATATTAAATATTATTAATAATTGTGCTAGCCTTTTTCACCTTTTTCATCTACGTGTACAACTATGTGTCTAGAGAACAAAAGTCAATGATATATTGCCCGTGTCAATACTTTTTAAATGGTTAATACCTTTTGGCACCCGCTTGTTTTGCTTTTACAGATTTAATATTCTCATGTTGCCATGATTTTTGAAAGCTTCCATCTTGAAAAACCCATGTTTCATCAAGAAAAACAAATTGGAATTTATTTTCATTTTTAGAACGCATATATTGGTCGCAAAAACGTTATTGGTTTCTAAGCAATATGAGGCAATTCCATTAATGTTCGTTTAGGGTCGTCTTTCTTAAAATGGAAACCAATATTATGTGAAGAATACAAAAAATAAAATGAGCAATAGTAATATGCAGAGAGCGGACTCCAGCGATTGATGATTCATAGCCCATAGGCGCGATTCCTAGCCCGTAGCCCTTGTATTCGCAATAGGTTTGTTTCTGTAAGCGATCCGTGAGTTTCGAACAATTTGATACGTATGGCTAGCTTCATAAGTGGCACATACCTACATGTGCAGTTAATATGTATCTGTCAATGCACAACAGAGCGAATGTAATAAACGGTTTGTTAACCGACAGCAACTACTGCTGAAACAAAAGTAATGCTGACAAGCGAATTGCTTATCGAATTTTGAATAAAAGTAATTTACAAAGAATAAAACTCAAAATGTATTGTATGTATGTATGTATTTTCTGTGAAATATTGAAAGTGTAAAACATTACTATGAACAACTAAAATTTGGTCAAGGTGTTTCTGTGTTAAATTAGTTCTTTTAGATGTTAAAACGTCTTTAAAAATAGAAAGTGTCCGTTCCATATCACAACTGGTAATGGGTGCGTGATTAAAATGTTGAAAAACTGCACTATATTTCGAATGTATAGATTTTTCAATCGGCTCTGTGCATAATTGATATAATATATTCAAATCTGGATTTTTGCTAAATATGACATCAACTTCTTGTCTCAGCTTGTTTCCAAATTCAGAAGGCATATTTTCGGTCGATAATGGTTTTTAAGTTAATTATCGCCTCTTTTAGGTTAATATCTTGATTTTGCATGTAAGCAATCGTATCTGTAACACACTGGAAATTAGCTTTCGTAAAGTTTAGCTGGTTTTCTAATCAGATGTTTACTATTAGAAATGCTTTGCGTATCATCTTGAAGTCAAAAAATTAAATTTTTTAATTCATCCAGGTGTTGCGAATATAAAAATGCTGCTTCCAGCTAATGAAAATAAAGAGGAATACTAAGAACAGAAAAAAAAAACTCCTTCAAAAATAAGGTAGTAAATAAAACTTAATATTTATAAAAATTATAGGATAAAAATACAAAGTTGTAGCCAAATAACACTGAAAGAAACGAAACCAGAAACAATCCCTTATAGAAGAGAATAGAAAATATACTATCTCAAGAACAATAAATACGTATGTATAACAGCATGAAAACACGAGAATACATTTTGGAAATTAGCGGATATAATTTTTAAGCGATTATTAGAACGAAGTCTAACGAAATCATATATAAATGTTTATTCTGTCTTCCACGCCACTGTAAAATAAAATTTATGAATGATTAGACACAATAACGACGGAAATAATAATATCTGCTCGAAGAATGCAATCGAGCAAGCAAATAATGGGGCTGTTATAATATGTATACTATACGTGAGTCCGCTTCAGTCCGTTCTCTGGTAATATGTAACGGCGACTGACAGATGATACGTGAATATCATATGATGATCATACATGACAACATTGCGCGGAATAGGTAACAGTGAAAATACAAATTTTATAAAATGTCGGAGAAATTATATGTACTGAATTTCTTAGGTTTGTGTACATGATATTACTAGATATGACTGATCTGTTATTGTAAAAATACTACAAAAGAAAAGTTTTCAAAATTATTGTTTTATTCAAAACCTGATGCGTCAGAATAAATTTATTGTTATTAGGAACTATTCTCAGAATTATAAAAGAAACGAAAATTGCACATAGCTTCTAAAGAAAAATTTTAAAAAATTAAAATTTGTTAACCAGCGTTTTTACTAGACCTGATATTGTCAAAAATATTTACTAAAAATCTAATTGTCAGTCAATACATTTTATAATTTTGGTGTGAATTTTCATGTTTTTTTGTCGCATGAGAATGTTTTTGTTTAGTGAGTGAATACACAAAATATTAATTTTCCTTTCACATGAATTTGGAAAACTGAATACAAAATATTTTTAATTTATTATATTTCCTATATGCTATAGATTTAAAAAAGGTATATAATCCCTTACCACAATTATTAATCGTATCCTAAATACGTATTTCTAACTAAGTTGTCATCATCAGTAGGTAAAACCACTAATCAAGGTGTCGCACATGGGGCACAGTAAAGCTAGCACAACTGATCACGCAACAACTTTACACGGCGTCCACATATACGCTGTGAGCTCTACTGTGCCCCATGTGCGACACCTTGATTAGTGGTTTTACCTACTGATGATGACAATTTAGTTGTCGAAATACGTATTTAGGATACGATTAATAATTGTGGTAACGAGTTATATACCTTTTTTAAGTTTTTACTTAACCACAGTCTCCAAAGGAAGACTAATGCTATAGATTCGTTTCTATATTTACCATTTTCAATAAAAGAAAAAATAATTATTAGTTTTCTTCATGTAACGATCATCCACAATTTTGTTTTTGTAGTGTGTATTTAATGAGCGTAAGTAAACATTATCACAGAAATAATGATCTTTTCCCCTACCCATTTTTCGTGCGTTCGCATCAAAATCTATTATTGTACGACGTGCGAACGAATTTAAACGCTCTCTTTAAACGAACGGTAAAAACCGACTTCCTGTCCAATTTGTAGCTACCGGGCAACGACAATTACGCTAGCCGAGCGCATGTCGGTGTCTCTTAAATTCGTAAATATAACGTTTAGGACTCTGCGTAAAAATAGAGATTTGAGGGTATTGCATACTTGGTTGTTTCATTGGTGAATACGTTGAGACAATAATTTCGATCATCTGTCAGTAACAGACACTCGACAGGCTCAGTTCTAAATACATTCATACACGTTTAGGTTGTGGTGTGAGAAGAACAATGACATTTCGATTATATACGCTCTCATTTTATTCGATGATTAGAATTTTTCTTGTGATTTGTGTGACTTTCGTGTTCAGTTTCTATACATAACAAAAACTATATTAGAATTATGACAACAAAGAAAATGGAAAATACAGAAAGGTACCTAGACTGTCTGTGTTTTTATATTAAATGATGTTAGAACGTGTGTGTTGAATCTCATATCGTCATTTTTCTGAATTATAATTACTGTTTAATTTACATTATGTAATACTTTAGACGGAACTAATATTGAATTTGATATAAAATGCGTTTTTGTTATTTTTTTGGTAATTTCAACTTTGAAAATAAGTTTGTATCAATATTAAGTGTCTGAAAGAGATCGCTGACCGAAACACTATGTAAAAGAAAATACTGAAGAATAAAATATTAATGCATTAATTTAGTTCTCTTTTCATCTAAAAATTCACTCTTGCACTTACAAAAGCCATCACGATTAATAATTAATGTTTTCGTTATCATTAGTTGAACCTATTAGTCCCGTTGCATATCACTTCATTCGTATATATTTTTTCTTTATCTAGTTATAAGTCATATTTATTAAATCTTTAATTAAATATTTCAATTATTAATTTAATTTGACGCCAAATTTTTGCATTAATTCGAAATGATGTTGATGGAAGATTGAACAACTAAGGATTTAGAGAAAACCAAATTATTGTTAGTAATAGTAATAGTTATTCTGTAAATCTAAAAACAATAATAAAATATAATCATATTGATTTTTTTTCGGTACCTGTGTTTAATATATGAAAGCACCCCCTATTTACAGTAATTGTGTAATAATTCTCCGAGAGGATATACTTTCTCTGAATGGAGCCATAAAACCTCGAAAGCAGATAACAATTTTATATAAAATGTAATTTTATGCGATACTACAGTGCCATTCTTATATTGTGAATAGTTTCAAGTGTCATCGCTTGAAATATCTTAAGTTTTTAGCGATAATAATTTAAGTTAAACTAGTGTGAATAATGAAAACCAATTGCTGTAGAAAGACGACCTGTTATTTTTGTATTGTATGAGGAAAGTTATGCCAGTTGGTAAATTTGTGAAAGACTGAATATTTTGAAAACTACAGTTACTAATACTATTCGTCAACATCAAGAAACCGGGTGTGTTGAATGCCTTGCACAACCATCATGAATTCCCATGTACGATAAAATACCCATTACAAGTAAGGATAATTTACATGGACGAGTAGCTATGCGCAAACTATTTTTGCGATGGGGAAATCGACAAAAAAGGTTAGAATCGAGATACCTTCAGAAGATTCCGAATCCAAAAAATGCTCCGCGACTGCATTGTAACTATGCAGTATGTAGGCGGTTGTTTTTCATTCACAGAACTATAAAATTTAAAAAAATACAGAATAATGTGCAAGGAAAATTATTGAGCGATTTTAAAAAATTCTGCAACTCCATCTGGTTTACTTTTAATTAGGTAAAATTTCATATACAAAAGCACACTGCCAAATTATGCATTTTGCAAATTATGACTTAGCCGCCTCAAAGCCTCGATTTCCATTCTAACGAAGTGTGGTGGAACGAACTCGATAGGGGGTGCTAATACTAGAATAGAATAGAATAGAATACTCTGGAGCAACATACCGCACGAAATATTCCAAAATTTAAATAAAATAATGTGCCATAATATATCTTGTTCAGGCTGTTCTTAATTCTAAAGGATTTACGAGGGTAGCACCGATTATTTCTGCAAACTAATATTTCTATTGAATTAAAGGAATCGAACATGCTATGAAACAAATGTTTATTTTTTGATAGTTCGAATTTAGTTTTGATAACTGCAAGTTATTTTGCAGGCTAATTTCAAACCGAGGGGTCTGAAGTAAAAATGCATTTAACGAGAGGAAATTTTAGAGACATGATTTACATGAAAGTTCTTTAACTCCAAAACAAAGTATTTTCAAGACTTCGTGCTGCATTTGATCAAACTCCTTCTCAGAAGAGTGTCTACAACTGGTATAACGAATTTAAATTTCAAAGGGTTTCACTTAGTGACGATTTTCGCGAAGGAAGGCTAAACTCAGCCGTTACTGAAACAAATGTAGACGCCGTACGAAGAATGATTCAAGACGACAGTCGAGGTACGTATAGAATTATTAGGAGCGCCTTGGGTATTAGCATGGTTGCAATAAACAAGATTTTTTGTAGTAATTTGGGTGTGAGGAAAGTCTGTTGTCGTTGGATATCTCATAATTTAACACAAGAACAAAAACAATACCGAGTGGAATGGTGTAAAAAAACGCTTAAGAAATATGATGCGGGTAGGTCTAAAGCAGTTTACAACATCATTACTGGTGATGAAAGCTAGATATATGCATGGCTCAATGGGTGTTTCCAACAGAAGTTAATCCAGTCAAAGTGAAAAAATCTCGAAGTGTTGGAAAGAAAATGGTAGCGTTTCTTCTCAAAATCAGCACCTATCACAACAGTTGTATTTCAAAATAAACGTACGGTTACCGCAGAATAGTACACAGCAGTATGTCTGCCAGACGTAGTTCAAAAGGCTCGTTTACGACGCTCTAAATCGGAGATTGTTCTTCATCACGACAATGCTTCAAGTCACACTGCGCGTCATACAGATTTTTGAGAGCTTCCGGATAAAATTACTAGATCATCCGCCATATAGTCCGGACCTGATACCTTCAGATTTCTTTCTACTAGGTGGCGCAAAATTAATCACCCTGTCGGAAGATGTTATAACTTTTGCAAATGGCGTCGTACGTCAATCATATTTGACATTTATGAACTAGACAGCTGCAGAATACAAACAAACAAACAATGGAGCGCTATACTCCGCAAGAGCGTGGAATAATTGTGTCGATTTTTTTTACCAATAACTAATCGGTCGGTGGTGTTAGCACAGCGTGAATTCCGTCGTCGATTTCCTAATCGTGTCGCGCCAACTGGACAAACATTACGCCGCTTAGCTGCTCGACTCGAACAGACTGGAACCACAAGAGATCTTCCAGGGCGTGGCCGCCACCGGGCTGGTCGTTTTGTCGAGAATATCGCGGCTGTGGCTGCTGATGTTGCTGAGAACGAAGAAACATCAACCAGACGACGTGCCACGCAATTGGGCGTCAGCAGACGGACCCTACAGCGAATTTTAGTGAAAGACTTACACATGTTCCCATACAAAGTGAGCGACGAGGCGCATTTTCATTTAAGCGGCTACGTCAATAAGCAAAATCTTCGTTTCTGGGACACTGAAAATCCGCGTGTGATGCACGAAAAGCCGTTACATCCACTCAAGGCTACTGTGTGGTGCGATGTTCACGCGGGAGGAGTGATTGGACCGTATTTTTTTGAGGACGCCATCGGCAATACGGTTACTGTTAATGGCGAACGCTACAGGGCCATGATAAACGACTTCTTACTGCCAGAATTGAATGAGCGGGGCTTGGTGAACATGTGGTTTCAACAAGACGGTGCTACCGCACACACAGCAGGAGCCACAATGGATATTGTGAAGGAAGCATTTCCTAATCGCGTAATCTCCCGTTTTGGCGATTTGGCATGGCCAGCAAGATCGCCCGATTTAACCATCCCAGACTTCTTTCTGTGGGGCTTCTTGAAGTCGCGGGTTTATGCCAACAAGCCTCAGACAATCGCAGCCCTTAAGGAGAATATTCGACAGGAATGCGAAAAGTTATCACCAGAAGTCGTGCGGAAAGTTATGGAAGATGCGATAAAACGGGCACAAATGTGTATCAATAGTGGCGGCAGCCACTTGGCGGATATCATATTTTCCAATTAACAGAAAAAATTGAAAAGGTCCAAATAAAGATTTTCACCACTCAAAAATTTTTTTTTTAATTTACTAAAAAAGTTATTCAAAAACAAAATTGGATGATTAATTTTGCGCCACCTTGTATTTCAAAGGCTAAAGGAGAAAAGCGTAGTTTACGATCTGCAAGCCCAGAAGTTGTAGTGGAGAGCTTCAAAAACCTTATATCTGAAGTGACTCAAGAAGAGTAGAATTTATGATAACTGGTTTTATCGAATGTCTAAATGCATTGAGTTTAAGGGCGAATATTTTGAAAAACAATAATAAAAATAATTTTTTGTTTTATTAATTTGCAGAAATAATCGGTGCTACCCTCGTATCCGTGAAAGACGGGTGTTATTAATGGAAGCTCATTAACTATTTCATTATTCATTTAGAATAAATATTCTCACGGGGAGAATTATTACTATAATTTTTCTTCTTCTATTATGTTTGATTTTTTTGCAATTTTTCTCTTTAGCCAAATTTTCGTGAACTATAGTTTTAATTTTAATAGAAAGTCTACAAACATCTATCATTTAGTCGTTCACTCTAATTTTAAATTACTTAATAAAAAATGTTTTGGCAGCCCTACAATTTCCTGATCAAGTATGATATATTAACTACTAGTATTCTGCCGATGTAATAAGATTTTATATAGCCCTTTTTCCATATTTAAAGCGTCATGGCGTCATTTTCTGTATTGTGTTTCTTGTTGTTACTAACATTTTGCAATTATCTGTTTTCGTGTTTCCCCATAAATTGATGAGAACATATACCATAGACACTCATGCTGTCCGTGTTGTTAATCGAATTCCAAATGGATTATTTACTAATTCCCGTACTTGATACGTTCTTTTAGTGTCGCCCTGTTTTTATCTGCTGCCTCTGGCATACAGTTTTTTCTTAGTGGTCGTATTCGCTTGATTTAATAGCACATATGCTTTAGCCGTTGTAGTTTATTCCCTAGTAGTAATAAAAATATTAGCAATAGCTTTATTGAGTGACAAGTTTTCGCACACTTACAGGGCAAAAGTATTAAATTAAGGAAAATTATAAATAATAAAATATTTGAAGTATGTACATTCACAAGTCATGAATTAGAATACACTTATAGCATGATAAATAATGCAACAGTATATCTTGCCATAAAATTAAGATTACATATCAACAAAAGCGGTTGTGCTTAAAAGCTTATACTTTTATTGATTTTTGTTGTTCTAACCTGATGAAATTATTAATTAACTCCAAACAGAGACCGTAACAAAAGGTGTAAAACGCCTTACATTCAATTAAAAAAAACAAAAAAAAAGAAAAAAATTGTCATATCATGTATTGTTTTATGAAAAGACACGGATATCAAAGGCTGTTTATAATTTACATTTATTTCACCCTGAAGAGCAAATTTAGTGTTTTACATCTTTTGCAACATCCCTGTATGCTGTCATTAGTTGGTTTTCAATTTGATCGTGTCGTTAGTTACGATTTGAACGCCTTTACTTTCGCTCAACATTATATGCTTTGTTTTAACATACCGTATGAACGCCCGGGAGTGATTGATCTACCACAATGTAGTAAGACGAAGACGAATAGCGAGTTTATGTGGTTAGGGTTGAGAGAGTATATTCAGTCTGTTCTACTGTCTAACTGTACGGGCGTTCCCTTTCTTTATCCAACACATTCTACATACGATCTAAGTACGAATCAAATAATCTCTCTCTAACACATTGAATATTCCTATCAGTCGCTCAAAGTGTTCAAGCAAGGCGGAATATATTGAATCGGAAAACAAGCTTGCGACTGGTCATTCAGTTGCATTCAGTTGCTCCTTGTCATCCGTAGGTAGAGTACGTATAGAAATGCTAACAAATGTCCGTCGTAATTTTTATAACCGATTGGGTTACTGCTCGGCTCAAGAGGGTGGTTTATTTGAGCATTTACTAAATAATTAGTTTTTCTTTTTAGAATGTTCTTTTATTTAATAATTAATATTTATTACCAATAAAGGTATTTTAGTTAAATTTCATATTTTATAGGTAGTTTATTTAAGGAAACAATTTATTTATACTGGTAAACACTTTATTTATATTCTTGCAAGAATCGTTATTGTTTTGAAATTTTATGCTATTACAGAATACTTTTTATTTTAATTTTTTTCAATAAGAGTTACGGTTTTGTTTCATAATTTTATATTATTTATGTGTTTTCATTTGAATAAGAATTTTTTAAGTTCAAGCCACAAAGCTATGATGAAACTTATCATTGAATGTTTAGCGATGAAAATATATGATGCTTCGCCGGTAAGAATTATTATTATGCAATAAACAAAAACTCTGCACTTTACGGCGAATTGTATTTTATGATACTTTCAACTATATTATATCATTTTATTTAAATTTAAATGTTAAATTTAAAATATTATGGCCGAAGAGACATAAACAAAAGTATCCGTTATTGTAGGGACGTTGACAGCCGGCATATGACTAATAGTGCGAAAAGCAACGGTGTAGTCGGATAAAATATCCAAATTCGTACATTAACCATAAATAATATACTACAAATAATTTTGTAGTTTGTTAAACAATTAGTTATTAATTTGGAATATTTATTTTGATACATCATTTATTAATAAACAACCATAACGCTTTCTTGGTTCACCACAATTAAATACGCCCTGTAGGAGTTTAACGTATGTAGCCCCTCCCACTTGCAGTTGGCCAGTCATTACTTATATATCCATCGATCGCTCGACGTTGTGCACACGGTATACAGTGTAATATACTATTATATGAGCTCTTGAAGTATTAACAACGAAATTTGGAGAATTATGTCCGCTTTGCATTTCTGCAAATTCTTCACTTGATTGTCCTTGCTTATAATTATGCTTTACAATTTTCTTGTTAGGATATTAGACTATCCTCTTTCTGCAATTGATGCATACCTTAAGCCTATTTACTACAATTCATTATTAAGACACGGTGTATAGTTTTTAAGACGTACTTGCTCCAATAGTCCCCATTGGAGGAAGATTTATGTTAATTCGCCTCATTTACTTTACTTTTAGGGAGCAGTTTCGTTTACATTTTGGGAACAATGGTGAAATGAGAGAGATCATCTAATTTGAAAAATATGGCAAATATTTGAAGAAATTTTGCAGGCGTTTAGAAGTGTTTATTCATAAGCGTTCATGAAAATTTATTATTATGTAAAGGGAAATTAGTTTGGAAACAATAAAGATCTATGAAGTGGTCGCGATTTGATATAAAATTTCATGAATCTACTTTAGAATATATATTTCCGGAAATTATTCATACACGTTCATGGATTCCAATACGTTTAAAGATAATGTGGACGTAATTCAAATTGTAAACTCTCTCTTGGATCTAATTTCGTCGTTGGAATATTGCATGACTCCAAATAATTTTTATATATGTTTTTAGAACATTATGATTTGCTGATTTCACATACGACCTATAATTCTTGTACAGTAAGAAACAAACAAGAATGGTCTGGTATAAATTTTCAAAGGATTACCCCAATGACACTTCCTTAATAAGACAAAGAAGATATTTATTTTCTAAGATGTACATCCAGTATGGAAATTTCTTATGGAATAAATTCAGTAATTCCAAAGCTAATAATATTCCGCAAAAACGGTGAAACTAACGATAAACTAACTATAGTAGTAGCGCTTAATTTTATATAGTTTATATGCCTGTGACGATATCAGTTTCTGAATTATCATATCATATTTTTCAATTCTTAATGGAATAGTATATTTTTATGTCAGTTTTGGATAATACTTTTAAAGATCTTTTAAAAAAACCCATACTTAATATCTCTATTGTGAACAATATCTGAAATTTTGGACATATTGAACTTTATACATATGAAGTTTTTCTTGCTTGAAATATTTTAACACGGTTGTATGGCTGATGTCAGTGTTTTCAACTGCTTGACATAAAACAATTTTAAGCATTTTCTGGTACACTTAAAACGGCGTCAATTTTTAGATCGTCTATAACAAATGTCGGGTGTCTAGACAAATATTTTACCTGACCATATTCCCCTGTCTGTGCTTCAATTTTGGATACAGTTACTTATGAAATGGATGATAAGTCTGGATTCGTTATCTGTCTCCAAATCCAATCACCATTAAATTTCAATTAGCAGTGTTTCCGTCAAATATCGCATTTTGAAAAAGAAATAGTTAAAATGATTAATAACTAACTGTAAATGACAACAATTTATCAGCATGTCACTACTAAAAAGTAGTGACATAACCTAGAAAACAATGTAAAAACAAATGCCTGTTCTAATATTTCTGCTTGCAAAAAGTAAATGTAGATACAAACAAAATCATTTACAGAATAACTGTAAGTACATGTATTTTCGCTTCACGTTGACTATCAGAATATGCGAACAAATCATATGAATATACCATTTAGAATTAGACATAATGGAGGTGCACTACGAGCTTTTAATAACAAGCAACACCAACTATTGTTAGGGATACTTTTTGACATAATTTTAGACATTTTATTCAAAGATATAGGAAAAATTTTCAAAATCTTGAAAACTGTTAAAGATACAGATATTAAATGTTATTTTTTTGTAAAGGTTCTTCAAAGTATTATCCAAAATCGATATAAATATATACCGTTTCATTAAAATATAAAGCATGTGCCGTGATAACTCAAAAGCTGGTGACGTTACAGGCATGTAAAATATATCAAACGCCATTCAAAAAAATAGTTTACCTGTTTCAGCGTTTGCGTGAAATACTTGCAGTTTTGGAATTATTCCATAAGAAGTTTCCATACTGTATAATGGTATTTTTCATGAGAAACTTTCAGGAAAACATGAAACACTTAAGCAAAACTTGGTATCAGAAATTTTAGCTTACATTAAGTACAAGCACATTGATAGACATTGCCGGGTTCATTTTGGTTACTTGGAAGATATTTTCATATATACCGCGTACTTAATTCAAAAAGAAATATGTGGTTTGTTGTTCCTGAAAGGTATATGTGGGAAAAGAAACAAGAACTTAGTGAGTGATATGTGGAAAACAATTGTTGAGTTTTAAATCGTTTAAAAAAATGCAATAATTTTTTTCTATATTTGTAAATGCCTGTTTACAATGTAGGAGATAGCATAACGATGCTTTAACTAATATTAAGTGTAAAATACAAGACGTCGCCGGCGTCCGTCAGATGTCTTGAGACGTTTGCTCATGACATTTGTCGTACAAGATTGGATAATACTAAGAGCCATACGCTAAACATATTAGTACTTCTCCTTCGTGCGCTGTTGAGAACTAGGAAAAGTTCGAAATACGTGTCCGTACGTAGAAGTCTGCACTGTGAGTTGTGTTTTTAACATTGTAAATCCTATTTGTAACTATTTATTTTATATCTCCATTTTCGTTACAATGTTTCATGAAGAAGTAATGTTCGGTTGAGAATATATATTCACCCATGGTCAGAATAGAAAATAAAGTAAATTCAAATAAATTTGTGTTAAAAGAAAACCGCCAAATCAACTACATGGCACGTACAAAATCTCCCACTTGAAGCGTTAATATCTAACAAAACATTTTTCGAAAGAACCTAACTGAAAATTGATTTGTATAACGTTATTAGTTCGGATAGTTTTATTAATATTGGCGTTTGAATGGGCTTTTTGTTGTGAATCTTTTCTCCGGAAGTCCGTGCTTCAATTTTTAGTTTTCGATAAATATAAAGTTCACAGCAGCTTTATAGAATTGTTTTATTATATTTCGTTAAACTGATTCTGCAGTGGTAAACTGTCTTGCTACGTTATTACATTTTTACATATACCAATTTATAATATGACTACATCCAGACGACGACGACAGAAGTAAACCTATGTTGAATATAAAATTGGAAACATTTAATCCCGAAGGTCTTGTATCTATACCGATGGCAGTGCAAATTGCATCGGTTCAATTTCAAACTCAATATAACTTTTGCTGTGCTCATACTTCCACCCGAAATTCGTATTTTATAAAATATGTCTGAAACTGCGTTGCATTTCCTAACGAAATGGCGCATTGATAGAGGTCGGATATGGAATTTTTATATATGTTTCACAAACTAGAATCAACTAGACCTTAGAGAATAACATTTAGTGTATGATTTTAGTGGCAAATCAGCACTTTAATATGTTTATCTTCTTAAAAATATTAGTTATAGTAGCGTTGAAAGTTTTGAATGATAAGAAATTCCGAGAAAACGTGTATTAGATGAAAATAAAAAATACCCATTATCGCTTTTCTTAATAATATGTAGTTCTAAAACAGAATATAAGAAAAAAAATATTACTTTAAAAAACTTTGAAATACATTAATAACAGCATAAATGCCTATACTATCATTAAAGCCATTACTGAAAGCGTTACCAACTTCCTTCCGGGTTTAGAAGATTAAGTACCTCTATTTATAATCGACGTGGCAGCTTATATGGTAAAAGTTGAAAAAATATTAAAATGTTACATGTAATATGCTTATATCTTGTTTGTGAGTTCACTCGAGTTGTATTAAAATTGTACATCCATTCATAGTTAGTTTTGAAAAAGCTTGTCGTAAAGGACCGCTATATATTTCAGTCGGTAGAAAATACCCGTCTTTATCTCTGTTCTCCCTGTCCTACTTATCTTGTGATAATAAACATGAACCAGAGGTAACGTTGTTGTATTCTAAAAATTTAGTATGTCGGAAAGATGTATACATAATATAGAACATTTTCAATACTTAAAGGAAATATAGTTCGTTATACGCCAATTTCGACCCTTATATATTTCTAGTATCTGCTATATTTATTACTACTTATCGTACTAATTGAATTCATAAAATTTTAGTTACCTTATTTTGCATTTTGGTTGTTAGATATTTTTATATAACTAGGTATATATTATAGGTTCGCTAATGTTGTTCGTATGAATAGTTTCCACGGTTACTAGCTCCTTCATAACGGTTGCTTTGTAAAATCTAGAAATACGTATGTATTGTTTGTAATAACTTAATTTCTGGTGCGATATTATATTTGATAGTTTACATACGTGAATTTAGAACGTCAAGTTGTCTGTACATCTGATTGAAAAGGACCCATTTGTTTAAGGTCTTAGTATTGGTCTTGTATAACATCATTTAGAACGGCATATTCTTCATAGCAACGTCTATATAGGTTAGCTATATCGTTATTTCTCTAGTAAATTATCGCCAAGGGGTGTTCTATAATTCATATTCAATTAGAGGGTAAATTAGATCTCATTGTATAAATACCTTCGTCTTTTCGTGCCATTCTAGGGAATGCTAATGTTAATTTTACTGGTTGTCATTATTGGAGTAAGAGTGTAAACATGTCAGTTCAGTCGGACATGTGCTACAAATTTACATGTGAATTACATGCATATGGGTGCGTTAAAATATAGAATTTATGCAAGTCATCGAAGTTATATTTTTAAATTGTAATTAGGCAATGCAGTTTTAATGTAAAATTATTAATTATATTGGGTCCTTATTAAATACATTTCCCCCGGGTTATAACTTCCTTTGGGTTAGTTCGAATAGTTATTTGAATTTAGTTATGGAAACGACATCTGTACGTAATTAGTGATACTATTGCTTGGAATTGTTAAGCGGTAATTTGGCCTTTTAATTGATTGAATTAAAATTAATTTTCAACACTGTTAGTTTTGGTTTTATATTAGTTATCGATTCAATTGTTTATTCTAATTAAATTGAGGTATTTAAAAGTTTTCTTCCAAATATATTTTTTTTGCCGTATGACGTTTTGTTGTCGCGTAGAAGACATTCTAGCTCTCATTAATCTTTCGTTCAGGAATTTGTGGTTAACCCTTCATTGCCAGGGTTGTGAAGTATCTAACTGGTAGAATTTTAAAACATTATATGTGTTCGCTTATAGAGGGTGTTAAATTCTACTGGGCATTGCAAAGCAACGTTGAAGTTATTCTAGGGTTGGTTTGCATCGTGATGACGCGTATTTGAATGGATACACTCTTCGAGCACGTGGTGAAGTGTTTAACTTTGTAGGAATTAAAAATTCATTGAACGAGGTGAGTCTATAACTAAGAAACTGTCTTGTAAACGGCATTGTTTCTCTCATTAATTTCGTTTCTGTTACTTATATTGTTTTTCTTCCTTAAATTCATTAGAGAGCTTGTATGGGACTACTTCCAAATTAATTAATTAGAACTTGTATGACTAATTCCGAATCAGCAAATTAGAATTTGGACGTAAGCAGCTGCTGGTCGACTTGTATCTACCGCGTGGGAATTTCCGTACCAAATGATAGTGAAGTTCACCATAAGGTAGCATTATCATAGCATTTATCGTATTCGCAAAAACTTAATTGGTTTGACCGCTTACACGGAAACACGTGAACATAAACTTGTCTATAATTTAAATATAATTTTGACTAAGTCATTTTTTTCTGTCCGTATTCAGATACTTGCCTAGTGAGCACATTTTTTTCTCTTGATTTAAATTTATAAATTTTACGTCCTAACTATCGTTTTGCTTTTTGCCATTTTTTTCCTTTGTGCAAAGAATTGAGGCATCATTTAATTTTTTTTTAATTATATAAAGATAATTTTTCGATTTAATTTATATATATATATAAGCCGGTTTAGAACGTTTTTCTTCGTTGTCCGACACCTAACTTCCATCCTCTTCTATCGTCACACTCCTCTGGTGTGAGGTTTCTTTTACTCATGGATCTTTGTATGCTCTTCTGCCATTCCAGTTTCGGTCTTCCCCGTTTCCTTCTCCCTCTTGGGTGCCAGTGCATTATTGTTTTGGGCCACCTGTTATTTTGCATTCGTTCTACGTGTCCGTACCAAGTAAGTTGTTTCTTTTCGATGTCTTGAACTATCGTGCCTTCTATTCCCATTTGTTGCTTTATATAGTCATTCCTTATTCTCTCTCTTCGTGAAATTCGCAAGGATCTTCTAATGGCATCCATTTCAACCGCCTCAACCTTCTTCCTTTGTCTATCTGCAATCCTCCAAGTTTCTGCTCCATATAGAAGGCTGCTCTTTACCATAGTCTCGTATATATTAAATTTTCTCTTCTTTGTTATTTCCTTGCTCCATAGAATTCCATTCAGGCATCCGATCACTTGTGCGATTTAATTTGTGCAATATATTTTTTTATTATAACTAAGCTTTGTGAGCAATTTTATTTCACATCTGATTAATATATTTTCTGTACATACAGTGTGAACAAATCTTATAGATATATTTTGTATTAATTTTCCTTAAGTTAAACCTTACGCTATTGAACTTTGTGTGTTATAGGTAGTAATTGTTGTATATACTGTATATATCCATCCCGATGTGAGATTTATTAAAGATCTTTGATAAATTATTTATGCAATTCTTAGATTAAGATTCTTAATTGATTTCATTGCCAATCGTTTTTGGTCAATTCAATTCATACATTAACTATATTTTTTTTAGAATGATATGATCTAATCTATAGAATTTATTTCAAATACCTGATTTTATGTGCTTATATTTTAATTTCACAATCTAGTCAATTTATCGTCTACGCTTTATATATTTCATTCATTTACTATCCTGGGTGAGTACTTCGCTCATGACCAGGCATTACTTGGTTTTGTTGCAAATTAATATCATCATATCGTAATTATCTTATTGGGTCAATAATGCATAGTTTTTTTTGTTCCATTCATTTAAATTTGGATGTTTTACATTTTATTTTATTGTTGCTCAAAGAAAATATTCATATTACCGTATTTTGACATTTTGATTTACATTACTTTTGTTGTTCGATTTATTATTAATAAATCCTTATTGTTATTGTTTTGAACTTGGTTGTTTTATTTAGTTTAGCAACGATACACGTAGTAACCTAGATTTATTCAATTTACTATCGGCAGAGTCTGTGTTCTCTGTTACGGCTAAAGGTATAAACATTGTGTCGCCCTTATTATATAAGAACTCCCCCGAAAGATCTCCGAGGCAATCATGTATTGAGGTAAATTGGGTAAGTCATAAGTAGTAGGTATTACGTAAGTAGGCGCAAGACAAGTGATCGTGGGGCATATAGCAAGTTTGCGAAAACAATATGTTTTTCTGAAGAAAATTTGGAAAAACTTTAATTAACACAAACAATTCATTGTTATTATAGATTTCCATCTTTGACAGATGAGAATTCAATTACACTTACTCTATATTGCTAATATAAACTACAGTTCATAAAGTGTTTCACTGCAGTTCTTACTGCCCAATTGTGATCTGTATATTGTACTTTACCTCTTTCTAACACACAAATGCGCGTTGTAATACTACAGACGTTAGTCATTTTACGGGAATCTCATTCCTTAAATTTGGTCATGTGCCTGCTAGGAAACGCTTTATGAACTGTGTATATGTGAATGGAAATTTTTGTATACCGAAATGCAGTGTGTTTGTTACAATTAATTTGTACTAAATATCAAATCCTATTTACTATAAATATTAATTTAGATGTATTATATTAGATCCAAATGTATTCCTTACGAACCGCCCATACGTTTCGGTTTTGCTTATTTTATAAGTAGAGTTTTTTTTACAGATTTTCGACTTCTCGGTGCATGGATTGCTGCAGGCGTATAATTTGACTACATAAACTTATATGGTTCATTTCGAAAGTACCGGAAGTTTATTTATACTGCTTCTAATATTATTATTTATTTGTTGCAATATTTCATAACATTAATCATAACTAGAGTGGACCAATCCGGAGCGATATTGGTAAATATTTCATATACCTAAAGTCTGAAAAACTCCAATAATTTATCAATTAATATATAGATATATATATCATATATATCAATTTATATATATATATATATATATATATATATATATATATATGATAAATTATTTGAGTTTTTCGGCTTTTATATGAAATATTTACCAATATCGCTCCGGATTGGTCCACTCTAATCATAACTATCATTTGCAAACATTTTATTATAAAATGAAAAGTAGTTATTCAGGGAAGAATTATTACAGTATAAATAATGACCAAGTATCATTTATACGACTATTAAGGTTCATTAGGCTTTGATGGCGGGCTATGTAGGTACAGATAATTGTAGATGTTTTTTTAATTTTCTTTTTGCATTACAGGTTAAAATTTTAACATGAGGTTCTTGCTATTTATAATCTCTCACTGCACATGCCGAATACTCTTGTCATCGTGTTATATCTCATCATAACTTTCGGTCATATTCTTACGGCATCTACGCAAAACTGCAATGTCTTAATAGTTATTTACGAACCATGTGCGTGAAATCATATTTCGCGAATGAGTGACCAGTTTAAAGAGCGAGCCGCAGGCGAGTGCTTTATGGACACGAATTCGCGAAATGTTTCACGCACGAAGTTTGTACAATATTTTTTGTACGAGAACTATAAACAGTAATAATATTTATATAAAATATAAATATAATTTCTAGATTTTTATATTTATAAGTATTTTAACAATATTGCTAGTATCTGTCAGGATGGCCGAGCGGTCTAAGCCGCCAGACTCAAGGGTTACCTTGCCCGTTATACGGGTTCTCGAGCGGTTCTAGTCATCTTTGAGGGCGTGGGTTCGAATCCCACTTCTGACATTTTTTTTTTAGTTTTCTATAAATTTAAAAAATAATATTTGTTGCTGTTCTGACATTGAATTACATACCTTCCAAATATAACAATTTCTATTTCATTTCTTTTTATTTTCATAGAAAAGCAACGAACTGGGTAGCATATTATTAAGGTTAGGGATTTATGATTTTAAAATGTAACTAAATTAATCAAGTTCCAGGAAGTACCAACTTTACTTTTACGCACTCGTGTTTAAAGTGACTTTTTACGCACGCAAATCGAATCGTGAAATGACAGGTTTTGATAAGCGAGTACAAAAAATTAATTTTTGATAACTCTGAATCTGACGAATAACAATCAGTGATATAGTGACGAATATAAGTTCTAACGAGTGATCATTAAAATTTTCGCACAAGTAAGCTATGTACACAAAAAGTATGTCCTAACTTAAGTTATTAGAGGAGATCTGTCATTATAATTTCAAACGTCATGATTGTTAAAAATTAATTTGAAATGCTGACTTTTATATTAAATATATTTATAATTTTTATACAAAGTAATAGATTATAAAAAATGTGTAAAATGTTGACCATTCTCCACCAAGCATAATCGCACTCTATTTCGTAGAGCATTGAAAACATTGATCAGTATTTGCGGTGAGTTATTGATGTGTTCACATTTTTCTATGATTTTATGTCTTAACTCTTGTAGATTATTAATTGGTGTTTCATAAATAATATTCTTTATATATGGCCACACAAAAAAATCCATGACTGTTCAATCACACGATCGTGGTGGATATGGAATCGCTGTATTTCTACTTATTATCCTATCGCCATAAAATTGTTGCAAAGACTGAATATTTTCAAGTGTAACGTGAGATATAGCCCCATCCTGTTGAAAATATCCAACCTGGAGTTCATCATTAGTCAATTGATTAGTAAAAACACTGAAAATTTCGTTACGATATTTCTCCGATGTTATCGTGCCCTCAAAGAATATTGGTCCTATTAATCGGTGACGACTCATACCTACCCATACGCCTATTTTTTCTGGATGTAGAGGAACTTCTCTGTAGAAATGAGGATTTTCACTGGACCACATACGGATATTTTGCGAATTAACATAACCTTTCAAATAAAACCAAGCTTCATCGGTGAAAAAAGTATGATTTAAAATATTGTCTGTCATTGTTTGAATAAACCATTGGCAAAATTGTGTTCTTTTTTCATAATCCGTTGGTAATAGATTTTGTACAGAAGTTAATTTATATGGATACATGTGCAAGTCCTTTTTTAAAATTTTTTGACATGTTCCATGCGAAAGCCCTACTTGTTGCGAAACTCTGCGAATAGATGTTTGAGGAGATTCGTTAATAATTTGTCTGACATTTTCAATTACGCCGCGACTTCTCTTGAGAGGAGGACCGCTTCCTTTTTTCCTTAAAATACTGCCTGTTTGACGAAAAAGATTTACACAATGCATTAGCGTATCACGGAAAGTTTTATAGCTAGGAACAGTATTTGGATAGCTCTCTTCAAACACCGCAAGGCAATTTTCTATTGAATGCTGCCAAATCCCATCAATTTTTTGAGATGTCAGGAAGTAACATTCTACCATAAACGCTTTATGCATATCATTAAAGGCCATTACTTTTTCTTTTGATGAAACTTTAAAATATATATTTGTGACTGACAGATGTTTGAAATAACATCTTAATGACTAAAACTACGACATAATTTTTATATACACGGCCAGCTACGAGTGAAAATTTTAATGATCGCTCGTTATATTTTATAGACGTGTGAACAGATAGTTGTAAAAAAATACTGTATTATCATCTGCGTCATTTTTAATACTTTAATTACAACAATTCTTAACCCTGACCTTTGACCCTGAAGAAGCTTATAATTAAAGCTCGGATTATATGCATGTAAAATTGAAAAATATGCATAAAATATTGAAAAATATGCATAAAATATTGACAAATATGCTCTAATTTAGAAAATATGTATCAATATACTAAATTTTCTAAACATTCTAACAAAAACCAAATCCGATTCCATAAAACAAAACTTTATTTTACATTTAAGGTATGTTACACTACATAATATTTGTGTAACAATATGGTTACAAAAACTTTACATAACCCCACACAGCACTATCAATCGGGTTTAAGTCTGGAGATCGTGGGGCTCACTCCACTCGCCACTGGGGGAAATTTTCATCTAGCCAATCACAAACTTGTGTACCATAGTGTGGGGGTGCATCGTCCTGCATGAACCATTCAGGTTTTCCCAAACCTTGGAAACCCAAATCAAGGAGCAGTTCATTTCCCAGCATTGTCAGGTAATTTTCACTGTTAACTGTGCCTATGATCGGGTCTTTCCACGAGCCACACCAAACCATGATGCGATCAGCTCCTTGCTCCTTACTGCCGATGTACCAGTGAGGGTTTCTATCAGACCAATAACGCTGGTTATGTCGGTTGACCCCTCCATTTACATACGAATTAGCTTCCTCCAACTTTGTCAGAAACCAATAGCATATTTCCATACGGCGATCTGGATCGTCTTCTAACAAGTGGTGCAACAATTATAACTTATATGGATGAAACTTGTTGTTTTGCAAAATATCCCATACTGTGCTTCGAGGCTGGCACGGCGGATTCATTTTTTGGTAGTTGCAATAACCTTTGCCAAAACTCCTTCTTTTAGCATCAGCTACACTACTTGTAGCTTTGAACTTTGCTAGCAATCTGCCAACCGTTGTGTGCGACACTGGCTCTCGTTCAGGATGCCTCCTATTAAATTCATCTGCAACTTCTCTGTTAGAGATTCCTTTTCTTTCACAGGGAAGAATAATCTCAATCTGCTCTTCAGTGGTCAACATTTTTCAGTCCTGAAACAATAACAAAAAAATTAGTGAAATCTCAATGGTGCGGGACTTTTCGGACACCTGTATATTATTGCCTGCATACCATTCTCTAATAATACCTGTCGTGTGTACAGGGCTATTATGTTGCTGATAGATAAAATTGTTTGCATGTATATAATTTACAGACAAAAGCATAATATTATCCAAAATATTTAGATATTCTTGTGAGTTAAAGCGACCTTGAATGTGCCCAAAATACCTGGATCGTTGACGCTTATCCACCCCCAAATATTAACTGAAAAGCGTCTAGTTCTGTTCCGAGAACTTACAATCTATCTTGATACCTACAACTTATTGTATAATAGTGGCTAGAATTGCAAAAAAAATTGGTGGGCGGTGTATATAATTTAAACAGAAAATAATTCCAGACTTTCTGTTCTTTCGTCAATAGCTGCTTTTTAGCACTAGCACAGTTTCTTAACTCCGTATTTTTATTCTGCGGCAAATTGTTGACGACGACCCAGGGAAGTTATTTAGAAATGCAGCTTGCCTTGCCGTCTGAAATGGATTTTGCCTCCCATCCTTCTTTTCTGGTAATATCCGTGACTTCATCCCACCTTTTTTAACCCTCTGCACAGTGTTTTTGGCAATATTATAATGTTGAGCTATAGCCCTTATTGACCAACCATCTACCAATTTTGAAAGGATTAGAAATTTGTCACTTTCATATAACTTTGAAATTATATTTGTCACAAAATAATCAAAAACTGACATTAACAAGAACGGTTTACAACTAAGGAAATCGGTTGTATCTACTCGATTTGTTTGAAATCGACTATATGACAGATAATATACCTACACTGACATTTTGTATCTCAATAACCTTCAAAACTTAAAAACTGATTTAGAACGTGTTAATTTTGTTAAAATATTGTCAAACGTAAAAATGAGTCTGACAGTTTTCTTGTCCGCCAGTTTACAAAAATTCAATTTTTTAATCATAATACAACTTTAATAATAATATGATTTTAGTTTAGAAAATATAACATTCGACAGCATATTTATTTTTATTTTTATAGTTTTTAAATCCATTTACGTATTTATCAGTTTATACCTAACAATAATGTACCCTGCTTACAGTCACTGTATTCTTTTTATTACGGTTTTATATTGTTAAGTTCTGGATACCACTGTACTGACATAAGTTATATAAGTACTGTAAATCATAAATGTAGGTGTAGGTTTCCGCGGTCGTTCTCTTGTTGTAGATCTCGGTTTCCGGGTTGGAACTGCGTCGAGTTAGGCGTAATTGCCAACGTTTCGTCCACTGTTTCAAGGGACATCTTCAGGGATGTACGTAGATGTTCGTCGTTTCGCAGTAGCTTGAAGAATGCTATGACAGAGACCGGTACAACTTATATAGGGGGGACCGGGTCAGATGGTGGCCTGCTATTGGCTGGGGACAATGAGCCAATGGCATGCGTCGTATGGGCGTGGTGATTCTTAGTAGAGTTCAGTAGAGTTTGCCACGTCGGATGTAACGTATAGCCATCGTCTCTATTGAGATTGCGGGGATGTTTGTAAATTTCAATAGATTCACGAATTTTCCTAGGGAAATAATGCGATTCACGGGACAGAAGCTTGACATCTTTGAATAGAATTTGATGACCAGAGTTGAGTTTGTGTTCTGCCAGCGCTGAACCGGCTATATGTAACAGTCTAGTACAACGTTCATGTTCGGACACACGCACGCCGACTGGCCGCTTAGTTTCGCCAATGTACACACTGCCACACGAACACGGAATGCGATACACTCCTTGTGCTTGGAGTGGAGATATTTTGTCTTTAACCGAGGGTAAGAGGTCCGAAACTTTAGAATGGGGTCTGAAGACAGTATCACCGATCATATAGGAAAGGTTCTACATAGAAATAAAATCAAAACTATCTTCAGACCCCATTCTAAAGTTTCGGACCTCTTCCCTCGGTTAAAGACAAAATATCTCCACTCCAAGCACAAGGAGTGTATCGCATTCCGTGTTCGTGTGGCAGTGTGTACATTGGCGAAACTAAGCGGCCAGTCGGTGTGCGTGTGTCCGAACATGAACGTTGTACTAGACTGTTACATATAGCCGGTTCAGCGCTGGCAGAACACAAACTCAACTCCGGTAATCAAATTCTATTCAAAGATGTCAAGCTTCTGTCCCGTGAATCGCATTATTTCCCTAGGAAAATCCGTGAATCTATTGAAATTTACAAACATCCCCGCAATCTCAATAGAGACGATGGCTATACGTTACATCCGACGTGGCAAACTCTACTGAACTCTACTAAGAATCACCACGCCCATACGACGCATGCCATTGGCTCATTGTCCCCAGCCAATAGCAGGCCACCATCTGACCTGGTCCCCCCTATATAAGTTTTACCGGTCTCTGTCATAGCATTCTTCAAGTTACTGCGAAACGACGAACATCTACGTACAGCCCTGAAGATGTCCTTTGAAACAGTGCACGAAACGTTGGGAATTACGCCTAACTCGACGCGGTTCCAACCCGGAAACCGAGATCTACATCTACTGTAAATCATTTTACTTTATGTACAACCATTGTTATTTATTTTAGTTTTTATAGGCCACAAATGTCGCAAAGTGTTTTAGACGACTTTCCCAGAATATCGGAAATCTGGTGTTTCCTATGGTCAGTTATTTTTGAATTATTATTTTTAAACTTGCTGCATACTGGAATTTTTAGAAGGAAATTTGTAATTTGAAAAATATAGACAAATATGCAGTTTTACATGAAATATGCATCAACTAGTAAAAATATGCAAAATAAGTTTTTTTAATACATTATTTTATTCAAGAAACATTAAATAAATCCAGAAAACTCATAATTTTATTGATATACTTTTTAACAACCACTATTCATTTTACATATAATCTGAGCTTCACTTATAGTTATTATGGGAAATATTGGTAATTTAATAAGGAACTAACTTGAATTACACTGTTTTGGATGGATTTACCAAAAAGGCTTGTTTGTAATTACGGAATATTTTTTTAATCTTCATTTGTATTTACATAATTAATTTTTAACACAGTAATACAAAAATGTTAAAAACATATTTATATACGAGCCTCGCCCCGTTTCAATTGGCACACCTACTAAAATTTTAAATTTTACTCAAAACATGTTTGAAAAACGGTTACTATCAATTTTTTTAACTGAAAAATAAAAGGATAACACTCTTAAACGTTCGACAATATATGTTAAATATGTACTTCAAATAAAATATATTAGATAAAAACAAAATTCACCAGTTAACCATTTGTGTCTGATTTGTTCATGTATTCTTAACACATAAAAATTGGTAAAAATCAAGGTAGCTATGAAAGATATGTCAAAACTTCCATTAATTCATCGTTGGGTTATATTGTGGGCAGTAAATATTATTATTATACGCTGTAGTTATTGTAATTAAATAAACAATGGCAAGAGGTAAAGCAATTGATGAAGAAATTAGGTCAATAATTGTAAAACTATCAAATGAAGGGAATTCATATTCGGAAATCGGAAAATTGTTGGATATATCAAGGTACAGTGTTAGAAATGTAATAAAATTTTACAAGAAAAACAGTTCAGTGACCCCAAAACCCCGTAATACAAAGAAAAGCAAACTCACTGATAACGACAGAAGAACTTTGAAACGAATAATAAAACTAAATAGGCGTTCTAATTATGGCCAGTTGAGTGTACTGCTGTAGGAAGACGTGTATCAAGATCCACATGTCACAGAGAAGCTAAGAAACTTGGATTTGGGTCGTACAAGGTGACACTTTTGAAATACTAATTTTGTTTTGTTAAATATGTTTTTCTCTAGGCCAAAGAAAAACCTTTATTGACCTCAACACAAAAGAAAAATAGATTGAAATGGGCCAGAGACCATAGTAATTGGGACTTGAAACAGTGGAACAAAATACATTGGAGTGATGAGTCTCGATTTGAAGTCTGTATAGGTGACAGTCGGAGTCGAGTCCTCCGTGAAAGACATGAGACATTTCATCCAGATTGTCTGAAACGAAAAGTAAAATTTCCGGTATCCGTTATGGTGTGGGGGTCGATGTCGGCAAAAGGTGTCGGGCAGTTATATTTTATAGATGGTATTGTCAATACCGATAAATATTTAACCATTCTTAAGGAATGTTTGTTACCCACGATGGAAGAAACTTTGAATTCGGGGGATGATTTTATATTCCAGCAGGACGGGGCTGCGTGTCATACGTCAAAAACAGCATTAAAATGGGTTAAGGACAATAATATTCCATTGTTAAAATGGGTCTCAAGCAGCCCTGACCTATCGCCCATAGAGACTCTATGGCATCAAATGAAAAAGGCCTTGCGCGCAGCTCCTGCAAGATCAGTGGGAGAATTGAAAACCAGGCTTCGAGAAATATGGCATGGATTCACGGCACAAGATTGCCAAGAACTTGTAAATACAATGCCCAGGAGAATCCATGCCGTTATCAAAGCTAAAGGCGATGTAACGCAATGGTAAAGTTTCGTTAATGTTTGTCAAAGGTTGTTCGTCTGAAGTTTATTTATATATAATTATTATTATTATTGATTTTTTTTTTCGAAATAAGTTGTAAACTAGTTTGTAATTGTTGGCAAAAAGGCTTGATGAAAAATAAAAAACTTTTAACATATTTATGAACAGGATTTCTTCTTCTAAAATGTTACTTACTAAAAATTTTAGAGGTGTGCCAATTGAAACGGGACGGGGCTCGTATGTATCATGAACATATAGAACGCATATATTGAGCATTGTTTTACTTCTACGCAGAGACACGTGTTTCGGTCTCTTAAATCTCTTAAATCGTCAGTGTACCTGGAGAAGTATAAATCATTTGTTAAACGCTGCCGCTAAGTATAACACGATCTTGTACGTCAAATGTCAAGAGCTACTACTAGAAGAAAAGTATGTGTTCACTGTAGTCCACTATTTGTAGGCTAGATGACTCAAATATACCATACCAAAGATAACATACCGATGTTTAGCTGACATTAAGTGTAAATAAATGCGTACTTTCCTTCTAGTAGTAGCTACTCAAGGAAAGGGTTGCCGGTGTGTCTCGCTTGGACGCAGATGTCTTAAGACGTTTTCTCATTTGACGTAGAAGATTGTGTTATACTTAGCGGCTGCGTATGGCAATTGATATATACTTCACCACGTCCACTGACGAGATCTAAGAGGAGATCGAAGCACGTGTCTGTATATAGAAGTAAGCCAGTGCTTATTGGGGTTAGTTAAACATCAATATGCTATCTTTTACATGGTTAATTTAGTCAAATCAATTACGATCAATTATTTTTATTACTTTCATTGTTAAATAATTAGTTGAAATAATTTAGCTACTAAAAAAAGGAATCGCAACAATATAGATGACCCAATTCATCACTCGGCATCATTTTGCTCACATAACTCTCAAAAAATATTTACGATATTTTGTGCCTTCGAAATGCTTTATCGTAAATTTCAAGGCGCAATATATTTACAACCAAAAAGAAAAACTGGCGAAATTTTACAAAGTAGACGACGAACTGGGCGGCCGTAGATTGTGCCTTAAAAATTGGCATCGAGAAAAACTGTCGGAAATGAGATAAGAAGAACATAAACAACTGAAAGTCTGAGATGTGAAGAAGGAAGACCATGGCACACTGCGACCCTCGCACGGCGAGATAAGCGATAAGGGTAATCGGAGACATAATTTAGAGAAAGCAGAGGAATGGAGAAGTTTCTCCTATTTTATTCGACGGTTCAGGTGTTAAAACTGACGAAAGATCGGAAGAAGTGGGAAAAGGCAGAGGATGAACCAATTCTGTAAGCGTATAAATGCAATATACGCTTTCTTATATCTTTTGTAATGTTCTATTTATACTTACTTATATATTCATTACTAGGCAAGGAGGATATTGCGCTTTTATTTTTATTGTATATATAGTGCCTATAATGTAATTCAATGATAAAAAAACATACATAGTTTACCTAACTATATTTAATTGATTAGCGAAGATAGCTTATTTGTCTAATAAAAGACTCATCAATTCAATTACAATAATGAACTGTATACACATAATAAAAAATCGGAATTCCCTAGACGTAGTTTTTTGTTGGATTGGACTAGATATTAGAAGTAAACTCGCACATATTAAAGCGTTAAAAACTTACCGTGAGAAATTAAGAAGGCAGATTGTTATATGTCGATTTCGACCCATGTATATTTTTAGTATCTTCCATAATTATTACTAATCTATCGTACTACTTAAACTCTTAATTTAATATTACCTGAATTATTCATTTTGGTTTGTCAGTTATTTTTGGATGACAATGTAGATCCTAAAAGGTTTGCTACCTTTCCTTTTTTTTCCCTACTTCCCAAATTTATTAATTGAACTATTTTCCACATTTATTAAGGGTTCTTCAATAACTTTTTTCCTTGAATTTTTGATGGCTAGAGTCGTATATTGCTTTTAACGACGTAATTATTGCATTATTAGTATTTGATAATTTACGTACGTGATTTAGAACGTTAATTATCCCTAAGTTCGTACATAGCTAGGCTCCGTTTTATATACTATAGGATTCCACATGTATTTTTCCTGCATTATCCTCGGTTTAGTAAGGTTATATTTACAATTCTTCAAGTACATAGTAGTACATGGGCACTCTGTAATTCATATTAAAGTAGAGAGTTAATTAGATGTTGTTTCATAAGACCTCAGAGTCATTTGGTATCATTATATGACTTTTAGTTTAATTAAATTCTTCGGAGGTTGGTTGTTTACATTTTTGGTTAAGTTGCCTTATTTCTGTCAAATAGTTGGCGTTTGCGCTATAGATTCACACATACAGGCGAACATGTAAATGTGTGTACATATATGCAAGTCATGTTCCTTTTGTTTTATGAAATGATAAACGTCGTTTTTAGTGTAGAATTTCTATTTGGAATGAATCCTAATTATTTATTAGAATTCTTGTCAGTTCTAGATTCAATTGTAGTGGAAGTTATGTGTTTGGATCAGAGTACCGCGACATCTATGATGTTTTATTTGAGGGATATGCTACGTTTGATTAACTATCGATTTTGCCTTCGTTAGCGATACATTAATTGGAAATTCTTCGTAAATTAGAATTGTGGGTGATTTATTCTTTGGAAACAATTAAAAATAAGATAATTACAATCTTCTTTCAAATACAATTTTTTCTGTATGACGTCGCATTGGTTTGTTATAAAAATGCGAACATGAGGCATTTTCGTCCTGAGTCTCTCGTGCCAGTCAAGTGATTAAGCTTCATTGCCGGGTTGAACAATTATCTTTAATTTAAAAGATGTTAAATGTTCGCATGTAAGCGGCTTTTAATTCTGCTGAGTATTGTAAATCAACGAGGAATTTGTCCTGTAGCTGTTGGTTTTTGTGGATGAACACGGATTATAAAGATATATTTTCTCGACCACGTGGATTGAAGTACCCATTTTTGTAGACTGTCACTTATTAAACGGGGTGAGTCGTTACCTAGAATGTCTTGTTAAAGGCATTTGTTTCCTTAATTATTGTATTCTATTTTCTTATATTTTTTTCCTTTCCTTCTTATCTGACAGAGGAGGCAGTAAGGGCCCTAACATCCCCAAAACTTGAGCAAAACGTACATAATCAGCTTCCGTCCGATTAAAAAAGACTGATACCCTGAGAATTTCCAGTCAATTGATTTCGGCCATGAGAACGTAGTTTTTTTTTCCTGTAAGCGTCATGTGATAAGGTAGTAATTATCTTAATTATATTCTTGAAGACTACGATATATTTATTCGTCATCGTCACACGAAGGAATTTTGTATATATAAGTATATAAATTGATTAATTAATATTTTTTTGGTTGGCTATTAAGATACTGGTGTGCTAAGCATATGTTTTTTTCCTTTTGTTATAAGTTACGTCATATCTATAGGGTGTTAAACACGTGATGTTCCCCTAGTTTTATTTAATTTGGTAAATGTAATAGTTAATAATCCGTATAATAGATTTGATTATTGCATTATTTTTTATATATCGTTTAGAAGTATTCAATGTGCTGAGATAATTTCGAGAATGTCCATTCAATTTAGTATAAATTTGCATTTTCCTTTTTCTTAGTGGAAAATGGTTAACCGATTCAATTATTCAATTATTTTTTTGGTTACGTAAGAATAATTTATACATATACTATGTGGAAACATACATTTTGGGATTAATTGGTGTAATATAATTTCTTTAATTATTATAATTGAAATTAATGAACAGTTCATTTTGTATTATAATTAATATATTTTCTGCATATACAGTCTGGACAAATCTTAATAGATTTATTTTGGTATACATTTTTGTAAATTGAAATTTGCGCAATTAAATAATTATTATGTGTTATATATATAAATTAATTGTTGCATATACAATGTGTATCCATCTCGATGTGAGATTTATCTAAGATAAATTATTTGTGCAATTTTTAGCTTAAGATTCTTAATTAATTTTATTACTTTTCCATATTGGTCAAATCATTTCAGACGTTGACCGTAATTTTTTTTTTTTTAAATCTTATGATCTAATTTTTAGAATCTATCTAAAATACCTGATCTTATGTGCATATATTCTAACTTCACATATTAGTCAACTTATTGTCTGCACTTTGAATTATTTCTTTCATTTATTATACTGGGTGAGTCTTTTACTCATGGCCAGACGTTCTTTGTTTATTGAGAAATCATATCGCTATTTGACACGTAATTATTGCTTTCGTCAAATTTATATATATATTTTTCTATTGCATTCATTAAAATCTAATCTCGATCGTTAGTAAAATAGTATACAAACCTCGGCGGAAAGATTCATTCCACTTTCCGCCTCAGTATGTAATATACTATTCTTTATACTTTTCTTTTATACTGTTTTTCGGCACTTTCTGAAATCAATGTCCAAGCATTTCACTGTTTCACTTGCCCTGATATGTTTTTCAATAACATAAATCTCTTGAAATCTTTCGCCGTGCTCATCACTCATGTCGCCGAAGTTCAGGAGAAAGAAATCCAGATGCGAGTGCAAAAAATATTTTAAGGCTCATGTTACAGCGCAATTTATAGTAGCTTCTAAGAAGTTCATTAATAAAACAAGTACAATAATAATTCACAGATTTTCTGAGGCCTAAAAAATAGTGTGTCACATTTTTAAAAGCATTCCAAACAACACGCTTCAAGTCAATTAAGGTTTTTCAAATTCTTTATCCTGTTCTAGAAATTAAATTTGAGGTTCTACAAAAATTGCCCCTTTAAGTTTTGCGTTTGAGATTTTGGAAAATTTTTGCTTAAGGTATTGAAATCCACGGCCATCTTTAATCATTGCTCTCACGAAATTTTCATCAAACCTAATTTTATGGGTAATAGCGGTAGAAGTATTTTATCAGGTTCAACTAGTGACCTATGAAGTATATTATTTTGTCCAGTGTATTGAGCCTTGACTCGCTAGTCTTTAACAATGTAGTGGGAATTTTTTGGTCGACTGTCCCACTCACCAAAAAAACAACAATTCTTTGTATACCCTAGTTGCAAACCGAGTAGAATTGCGTATAACTTTGAGATCTGCGCTCACATATCATTTATACATTTTGTAATTAGTTCTGTCTAGAAGAAAAGTAATATTTTTATACATTTCTTTTAAGTGGATAGCGTGTCCATGAGGAATGGATGGATAAACGTTTCCTATGTGAACAAGGACAGCTTTCTAACTCAATTTCGATGCATCGATAAAAAGATGCCATTCTTCGGGATGGTGTTGGTGACCTAATGCCAACATCAAATCGTCGACATTATTCCAGTATGAAAGACCCTCGTCGGTTGAAAAATACTGTGATAGTTCCTTCTAACGATTACGATATTCAGAAATATGTGTGCCTGGAGCTTTCTTGGAGTCTAGATCCTAGTATTTCTGCTTTAGTTTTTGACAAATTCCGGTCTCTCGAATAAGATCATTTAATTCTAACTGATTTATTAGGTGTGGTCCGTCTTCTTCAGATGGCAAATATTCATGATCGCTGGTCGATAAATTCGCACTTGCTTCTTCCGGTTCAGTAACATCATATTCTTCACTCGAAACACCTATGGGTCTTGGTACTGGGAAGGCTTTAGAATGAGATACTGAACGTGTAGCAGAGGGCAGACTCGCATAACTAATATTTTTCTTATTTTTGTTGGAAAACCCGGAAGTTTTAATGCAGCAAAAGTAGCAATCAGTCGAATGGTCCGTTTGTTCACGTCGAGTCATAGGTCTTGCAAATAGCATAGCGCTTTTCTTTGACTAGCCCTTCAGAATAACAGCATAGCGTGCACAGCGTTAAGCCAAAATAGTGAAAATATAAATGTTTTATTAAAGGTGTAATATTCCGCTTATGCTGGTGGGTAGTGAATTCTCCACATACAATAACAGAAACTGTTTGCGTGCGCGACATTATGAAATAAAAAGACGTTCAGCTATCACAAACCGCCAAAAGAGCCGCGTGTAGCTGTTTATATACCCGCACAGACATATATCTACCAATTCTTAATTTGATTGATTCCAGAGAAAAAATGGGCATGGTTTAAATGCTCTGACGTAGGAAACATGCAAGGTCATATTCAGACATGTCCACTTAATGTTCGACACTACAATATTTTTAGTAGTATTTTTCTTATAAAAATAACTTTTGTAAAATTTAATACGTTTTTTGAAGAAACTGTTTAAGAAAACATCTTAAAATCCTGACATGATAGAGCAAATTTTCAAATCATATTCAGAATCAGCATGACAAAAGACATAAACTACTAAACTGGTGCATAAAAAAAAAGAAACTGTATTGACCAGTTATTTGTTTCTATTTAATCATTCGCAAGGTCATTTAAATTTTTGAGACTATTAATTTCCATTTGTTTCAATGAATCTAATTCAATTCCTTTATTTTCTACGTGAAAAACACCAAATTCAAGTTTGAGGTCTTGCTTTTTTCATTTCATTTCATGTACATTAAATTTAGCTAAATGAAATATTAGAACCTGTAAAAATGATTTTATGAAAAATGGTAATTTATAATTATTTTAAAACGCATATATTCTCAAAAATGTTAAGATTTTGTCAACAAGTTGCCATGCAAAATGACTAGAAGACGACGAAATTACATAGAATAAAAACTATTTCCATTGCTTGAACGGGATTCATTTATATGATATAGTACGAAGCAAGGGAATTTAAATAAGAATTTTTTATTAAAAATAAAAAGGCATGGCAAAACCAACAAACTAATAAAATAAAAACAAAAGAATTTTGTTCCAAATACATTCAAGAACATGCACTGGTTAGCATAGTATTGGAAATTAACAGTAATAGAGGACATCAATAACGATTCATTTGATTAAACTTTGTTGCCTTTGTATTCTTTCTTTTCTACTGCACATAATTGGAACTTTAAAACTTTTTAATTTTTTTTTGCGCGACCCATTCCGAAATCTTCTAGTCCTTAAAATAGTACTCTTTCGGTGTTGTCGAAAATGATTGAGAAAGGTCTTACTTAATTTTCAGTTAGATTTCGAACAGCCAGGCGCGGCTCGTGATGACGTATTTGGGAGGGCGCGTACAATGATGCGAGTGCTTCGTGTATTCTCGTGTACTAACTGTAACGATTTCTTAGTAAACACCGAAAATACACGAGGCAGTTGCATCATTGTAGGCGCCCTCCCAAATACGTCATCACGAGCCGCACCTGCGAACAGGGCATAGCTGCATAACTATATCACTTTGTCTCTTTGATGATCTGTTGGCTGTTGCTAATGGTATTGACGTTTTGGACAATAGGTGAGCCCTTGATACTTTGGACCACGACTTATTTCTTTTGATCTTAGGTTATATTGCTTGTCTCTCGCAGTCTCCCATCAAAATATTTTCTACCTCTCTATGTGATAGGTTGTAATGCATCTAATTAAATGGCGATTTTCGAATTACAGACACATTAGTTACAAAGTCCTGTAAGGCTCGATATTGCGACAATGAAAAATGGAAAGATGTAATTATACCGTGTGCACAACGTCGTGCGATCCATGGATATATAAGTAATGACTGGCCAACTGCAAGTATATTCGCCTTGCTTGAACACAATGAGCGACTGATAGGAATATTCAATGTGTTAGAGAGAGATTA